>JAKELP010000020.1:8762500-10012500 GCA_029929735.1 Mimosa pudica
CGTGGGTCCGTCCACTGATTACTGGTGGACCTTCAATAAATTTATTGTAAATTAATCGATGAAGAAGACAAATGGAATACAGTACAACAAATTAAATAAAAAACATTACCCTACTTGATTAACTTTTTCTGAAAAGATCACCAATTAAACACGCTATCGCTGTGCCACAAAAACTAATGTTCTCACCGTGGTAGGCCAAAAACTTCCTCACCATCTTCTTTTCCTGGTATGTCCCACCACTGAGAAGCATGATGTCCTTTTCCTTTAAATGCCCATAAACCAAGTGAGCCTAACATACGAAAAAGTTTCTCATCATACAAAACCATGCTGCCAATGGTAGCAAAAACACTGACGTGTTTGACACATAAGCGCGTGAGAAGTTTTTTTAAGCCACCTCCCGAAAAGAAATATCTCGATGATAACCTAAACCAAATGAAAAATTATGCATCACAATGGAAAATTTTCAAATATTCAAACAGTTGTATTAATTAAAATAATAATGATGGAAGACATCTCTTGTTTCAAAGGCAAGTAACGTCATGTCTCCATTATCATGTTCAGGTAAAGAAGAGAGGCACATGCAAGCAAAAAATGTATGAGAGATAATGAACCTATAACTTGGTCAATTTCTCTGGTGATGACGTAATTTTTATCATTAAGTAATGTTAATTGATCTTACTTCAATAGAGACCAGTAAGCATCTGCAATATTTTTCACAATTTGATGAAAACTTCGTCAACTACATATAAGGGTCCCACGCACCCTGAAGATATAATGATCATTATAACAAAAATAACCACAACACACCTATATTATATACTTACCGTTGAGTTTATTCAAAGAGTGGGCCCGAAAAAGTACAAAAATATAGTGTACAGATGGAAAAGACAAAAGGTTTTAACTGGGACCACTTACATATGCCCCCACAGAAGAAACATATGGTTCCAATGGGGGTTCGGATACTCTCAGTATCCATTTCTCCTTTTCTTCTCAGAATCCCCCTCTTGGGGTATTATTTTACCCATTGAGATTCATCTAAGAGCTCATAATTTATCACTTGTACCATTAAAAATAAAACTAAAATGTATTATAATATAAAAAAAATTTTAGCATAAAAAATTTCAACTATCTAGACCTATTTCACTTCAATATAAGGATCTATAAGAGATACAGACTTGTCCAGTTAACTGTAAAATAATTTTACAGTTAACTGGACAAGTCTGTATCTCTTATAGATCCTTATATTGAAGTGAAATAGGTCTAGATAGTTGAAATTTTTCATCACAAAAAGTGTTCAAAAATAAAAAAAATTAAAATTTATTGATTTATTTTATATTATAATATATTTCTTTAATTTTTAATGGTATAAGTAGCAAATTATGAGCTCTTAGATGAATTTCAATGGGTAAAATAATACCCCAATATGGGATACTGAGAAGAAAAGGAGAAAACGGATACTGAGAGTATCCGAATCCAATGGAATGGGGCTGTTGTGTTTGTATCGTACATCTCTCTGTTAGGTTATTTTACTCATATATTCCACACTGGTTGAGTGGGGCAACCGGATTGTGTTACTCATAAATTTACTTGGGTTTAAGGTCAATTTGGCCACCAAACTATTTCTAAAGTATTAATTTGGCCTTCAAACAATAAATGGTCTCATTTTGGCCACTGAATAATAAAAATGTCTTATTTTGGCCAATGGACCAATGAAAAATACTAAAATATCCCTAACTAATTTCTTCCTCCTCACCCACACCCCTCATGGGCCCACATAATCTCTCTCCACCACAGTACAAACTCTGTCTCCCTGAAACGTTTTTTTTTAATAAAAAACTAAAGTAATAGATCAATTACAAATTTGTTTACGGATGACTTTCAAAACTGATGTGAATATAAATAGGCATTATAAAATAGAAATTATTGCAAACTTAAATATTGCAATTTCATGTCACAAGGCAGTTTTTTTTTTATCAGGAATGTCACAAGGGCAGTTGACTAGAATAGAAGAGCTAAAGTAAAGACATGAATGCAGTGACTAAAACCTCATTGGGGTAATTAATTAGAGGTCCCCCACAAGGGAGTTAATACTGGAAAAATCCCAAAAGTTGAAAATATTAATGTAGGGTCCCAAGGGACCTCACGTTAATATATTTGAAATGTGAAAAGACAGTTTTGCCCCTAGCCTTAAAAAAAATTTACCCCACCCCCACCCCCCTGTGGGGGCCAATGTGGGGTGGAGGGTAGGGTGGGGGGTGGGGGCCGATGGAGGTGGGGGGCGATGGAGGGAAGGGAGTGGGGGTGGGGGGGCGGGCTGGAGGGGGAGGGTGGGGGTGGGGGGTGGGTGAGGGAGGAGGAGGGGGGTGGGGGTGGGGTAAATTTTTTTTAAGGCTAAGGGCAAAACTGTCTTTTCACATTTCAAATATATTAACGTGAGGTCCCTTGGGACCCTACATTAATATTTTCAACTTTTGGGATTTTTCCAGTATTAACTCCCTTGTGGGGGACCTCTAATTAATTACCCCAACCTCATTCCAAAAACACGCATACTTTATAACACTGCTTAACTAAAACCCCATTCCAAAAACATGCATACTTTATAACACTGCTTAAGAAGCTTCAAAACATGTATATGACTTACAGTGCAACCCAAAGGCCTTGGACAACCCTCAAAAAACATCAGTGTCTTCGTCAATTTCTTCTCACCTCGCCCAGCACTGCCATGCTCCTCAAAATATTTCTCCACGTGAAATATTTCACACGTCCCCAGCTTTTGGAGAAGCTGTGTGTGACAATGTGAGGGAGACAGAGTTTGTACTGTGGTGGAGAGAGAATATGTGGGTGGTGGAGAGAGAGTATGTGGGCCCATGAGGGGTGTGGGTGAGGAGAAAGAAATTAGTTAGGGGTATTTTGGTATTTTCCATTGGTCCATTGTCCAAAATGAGTCATTTTTATTGTTCAGTGGCCAAAATGAGACCTTTTATTGAGTGTGTTTGGTTAGGGCTTATTTTTCAAAATAAGCTGGCTTATTTTGAATAAGCCAGCTTATTTTGGGTGTGTGGTTTTTTTTCATGTTTGGTTGGGCTTATTTTTCACCCAGCTTATTTGAAATAAGTCAGCTTATTTATAAGCTACACAAGGTAGCTTATTTCTGAAAATAAGCCAGCTTATTTTTCTACATGACATAAAAACAAGCTAGCTTAAAAATAAGCCCCTTTAAACAAAAAGTCATCCAAATATGTTTATAAGTCAAATGGGAAAATAAGCCACTTTTTTCAAAGTTCATCCAAACATAAAAATAAGCTAACTTAGAGCTTATTTTCCAACTGACTTAAAAATAAGCCACCTTAAAAATAAGCCACTTTTCCATAAGCTGAACCAAACACACCAATTGTTTGTAGGCTAAATTGATACTTTGAAAATAGTTTGGTGGCCAAATTGACCTTTAACCCAATTTATTTTAGTAAATTTAATGGTGGGCCAATGTGATGAGGCATTTAAAAGTTGTGCTTTTCAGCCAACGTTAACTAAGCTGGAATATTTGTTAACTAAGCTGGAATATTTCTCTCAAATTATTTGTGAGTTATGAGTCCATATGTTTGCTTTCTGATGCATTTCTGTCAATTGAGAAAGTGACTGACATTTGCGTTGGTTATCTATTTGATTCAAGAAACATTCATAGCTGGACCCACATGGTTCAGGATGTAGGGACCTTTATTTGAACTATATGTGCATGGTAGGGTCAAATACTTTCGAATTCTATTCTGGTCAAACGTACTTTTCACTTCAAGGGAACCCCACATAGTACGTGTTATCTTATATGCATTGTGATCAAGCTAAAATGTGGCCCACTTGATTCTAACCTTTCTTGCCTGCAGATTTATCTCGAAAAATATATCAGTGGTGTATTAGTGATGGCTGTATATTTATTTCTTGGGTTCTTTAGATGATGCCTCTCTAGAATAAATGATGGAATACATGGGACTCATCAACTGGGAATGGGAACTATCAGACGATTTCATGGCAATGGGGACTCAATGGTATGAAGAGATAATACTCATGTACACACCTTTCATGAGGATGAAAGTTCAGATATCAAATACTATACATTCTCCTCATTAAAGCCATAAATGAAGGGGAGATCCAATCCACTTTGGTGGTTTCAACTGATTCATGCCAATGCTATCCATCCAGTCCATCAAACATCTAGTTGGGTCTTTTACTGCAAAAATGAAGATCCCATATAAAAAGGCAGATCAATAAATTGCAATCAGATCTCAAAGGCTATACATCCGCATGAATAAAGAGAGCAATCTCGACCATAAGAACATACATAGGCAAAACTTGAACAATAAAATGAGTACAATGTGAAGTGTGCAGCCGATTAAACAAAAAAAGCCACAGCCATAAGCAAAATATGGCATACAGAATAAAGGCATACGTTCAAAAAAAGCAAATATAATGATATGGGAGTGGGTGTCAAGCGAAAAAAAAAAGGAAGAGGGCAGGGATGCAATGGAAAAAATGGCACTCAATGAGGGTATATATAGAGAACAACCAACGCACAATATGGTCAGCAGAAGTTTTTTCTTCAGTGGGGACACTCCCGTGTGGGCTATATTGCCCCCACAAGAATTGCACGTAAGAGGAGATTTTTGAGAAGTAGAGGTTAATACCCCCTAGTGAACAGTGATCCATAGACACAATAGAAGGAATTTGGTGGATGAGGTTTAAATTGTTTAGTTGATAGCAACAACAACTAGATAGGCAAAAAATAGTAACAACTACGAGAGAAATATTTGTAATTAAATTCTTAAAATACATTTTATAAGAATATGTGTTAGTGTAGAATTATCATACCTTTGCATAGGAATACTCTTGAATTACTTTGTTAAGGTCTCCCCCATCATCCATTTCTATGGCATGCTCTTCTATTATCACTTCAGACAACTTTGTTGTTTCCAACCTTCCTGGACAAAGCATCTTTAGTTTAGGGCATCCAGTAATTTTTATCTCCTCTAATTCTGGGAATTCAAAGCTGTGAGGAGTTTTAGAAAACATAATCAAGCTTGGCATATCAGTTAGTTCGATCTTCCACAATTTGTTGAATGTAATTGCACCTTCTACATCTTCATTGGTCTCATTCATGACAATTTCCTCCATCTCATGGCAATCATGTATCTCCAACCTTCCAAGACTCACAAAGCTTTTGGCAGTTGAAATTGTCACTAAATAAATGAGCTTATGGCACCCAGAGATGGATAGCCGCCACAAATTTTTAAATGAAGCATTGGATGGTGTTAACATGTTCAAATTACAACAACTTTTAACTTGGATGACTAGAAGATTTTGATGAATTGGTGGTAACTGAAAATCATCTTTCCATATGTTCTTGAGCTTATCCAAATAGGCAATGTATAACTCCGTAAATGATGGGATTTCCCCCTCAAAAGCACTAATCTCATCTTGTGATGGGAATATTTCCTCAAATGAACTATGCTCCACATAAAGCTGATACATCATGGGAAATCTTTCAAGGGATCTATAGGGAAAGGTTATCCCTTCGTCTTTGAAGCTTTCTACAAAAAGGCTGCTCACTTCTGGAAATACATTTTCTACCGTTTTGATATTCTTCGCATTCAACAGCATACTCCTAGTTGTTGTAATGACCTATAACATGATAATTGATTAAGTACCACGATGACACGGAAATTTGTAGATTAAATCAAGATATTTCTTAAAAGAATTGAACCATTATTCTTTATGGGTCACCATCTTTTTCTAACATTTATATTTTTATTATTATCCTAAAATCATAGCTGCACATTAAAATAAGACAAAGATCATTTAAATCATATAGTTGCTAGCCACCGCTAACCTCAATATGCGATCGAAGTGAACTTAATTGTTTTAAGTGTTTCTATTCTGCCTTTGGTCATTAAAACAAAGGTGAATAGAGCATGTCAAACCTTATTAATGTGGCTCCCTTCACACTTTGAAAATAGGCAGAAAGTATAAAACCTATTATTGATTCTACACTTTACAATATTTAAAGTCCAAAAAACGTAACAACACAAAAAAACAAAGATGAGGAAAAATTACATGCATACTATAAAATAAAAATAAAATATTTTCAATCATTTTATCGCTCCTTACATTTTGGTGGATTTACAAAACAGTAATAACCTAGAAAACAGTCTTCAATCATTTGCTAGTAAAGTTTTGTGAGCAATTAATTAGAGTCATGTAAATATCGTAATACATGGGTAGAAGAGAGAATGTCTAGAATTCAATAATTGTATTAAATATTTATTTCATGCTGAATTTTGTAGATAACGACAAATTCTATAAAAAGTTGAAAAAAAGAATGTCAATTCCTTCAACGTACCTTTGGAAAAGTATAACGATGTTGGATAGTGTTGTTAAGATCGGTCTTCCAAATATGATGATAATCTATTTGAATGCTACGAAGGCATGGAGCATGAATGTCTCCTTTGCAGAACACAGTGAGGTGAAGGCACTGTGTTATAGTTACTTGTTTTAATAATGGAAACCTGAAAGCATAGTTGTAGCCACAAAAGCTCTTCAACCTTGGTAAGTCATGAAGTTCTAAAATCGCCATTTCTGTAAAAAGTATTTCTTTGTCCTCATTATCCCCTCCTTCATCCTTTGTTATGATTTCTTCAATTTGATCACACCGACTAACTTTAAGATGTGTGAGATTGACCAAGCATCGAGCTGTTGATGACGTCATCAAAGTGGTCAACCCATTACACCATTTCACTTTAAGATGTTTGATATTAAGCGGCACAACCGCTGATGATGACTCAATCTCTTTGTAATAATCATTCAAATCTTCGTTACCAAACACCTCCAACTTGTCACAATCGCTGACTTCCAACTTTTCCAAGTTGTTCAAAGATTTCAGCACACGAATGGGCACTGATTTGATAAAGTTACAACTTTTCACAATCAATGTTTTCAAGTTGATGAATGAGTTGTGTATAAGAGGATACTTCAAGTCTATTGTGGTTTCTTCTTCGTATGTTCCTAATGAACTTGATACTTCCTTTTCAAATATCTCTAATTCATCGCAATGCTTAATAGATAACTCCTGAAGGCATGACAATTCTAATTTGTGCTTATGTGGATAGAAGTTTCTCAACTTTGAAAGGTGATCAAGCCGAAGGGAAGTCAGCTTAAGAAACTCAAATGTAACAGCAACAGATTCTGAAGCTTGATCCTGCGCAAAAATTATTTCTATACCACAATTGTATATACTAAGCTCCTCAAGATTATGACGCATGTCTTTGGCTATTGATGCTGGAAATATACTTGTGAGACTTTCACAGTTAGAAACATTCACACTCTTTAGACGTGAGAAAGAGACATTTCCTTGGTAATAATTATTGCTGCACACATTCTTCAATTTTGGCAAACTCCTTAGCGTTAAATTTTTCAGTGGCACAACCACTGGTAATGATACAATGTCTTCATTATCGTTCAAATTTTCAAAATCAAACACAGTCTCTAGCATGTCACAATCTACAATTATCACTTCTTCCAAGTTGTTTAAAGATTTCAATACATGATAGTGGACCAACTTTTCAAAGCCACAACGTTCCACAGTGATTGTTCTCAAGTTATTAAAAGAGTTGTGCGAAATTTGGTCATCCCATATCACTGAAATTAACTTGTTTAAATTGGATAGTTCCAATATCTCCAACTTTGGAAATAACACCTACACAAAGACAATAGGATGAAAGCGAAATCACTTTTGAACCTAGGTTTATTTTTCATGGAATATAGTTAGATTGTGTAAATAAAGCTCTCATCTACTGTTCTATTATTCAATTTTAAATTTTAAGCACAACAAAATGCCAAAGATTTAGAGGCTAATAATCATTTTGGCCAACCAACAATTATGCAAGTATCATTTTGGCCAACAAACAATAATTGGTATCAGATTGACCAATAAACAATAAAAAAGTATCATATTAGACAAGAGCGTCAATTTTCTTCTAAGACCGTTGGTAATTTGCCACTAGTAAAGATTGACGGTGTTAGAAATAAATGACAGTCTTCACCAATATTATAATTTTTTATTGTTTTTTTACCAATTCGATACCATTTATTATTTGTTGGCCAAATTGATAATTGTGTAATTATTTGTTGTTCAAAATGATTATTAACTCAAGATTTAAAGCAAGTAATTATAGCGAGAGTAATTTTTGTGAATACGTAAAAACAAGGGAAAATCGGAAAAAATATGAAAATTACTCCTTAACAACTCAAACGCAATTAATTTTAGTAAATATGACTTCTAAGGTAGTTGACTTTAAAGTTTTGTAAGAATTAAAACTAGAAAAAAATAACAATAATTAAATATGAATTACCTTCTTGTAGGAAAGCAATTTGAAAATGTTTTTTCTGTTTTTAATCACATTGTTTGTTAAAATATTCTAAAATATCACATTTACATGTTTTTCAAGGTTGAAGAATTAAATAATTTGGGGTTTAATTATTTATTTGAATACTTAAAGTTAGATTTTCTATATAGCCAAATAAAAAACTGCACATTTTGATAATATGGCCAAATTTTAAAGCAAGTGATTTTAGTGAAAGTAATTGTTGCAGCTAATTAGTTTTAAAGTAATATGAGAAAATAAAACAAAGGAAATGTGAATAAAATAATGTGAGCATACCTTATTGCTGAAAAGTGACTTGAAAAGTTTATTGGAGGCGCTATTTGTTGCTCTAAGCTTTAGAGATATATCTCCAGTAAGGGCAGACAAGTTTTCCATTTTAAGTGTGTGTAATTTGAGAAATTCAACCACAACTTCTCGTCCTTCACATAAATTCTCAAGAACCTTCAAATTTTGGAGTTTTAAGGTCTCAAGGATAGGGAACACAGTTTCTTGATGTGCTGAGTTGAAAACAATGTATTTAATATCATCATTACTTTCAATCCGAAGATGCTTCAAACATGGGTATCCTCTTCCATCTTGATTGTGCATAACATTTTCATTCCCATTAGATCCATATAAACGCAAATCTTCAACTTCTATTAATAACTTTTGAACCCCATTTGTCAAATGAAAACCATTCTCTTGCTCTAGTCTCAATATCTTTGAAGATTTATCATTGACATGCCACCATTCCCAATGCTCTCCAATCAACATTTTGTATCTCTCCAGATTCATGTGTAGGAATAAGTTCTCTGGCAGCATAGAGCCTTTAGGAATATGAATATCCAAAGAAGAGATTGGTAGATCACTTAACTCGTCAAGACGTGTATTTTCATTATTAGCTTCAATACTTTGTTTATCATTCCACCTATCAAAGCTATTGCTCATGTACAAAACCTCCAATTTTCTCAACTTGGATAGGATTTTTTGTGGAATCACTTTGAGTTTGGAGCAATTGGACAAATTCAACATCTGTAAAGAAGTCAACTCTGCAAGCTCAATTGGTAGTTCTTCAATTGTAGAGTGAGCTAGACTTAGGACTTTTAGTTTCCTCAAGCTTCTAACCTCAGTTATATCTTCTAGCACACAAGAGTGGAGACATAATGCTTTAAGTTTCTCTAGGAACCTGAGTGATGCCAGTGATGAGAAATTCACATTGGTTAAAGCCAACAATTTCAGCTTCTTTGATGATTTGAAAAACATGTTGGGTATGGCCAAATTATCTTTTTCACTATCTAACAAAAACAATTCTAGCATTGGACCATGCAACTCTTCTGGAAGATCACTAATGCCACTCTCTTGCAAGCAAATTCCCCTGCAATGTTCCAGCTTATCTTCATCTGGCCATACATTCAACCTTCTATGTCTCACAATGACAGCCTTTAATTCATCTGATGCTATTGATAACGCTAAATCTCGATAGACATCATGTATCGTAAAATGATGCATAGAAAAACTATCAAGAAATAGGTTTAGTGATTTTAGTTTCCTTACAACATCAAAGATTACACCGCGGGCATGTGCCATGGTTTCAGCATGCTCAAGAATATCTAATCCCACAGAGTACATGAGCAGGTCTTCAATTGAGGGATCATGGGACATCATGGCAGCCACTAAGAAAATATGCTTCTTCTCTTTGCTTAAATCATCGTAGCTCAACCTCAAAATGGCATCTACCTCTTTGATTCCTGTAACAGTTCTCGTTAATGGATGATTCAATCGTGCAAGATAGTCTTTCCACACCTCTTTATTCAGATTCTCCTTTAATGCTTTAGCAGCTGTGGCAATTGCTAGTGGCAAGCCTCCACACTTTTGAACAATCTTACGGGCTATAGATTTAATGCTTGAGTCAATCGAAACAGCAACAATTCTCTCAAACAACTCCCATGCTTCATCCTCTGATAAAACAACCACATTGATAATTTCTTGACATTTCATGTGGTTTGATAGCAGACCTATTTGCCTTGAAGTTAGTAAAATTTTGCACCCTTCATTTTTGCTATTTTGGTTAATATCAACAAAGGGAATCCCAACTTTGTTCAATTCAAGCTCCTCCCAAAGATCATCCAAAATGAGAAGCATATTTTTCTCTTGCTTCAACCTCTCTCTTAGGTGAAAAGCTTTTACTTCTTCATCTTTAACATCGAGTTGCATACCCAACTTGTCGATAATCTGGTCTTGAATCTTCCCAATGTTCTTCTCTTGAGAAACAGTCGTCATGATTACCTTGTTAAACTGCTTTAGAATCTCCTCCTCCTTTGCCACATCTATAGCCATTGTTGTCTTGCCAACACCACCAAGCCCACACAACCCCACCATTCTAACACTTGGATCTTGCAAAGCCTCTATAATTTGACTCTTGATTTGAACTCTTGAATCAATCTCTGCATTGCTTACTCCAGTTGGTAATTCAATCAGTAACGGAGGAGGAACATGATGTGCAAATACACTGAAGTTTGCCTTAGCCAAAGTTTCAGAAATTTGTTGTGTCATTTCCTTAGCTATTTTGCTTAGTTGATAGCGCATCCATGGGTTAGGACATGACCTTATGCTACACTCTTCTTTCTCTCTATTCTTCTCAAGAAGCATTTTTACTTTCTCCGATATCTCATCTACATTGCTCAACCAACGTAGAACTTCCTCTTCAACTTGTAGCACATTGTTTTCAGCTTCTTCTTTTTGATTTTGTATGGAAATTCTTTTATTTGTGAGTTGCTCAAGTTGTTCATTGAACTGCTCCATGTTTTTGTGATAGTAAATCAGATAGCACAGCTGCTCCCAGGAAAAGTCAAGTACTAGGTCCCGAAACTTGTCAACCAAGCCACAAGTGAAGCAATCCATTCGATCTGTGCTTTTTCAAACTATACAAAATAAAGGCAAAAATGATCAGACTTTGGTTGTTATTTCATATATACACTATTAATTTATAAGCAAAAGTCACAATATTCTTCCTAAACTAAAGACGTTGAACAATAATGATCTCTATTATCTTACAAATAGTTATTCATTTAATTCAAAGAATAAGGTTCTTCTTTATCTCAGCTTTTGCTCTTTAAGGAGCTTGTATTTTTTATATTAGAATTAAGAACACGTCACTACCGAAAAAATCAAGAGGAAAAGATTAATATTTTTTATAAAGTTTTTTACTACGATACAGAGAAAGGAAAACAAAGAAGCAGAGAAAGTAAAAAAAGGAATTGCTGAAAAGATGTTTCTGAAAGTCAATAATTAAAAAAGCATAGAAAGAACATGAAAGAATGCTGTGAATTCGAAGTAATGTAATACTCCCTCCCGTTCTAAATATAAGACCTAATTGACTTTTTTGGAAAATCCTAAAAAAAACAAAAATAAGTTAATTATAAATTGATTTACCTAATTTTTTCTCTTAGACTAGTTTATTTTATCTATAAACTAATGGATTATCTAAAAATATATCAAATATATCATCATTTAATAACATATTTCGCAACCTTAACCGCTCTAAAAAAAAGTCAATTAGGTCCTATATTTAGGATAGGAGGTAGTAGTAACTAATATGGCAAGAACAAGCCAAAATATAGCAGAAATTAATGAACAGTACAAGAAAAGTAATAAGTTCGGATCTATTTTTCCTCTGTCCAGGAAAAACAAAATAAAATGTAAAAGAAAAAAAATAGAGAAATAGAAAGTAGAAATGACGTTAAACAATTAAAGAATGAGCTCTTAGAAAAAATATCTTATATTGTTTTTTACATCATGACAAGTAAAACTCAAACCACTTTTTGTTGTAAATATGTGAAAATGTGCTCTAAATGTCCTATAATCAAAGGTGCAAATTCAAACACAGAGTTTTGTGTTAGAAGCTTTAAATGAATCTTAGATCCGCGAGCTCTTCTTTATGTTCTAAAGAGGGCTTGAAGAAATAGGGGCTTTAAAAATGTTGCATAATTGAAACGTTTATTATCATTTGATCACACGATATTTATTAATGAAAACTCTATATGTTAAAGTTACCCAATTTACAACTTTTATGTGTACTACTTTTTGTCCTAAAATTTTTTATTATGTCATCATATGCTCCTAACACAAAAATTTGTTGTTAAATTCACACATTCACACTATAATTAACTGTAAAACTGAATTAAAAGCAAATCATTGCATATAATTCTAGCTCCGGTGCAATTAAATTGTCCAAACTTTAGAAAATAATTAAAAACCCATGTAGTATTTACTTTTATTGCCCGATTGTAACTATTGCTCATCATAAAAATAATAAAGGAGCCTCACCTTTAGTAATTTGCCTTCAGTATGGGTGGAACAGGCTACTTCTTTTAGATTGCCCTCTATTATATTCAGAAGTACAAAAACAAACGCTGCAAAAATCAAAATGAAAATGGACCTTTCTAAGTACTGATCATGTAAACACCAATTGACTTTAGCATATATTCTTATCCTTATTATAATTATAAATCACCAACTAACTTTTCTCACATACCATTAAAATGGTTAGATGCATTTAATTTGTTCGAAAATTAAAGTAATTTCCAATACTAACCCCAATAATTACACACTTATTTTCAAAACTATTAATTATTACTCTCTCCTATAAACCCCTATTAAATATGAGTATACATGGTAAAAAATAATTAATACACATTGAAAACCATGAAATGACTTATAAAAAGGACCAAGAAAAATAGGAAGTTGGTGACTTATATTAAGGACTAGAGGAGAGTATAATCTCACTTGTGAAACTTACGGTAGTCAACGTGAAAGTATGAAATTTGAAGGTATGAGAATCTCAGATCTCGCAGCTATAATCAGCTTTGCTTAGTGTTGCAACACAAAACAAACATGGGAAATTACTTTTGATGGTGTTTTTGGTTTTAGTGGAGAAGAAAATGAGAACTCATAGTGGAGATTACTATCTCCATGAAAACTGCAAGGAAAGCTGAGGAAGCAATAAAAATGAAGAAGGAGAAGATAGGAGATTTTGCGTAACAAAAATCAGATCTGATCGATGGCTTGTAAAGAATAAAGTGCGCGGTTGAGATGAGATGGGATTCAACTCAATGATGAAGTCTAGTTCAGACAATGCGAACAGTCTTCAATTCTTTCTATTAATTACTATGGTATGGGAAAACAGTGTCGTCCGGTTTATAAGAATTTTTTACATGTTTTCTTAATAAATTTTTGATATACTATACGTGTTATTAAATATTTACATTAGAGAAAGAAAAAGGCACCCACATGCTTTCCCGGAAATATTATTTATTTCTTTAACTTTCACAAAAATAGTCAAAGGATATTATATTTAAGATATGGAGTAATAATTGTCATTTCATTTATAAAAAAAATAGTTTTCATTTTAGTTTTTGTGAAAAGCATAAAATTGTTTTCATAAACATAAAGGTAAGTGCAACTTTTATGTTCTCCATCTTTTATTCTAGTTATATATTAGATGGTGATTACATCAAATAAAGGGAAAATGCAACTTAGAACAAGTAGAGACTTGCAGTGTTGGTTGAGCGTGAGATGGTGATGAAGATGATGGACGATTAGAGAGGTAGAGGTTGGAGGTATGTATTCTTTTTGCCCTAAATATATGAAATAAGGTGACAAATGTTTTTGCTCATCAATGTAAAAGATAATATACAAAATTCAAAGTAATAAATACATGCTTTCAAGTTTTGCTTTTGTATATTACTATTAAATATTAAAGTCAAAGAGGGAATAATAAATAAGTTGGTGTCAATTTGGAAAATTGGAGAAAACTTATAATATTATTTCAACATGTTTTATTAATATTTTTAAAGAAAAAAGAAAGCTAGCCTAATAGTTAGTATTTAGATGGAAGAGGTATATAAGATTACTGATGGGATATTATATTAGTCACTACAAAAAAAACGGTGCTTTCCGGCGTATACTTTCCGGCGTTTTCATCAAAAACGCCGGAAATGACATGCCTTCCGGCGTTTTCTAAAAAAACGCCTAAAAGAAACGCCGCAAAATTTGGCACGCGCTTCCCGCCTTCTTTCCCGCGCACACATACCGGCGTTTATGGACACAAAAACGCCGGTATGTTTATTTTAATAAAAAAATTTGTTATTTGCTTTTCTTTTTCTTTTTTTTTTTTTTGAAAAAAATAACACATATCGGCGTTTTTCATTCTTAAAAACGCCGGTGAGTATTAAATAATATTTTTTTAAAAAAACCATGCATACCGGCGTTTTCTGGAAATGCCGATAAGCATAAGAAAAACGCCGGTAAGTATTAAATAATATTTTTTTAAAAAAAACATGCATACCGGCGTTTCCTGGAAATGCCGATAAGCGTAAGAAAAACGCCGGTAAGTATTAAATATTATTTTTTTTAAAAACATGCATACCGGCGTTTCCTGAAAACGCCGATAAGCGTATGAAAAACGCCGGTAAGTATTAAATACTCCCTCCGTTCCTAAATATAAGACCTAGATAACTTTTTTTTGGAAAGATTAAGGTTGCGAAATAGGTTATTAAATGATGACATATTTGATATCTTTTTAGATTATCCATTAGCTTATAGGTAAAATAAACTAGTTTAAGAGAAAAAATTAGGTAAATCAATTTATAATTAACTTATTTTTTGCTTTTTTTAGGGTTTTTCAAAAAAGTCATCTAGGTCCTATATTTAGGAACGGAGGGAGTATTATTTTTAAAAAAAAAACATGCATACCGGCGTTTCCTGGAAAAGCCGATAAGTGTAAGAAAAACGCCGGTAAGTATTAAATAATATTTTTTAAACAAACCATGCATATCGGCGTTTGCGAAATCGCTGGTAAAATAATAATACAATATCACTTTCCGGCGTTCCCATCATAAACGCCGGTATGCTCCACCTTCCCTATAAATAGCGATGCTCCCCCCTCATTTTCCCTTGCTCATTCGTTTCTTGCTCCTTCCTACTTCTTTCTATTTGTTTCTCAGCGATCATTATAAATAGTGGTGCTCCCCCCCTCATTGCACATTTGGTGGTTGCTTATTTTCATATATCTTTTTATTTATATTTGCTTCATTTTTGTTTATTTTTATGTAATTGTTAATTTTTATATTTGATATACTTTAGTTGCTCTTATAGGTATTATTTTCTTTTAATATGTGTAATATGATTTTTCTATCATTATTATTTATTAATATTTTTTATTTATATCTATAATACTAAATTTTCGTCCCAATTTAATGTTAAATTGGGACAAAAATTATTTTTTTTAATAATTTTTAAACACTTTTCGGCGTTTCTGCAAACGCCGAAAAAGTTTATATTAAATAATAGCATACCGGCGTTTCATCAAAACGCCGGTATGTCAATTATTAAAATAATGGACATACCGGCGTTTCGGGAAACGCCGGTATGTCTGAATATTATATTATTTTCTGCATCCCGCGTTTCGGCGTTTGTGGGTACCCTACGGCGTTTGTAAAAACGCCGATGTGCTACTTTTCCACGTTTTTTTTTCGGCGATTTGCAAAAACGCCGTAGAGTTGTTTCGCCGGAAAGAGGCAAAAATAAACGCTGGTAAGCGGCAAGTGTTTTGTAGTGAGTAAAACTAATATTTGATGTAATTCTCGATAATTATCATGGAAATTAGGAAATTATTATATGTGATAGGATTCTCTTGAGAAATAGGTAATTTTATTTTAATTTGATTGTTCTCAACTAGAATTAATTATATTTTACAATTAAGTTTTTATTTTCTAGAATATATTGTCATTAATTCCTACGATTGAGTTGAGAGGCCCTTCAACTATTTGTCTTATAGACACTTTTGATTTGAATAATATAATTTGAGTTTTTGTATTTCTTTAATTTCTTACTTTCTTTTAAAACATATCTTCTTTTACTCACTTTCTTCTAAATTCTTTTCTCTATCTCCTTATTCTATCTCCCTATTCTCTAATTCTCACGCACTCTCTCTATTCAAAATATCCTCATGATCAATTATATAGTAAAGAAACACATGAGTTGCTTTCTTTTCTCCCTTGGTTTTCAATTTTCGAAAAGCCTCATTTGTCCAAAAAAAAAATTTCGGAAAGCCTCCATGTGAAAATGGTCATAGACCCATGAACCAGCAGGTTGTCATAGTCTTAAATAAATATTTATAGTGTTATAGATTATAGATTATAATACTCAATTGATGCTTCCACATTTTCGAAATGCCTCCATTTGAAAATGCTCTTAGACCCATGAACTTGTCAGGTTGTCATAGTCTTAAATAAATATTTATAGTATTATAGATTATAGATTATTATATTCAAATGATGCTTCCTCATATTCGAAAACCCTCCATGTGCAAATGTATGTAGACCCATGAACCAGCTGGTTGGCATCATCTTAAAAAAATATATCTGTAGTATTATAGATTATAATATTCAATTGATACTTCCTCATCATAAATAAAAAGATCAAATTAACTTGTTCTTAGTAAAGATTATGTTGAAAAAAAATAAACTTTAACATGTTATAAATATAACATTAAAATGATACTTCCTCATCTATCGTATTACTATTTGGTTTGAGTTAAGACATAACAAACTTCATTTAATAGTTTCATTTTATAATTGTAGGGATCAAAATTTCATGGGCAATGACCCTATTTTATACCCAAAGTAACCACCCTGGACCATCCACCACCATAAACTAACAGGTGGTACAATATTACACTCAAAGTAACCAAAGTGGTCTAAAAATACCCTCAACAGACAGTCTTCAACGTTTGACCGTTATGTTGGATGATATGGCGCCCACGTGTTATATTTTTTCCATGCGGCACCTGTGTAAATGCCACCTGGATGCCCACGTGTTATATATCCCATATTTTTTCCCTTGTGCAAATGCCACCTTTGCAAACCCTAGGTCTCTCTGCCATCAACACAAGGGAAAAAACATGGGAAATATAACACGTGTGCATCCAGGTGGCATTTGCACAGGTGCCGCGTGGAAACAATATAACACGTGGGCGCTATATCATCCAACTAACGGTCAAACGTTGAAGACCGTCAGTTGAGGGTATTATTGGAACACTTTGGTTACTTTGAGTGTAATATTGTACCACCTGTTAGTTTATGGTGGTGGGTGGTCCAGGGTGGTTACTTTGAGTATAAAATAGGGTCATTGCCCAAATTTCATTATTAATTAAATTGTCTTATACATCGTTGACTCTATCTTATGTAATCTTATTACAAATTGTTAGTAATGGTTAATCTAATACTCCCTCCGGTCCTAAATATAGGACCTAATTGATTTTTTTAGAAAATCCTAAAAAAGTAAAATAAGTTAATTATAAATGGATGATTTACCTAATTTTTCCCTTAGACTAGTTTATTTTACCTATAACCTAATGGATAATCTAAAAATATATCAAATGTTTCATGATTTAATAGTCTATTTCGCAACCTTAACCTCTCCAAAAAAAGTCATTAGGTCTTATATTTAGGACCGGAAGTAGTATATATTTTGAATCAAGACCTTGTTATCCATTGTGTAGTTGATAGTGAGAGTTTTTTCTACTTATTCATCATCTTCTGTTCTAGTGATGATTGTGGGTTCTTTTGTTTCTTTGACTTATGCTCATGGAGATTCTTCAAAAACCAATTTAGTTGGTTTATTGCCAATAAATAGTGTTGATCTTTTAGATAACTCTTCATACAACTATCATTCACAATGGTGTTGTCAATAACAATTGTTTCTAGCTAGGAATTTTGAAGAATGATAAACACGACAGATTATTGGCGACACAACGTCTTTCTCTTGTCTATGTTATGGTTTTGTTATTTTTAAGTTTCTATCTATTGTTATTTGAGCTTTTTTTGCAAATTCAATGAATGTGGTTAGAGGTGGCTAAGTTGAAAAGAAATACTCTCACTACAAAAAAAAAGAGGGTACTCATGGCATAAAAGTGCATGTTGTCGTGTCTTTAATTGCGACAAAGGTCACATGTCGTGATTTTATGCGGCGCTACATAATATGTGAAACAAGACATAATGTTGCGTCCTAAAAAAGTGCGACAGCATGTGAAATAAACACAACACATGAACTAGTTTTGTAAAAAAAAAAACAGATGTGTGTGTCGTGTCTTAGTAGCGCGACATGGATAAAAAATAATTTCTTTATGTCGCACCAATAAGGAGCGAAAAGAAACAAAACTAATGAAAAAGTAAATTAATGTCGCTACAAATTGGCACGACAAAGTTTATTTTTTTTTAATAAAAATATTTCGCAGCTTATGTCGCACAAATTTGTGCGATATAGAAGCTCTCAGAATTTTTTATTAAATATAATTATTATGTTTTTTAGACAAAAGTATTATCGGTAATTGAATAAGAAATAGTAGAGGTTTATTTAATGAGAAAAAGTAGGAGTATAAAATGATGAAATAATATCATTGGAAATATAGTATTTAAATAGATAAGTATCATAAATTGAATGCCTGATAGGCAAATAATTAGTGGGGGATAAAAATTATAGTGTTTAAACAATTAAACTTCAAAAAAGTTAAAGACAATTAGTTAAATGAAAAACATGAAGAATGAAAGTGGAGAGGTAAGAAACAAGAAAAAGGAGGGGATGAAACATAAAGTGGAGAAGGGAAAAATTTAGGAGAATAAGTGAAGTTCATATAGATGATTCTCATATAGCGCCTCTGTGGCCATATGTCACGCCACTAAGTGTGACAACATTTTTTATATTATTAAAAATATGAATATATTATAACATGTCACACCATGCCAGGCGTGACATGTTGGAGTTTTAAAAAATATATATATGTATGTCGCGTTATACTAAAAAAAAATACATACACACATAATAAAAACAATATATGTATCTCTGTTTTTTTTTTGTTGAATTTCTTTTGCTTGGATATGATATTTTGTGGTTTTCAGGTGTGGTTAATTAGTCCATTGATATAAAAAAAGGTGCGGTTACTCCTGAGATTGAAAGTAAGATGCATATTTCCACCTCAATCTTAGTTAGTCTTGCTCAACATTTCTGAGGTGGAGTATAAAATGTTGATAATGTCGTGGTCCAATAAGGAAACGTTGCTATTATTTTGTAGAATCACATCTAGAATTTTGGTCTATTATTTTAATTCTATTATCTATATAGAACAAATATAACACCATTTTTCTAACCAATTTTGCAAGATAAGGAGACACAGTGCGGAAGTGCGGCTAGTACTAGAAATTGTTCAATTACGCTTTTAGATGATCTGCATAGATTTGTTGGTGTAGGTATGACCTTCTTATATACTACTATTTTGTTATTCTTTGAATGCCCTTGGTACTCTTTTTTTTACCACACGGTTCATTATATATAGCATTCTGATTACTAGGTAATGATTTTGATGCGATTTCTCCTCTTGGTTACGGTTTTTGTTTCTCTAATTAATATAAAAAGTGTTGATTAAGTGTTTGTGATAATTTAATTTGCAGGGATGGCATGATTGAGGGGCAATTCTTCTGATTCTTGTCAGCCTTGAGAATAAAAACCATATACATAAACAGTTAGCCTAGTATGAGGGAACAAAGCCCAATCAATGAATTAATGAATTAGTATATTTGTAATGGATTTTTGACTTGCAGGGATGGTGCGAGTAATGGGCAATTTTATCCCAAATCAATACTTTGCAAATGATTTTGTTTTTTAATGAAAATACTCTCCCTCTTACCATTATTCATTTTTCTGATTTTCTGATTCTTACCAGATATGTGCATCATTAAAATGAATCTTAAAAAATGAAAATCAAATTCTGAATTCAACACATTCCAGCTTTAATGGCCGAGTGCTTTCTATTAAATGTGTGTAAAATATTTCTCTATTTTATGTTGCATCCATCATATCTTTTTTTTTTATAACAAGCATCCATCATAAGGGGTGTCCAAACACGGGAACGGCAGCGGGAATTGGCATTCCCGTTCCAATTCCCGGAAAGGGGCGGGAATGCCTCCCCTTTCCCGTTCCCTTTCCCCTTCCCGCTGGGAACGGGATTTCCCGGGAACGGGTTTTCCAGGGAACGGGAGCAGGATTTCCCGGTTATATAATTAGTTCACTTAGCTGCTCCAAGTTGAACGGGAGGAGGTTGAACAGGAGAGATTGGTGTTGACTCCTTTACTGCAAGCATAAATTATACTAAATTGTTGCTGCAGATTGAATGGAGGAGGTTATACTAAATTGTTCCGTACTTGGTGAATAAAACTTCACATAAAGTATAAGTGAATCTTCGCAATAGAGCAGATAAAATAAGACCTATATATACTCTTTAAGATTATTCTTGTTCTAAACTTGAACGAAAAATCATCAAAAGTTAAAAGCTACACATTGAACACACAATTAACTTTCTTCTTCTCAATAAGTGTATAATTTCTAATTTAATATTATAAAAAAAAGTAGTATAACCCCGGGAACGGGAATGAGACGGGAATCCAGGGGCCTTTCCCGAAGCCCGTCCCGTTCCCGAAGAATTCCCGTTCCCGCCCCTCCGGGAATTCCCCCACTTTGTCTGAGACGGGAAATTCCCTTTCCCATTTGCCCAGGAACGGGACGGGAACCCCGGGAACGGGATGTGATGGACAGCCCCATCATATCAAGAAATATATCAAGAAAAGATTAACAAAAATACGAAAAATGACCTCATATCTAGAAACAAGGTATATTTAATGAGAACACATGTTCGAATACCGTAAAATGCTCTTATCATAAGAGAGGACAACTTTCAGTCCTAAGTCCTACCCCTCGGTGGGGCTGCGAATGCTCTTCGTCTTCACTATCATAGGTTTCTCAAAGCCTCTCGCGCAAAGCCTCTGCATTTTATGAGAACAAATGGGTGTGTATGAGAAAAATGAAACAAAAAAGAATAGAAGAAACTGAGGAAAATCATCCAACCTGAACTTGACCATAACTTTAAAGCCATCGTTGAGAGGATGAACTTTTGACAATGGGATACATTGGAGATCGAGTCCCTCCATCTGAACTTTTGTTTGTGAGCTATTTGTTGGATGCTCTTGAAAGGCCGTCGAACTTGACCATGACTTTGAAATTATAGCAGAGAGGATTAACTTTTGACAATGGAAGACATTGGAGATTCAGTTCCCCATCTCAACTTTGTTTGTGAGCTATTTCTTAGATGCTCTTTAAGAAAAGAACAGGAGAGCTCTTTGAAAGCACATGTGTTTTTAAAGTGTGAAAATGAATCTGAACATGAAATATGTAGAGGTAGAACGTGAGCGGCAATTTTGAATTTGAATTGAAAATTTTCAAATTTCAATTTCAAATACCCGTAGCCGATGAAAGCGAAAATGACTCTATGAACAGTGATTAGTGTCTGTAGCCGTTTAATTAATGGACGAGCCGACAGGTTGCAGTGTATTTGGAATGGGCGGGCGGTTGCACATTTATATTTTTAATAGATGTGTGTAAAATATTTCTCTATTTTATGTTGCATCCATCGTATCTAGAAATATATCAAGAAAAGATTAACAAATATGAAAAATGACCTCATATCTAGAAACAAGGTAGATTTTATGAGAACACATGTTCGAATACCGTGAAATGCTCTTATTATGAGAGAGGATAACTTTCAGTCCTAAGTCCTACCCCTTGAGTCTGACATTAAAAAAAAAAATTTTACATGGTCTCATTGAAAAGAAGTAAGTATATTATTGGGTTAAACCCACTTTTAGTCCCTGAACTTTCATCCCATTTTGGTTTTGGTCCCTGAACTTTCAAACGCGTGGTATTGGTCCCTGAACTTTGCTCAGCTTAGAAGGATTAGTCCCTGAAGCCTCAAATCCTCCTATGTGGCATTGAATTTGTTAAATTGGATGACTTGGCATGCTTATAGGGATGATGACCTGTCAAATATATTTTATAATTTTAATTATTTAATAAAAAGGAAACAAAATCTGAATTCCCTCACATATACCACATTCTCTTCTCAACCAAAAAAAGAAAAACCCTAGGAAAGATTTGGGGAGGGGCAGATCGGAACTCTGTAGTCGCCGGCTGACGTGGTGGTCGCCGGCCGCCGTGGTGGTCGCCGGCCGTCGAGGAGATTCCGGCCGATTAAGAACGGTCCTGTTGTGTTGTTTGGCTCTTTTCTCCATCTTAGTAAATTCAATCTTGCTGAGTTCAGTGGCGGCACTGTGTTGGGCGACTTCAATGGTAAAAATTCAATCTTTTCACCTTGTTTATGTTTTTCATTGAATACAATTTCTGCTCACATTTTTGTGTTTATTCAATGTTTGAAAATTAAGTGAAAACCTCTTATAAATTGGGATTAGATAACACATTCAGATTATGTAAATTTCAGTTGGTTCCCATGTATGTGTAAAATGGAACTTTGGGTAATGATTCAAGATGCTTAGATGTCTACATAGAGCCATAGTTAATCAAAACCCATACTGTACATGTCTAATTAGCTTCTTTTTCTTCATTCATTTTGCATGAAAAGAATACTTTGACTTTATCTCTAATTAGCTACTGTTGTTGATAGGTTGAAATGGATTCAGATAAAGATTATAGTGACACCAGTGATGCGGAGGAATATTTATCGGATTTTGAGATGAGTGATGAAGAAAATATTGATGATGACTACTTCAATAAATATGTTGATGTAGATGTAGGTGAAGTGTTGGATGAAGTTATTAGTAGTTCACAATTAATGAGAGTTGAGTCATGCGAATTTGAGAAAACAAGCATAATTGATTTGTGCTTTGGATGTAATTGATATTTTGGATGCAAGACTTTAAACAATATGCATCATTGTTATCAAGTTAGATAAGTGTAATTATTGTAGGCAATCTTTTGTAGAAGAATGTAATGTAATGAGAAGACATCCTCGTTATGTCTGAAGAAGATTTCAAGGAATGTTGCATTCTTCTCTAGGTTTTGTTGAACTTATGTCTATTATGAATGATAGATGCTTTTAATTTGGCTGTTAATGGTTATTAAGTGCACTGCCTTTGATTACTGATATATGTACGAATATATTTACTGGTTTAAAGGCATGCTTTTTACTGATATATTTATTGGTTTGAATGTATCAAATTTTGCCATGCCCTTAATTAATTTTGAGGACATATTCTGGTTACATAAATTCAAAGTGAAAGGTTTTTGTTTAATTGAAATTCAAAAAATTAAAGACATGAGTGATAGTGAAACTTTTTTGTTGTCAATATTTATATCAGCGTTGGGCAGCAGCTTCTTTCCTAAAACACAAGATTAACCATACAGAAAGAGGATGACTTCATTGTTTTCATTCTAAACATACACCAACCATCCATTTAATACATACATATATCCATTAATCATAAATACATAAGAATAAAAGCAAACAACATTAACCAATTCAAGGCCAATGCACACACATGGTCCTAAAACTACTTTGTGTCTTCTTAAGCTCCTTCCAAATCTCAGCAGTGCATCATCAACATCTCATCTTCTTTCCTCCCTGAAAATTATGAAGGAAGAAACAAGTATTCAACATACATCTGAAATAAAACCAAACTATATCTAATTATATATTGAACCTGCAAAACATTATTAGTTTTCCCTGACCGAGTAATAGGAATAAAAAATAATGAGTAGCATCAATTTTCAAAACTAAAGCAGAGGCTTGATTATCCTTGCAAGAAATAGATCCTTGATAACTCATTTGGTCACCATTTGAAATGTAAATAAACAACCACATCAGGATCAATTGAACTGCAAAATAATCATAAAACATGCACCAGTCCTGCATCAAGAGTTAATTAAATTTAATACAGCAGCCATGAATCCAAAGCTCAATCATGCCAAGATCATAAGTTCATAAATAAGCCATCTAACTGGCAAATGTCTTTCATGACTATCTTTTCAGAGTATAATAGCCACAGAAGTAATTCTGAATCTATCAAGGCCAACAACTTAATGCGGTAATATTTCTAATGAAGTAGAAATGCAAAGTAAAACGTAATGCAAAAGATTGAGCTAAGCAAAGTTCACCACTTTGCTAAATCCTAAGCTCACCACTTTACTCTAAATATATCCAGAAAACTAACTAGTTTGAGGCCATTTATTCCTCCCGAAAGCCATTATACACATGGTTGGTGTTGGGCATCAATCCATCAACCCAAACATGTTCTCCCCACTGTAAGTCATGTACAGGAACCCATCTTCATCCTTATGTTCCTCATAAAATGGATTTGCAGTTAAATGACTTTAATTAATTTGCTCAATGTCATAAACAGATAAAGCAATATAACTATTCAGAAGTACGAATCTAAACACATCAGATGCCATAATATAAAAGTAACCCACACTGGCTTGTTGCTTCCACCAGCCTCAACACTCGACGCCGACGAATCCCCGTGGAGAACGAAGGAATGAACGACGAGCACTAGCCTCCTAAATGAGTATGCATTCCAGGGCGACCACCACGTCGGCCCGCAACCCCATGACGCTGGCGACACCACGTCGGCCGGCGACCGCCCGTCTTCGTCGGCCACAGAGCACCGATCTGCCCCACCCCCAAATCTTTCCTAGGGTTTTGCTGTCTTTGTATGTTTTTTTCTTGAGAATGTGGCATGTATGTGGGTAAATTCAAATTTTGGTAATTTTAAAATATATATTTGCCACGTCATCATCCTAATAAGCATGCCAAATCATCTAATTTTAACCCAGTCAATGCCACATAAGAGGAATTGAGGCTTCAGGGACTAATACTTATAAGCTGAGCAAAGTTCAGGGACTAATACCTTGTATTTGAAAGTTTAGGGACCAAAACCAAAATGGGATGAAAGTTCAAGGACCAAAAGTGGGTTTAACCCTATATTATTTGTTTCATCACGTTGATATTTTTTTTTTGGTCAGAACATCACCTTACCTTGATATTAAGCAAACCACAATTGTTAAGTAAAGACTTCATGATATAATCAATTGTAACTATCATTATTGAACTCCTCCTCTGTTGATGCACAATATAGGGGAACTATTGAATATGGGAGAATAATCGAAATACTTTATTAATAATATGATTGAATACAATGAACGGGGTCACCGGCAACGGTGGTTACAAATATGGGCGTAAATGCCTTGATCACAAAGACTTAATTCAGAGTACAATGATAATCAGAGAAAAGAATACAAAGAAAGAGAGAGAGAGAGATCGCAGAGAATTGATTGTGTGCTTCTGAGTGGGTTTGTGGTCTTCTTATAGTTGAAGCTCAGTCCTAGTAGTTGCGAAATCATAGGCGGCCGTTATGGATAAGAGACGTTGCACGTGCTCCGAGAAAGGTGGGCGACTGCTCCGAAAAAGATGGGCGACCAAGTCAATCCGCTATAGTGCCGTTGGTGATATTGTCGTTGACGCTCATAGGGCGTTTATCTTGCTATTAGACTTCTACTGTCGCTAGCGATGTTATCTTCGACGCCCTGAAGGCGTCTATCTCTTTATTGGGCCTTTGTTAAGGCCCAAGCCCATTAAGGCATAACGGTGTATAACATTAGTCCCCCCACTTCTCAATGCTGACGTCAGAAAGTATTGGGAAGTAGCGGTTATCCCACGTCCAACGGCCCAGATCTTCGCTTATTTTTTCCCTCTTAAACCAACGATCTGGATGGTTTTACTAAATTAACACCGTAACTTAACGACGTCGAACGGTTTGCATATACTCGATTTCGACTGTTCATTTTCCTATTTCACTTCGCAGACGTTCTTCTTCCCCATTCTTCCAACACTTTGAGAAATCGATACTTCGTTCATTTGCTTACATCAACGAGTCATCCTATTTCCTACAAAGGTATCTTCTTATTAAAAGTCTTATCTTTTCACTACTTCAATGAGTAAATTCGTAGTTATGTCATCATCTGATTCTGAGAAAACTGCCTCTATTCCATTACATATTAGTGAAAATGCCCAATCTAGTTCCTCTTCTTCCCCTAGTAATTCCAACATTATAGTTGATTTAGAAACTACTGGAACTTCTAGGGAAAATCCCGTAGATATAGTAGACATATCGAAAAAAGGAAAACAAATTATGAGAATTAGGAAACCCAAAACTTCTGGGAAGTACTTGAAAATTTATGATAGTCATTATCAAGAGTGGGTTGATGCTGGTTCATCCCCCTCAACCAGTTCTGGGAGAAAATCCAACCCCCAAATCGTACATGCCCCATACGCTTGCGAGACTGGGGGTTTACAGACGTCTAGGGCCAACATCCTTAATGACGTCAAAGAAACTCATCTTAGGGTCTTAGAAATTTCAAAAATGCCATCACTCTACTACTTTGACCCTAGAGTACCCTTTAGGTTGCCTGAAGTCGGGGAGGCTCTTGATTCTTGGTCTAGCGACACCATTGCTTTAAGTTTTGAAAGTTTTCGCTATGTCAACCCTTTTCCTCTTCCAAACATAGCATTAGATCTCTGTGTCTTTTATGAAATCTCTCCCTCTCAACTTTCTCCTCATGCCTGGCGTCTCATCGCTATGGCTGAATTAATGTATCATGAAATAGGAGTCGATTTAGATATGTTTGATCTATTCGGCTCCTATAAACTTCAAGAGATTAGGACGAGCGTCTATTCTTTCATTCAAGCCAAGGAAGGGCTACCAACTTGGACGTTTGGGTCATTACCCAATGATCGTCAATGGGACGTTCGATTTGTAATGGTGCCCTTCCAATCCGTCGCCCAGGAGGACTATGTATCTCCAATGTGGCGTCGCTTAAGTAAGTCGTCGTCTCATCAATGTTTTTCTCATTGCATTTGTCATCTGATTTATAATATCTTAATCATTTTACAGGTGCATACGAGTTGAGGATCTCCCCGCGCACCAATAGCGACACCAAAAAGAAAATCAAGAAAATCCTCCAGATTCCCGCAGATCAGCGGAATTTTAAAGCCATGATGGAAAGTAAGTCACCTTACGTCTATATTCTATTTACTTAATTCAAGTATTTTCATCTTAGTCGTCTTACTCTTTTTCCTTTATGTCAATCAGGAAAGAAAGTGATCCCCAAGGCTTCTGAGCAAAAGATAAATAAAGAAGCTCTCCTCAAAGCCAGGGCACAGCGGCTGGAGAAACTTAAGGCCAAGAGGGGGGAGTATGACGCCGAGGCAAGGAAGGAAGGACATGATCCACTTGGCGTCCCCCCCCCAAATCCTGAAATTGTTCCGGCTCCCTCTCCTCAATCCAAAAATAAAAAACTTGTTTCTCTTGCAAACAAGGAAGTTGTCGCTCAGGGAAAAAGGCCGGCAGAAGCGCCCGCCAAAGAGCCTGCCGCCAAGAAATCAAGGGCGTCTAAGTCTACAAAATCCGCCAAAGTCAAGGGCGATAAAGAGGACTCTGGCGAGGTCGCCTTGTCTTTTCCTCCCAACTCTTCTGTCAGAAATAAGGAAGGGTGGGACGACGTCTACTCGGAGCTAAATAAACTAGAATTCGAGTACGACAAAGCTGCCTTAGAGTCTCTTGGGAGGAAAGAGGCTTTCAAGAAGGCCGTCCGCCACCAAATGAAGGTATTGTTACTTAATCATTCATTAACTTTGTTCTGTCTTTTTAACATTGAATGTCTCTAATTATTTTCGTTCTTTTTATTCTCAGTCCCTACAAGTCCTCCTCCATTATGGTGAGGAGAACGATGATGATAAGGCGACGCTAGTCGCCCAGAGGGACGCCGCTCTAGCCGACAGGGAGCGATTAGTAAACGATTTAAAGTCGGCCCTGGCCTTCAAGAAACAAGCTAATGAAGATAGAAGGAGGGCTGAAGACATAATGAATCGCTCTCATGCCAAACAAGAGGAGCTGAAGGCCTATATTGAAAAGTTAAAGGCGGAACACTTCAAGGATGTTGAAAATCTTAAGGATTACATCAATCAAGCCAGAGCTGAGTCATCGGCTAAAGATGAAAAAATGAAGGCTCTCCAGTCGGCCCTGGACAAATCAGAAGCTGCCAATCGCCAGCTTGAAAAGGACATGGATCGTCAGGCTGAAAATTATGAGACTCATATCTTGGAAGTCGATGCTCGCGCTCGGATGGAGCTCATGAAGGAGTATAAGAGCGGCTGGCATGTAAACTGGAAGCCAGACGATGTCATCAACGACTACTATGATCTCTTTCCTGAAGAAGAGTCCGAGTCCAATCCTTCTCAAGAGGACAATCAGACTATCAATGAGATGAGGGCTCAGGGGGTCAACCAAGGCGAGGGTAATCAAGACGGCGGCAAGCCATCTGGCAAAGAGCATGGTGGCGACGGCAATCAAACCAGTCAAGGGCAAGGCGGTGGCGACGCCTAAATCTTTTATTTATTCAAACTTCGATTTTCATCTTGTACAAACTGAACTATTTCTTTAATGCAAGTCTTTTCTTCTATCTTCACGTTCGATATTCTTTGTATCTCTTCATTTATTTTCTCCGTTAAACACCCACACTTCCAACAGGTGTGGGTGACGACCTACCAAGATAAAAAGAGTCCATCCATTAATAAAGGAATTTCTAAAATAATATTCATTAAATATCAATTCACAACATAGTCACTCGTACCTTAATCAGACGTTGGCGATCCTGCCAAGGAGTTATCAATCATTAGTCTAATCATCGACTATCAATTAATCGAATAAAAATCAATCAATATAACTCAGGCTATACATACATTTTTCAAATCAATTTCTTATCAGCCTCCCAGGGCATCATGTCATCATGCCGTCTCGGCGTCGTCTTATCATCAAGTTCTTTTGGTGTCAATTCATCACATTATCTGGGAAATTACATCTCATAACAAAACATCTAAAAAGGTAGGGTTAAGTTGCATCAGATTATCACCACCACAGCTAAACATATCATCAGACACTAGGTCTTCTAGCTGGGTTCGTCGCCCTCAGGCGTTTCTCATCATTTGCATTCTTTCTCGAATAATCGTGTCAGTATCATCGTTCTTTAAATCAAATAATCGAATAACTTAGAAATAATACCTCTTTAGATGGATGGCGTTCCAACTCCTTGGGACGTCTTTACCATGGACGTCAGCCAACTTATAAGCTCCAGGACCAGTGATTTCTACCACTTTATAGGGGCCTTCATATGAAGCATTTAACTTTCCATCTTTATGTTCAGGTGTATTAGGAAAGATTTTTCGAAGAACCCAATCTCCTACTTGGAAATGGCGCTCCTTAACACCTTTGTTCCAAAATTTCGTCGCCCTTTGCTGATAGGCGGCGACTCTAATAAGAGCTTGTTCCCTACGTTCATCTAATAAATCTAAATCTTGGGCTAAGTGTTCATTATTAAATTCCTCTCTAGTCCACTGTCTTCTTAAAGATGGCATTCCTACCTCTAATGGTATCATAGCTTCAGATCCATAAACTAGAGAGAAAGGCGTTTCACCAGTCGACGTCCTAGACGTCGTTCGGTACGCCCATAAGACGGCGGGCAACTCTTCAGCCCACCTTCCTTTAGCTTTATCTAGCCTCTTTTTCAAAGACGTCACTATTGTTTTATTACTAGCTTCTGCCTGCCCGTTCGATTGTGGATTTCTAGGGGTGGAAAACTTAAGTTTAATATGCCACTTATCACAAAATTTTCTAAATTTTCTTCCTATAAATTGAGATCCATTATCACATACAATTTCCTGGGGCAGACCAAATCTACATACTATATTTTTCCAAACAAAATCAATTACCTGGGGTTCTTGTACTTGGCTTAGGGCGACAGCCTCTACCCATTTGGTGAAGTAATCTGTGGCGACCAACAAGAAAACTAAGCGTCCAGGTGCTGGAGTAAACTTGCCTACTATATCCATTCCCCACTTAAGGAAAGGCCACGAAGGCACTATTACATGCAACTGTTCAGGGGGTTGTCTTGCCACGGTACAAAATTTTTGGCAACGTTCACATTTAGTCACCAAGCTTATTGCATCTTTCTGCAAAGTCGGCCAAAAATATCCTGCTCTAGTCACTTTTCTTATCAACGATCGACTTCCACTATGGTCACCACATTCTCCTTCATGAATTTCTCTTAGCACATAATTTGCCTCAGACGGAGAGACACATTTAAGCAAAGGTCCACCGGTGAAAGTTCGTCTATAAAGATCATCGCCTATAGTAGTAAACCTGGCAGCTCGAACAACTATTCGTCGTGCTTCATTCTTATCTGAAGGTAATTTACCCTGCAATAGATAAGAAAGCAAAGGGGATCGCCAATCCCATGTCAAACTGTTATTCAACACAATTCGATTATTTACCTCAATTGCCGGTGTTTTCAGATAAAACAGTGGGATTTGTTTTGTCTCCACAACTTCTATAGACGACCCAATATTGGCAAGGGCGTCTGCCTTCCGGTAGTCTTCCCTACCTATTTGGGTAATCTTCATAGCGTCAAACCGCGTGGTCAAATCAGACACTACATCCAGATATTTCTTCATTCTTTGGTCTTTTGCCTGATAAGAACCATTGATTTGCTTCGAAACTAACTGTGAATCACTCTTTACTTCTAAAACTTTCGCGCCCAATTCTGATGCTAACTTAAGTCCAGCTATCAGGGCTTCATATTCAGCTTCGTTGTTTGTCGCCTTAAAACCACATCTTATTGCCTGGACAATTTGTTCGCCATCGGGGGCTTCAAGCGCGATGCCCAGTCCACTTCCTTTTACATTGGAAGACCCGTCTACATGGAGGATCCAGGGCGACAAGTTCACCTGTTTCTTAATAGAAAAAGACTCATTGTTAGCTGTTACCTGAAGGTTAGGACTGAATTCCGCCAAAAAATCAGCTAGGATTTGTGATTTGATAGCTGTTCTTGGGGCATAAGAAATATCAAATTCGCTCAGCTCAATCGCCCATTTCACCAATCTCCCAGATAAATCGGGCTTATGGAGGACGTTCCGCAAAGGATAGTTTGAGACGACCACAATTGGGTGGCACTGAAAATACGGCCTCAACTTCTTAGAAGAGGTTACTAAGGTTAAAGCAAGTTTTTCCATCATTGAATATCGCGTCTCCGTATCTAACAAGGCTCTGCTAACATAATATACTGGGCTCTGTCGCCTATCTTCTTCCCTAACAAGAACTGAGCTCACAGCATTAGAGGCGACAGACAAGTATAGATATAAAGTTTCACCTGGGCTTGGCTTAGAAAGCAAAGGAGGGCTCGTGAGATATTCTTTTAAATCTTGAAGCGCCCTTTCAGCGACGTCGTTCCATACAAACTCCTTATTCTTCTTCAAAATATCAAAGAATGGTTGGCACCTTTCAGAAGATTTGGATATAAATCTAGTTAAAGCAGCTATCTTTCCCGTCAAACGCTGGACGTCCTTCACACATTTGGGTGATGGGATGTCCAACACGGCTTTGATTTGTGAAGGGCTGGCTTCTATCCCTCTCTTTGACACCAAATATCCTAAAAACTTACCAGACTGCACCCCAAAAGTGCATTTTTCAGGGTTGAGTTTCATGTTATACTTCCTCAGAAGATCGAACGTCTGCTGCAAATGGTTAATATGGTCTTCCGCTTTCAAAGATTTGACTAACATGTCGTCTATGTAAACTTCCATCGTCTTCCCAAGTTGGGCGGCGAACATGCGATTAACTAACCTTTGGTATGTCGCACCAGCGTTTTTCAAACCAAAAGGCATTACCTTATAACAATAAGTTCCACGATCAGTGATAAAAGAAGTCTTCTCTTGGTCGTTAGGATGCATCAAAATTTGATTGTACCCAGAAAAGGCGTCCATAAAACTTAATAGTTCGTGTCCTGATGTTGCGTCTACTAGGCTATCAATGTGTGGCAAGGGAAAGGAATCCTTCGGGCAGGCTTTGTTCAAGTCTGTGAAATCGATACACACTCTATGCTTACCATTTTTCTTTGGGACGACTACAACATTAGCTAACCAATCAGGGTATCTCACTTCTCGAATAGACCCAATTTTCAATAATTTCTGAACTTCGTCATTAACAATTCTATTCCTCTCTGGTGCAAATTTCCGCCTTTTCTGTCTGACCGGCTTGAATGTAGGGTCGACGTTCAACTGATGTTCAATGACGTCTGGGCTTATACCTGTCATATCATCATAGGACCAAGCAAAACAATCTAAGTTACTTGTTAGAAAAGAAATTAGTTCCCTTCTTACCTCAGGAACTAGGTCCATTCCTATGGACAAAAACTTTTCAGGGTTTTTGGAATCTAAAATTATTTTTTCTAAATTATCGTCTTCCTCCTTTGTCGCCCTGTCCATAGGAATGAACGCCTGTAGTTGCTATGCCGATGGAGGAGATTGTTCCAAGCCTTTCAACGCTGCTTGGTAACATTCTCTTGCCATCCTCTGGTCGCCTTTGATCTCTCTCACACCCCAAGGTGTAGAGAACTTAATTGATTGATGTAACGTTGAAGGGACTGCCTTCATCTGATGAATCCAAGGACGTCCTAACAAAGCATTGTAAGTGGTCGGGCAGTCCATCACCTGAAACTTGACCAAAGCATTAATTCCAGCAGCAAAAGTCATCAATGATATTTCTCCAATCGTCCTATCTGGAGTTCCATTTCCAAATACCAAGACAGTCAGAGCCTTAATTATTTGGGATTCTAATTGTAATTCTTTGACGGTTTGCAAATAAATAATATTAACGGAACTACCTGCATCAACTAATATTCTTTTAGTCAAACAATTAGCTATTAGTAAAGATATTACCAGGGCGTCGTCGTGTATCTGGACGTTCTGAATATCAGCGTCGTTGAAGGTTATTGGACCTTCAACCACCTGATCATTACTCACATTACCATTAACCCACTCCAATTCTTTTGGCAAAGACCTCGCATGTCGCTTTGCGGCGGAGTAAGACATCCCACTTATCGCCGACCCCCCAATGATTGTGTTAATCGTTCGGACGGCTTGCGGGGGTTGAGCTGGGGCGTTCTGCCTTTGATCTCTACCTGCATTGCTAGTAGTATTACTCTTAAGGAGATGTTGTAAGTTACCATGCTTAAGTTGGAAGGCAACTTCTTTTCTGAACCTCCAACAATCCTCTGTTCGATGACCGACGTCTTTGTGGTAGTCACAGTATCTAGTGGTATCTCTCTCATTGACAGGCGTCGTCATAGGTTTAGGCCATTTCACCCTATCCATTTTTTCAAATGCACTTACCATTTCAGCTGGTCCGATGGACATGTTGAACTCTTCATATCTAGGAGGGGGTGGGTCCCTCCTCTGTTTGTCGCCCTGCTCATTATTGTTAGTATAAGGGTGAAAACGAAAATTTCTACCTCGTTGCCGTTTGGAACGGCGGTCTGTGGATCCCAAATTATTTTGTTGTTGATTAGCTGTCTTTTCAACGTTTGTGGCAACCACTGAATTAGCGGGGAGACTGGTTGTCGCCAGTCCCTGATTCATTTTAAGGGCATGATTTCTACTGGCGTCGTCCTCTTGAAGATTAATATGGGACCACACGTATGATTGGACTTCTGGCCAAGTTGTCACCCGTTTCAAAACCAGTTCTTGATAGAGGCCGCAAGTGGGTGGCAATGCTCTCTTAAACGCCTGCACAGCAATGTTAGGATCACAATTTGGAATACTTACCATTTCTGCCGTAAACCTTTTCAGGAGGTCTCTGTATGACTCGTCCGGCCTCATGACAATTCGATACAAGTCGTCTGACGTCTTAACCATGACTCTGGTACTCGCAAATTGTTCAACAAAAATGTCAGTTAAATGACTAAATGAAGTTATTTTACCTTGGGGGAGATTGGTCCACCACATCAAGGCTGGGCCAATCAAACTTATACCAAATCCACGACACATAGCAGCATGTCGTTTGTCGGCTGGGAGGACCGCTGCTAACATAATCTGCCTGTATTGGGCCAAGTGTTGGTCTGGATCCGACTTGCCATCATACTTTGGCATAGTAGGAAAAGCAAATCTTTCAGGTAGATCAGCAAACGCGATGTCGTCTATGAAGGGCGACTCTGAATAACTCCCTAAACGGGCTGCATCGAGTGGCTTTTGAACACCTGGAATCGAGTACATCTTTTTCTTTATCTCAGCGACCTCCTTCTCCATTCGAAGGGCAAAAGAGAGAATTTCGTCTTCCTTCTTTTGTCCTCCTAGTGGATGATTTTGAGGGATCCTTGCCTGTGACTTCTGAGCGGATTGCTCACCTTGTTCTCGACTATCATAAGACTGAGAATCGTCATATCCCTCTTCGTCGTCTCTACCTGTTTCATCATTAGGAATATCATTATTGTCAGTATTCTTACCTTTATTACCTTTTTCACCATTAGGATTGCGTTCATGGTCATTTGGGTTTGGCACTTGGCGAATCTCCCTTTCAGGTCCGCTCTGCCTTCTTTTGTTTTTTCTGGACTCTAAACCTGCTAGGTGCAGTTTCAATTCATTGTTTTCTTCCTCCAAACGTTTCATCCTCTCAGATTGAATTCCTGCAGATTGTTCGAGACGCTTCATTTGTTCAGACTGAGAGGTCAAGGCTTCTAGGACTTTTTGGAGGTCAGTGGAAGAGCTAGCTGGCTTGGAAACAGGCTTTGGTTGCTGTTCCATCTTAAAGTTCAATCGGCTCGCTCAGAGAACGTGAAGCTTTTAGAAATAATGTTGCCGGAGAGGGACGCTAGTCGCCCAGAGGGACGCCGCTCTAGCCTGTTTATTTGGCGATAACAGCAACCAAAAAGACGTTGACGCTGGACAAGAAATTTATTAAGGGGAGACTGGCGTCTGCGAGACTGGCGTCGTCCTTTTGATTATATCATGAAGTCTTTACTTAACAATTGTTGGATATAGTAGGCAAGTTTACTCCAGCACCTGGACGCTTAGTTTTCTTAGACGTAAATGTTGCTGTTAATCAAAAGGTTGCTGGCATTAAGCTTATTGCATTTGTTAAGTAAAACAATGAATAGCAGATTGAATATGGGAGACGTTAAGGCACTATAGCGGTGATCATCCTAGCGTGGGTGAAGAAAGTTCGAGACGGAATTGAAACTTTTTCCCAGATGATAGGAAACTAAGCGGTTTAGAGTCCAGAAAAAACGGTGTATCATCTGATAGGGACAAAGTTTCAACATCTTTAGTTCAAAACCTCCTTCTCGTGAATATGGGAAGGACGCTGTTAAACGATCAAGAAGAAGAAGAAGAAGATAGCGTGAATAATGATTTTAGCAAATCGGATCGCGTCATCTGATAGGGGATTTAAACGCTCGTAAAAAACAACGGGTTGGAGATGTTGCTTTTCCTACCTGTTATGAGGGATGTTGCCTCAATGATCACTGTTGATGCACAATATAGGGGAACTATTGAATATGGAAGAATAATCGAAATACTTTATTGATAATATGATTGAATACAATAAACGGGGTCACCGGCAACGGTGGTTACAAATATGGGCGTAAATGCCTTGATCACAAAGACTTAATTCAGAGTACAATGATAATCAGAGAAAAGAATACAAAGAAAGAGAGAGAGAGAGATCGCAGAGAATTGATTGTGTCCTTCTGAATGGGTTCGTGGCCTTCTTATAGTTGAATCTCAATCTTGGTGGTTGCGAAATCATAGGCGGCCGTTATGGATAAGAGACGTTGCACGTGCTCCGAAAAAGGTGGGCGACTGCTCCGAAAAAGGTGGGCGACCAAGTCATTCTGCTTTATTGCCGTTGGTGATATTGTCCTTGACGCCCATAGGGCGTCTATTTTGCTTTCAGACTTCTACTGTCGCTAGTGATGTTGTCTTCGACGCCCTGAAGGCGTCTATCTCTTTATTGGGCCTCTGTTAAGGCCCAAGCCCATTAAGGTGTAACGGTGTATAACATTAGTCCCCCCACTTCTCAATGCTGACGTCAGAAAGTATTGGGAAGTAGCGGTTATCCCACGTCCAACGGCCGAGATCTTCGCTTATGTTATCTCTCTCAAATCAACGATCTAGATGGTTTTACTAAATTAACACCGTAACTTAACGACGTCTGACGGTTTGCATATACTCAACTTCGACTGTTCATTTTCCTATTTCCTTTCGCCAACGCTCCTTCTTCTCAGTTCTTTCAATACTTCGAAAAATCAAGACTTGATTCTTTCACTCACATCTACTGGTCATCTGATCTCCTCTGAAGGTATCTTCTTATCAAAAACATTACCTTTTTTCTTATTTATCATGAGTAAGTTTGTAGTTATGTCGTCGTCTGATTCTGAGAAAACTACTTCCAACCAGTTTCGTACTAGTGAAAATGCCCAATCTAGTTCTTCGTCTTCCCCCAGTAATTCCAATACTGTTATCGATTTAGAGACTATTGAAACTTCTAGGGAGAATCTTGTAAACATCGTAGATAAGTCAGAAAAAGGAAAAGAAATTAGGAAACTTAGAAAATCCAGAAATTCTAAGAGATATTTAAAAATCTATGACAGTCGCTATCAAGAATGGGTCGATGCTGGTTCATCACCCTCTACTAGTTCTGGGGGGAAATACATCCCTAATCCCCAAATTGTTAATGCTCCCTATGCTTGTGAAACAGGGGGTTTAGAGACGTCTAGGGCCAACATCTTAAATGATGTTAAAGAGCCAGTTTTGAGATTCCTAGAAATCTCAAAGATGCCATCTATCTATTATTTCGATCCTAGGGTACCTTTTAGGTTGCCAGAAATTAGCGAAGCTCTCGACTCTTGGTCTAGCGACACTATCGCCTTGAGTTTTGAGAGTTTTCGTTATGTCAATCCTTTCCCTCTTCCAAACATAGCCTTAGAATTATGTGTTTTCTATGAAATCTCCCCTTCCCAACTTTCTCCCCACGCCTGGCGTCTCATCGCCGTGGCTGAATTGATGCAAGAAGAGGTGGGGGTCGAATTAGATATGTTCGATCTATTCGGCTCCTACAAACTTCAAGAAATCCGAACGGGCGTCTACTCCTTCGTCCATCCCAGAGAAGGGTTACCATCTTGGACTAATGGGTCTCTCCCCAATGATCGTCAATGGGACGCCCGTTTTGTGATGGTGCCTTTCCAAGCTGTCGCTCAAGAGGATTTTGTGTCTCCAATCTGGCGTCGCTTAAGTAAGTTGTCGTCTCAGTAACGTCTTTCTTATTGCACTTGTTATCTGATTTATAATGTTTTACATTTTTTGTAGGTGCGTACGAGTTAAGGATCTCGCCGCGCTCCAACAGCGACACAAAAAGGAAAGTCAAGAAAATCCTCCAAATTCCAGCGGACCAGCGAAAATTTAAAACCATGATGGATAGTAAGTTTTTTGTCGCCTATACTTTAAATTTCATTCAAATACTTTCATCTCCATTATCTTACTCTACATTTCTTTCTGTTAACCAGGAAAGAAGCTCATCCCAAAGGCATCAGAGCAAAAAATGGATAAAGAAACTCTGCTGAGAGTCAGGACTGCACGATTGGAGAAGTTGAAGGCCAGGAGGGGCGAGTATGATGCTGAAGCAAGGAAAGAAGGTCACGATCCTCGTGGCGCCCCTCCTCCAAATCCTGAGTCAACTACAACTCCTTCTCCACGACCTCCTCATCCACCGAAAAACAATAAGTCTGCACCCCCACTAGAGAAAGAAGACGCCTCATTGGGGAAGAGACCAGCAGAGTCGCCCATCAAGGAGCCAGTCGCCAAAAAATCAAGGGCTTCTAAGTCCTTGAAATCCGCCAAAGTCAAGGGCGACAAAGAAGACTCTGGCGAAGTTACTTTATCCTTTCCTCCCAACTCTTCGGTCAGGAATAAAGAAGGGTGGGATGACGTCTACTCAGAATTAAGTAAGCTGGAATTCGAGTATGACAAGGCTGCCCTAGAATCTCTTGGGAGGAAAGAGGCGTTCAGAAGGGCTGTTCGTGCCCAAATGAAGGTATCATCATTTAACTTTTTACTTAATCTATTTTATCTTTTTATCATTAGGCGTCCCTAACTATGTCCATTTCTTTTATTCTCAGTCCCTACAAGTCCTTCTCCATCATGCTGAGGAGAATGACGATGAAAAGGCGACGCTCGTCGCCCAGAGGGACGCCGCTCTATCTGACAGAGAGCAATTGGTAGCCGATTTAAAGTCGGCCTTGGCCTCTAAGAAACAAGCTCATGAAGATAGGAGGAGGGCTGAGGAAATAATGAAGCGGTCTGACGCTAAACAAGAAAAGCTCAAAGCCACCATTGAGAAGTTAAAGGCTGAGCACTTCAAGGATGTTGAAAATCTTAAAGATTACATCAATCAGGCCAGAGCGGAGTCGTCGGCTAAAGATGAAGAGATAAAAGCTCTTCAGTCGGCCTTGGAAAAATCGGAAGCTGCCAATCGCCAGCTAGAAAAGGATATGGATCAACAGGCTGAAAACTATGAGACTCATATCCTGGAGGTCGACGCTCGTGCTCGAATGGAGCTTATGAAGGAATACAAAAGCGGCGACCATGTAAACTGGAAGCCTGATGATGTAATCGACGACTATTTCCAGCTCTTCCCTGAAGAAGAGTCCGAGTCCAATCCTTCTCAAGAGGATAATCAGACGATCAATGAGATGAGGGCTCAGGACATTAATCAAGGGGGTAATAGTCAAGGGGGCGTCGAGCACACGGGCGACAATCAAGGGGATGACAACCCTGGCGGCGACAAAGCTCAATCTTAATTATGTTTAACTTTCATATTTTGTAACTTTACTTTATATATTCACAATGTACCTTTCATTTGCACTCTTTTAATGCTAGACTTGTTTTCCATCTTCACATCTGATACTCTTCGCGCCTCTTCATTTATTTTCTTCATTAAACACCCACACTTCCCACAGGTGTGGGTGACATCCTACCAAGATAAAAAGAATCCATCCATTAATAAAGGGATCTCTTAACTCATATTCGTCAAATATCAATTCACAACATAGTCACTCGTACCTTAATCAGACGTTGGCGATCCTGCCAAGGAGTTATCAATCATTAGTCTAATCATCGACTATCAATTAATCAAATAAAAATCACTCAATATAACTCGGGTAATATATACCTTTTTCAAATCAACTTATTACCAGCCTCTCAAGGCGTCATGTCGTCATGCCATCTCGGCATCATCTTATCAACAAATTCTTTTGGTGTCAATTCATCACATTATCTGGGAAATGACATCTCACAACAAAACATCTCAAAAGATAGGGTTAAATTGCATCAGATTATCAAGTCCACAGCTGAACTAATCGTCAGACACTAGGTCTTTTAGCTGGGCTCGTCGCCTACAGGCGTTTCTCATCATTTGCATTCTTTCTCAAATAATTGTGTCAGTATCATCGTTCTTTAAATCAAATAATCGAATAACTTAGAAATAATACCTCTTTAGATGGATGGCGTTCCAACTCCTTGGGACGTCTTTACCATGGACGTCAACCAACTTATAAGCTCCAGGACCAGTGATTTCTACCACTTTATAGGGGCCTTCATATGAAGCATTTAACTTTCCATCTTTATGTTCAAGTGTATTAGGAAAGATTTTTCGAAGAACCCAATCTCCTACTTGGAAATGGCGCTCCTTAACACCTTTGTTCCAAAATTTCGTCGCCCTTTGCTGATAGGCGGCGACTCTAATAAGAGCTTGTTCCCTACGTTCATCTAATAAATCTAAATCTTGGGCTAAGTGTTCATTATTAGATTCCTCTCTAGTCCACTGTCTTCTTAAAGATGGCATTCCTACCTCTACTGGTATCATAGCTTCAGATCCATAAACTAGAGAGAAAGGCGTTTCACCAGTCGACGTCCTAGACGTCGTTCGGTACGCCCATAAGACGGCGGGCAACTCTTCAGCCCACCTTCCTTTAGCTTTATCTAGCCTCTTTTTCAAAGATGTCACTATTGTTTTATTACTAGCTTCTGCCTGCCCGTTCGATTGTGGATTTCTAGGGGTGGAAAAACTTAAGTTTAATATGCCACTTATCACAAAAATTTCTAAATTTTCTTCCTATAAATTGAGATCCATTATCACATACAATTTCTTGGGGCAGACCGAATCTACATACTATATTTTTCCAAACAAAATCAATTACCTGGGGTTCTTGTACTTGGCTTAGGGCGACAGCCTCTACCCATTTGGTGAAGTAATCAGTGGCGACCAACAAGAAAACTAGGCGTCCAGGTGCTGGAGTAAACTTGCCTACTATATCCATTCCCCACTTAAGGAAAGGCCACGAAGGCACTATTACATGTAACTGTTCAGGGGGTTGTCTTGCCACAGTACAAAATTTTTGGCAACGTTCACATTTAGTCACCAAGCTTATTGCATCTTTCTGCAAAGTCGGCCAAAAATATCCTGCTCTAGTCACTTTTCTTATCAACGATCGACTTCCACTATGGTCACCACATTCTCCTTCATGAATTTCTCTTAGCACATAATTTGCCTCAGACGGAGAGACACATTTCAGCAAAGGTCCACCGGTGAAAGTTCGTCTATAAAGATCATCGCCTATAGTAGTAAACCTGGCAGCTCGAACAACTATTCGTCGTGCTTCATTCTTATCTGAAGGTAATTTACCCTGCAATAGATAAGAAAGCAAAGGGGATCGCCAATCCCATGTCAAACTGTTATTCAACACAATTCGATTTTTTACCTCAATTGCCGGTGTTTTCAGATAAAACAGTGGGATTTGTTTTGTCTCCACAACTTCTATAGACGACCCAATATTGGCAAGGGCGTCTGCCTTCCGGTTGTCTTCCCTACCTATTTGGGTAATCTTCATAGCGTCAAACCGCGTGGTCAAATCAGACACTACATCCAGATATTTCTTCATTCTTTGGTCTTTTGCCTGATAAGAACCATTGATTTGCTTCGAAACTAACTGTGAATCACTCTTTACTTCTAAAACTTTCGCGCCCAATTCTGATGCTAACTTAAGTCCAGCTATCAGGGCTTCATATTCAGCTCCGTTGTTTGTCGCCTTAAAACCACATCTTATTGCCTGGACAATTTGTTCGCCATCGGGGGCTTCAAGCGCGATGCCCAGTCCACTTCCTTTTACATTGGAAGACCCGTCTACATGGAGGATCCAGGGCGACAAGTTCACCTGTTTCTTAATAGAAAAAGACTCATTGTTAGCTGTTACCTGAAGGTTAGGACTGAATTCCGCCAAAAAATCAGCTAGGATTTGTGATTTGATAGCTGTTCTTGGGGCATAAGAAATATCAAATTCGCTCAGCTCAATCGCCCATTTCACCAATCTCCCAGATAAATCGGGCTTATGGAGGACGTTCCGCAAAGGATAGTTTGAGACGACCACAATTGGGTGGCACTGAAAATACGGCCTCAACTTCTTAGAAGAGGTTACTAAGGTTAAAGCAAGTTTTTCCATCATTGAATATCGCGTCTCCGTATCTAACAAGGCTCTGCTAACATAATATACTGGGCTCTGTCGCCTATCTTCTTCCCTAACAAGAACTGAGCTCACAGCATTAGAGGCGACAGACAAGTATAGATATAAAGTTTCACCTGGGCTTGGCTTAGAAAGCAAAGGAGGGCTCGTGAGATATTCTTTTAAATCTTGAAGCGCCCTTTCAGCGACGTCGTTCCATACAAACTCCTTATTCTTCTTCAAAATATCAAAGAATGGTTGGCACCTTTCAGAAGATTTGGATATAAATCTAGTTAAAGCAGCTATCTTTCCCGTCAAACGCTGGACGTCCTTCACACATTTGGGTGATGGGATGTCCAACACGGCTTTGATTTGTGAAGGGCTGGCTTCTATCCCTCTCTTTGACACCAAATATCCTAAAAACTTACCAGACTGCACCCCAAAAGTGCATTTTTCAGGGTTGAGTTTCATGTTATACTTCCTCAGAAGATCGAACGTCTGCTGCAAATGGTTAATATGGTCTTCCGCTTTCAAAGATTTGACTAACATGTCGTCTATGTAAACTTCCATCGTCTTCCCAAGTTGGGCGGCGAACATGCGATTAACTAACCTTTGGTATGTCGCACCAGCGTTTTTCAAACCAAAAGGCATTACCTTATAACAATAAGTTCCACGATCTGTGATAAAAGAAGTCTTCTCTTGGTCGTTAGGATGCATCAAAATTTGATTGTACCCAGAAAAGGCGTCCATAAAACTTAATAGTTCGTGTCCTGATGTTGCGTCTACTAGGCTATCAATGTGTGGCAAGGGAAAGGAATCCTTCGGGCAGGCTTTGTTCAAGTCTGTGAAATCGATACACACTCTATGCTTACCATTTTTCTTTGGGACGACTACAACATTAGCTAACCAATCAGGGTATCTCACTTCTCGAATAGACCCAATTTTCAATAATTTCTGAACTTCGTCATTAACAATTCTATTCCTCTCTGGTGCAAATTTCTGCCTTTTCTGTCTGACCGGCTTGAATGTAGGGTCGACGTTCAACTGATGTTCAATGACGTCTGGGCTTATACCTGTCATATCATCATAGGACCAAGCAAAACAATCTAAGTTACTTGTTAGAAAAGAAATTAGTTCCCTTCTTACCTCAGGAACTAAGTCCATTCCTATGGACAAAAACTTTTCAGGGTTTTTGGAATCTAAAATTATTTTTTCTAAATTATCGTCTTCCTCCTTTGTCGCCCTGTCCATAGGAATGAACGCCTGTAGTTGCTATGCCGATGGAGGAGATTGTTCCAAGCCTTTCAACGCTGCTTGGTAACATTCTCTTGCCATCCTCTGGTCGCCTTTGATCTCTCTCACACCCCAAGGTGTAGAGAACTTAATTGATTGATGTAACGTTGAAGGGACTGCCTTCATCTGATGAATCCAAGGACGTCCTAACAAAGCATTGTAAGTGGTCGGGCAGTCCATCACCTGAAACTTGACCAAAGCATTAATTCCAGCAGCAAAAGTCATCAATGATATTTCTCCAATCGTCCTATCTGGAGTTCCATTTCCAAATACCAAGACAGTCGGAGCCTTAATTATTTGGGATTCTAATTGTAATTCTTTGACGGTTTGCAAATAAATAATATTAACGGAACTACCTGCATCAACTAATATTCTTTTAGTCAAACAATTAGCTATTAGTAAAGATATTACCAGGGCGTCGTCGTGCATCTGGACGTTCTGAATATCAGCGTCGTTGAAGGTTATTGGACCTTCAACCACCTGATCATTACTCACATTACCATTAACCCACTCCAATTCTTTTGGCAAAGACCTCGCATGTCGCTTTGCGGCGGAGTAAGACATCCCACTTATCGCCGACCCCCCAATGATTGTGTTAATCGTTCGGACGGCTTGCGGGGGTTGAGCTGGGGCGTTCTGCCTTTGATCTCTACCTGCATTGCTAGTAGTATTACTCTTAAGGAGATGTTGTAAGTTACCATGCTTAAGTTGGAAGGCAACTTCTTTTCTGAACCTCCAACAATCCTCTGTTCGATGACCGACGTCTTTGTGGTAGTCACAGTATCTAGTGGTATCTCTCTCATTGACAGGCGTCGTCATAGGTTTAGGCCATTTCACCCTATCCATTTTTTCAAATGCACTTACCATTTCAGCTGGTCCGATGGACATGTTGAACTCTTCATATCTAGGAGGGGGTGGGTCCCTCCTCTGTTTGTCGCCCTGCTCATTATTGTTAGTATAAGGGTGAAAACGAAAATTTCTACCTCGTTGCCGTTTGGAACGGCGGTCTGTGGATCCCAAATTATTTTGTTGTTGATTAGCTGTCTTTTCAACGTTTGTGGCAACCACTGAATTAGCGGGGAGACTGGTTGTCGCCAGTCCCTGATTCATTTTAAGGGCATGATTTCTACTGGCGTCGTCCTCTTGAAGATTAATATGGGACCACACGTATGATTGGACTTCTGGCCAAGTTGTCACCCGTTTCAAAACCAGTTCTTGATAGAGGCCGCAAGTGGGTGGCAATGCTCTCTTAAACGCCTGCACAGCAATGTTAGGATCACAATTTGGAATACTTACCATTTCTGCCGTAAACCTTTTCAGGAGGTCTCTGTATGACTCGTCCGGCCTCATGACAATTCGATACAAGTCGTCTGACGTCTTAACCATGACTCTGCTGCTCGCAAATTGTTCAACAAAAATGTCAGTTAAATGACTAAATGAAGTTATTTTACCTTGGGGGAGATTGGTCCACCACATCAAGGCTGGGCCAATCAAACTTATACCAAATCCACGACACATAGCAGCATGTCGTTTGTCGGCTGGGAGGACCGCTGCTAACATAATCTGCCTGTATTGGGCCAAGTGTTGGTCTGGATCCGACTTGCCATCATACTTTGGCATAGTAGGAAAAGCAAATCTTTCAGGTAGATCAGCAAACGCGATGTCGTCTATGAAGGGCGACTCTGAATAACTCCCTAAACGGGCTGCATCGAGTGGCTTTTGAACACCTGGAATCGAGTACATCTTTTTCTTTATCTCAGCGACCTCCTTCTCCATTCGAAGGGCAAAAGAGAGAATTTCGTCTTCCTTCTTTTGTCCTCCTAGTGGATGATTTTGAGGGATCCTTGCCTGTGACTTCTGAGCGGATTGCTCACCTTGTTCTCGACTATCATAAGACTGAGAATCGTCATATCCCTCTTCGTCGTCTCTACCTGTTTCATCATTAGGAATATCATTATTGTCAGTATTCTTACCTTTATTACCTTTTTCACCATTAGGATTGCGTTCATGGTCATTTGGGTTTGGCACTTGGCGAATCTCCCTTTCAGGTCCGCTCTGCCTTCTTTTGTTTTTTCTGGACTCTAAACCTGCTAGGTGCAGTTTCAATTCATTGTTTTCTTCCTCCAAACGTTTCATCCTCTCAGATTGAATTCCTGCAGATTGTTCGAGACGCTTCATTTGTTCAGACTGAGAGGTCAAGGCTTCTAGGACTTTTTGGAGGTCAGTGGAAGAGCTAGCTGGCTTGGAAACAGGCTTTGGTTGCTGTTCCATCTTAAAGTTCAATCGGCTCGCTCAGAGAACGTGAAGCTTTTAGAAATAATGTTGCCGGAGTCCCCACGGTCGGCGCCAAAATGTTGATGCACAATATAGGGGAACTATTGAATATGGAAGAATAATCGAAATACTTTATTGATAATATGATTGAATACAATAAACGGGGTCACCGGCAACGGTGGTTACAAATATGGGCGTAAATGCCTTGATCACAAAGACTTAATTCAGAGTACAATGATAATCAGAGAAAAGAATACAAAGAAAGAGAGAGAGAGAGATCGCAGAGAATTGATTGTGTCCTTCTGAATGGGTTCGTGGCCTTCTTATAGTTGAATCTCAGTCTTGGTGGTTGCGAAATCATAGGCGGCCGTTATGGATAAGAGACGTTGCACGTGCTCCGAAAAAGGTGGGCGACTGCTCCGAAAAAGGTGGGCGACCAAGTCATTCTGCTTTATTGCCGTTGGTGATATTGTCCTTGACGCCCATAGGGCGTCTATTTTGCTTTCAGACTTCTACTGTCGCTAGTGATGTTGTCTTCGACGCCCTGAAGGCGTCTATCTCTTTATTGGGCCTCTGTTAAGGCCCAAGCCCATTAAGGTGTAACGGTGTATAACAATCACATAATATCTGATAAGGCTTAACCTATTCACGAGAACCTTCCCAGACTGCACCAAAAGTATAAGTTTAGCAACTTTAAGCTTCATATCCCTAATAAGATGTTGCTTTTCCTACCTGTTATGAGGGATGTTGCCTTAATGATCACATAATATCTGATAAGGCTTAACCTATTCACGAGAACCTTCCCAGACTGCACCAAAAGTATAAGTTTAGCAACTTTAAGCTTCATATCCCTCGCTAGCGAGCAATGCCCGTTTTGGAGGATGAACTTTCAATAATAAGCGTCGTCCTTGTGATCATTAAGCGCCACAGACGACTTGTTAAGCAACCTTATGGCATTAAACCCACTCTGACATTTACAGACGTCTCTTATCCACAGACGTCTCGGAGCACTCATCTTAACAATAAGCTATAGATCATTGGTGTCGTCAAGTTGGCATTAACAGTACCTGAAGTGTTATACACCGTTATGCCTTAATGGGCTTGGGCCTTAACAAAGGCCCAATAAAGAGATAGACGCCTTCAGGGCGTCGAAGATAACATCGCTAGCGACAGTAGAAGTCTAATAGCAAGATAGACGCCCTATGAGCGTCAACGACAATATCACCAACGGCACTATAGCGGATTGACTTGGTCGCCCATCTTTTTCGGAGCAGTCGCCCACCTTTCTCGGAGCACGTGCAACGTCTCTTATCCATAACGGCCGCCTATGATTTCGCAACTACTAGGACTGAGCTTCAACTATAAGAAGACCACAAACCCACTCAGAAGCACACAATCAATTCTCTGCGATCTCTCTCTCTCTTTCTTTGTATTCTTTTCTCTGATTATCATTGTACTCTGAATTAAGTCTTTGTGATCAAGGCATTTACGCCCATATTTGTAACCACCGTTGCCGGTGACCCCGTTCATTGTATTCAATCATATTATTAATAAAGTATTTCGATTATTCTAAAAGCTTCACGTTGATAAGGATGTTGGCGGTTATCGCTTGTAATCAATTGTTATAAATCAGATGATATCATGAATAATATGTGGCGCTAACATATTCACGTCTGCGAGACTGGCGTCGTCCTTTTGATTATAACAGCAACCTCTTAAACCAACAATTGTTAAGTAAAGACTTCATGATATAATCAATTGTAACTATCATTATTGAACTCCTCCTCATACCATAACATAATTAAGCAAACAACATTCAACGGCCAAAGAACAACACAACACAATTTCTAACTTCATATTCATTCCAAACATATTCATCAAAACACCTCACAAACCCTAACCCAAATCTCCCATTTTGATCAAATCCCATCAATTCAATTCAATTCAATTCAATGAACCCTCCATCAGAATCATCAATCAACAAACAAAACGATCAAGAAGACACCATATTCTTCGACGCCCTCGATCATGATCTACCCTTCTCCACCCATCATTCTTCACAATCTTCTTCTTCTTCTTCTTCCTCAATCATTGACCCACCTTCCATTTTCTACGATTCCGTACAATCCCACCATTCTTTCAACAACCTACGACGTCGTTATCCTCCCCATGCTCGTAAAAATCATTCCTTTGGCTGTGAGGCTGATTTCATCAACAAGAGAAGGTTCATCTTCAATAAACAGGCAAGTTTTGAAAACCCCATGAATTTAAATAATGATGTTTTGGTTAATAAGTGCAATTTAATTCAAAAACAAGATGATGGGTCTTCTATGGATGAGATTGTGAATGAGAAGAGTGATTTAATTCATGAGAAAGATGATGGGTTTTCTATGAATGAGAAGTGTGATTTGATTCAAGAGACAAATGAGTCATCTACGGTTATTAATGAGTTGAGGGAAGAGAAGATTGTGGATAAAGAATCAACCTTTACTTCAGCTGCACATGAAAATGATGATGAAATTGATTCTGCAGGTGGCTGGAATGTTCTTGAGTTTATTGTGGAGTTATTGATTAAGACTATTGGGTTTCAAGTTCATTTGTTTGTGATGTTTACAACATACCCTTTGTGGTTTTTGTACCATGCTTGTGTGTTTTTTATCAGTCCGTTTAGTAAAATGAGATTGGGGAAGCGAATTTTGAAGGTGGTTTTGTCCAAAGTGGGGGATGGTTTACCAGTTGATGGGATTATTGGGAATGGTATGCCGATTGGGAGGCTTGCGTTGCGTTATGGGTGGGGTTTGTTGTGGGCTGGCTATGTTTGTTTCGTTTTGGTCGGTTTGGTGGGTTCGTCGGTTATGATTAGTGGGTACTTTATGAAGATTTTTGTGGAGAAGCCGATTCATATGAGGGAAGTTTTGAATTTTGATTATACGAAGGAAACTCCTGTCGCTTATGTGCCATTATTGTCATGCTCCAGCATTGGCAATGGTGTAGACTCTGAGATGGAGACACGAATTATACCTCCTAGACACAAAGTACAGGTCATTGTTTCATTGCTTGTGCCAGAGTCTGAATACAACAGACATCTTGGGATTTTCCAGGTAAGAGTGAAGCACTATGCGGTTCACCCTGAACTTATCTGCAGTATTTTCCCCCTGTAATTTTACTATGCTATTTTTAAGATTTACTTGTTCTAATCTGAAGCGGCGATAGAGAAATGGGTTAATTTCTACTTAGATTTATTCCAAAAACTATTTGATCTTTGATGGTAATGATTTGCGGCTTCTTACATGTGGTTGATTAGTTAATATATTATGGAACATAGTTATGAAGTGAAGGGAAAAAGTTGTCATTGAAGGGGAAACAACACTGTTATTGTTGTGCTAAGTTAAAACAGTAAATAATGTTTTTTTGTGTTCTTATAGCCTATAGGTTCATCATTGAAGTTACAAGTAACATTGCTGGACAAGGGGTGCTAATATTTTATTTCTGATTATGTTTAGCAGTTGCAGGAAAATGTGTTTTCTTTTTCTTTTTCTTTAATAGCTGAAAATGTGTTTACTTCTCCATTTCGGTCTATCATTCAAGGAAAGTATTTGTGTATTTGGTTAGTAGGGTTATAGCAAAGTCCAACTGTGCCACAAGAGGCGCATTCTAGATTGACTATCACAAACAATGGTGATAACCTTCAAAGAGACATTTTGCTGTGATATGGAAGGATTGATGTTTAAAGTTTGCAAATAACTAGTGGCAGTTTCATTCAGAAAATTACTATTGCCAATGGTGATAAATTTCAACTATTGGTTTGCATGCTTGAATTCAACTCCAAATCTCTTCGATATTTATTTGTGATCCTGTGTTGGAAGACAACATTTATATGCTCTTAAATTTTGACTGAATTTTATACTTTTATTTCTCTGGATATTTAAGTTTTCATATGAGCATTGCTGCACAGCTCAGTGCAGCCATTGAGCTCACACTGATTACAACAGTTCATTTGGATGTTTGTTTACTTTTCTTTCTTCTCAAATTTTTGGATCAACAAATTACTTGTCATATGTGCTTCACGGTGTCTGTTTGTCTGCTATGATTGACTCTGTATTGGTGGTTGTTATATTTATCAAACAAATATAGCCTGAATCAGCTTTTGTTGGACTGTTTGAGTTTCCTATATTGATTTTGTGCTACTTTTCTAGTATCTGTTAGAACTTATTTATTTTCTTGAGCAGTAACTCTGTGCTGACCACAAACTTGCTCCTATATTGGAGTGTTGCTTTATTGTGCTTGCTTTTGACTGTCTTACTTGATTTCCGTTCTTTTAAAGGTGAGGGTAGATTTATTATCTTCAAATGGAAAAACCATTTCTAGCTCAAGCCAGCCAGCAATGTTGAGATTCAAAAGTGAGCCTATCCGCCTAGTCTGGACTTTTCTCAAGATGGCTCCAGTTCTCACTGGGCACATATCAGAAACTCAGACTCTGAATGTGAAAATAAGAGGTTTCACTGAGAAGAATGATTTCCCTACTTCTTGCTTGAAAGTGACTCTTGAGCATCGAGCAGAGTATCGATCTGGTGCCGGCATTCCTGAAATATATGATGCACATCTAGTTCTCGAGTCAGAACTTCCCTTTCTTAAGAGGATGTTGTGGCAATGGAAAATGACCATATTCATATGGATCACAATTGTGTCATTCATCTTTGAGGTACTCTTGCTTTTATTGTGCTGCACGCCTATATTTTTTCCCAGGATAAGACGAATGGGTGGTTCTTCTAGAACAAATACCCATAACAATCCTGTTGAAACAAGTGGATAGGTACCACCTGGCTTTCTCTGACCCATTCTTTCATTAAATTTTTTCCAATCAATCTGTACATGTGTCCTGCTGGTCATGCATAAGAAATTCTAATGTACATGCATGACAAATTTCAATATGATCTATCCACGAGTCCCACACATTCAAATCAGATCTAGACAAATCCATGTATGTATATGGCATTGAACAAGAATTTTTTGGTCATGTAGTGTACAAATGTCAGAAATGGAACCTCCTTTTTGTACTTTTGGGTCGTGTACAAAGTATCATGAAATTTCTAACTAATGTGCCCGTTTGCTGACAAAGCCGTACTTAATCATTAAAATCAATCAATTACTTGATGAAAGATGTTTACTTGTGATGTATCATGTAGCTTTTGAAAATTAGTGGTGTATTACTTGAGATGTTTTGGTTTTAGTTATTTTTGGATCACTTGGTTAAGTTAGTGGTGTATCATTACTAGAGATGAATTAAGTTTATTTCATATGAATTAAGTTTATTTCATCAGAATGATAGTCCTCTATTGATTCAACATGATTTTTTATCTCCAACACATTTGGATCATCTCCCCATCCCTTTTCTCCAACTCTTCTCCCCATCCCATCCCCACTGTTAGATTAAAATTTTAATGCCTAAGATTTAATATTTTATAAAACTATTATCAACATAAATAAATGGATCTAGTTAAATGTCAACTTTTATTTCAATCCAACAATGAGAAGATGAGGAGAAGAAAATGAGAGAGAGGATAAGAAGAGTGATTTGATTTTCCCCAAATACACTTGGGAGACCCTTCATAGTATTTATTGTCTTTTCCCTTTCATAGTATTTATAGCATTTTGGTCTTTTTAGGGAACTTTTGCTCTCCTTGTTTGAGCGGAATTAGATTGACAGCAACTGAACTTTTATTTCTTTGTTGTATGCTTGAGATAACAATATTAATAGACTACAATTAAATGATCACAAAATTTACTGTAGCGCGACCCTTTTATCTTTTGTTGGTTATTACATGTCCTTTTTATAAGCTTAAGTATTCTCTTGTTATAGGCAACCTAATTTGAGGCACAATGTTAATACGAAATATGATCATCTTTTATGGTAGAGATTCATACATCTTTCCCCATTTTATAATATACTAGCCTACTTCACTAGGCCATCTGGTCTTGTTTTGTTTTTGATAAAAACCGAAATAATTGAAAACCGAATACTGTTAATTTAAAACACAGAACCGAAATTGATTTACCAAATAAGGAAAATATTTCAGTTCCATTAATAACTGAACTTAACTAGTCCTAATCCTATTAATTCGTTGCATGTCTTTAAGTAGGCTTTATTATTACTTATTAGTTCACTGTAGTTCCAACATTTTTTGGAACATTATGACCCAATGTGAGAGGGCGAATCATCGGCCAACAGGTTTTCCATTAAAGACTCATGCGATCATGCCCCTGAAAGTAACACCATCATCGAAGAGTCTATGCCTTTTACTTGGTTATATATCATAAGCTTAATTAAAGAAAACAAATAAATCAATAATATTTATCTGAAAAAATTCTATAGCTCACAATATATAGAGGTCAGCCGGAACATATAATGGGCATCTATTGTGCAACTTATGCCGATTCCAAAGCACGAAATATTGCAACTCACGTATTTAGTGCAATTAAAAATGACAACTGAGCCGGATTATTGAACCCATCACAGAGTGATCATGTGAAATTGCTTGATAATGCGCAATAGCAATAAAAATTAGTGAAGTAATAAAGAAACTCGATAAAAAAATTGCTTTAACTAAAATTTTTTGGTCATGTAGTGTACAAATGTAAGAAATGGTAACAGTTTTTTGTACTTTTGGGTCGTGTAGAAACTATTATGAAATTTTTAACTAACGTGCCCATGTGTTAATAATGCTGTGCTTAGCCATAAAAATTGATCAATTACTTGATGAAAGATGTTTACTTGTTATGTATTACTATCTCTCTCTATTCTTAAATTTAAGACATATTTATCTAATTTGATTAAATTGAATATGCTAGTTAAGTTAGTCAAAATCACATGATATCAAAACATCCTAAATACATTTATTTTATTCTTACATCCCTATCCAGTTCTTTTTTTTCTTTTATTAAAAAGCGATATTAGGTTGCCACAAATAAGAAAGGGTTTTTAGAAGCTTAAGTATTCTCTTATTTGTTTGGTAAAAAAAAGTATTCTCTTATTTGTGGCAACCTAATTTGAGGCAGTGTTAATACTAAACATGGACACATTTTACAGCAGAGATTCAAATATGGGTTCCGCACATTTTATGAGAGACTAGCGTATTCCATTAGATTTTTTTTTTTGCCAGAGTATTCCATTAGACCTAATCTTGTTCATTCATTAGATGTTTCAAGTAGGCTCCATTATTACTTATTAGTTGACTGTAATTGGCCCATATGACGCTTCCAAAACAAATTTGGCTCACATTTTAGGAACAGATGAACCAATGAAAGAGGCGAATAAATGGCCAACAGGATTTCCAGTAAAGACGACTCAGGCCCCCTGAAAGCAACACCATCGAAGAGTCTATGCCTTTTACTTGGTGACATGTCATAAGCAAAGAAAAAAAGGTTCAACTTCATTGTAGCCCTCACTTACTGATGTGAAAAAAATCATGCAATATTGCAACTCACTTATTTGGTGCAACACCTAACCGAATTGGAAGCATGTTATCAGAGCTTTGGTAAGGTGTAGAGCATGATCTCAATCCAAGCAAGTCGCATGATTAGATCAGCAACACTTTGGTGAGGTCCTTTGGGACCCTACTTTAATTTGGAGAGTTTATGAGATTTTTCTAGTATTAAGTCCCTTGTGGGGGACTTTAAATTGAGCCTTAAAAGTTTACAAATAAATTTGAAATTCTTGCCAAATCCCATTGAAAGAATATTATGTGTTATTTAAAAGCTTTACGAGTTTTTATTACCTCACAAAAAAAAAACTACACGTTTTAATTAAGCAGCCGCCACCAATAATCTTTTAAAAGGCTTTTAGTTTATGACATGAATCCTTCCCCTTTTTATCATATATAAAGTTACACGGTTTTAATTAAAGGGTAATGGACCTAATCTGGCCCCCAAGTAACCACCAAGGAGCGCTGAGCACCCTGAACTAACAACAGGCTCGTATCTGTACTCCAAGTAACCAAGGTGTTTAAAAACTACCGCGGTTGGACGGTCAACAACGTTTGACTCCTACGTAGCCGCCACGTGAGACCTGTTTTGCCACTTGTCGCCTTGTCATTGCCACGTAGGATAAGTGTATGTGAGTCCCACATTAAATAAAAAAAGTTCTCCCTCCCTCTTCATCAACAAAGGCCCCCACCTGCCCCCCCCACCACCCGCCCCACCCCCTTCACCTCCCTCCCCAGCCCCCCACCACCACGCCCCACCCCCTTCACCTCTCTCAACATCTGCATGACATCCAACAACAGCCCCTCCCTCTTCTCACACTCAAGTTCCAACAGCGCATCACTCTCTATAATCGACACCTGCACTGACGTCACCCCCGGCGGCGGCGGCGGAGAGTCCTCCACTGACTTCGGCTTCCTCAGCCCACCACTCCCCTCAACGATCCTCATCTTTCTCTTCTCCGCGAGAAGCTCGGCGAGGACGTGGTTGGCGCTGAACTCGTCTTGGTGGGTGGGTTTGGGGCGGAGGCGGGCGGAGGGGTCGTCGGAGGGGAGGGTGTCGGAGTCTTGGGATTTGGAGTGGAGGAAGGGGACGGTGAAGAGGATGTATTTGAGGAGCCACTGGGAGGAGGGGTCGGCGGGGGAGGAGTGGTGGTGGGGGGCCCACCTGGCGAAGGCGAACTGGGGGCTGGGGAGGGCAGCGGGGCGTGGTGATGGGGGGCTTGGGAGGGAGGTGAAAGGGGAGGGGCGAGTGGTGGGGGGGGGGGTGGGGGCCTTTGTTGATGAAGAGGGAGGGAGAACTTTTTTTATTTAATGTGGGACCCACATACACTTATCCTACGTGGCAACGACAAGGCACCAAGTGGCAAAACAGGTTTCACGTGGCGGCCACGTAGGCATAGTAACGGTCAAACGTTGTTGACCGTCCAACCGGGGTAGTTTTTAAACACCTTGGTTACTTGGAGTACAGATACGGGTCTGTTGTTAGTTCAGGGTGCTCAGCGCTTCTTGGTGGTTACTTGGGGGGCCAGATTAGGTCCATTACCCTTAATTAAACTCTCACTTTAATCAATACTCCCTCCGATCCTATTTATAAGTCACTAACTGTCCAAATTGTACATACCAAATAATAGAGGTCAATGGAAGTTGCATTATTAAATTGGTCTTATTTTTTTGTCTTTTCCATTTTTGCCCCTTTCACCTTTATCACTATGACCCATTATTATCTTTTCTCTCTCTTCAATAATCATATATTTTTATGAGTACACATGTGTATTTTTCATCTTCTCTCTCTTCTTATCTTCCAATATTCATTTTCTAATGATAAGGTATATTGGAAAACTTTTAATGAATGAGTTAGTTAATGATTCATAGTTGGTGGCTTATATTAAGGAACAAAATTTAGAGGCGATTGGTGACTTATAATAAGGCCTGGATGGAGTATCACGTAACTCATAAGTTGATAAATTTTTTACCAAAATTGCACTCATCCTTTTAATACAAGTCCATCCCCTCAAATGAAGATGACTCATTTGGAATTGTCCTATATGCTCGATCTGCATTCAGTGCATTACTTTCATGTGATCAGTTGCAAAGCTTTAGTGATGGCATTTGAATCCTCTTTTTCCGCGTATTTATGTCCCCTTTAAATGCATTCACGTTCTTCTTTTTTAAAACACGCAATACATGCATTCAAAACCCTCTATTCCATGGAACTGGTTTCCAGTATGGAGGGCTAGTCACATGTTGACCATTTAATTTGTATCTCATCATTTGAATGGTTTAGATTGTGTATCTATTTCCAAATTAAATTTAGACTATAGACAGTTTAAATTCAACTAGCTATTCCTATCAGAGAGATTTTGGGAGCAAATAATCTACCTAATTAGATTAAGGCTTCTATATTGTTATATAACCGGCTCAATACAACAAATCAGTTACAACTCTGACAATAATATACAAACATGTGTACATACTTTACAAGAATTAGTTTCTAATACTGGAAACATGTGTACATACAAACATGTGGGCCCATAACCCACAGGTCCCAGGTTCGGGTCGATGTGCCAGCGAGGGCGCTGGGCCCAAGGGGGGTGGATTGTAAAGTCCCACATTGAATGGTTTAGATTGTGTATCTATTTCCAAATTAAATTTAGACTATAGACAGTTTAAATTCAACTAGCTATTCCTATCAGAGAGATTTTGGGAGCAAATAATCTACCTAATTAGATTAAGGCTTCTATATTGTTATATAACCAGCTCAATACAACAAATCAGTTACAACTTTGACAATAATATACAAACATGTGTACATACTTTACAAGAATTAGTTTCTAATAGATACAACAAACCTGGACCCAAACACTATTGGGCTTATAATAACATTATTGGGCTGATATGCTCTTAAGACGATACATCAAAAGATGTGTGAGAAAATCGGATGCATTCACACCCATAGTAAAGAGACTAACAAATATCCATAGAACAAAACCCAAATTAGTGATTCTAGTCTCACCAATCTTAACTCCTAAATCAGTTTAGAAGAATTGAATTGGGATATTTAATTGTCGTCAATTTAGTACAATGCTCTCTCTAGTTCTCCCCTTTCCCGTGTCTTCTGCGAGTGCCCTTTCTCTCTATTTAATGTCATACTTGAGATTAATTGATTATGGAACGAACCAGCTTTAGCAACCACACCCTCTTCGCTCTTTGTTAAAACTTTTGTTATGTCACTCATTTCATCTAAAGTTATAGGTTCAATTATTTTTTGGTACAATTTTGTAATAGTTTCTTTCAGGTTTTTGGTTAATAACTAATGTAAATTTAATTCCTAATACCTAATAATGAGTTATTGTATTTATAATATATTATCATGAAATTTTTCATACTACTGTTAATGGGTAACTAAATCCTTTTTTGTCTCTTGTCTGCTATGTATTTGAACAAATCGAGTGCTCCAGTTTTGGACTTGTGGCTTTCCAATCTAACACGAGTTTACTAATCTCCCTAACGTCTAGCTAGGACGTTGTCTGAACCAAGAGTTATAATTATTGCTTAGCTTCTATATATTTTGTTGCTTTTTTTCTTGTTATTAGTGTAACACTAGACATCCTCAAGATAGGGTATCTTGAGGATGTCTAGTGTTACACCACTAGATTACCATGTGTTGGTATATTATGGTAAGTACTTTAGTTTATGTGAAGACAAATTTTTGTTGTTGTGAAGAGTCTCTAATAAACTGTTGATCACTTGTAGCCCAAAGAAATCTTAAATTTTGTTAACGCAAATGTTATTTGCTATATGCATAACCCGATTTGGGTTCTGCTAATACTTCTTTTTGCCAAACTGTTTATGGTTAATTTTAATTTGTTGTAATTGACGAATTGAAGAAGTGTTCATTAGTTATTTTACCATTCCAAGATAATTACAACACTAAATTTTAGCTACATGTTACTTCATCAGCTAATTTGTACTACTTCATAAACAATTCTATATATATACTGCTCGTGTACATAATTAATCAAAACAATCGAATTCACTTAGAGAAGTTGCATTGGCTTGAAGCTCTGAGGAAAGTAGCACTCTTTGTGATCTCCCATGCTGGCTTGTCTGTGTACCTTATGATATTATAAATCCATGCCCCTGCCATTGCTCCTGCAACCGGCGCGGTCATGTATACCCATATTCCTTTATATTCATGCCACACTATCGCAGGTCCTAAGGTTCTTGCTGGGCTCATAGAAGCTCCAGTCACTGGCCTGTCACGCAAATTAGGACATACCGAAAAATTAATATAATGTCATACATCTAAATAAGCCGAATATCCATGCAAATTCAACATTGTCATATACTCCCTCAGTCCTAAGTATAAGATCACTTTAACTTTTTCAGAGAACCTAACCACACATACAAGATTGATCACTTTAAATTGCATATATTTATTTGTTGCCACAAAAACTTAATTTATTCTACTTATATAATTAATGACCTATAATCTAATTACAAGTGTGACATATATTATAATTTGATTGTTTAATTGCTTTGTTAACTTCCACAAAAGTCAAAGTGATATATATTATACTTAGGACCATAGGGAGTATTTAATATATGATTGTTTGAAATATATAAATAGGAATTTATAAATTGAAATGAAATGATTTCAGAAAAAAATAATGCTAAAGCGCGGATATATTATTTTCCCAAAAAGTTTCAAATTTTCATTAAATAAAAAGGACTAAGAAATGATTGGCATATATATTATTATGATTGGTCAAATGTGTGACTTTAATTTGATCACACTTAAAAACCTCATGAAAGTAACATGAAGTCTACTTAAATATATTTATTTCTTGAAAGTTCCCTCTTCTCCAAAAGTAATGGCAACTCAATCTATGTACACATTTGTAGTCAAAACTCGAGAGACAATGACTGAGAAGAGTTGGTTAGGGCCCAAAGTGATGTAGGGCCCAACAGCTCCCACTTCATTTGTCTTTCCTTTTTGTTAGCGTGTCGTATTTATTTGATTCAGCTTTGTTTTAAATCATACGAAATAAAAAATGTAATAAGAAATTTATCACTGCAAAGTAATTGAGGACCTTTCATGAATCTTTCGTGGTCAAATATTATCACCAGATTTCAACATGAAGAAAAGAATCAAAATAAACAAATGATTGTGCCGATTATTAAGATAAGAGATGAGGTTATATTTACCCAGCAAACATGACATTAAGCAACACGGTGGCCCCTACTGCAAGACCAGCCAGCTCACCAATCTGCAGAATCAAGAATCACAACACAACATTTTACAAAAACTATAAAAGAGATGGATAGAATATTATTTTAAAAAATTATTTTTGATACGCTTTATAGCTTGAAGTACAAGAGCAAATGATTCAAATCTTAACTATATATTAACAACATTCACCATTCACCACAAGTCTATCAAAACAAAAATAAAGTTTGTAATAAGAGAAATACACACATATATCCTAAAAAAGCTTCCAACATGTTTCCATTCATTTGTAACCGTAAAAACGTTGACTACCTCTTATAATAAGAAGTTAGGAAGTTAATTAGAACGAGTCATAAGTTAATTAGAATTATAAACATCTAATTTTTTTAATTATAATTTATTTGGAATTAAGATGAGAGGGGATATATTTATTGTGTAATTTTCTTTTCACAAACCCAAAAAATCAAAAAGTAAATACAGACAAGAAAAAGAATTGTGAGATTACCGCTCTATTATCTGTGGCCACACCAGAAATAACAAACATGAGGTAGAAAGTGATGATGAACTCAACCACAAAACCTTGAAGATTCGTCCCTGAAACTAATGTTCCTGCGAAGTTATCTTTGCTTCCTTCAAATATAAGTCTCAAAGTCCCACTCGCCAATGTCGACGCCACAACTTGAACTATCACATAAGCTGGTACCTACAACATCCAAATGTAACAATAATTAATCAGACAAGCTTCATCTCATGTTACTAAATCTCATTCTTAATTTAGGAACTAAATGATTAATTTGGGAGATTAAAAAGTTAAAGGAAGAAGCTAGTTAGTTTAAATTACTTTTAAGTTCACTTGTTCAAGATCTCCGATCACATATGTCCCTGTGTCTTATATTTTTGAAATAGCAGTTATAAAGCTATAATTCCACATTGAATTTGGGATTTAAAAAATGCCACATTGAATAAGTAGGACATGACACATGACCCTAACCTAAAGCCGTGTGATTTATTATGGGTAAAATGGTTGTGATTTTTCAAGTTTATTACTACCTCTGGTCCTAAATATAAAACCTAGTTGCCTTTTATTGGAGAGATTAAAGTTGTGAAATAAATTCTTATATTACAACATACTTGATATTTTTAATATTATTCATTAGTTTATATGTAAAATAATCTAGTCTAAGTGAAAAAATTAGGTGAATCAATTTATAATTGAGCTATTTTGCTTTTTTAGGATTTTCGAAAAAAGTCAATTAGGTCTTATATTTAGGACCGGAGGGAGTATTATATAATTTATTATACATACACCAACTCTATCTTTTTTTTTTATCAAAATACATACACCAACTCTATCAGTCCTCTTCAATAATGGATATCAAATATTTATTATTATATTAATTTCATGTGTTATGTCGGCAAAAACAATTCTCATGTTACATTTTCTTTTATATTATAGGTTAAAGGGAGTATTTCTAAACAACACACATTTGTATCATTATCTTATATATGAAGTTATAAGTAAGACAGATTAATTATATATTTGGAGAATATTGATAATTAAATATAAATACTCACTATTTAGACAAGTAATTTAACGAAATGGATAAATCAACCGGGTTTTATTATACTATAAAGAAAAAATAAATGGAAGCATTATGATCAAGTGAAATGACCTGTTTGAGGGGAAAACGTTTGGTGGAAGCAAAAGCAAGAGTAACAGAAGGATTGAAATGAGCACCAGAGATGTGACCAACAGAATATACGAGAACCATGACCACAAGTCCCCAAACAATGGAAACACCAGGATGTGTTACTTCGCAGTCATATCCTTTGTCCACCATAACTGCCGCTTCACCGGCAAATATAAGAAAATATGTTCCCACAAATTCTGCCACCAACTGTAAAATCAAATAATGATCAAAATCCACATGAATTAGCTTTCTAGGAATATCAACTTCATGGAGGAGAAGAAGATATAAACGTACCTTCTGCAAAAATGGAATGGAAACAGAGATGCTAGAGTTTTCATTAGAGTTATCATCAATATTCAGAACAACCTCGTGGATCCCACTATCCACCGCCGCCACCTCCGCCATCTCCGGCAATCAAAGAGGACGGCTAAGTAACTGTATGATATATAGAGTTACGTTTTAGGGTGGTGGCTTAATTTTAAGCATGAGGAGATGTCAATTTATGGTGGATGGAGGAGAAGCTCAAGAAGATTATAGATATGTATAGATGACTGATTGACTAATCTCAGGTTTTTGAATATTTTTCAGTTTGACGTGTCAAAATCAAACTTGATGTATAATTATCCCGTGCGTTATTTTGAATATTCTTCGTTTCTTTCTTCCAATAATGAATGTATAAGTGTAAATAAAATTTGGTATTTTTGTTATGTCTAAAGTTTTGTATTTTTGTGTCATAAGTTTAAACCACTTATAACTGGGTTTCTGAAACTACAATAGTTTCTTCTGAAATTTCATTTTACGGTACTCTTTCCATAAATTTTTATCCTCACCATGCATGCCCAAGCTGACATTGTTGTCTTCTACTCTACTTCTATTTATCAATTTTTATTATCTCCATTTAAGGAATGAGTTGAGGTCTTTGAGGGGCAGCCTTTAATAGTATTTTTTGAGTTGAAGTCTTGAGGGGTATCCTTAATATGATATTTTTAGTGTACAATCTATTTATTCTTTGACATAGGCGTAATGATATTTTAGTCCTATAAAATTTTTATTCATTTTTTCCTAATGTTTTCCCTTGATAATCAAAATTAAATAAGATGTAGGAGTATATAATAGTAACTTTTTTTGTCCAATTAATTTCCTTTCAAATAGAGTTTCTCTGCTGAATTCCATGCATCTTCAAAAGAAAATCTTTTATTTTTTTTTGTTTTTTGCCATGGAAAAAATCGTTTATTCTTGCATGCAAAGCCTGAACTCATTGGTATTTAGAATCGTCATCACCACTCGCTCAGTAATCAAATTTGAATGAAAGACCATGGTATTGGATAATTAAAGAGTCTCACATAGTGTCATTGAAGACCCGATCAAACATTTGATTCCGCTCTAGTTTTTAATACATGCACGTCAACAAACATATCGTCATTGCACTTTTGTAACTACACATGCACAGTATCTGACGATAAAAACTTTAAAGAGGACCTCTAAATTCTTTTTTCATTGTTTATAGGGTTAAATATCATTCTGACCAATGAACTATTTCTAAAGGGTCAAATTGGCCAAAGAACAATAAAAGGGCTCATTTTGGCCAGAGAACAAAAAACATGGCTCATTTTGGCCAAATGACTAAAGGAAAAGACTAAAATACCCCACCCAAATACCCAATCCCTTTCTCCCTCCTCCCCTCAACTCTGCCTCTCTCACCCGCCGCCGCTCCTCCCCTCCGTTTTCCATCTCCGCCGCCCCAACAACCCAGCAGGATACACGCTCACAAATAAACATGTTGTTTCAAGTTGCAAAATGATTAAATCAAGTAATTATGCAAATTCAAGAGTCCTGCAATTGTTGTAAAAATCACCATAACCATCGCATCAAAGAAAACACATTATGAAGTAAAAGATTCGATTTTTGCAGCAATGGCAGATTGGGTGATCTTAAAAATGTTTACCTTGGATTAGATTAAATTAAAAGAAATCACCTTTGCAAGAAAAAGAAACCCAGCAAATGATGTGCATTTCAGACCCTTTTCTCACTTGGGTAATGAACGCGAAGGGAAGAGAGAAATCTGTGATTGATTGAGGATCAAATGGTGGCTATGTGAAGGAGGGAGAAATCCGCCTGCTGGGTTGTTGGGGGCGGCGGGGGTGGAAAACGGTGGGCTGGGGCGGCGGCGGGTGAGAGAGGCAGAGTTGAGGGGAGGAGGGAGAGAGGTTGGGTATTTGGGTGGGTATTTTAGTCTTTTCCTTTAGCCCTTTGGCCAAAATGAGCCATTCTTTTTGTTCTTTGGCCAAAATGAGCCATTTTATTGTTCTTTGGCCAATTTAACCCTTTAGAAATAATAGTTCATTGGCCAGAATGATATTTAACCCTTGTTTATAATTATAATAGGTTTGTTTGTCCTTTTGACTTGATTGATTCAAAGGCAAGTTTGATCCACGTGTATAATTGTTATTAACATTGTATGATTGTATCTTCCCCGCTGGATCAAACAATTCTCTGTAAGTTATCACATCAAACTTTTATAGCATCAAGTTTTAATTCAGAGAAAAAAAAGGCAGAAACAGCCATTATTTTATCCACGACGTATTATCAGATGATCTTATCCACTTTCAGAGTTTCAGATATTAATTATTTCCTCTTTTTCGGTGTTCAATTCCTCTTTTTACGTGAGAAACGCATGGGCTAACAAGTTTATCCATGCCTCCTTAATTGCATTCACATTCAACTTTCTATTCTTTTTTTTTTCCCCAAACATTCAACTTTCTTTTTTTTTTTTGATAACAAAAACATTCAACTTTCTACATATTCACACAATGGTTGGATTCAAAATAGAACTAGAAAAAGGCTATTGATGATCACGACATTATCACACACCCAAAACAAGGAAATTTGTTTGTAAAAAAGATGACTGGACCTCTAAATTTGAATCTGGGTGGTTCAGATTTAATATTTTTTAAATTCTTATTTTTAAAATGTATGATATTTCTTTTGACATAATGATAGTACTGATTTTATCAAAAAAAAACTGATACTACTGAGATTATTTTATTTTTAGAATCTATAACCATAAAAATAATGTTTTTAATCATGCATTTAATATTATTAAATCTAAAGTGTAAAAATCTAGATTTGATCTGGCTAGTGCAGAATTGAGGACTACTCTATATTCTAGTCATCCTTCTTTATTCTTTGTCGATTTCTTGGATACAAGCGCGCGCGCATACTCAACGAACCTCGCCAAAAAAAAAACAGAGATATGGGAACTTGATTGTTTTAAATAAATTAAGTTAGGCTTCTTTATTCTTTGTCGATTTCTTGCTTTCGAAAACATACATTGGTCAGTTCAAAAAAAACATACATTGGTCAAACTAGATGGTATACCCCGGACAATGTCCGGGTAGCACTGATTCTTAGGGGGTAAACTGTACTTAATCTAGAAGGGAGACATTAGCTATAGTTAATTTATGTATGGTAAGAAAGAGTAGTGAAGTTGCAAATTTCCAAGGTAAAGGAATGCACATATAATTGGAAGGCAGATGGTTAATAAGCAAACAGAAGGAAAACACAACTTATACATTGATATGCTAAAGGAAAGACAAGGTACAATGGAAAATGGTAGAATAAACGCTAGCATTCAAAAAATTTCTATGAAAGCGAGTTGAAGACAAAGTTAAAAAATGCATCAAATGATGAAAGAATGTAAGGGTGAATTCTTATATTTCAAAAAATTTATTTAAATTTTGGGCTCTTATATTATTGATCAGAGGGAGTACTATTCTTTGATGATAACGATAATATGCTCCTTATCCTTAAATATAATGTGAAAACAACCACTTTGTTTTATTCGAAAAAACTATTAAAGAAAGTTAAAATTATATATTTGTCTGAAATATATTTAATTTTCAAACTTTATCTTTATTGATAAGATAAAATGTATAAGCAAAATAAGGATAGAGTGTGTAGCAAAGAAGAGAAAGAACAAAAACCTAATTGCAATATGTAAAGTCAACAAACGGTAAAATTGTAAAAAATATATTAAATTGTGATGGACATAAAGAGAGAGGCAAATCATATTTTTTTAAGAAAATATTGTAATTAATTTTAGAATTTATATTTGAAATTTCCTATATATATTATAATGTATATAATATATATATATATATATAATATAAATATAATTTATAAAGGGATAATAATATAATAATAATAAATAATAAAGTATTAAAAAAGGAAAGAGTAAGGAAATGAGACAAAATAAGGAAAAAGACAAAAATAGTACTCTTAAATGAATAGTAAAATTTTCATTGCCTTTATATATATATATATATATATGATATGATGATTTCAATTTTTATTACAAACATAACGTTATTCTCAATTAATTTTTTCTAAATTCTAATTAATAATGTTGGCCTATTATTAATTCAAGTTACGAAAAACGTTTCTTGTGATTTCAATATTACTTTTCAGAATATGGATATATTTCTTCAATTATTTAGTTTGTTATACATATATAAATATTAAATCGATCAATTACTTAATCACACGTGAAGTTGGTCACCTTTAAAATTAGAGAGGCGAAAATGAATAAGAAAATATAGATTATTACACGCAATATACATTACTTAAATAAAAGAGGTTTTTGTCACGAGAATTTCATGCATATATATATTATCATTTCTTTTATATGTTAATAATAATCAGGATTGATACTGGCAAAAAAAAATAATCAGGATTTATACGCTTCTCTGAAAAGTTAAATCCATATATTCCAATTTATAATTTAATTTCGTATACATACGTCTCCTAATGAGTTCACATGTGACTCTCTAGCTTCCTTTCCTTTCAAAAACCAAAGTTTTACATTCCATGAACTAAGAAAATTAAATAAAGATAAAAACAACGAAAAGACAGCGATTACAATACTTATTAACATCCAAATGATCAAAAATCAATTGGAAGAACCACATCCCTTTGTAGCTCTGAGGAAAGAAGCACTCTTTGTGATCTCTCTTATTGGCTTGTTAGTGTATCTTATGACATTATACACCCATGCCCCAGCCACAGCTCCAGCCACCGGCGCTAATAGATACACCCAGATTCCCCTATATTTGTGCCACACAATCGCTGGCCCTAAGCTCCTTGCCGGATTCATTGATGCTCCGGTCACCGGCCTATAACACAAACATATACATAATACATCTACTACAATCAATACCATGTGACCAACACAAATGGGTCTCTATGCTACCAATGCAATTTTAACTATTGTTTGAGATGCATTAATAATTTTCAAATCTACATTAAATAAGTTTTACACAAAATGTATAGTCGGACCATATTCAAATTAAGAGTTCAGAAACCATTGACCTATTATATTTGGTCAAAAGCATGAATGTGATCACACTTATGAACCTTATAGCCTTCATAGTGGAATGGGAGGTTTTGACTTTTGACTTGTGCAGATGTTTGAGAGAGCTATTTTAATAGGACTTAGAGTTGGACAGAATTTGAGCCATTATTACGATTACCAAATTGAAAAAAAAAATTATACATCTATAAAAAAATCTTGAAAAGTGTCTCTTGATTTTTTCTTCTTAAAAAATGAAGGTTTTAACATGTGACTTATGCAGATTTTTGAGAGAGATATTTTAATAGGACCCAGAGTTGGAAGCCATTTAGATAATAATCATATTGAAAAAATTCATATACATATAACTTGCTCCAATCCAGAATATAATAGGTCAAAGGCAGAGAAATAAAAATATGAAGGACAGTTAGGGGGAAAATAAAAAAAATTACATAAATGAACAGATAATATAAGCTCTTAAGTATCAAAATCATTAATTTTGAACTTATGCTAGACCAAAAGGAGAACTATTAAAATTCTTAAAATGTGTCTCCAAATATTTTCTTCTTAAAAAATGATAAGCAAGTCAACCCTGATACACTTCTGGTCAGGAAAGACGAAGACCGACATTGATGGTGGGACCCAATGTGCAGTAGGAACCAAACGCACCGTCTCATCTCTTTTGATCTTATGTTTTTAATGTAGAGATCGACGACGGTTATGAAAATGAATGCAACTTTTTCATGTATCTCTCTTTGGTCAAATATTGTAATGAGATCTCGATTTGACGAAAAGAGAATAAATATAAAAAAACACAAATGATTGTGTGGATCATTAGATTAGGGATAAGATTATAATATTACCCAGCAAACATGACATTCAGCAACACGGTTGCCCCTACAGCAAGACCAGCCAGCTCACCAATCTGCAGAATTCAAAAATCACACAATACATCAAACAAAATCGTACAAATAAAATATGAAATATCATTCGAAAATCAATTCTTGATACGCATGTGATGTAAACTTGAAGCTTACAAACAAATGAGGAATCAAAGCAGCAACAATATATTTAACCACATTTAGTCAATTCAGTTCCATTGTTTAATATTTTATCAAAGAAAAATGAAATTTATAAAAGTAGTTTGCCAGCCTCATTCGACAAAAGCATCCATAACAAAAGTTAACAAACCAAAAACAGAAAAAACAGAAAAACATAAAAAAAGACACATTTTGTAACATTACCGCTCTGTTATCTGTAGCCACACCAGAAATGACAAACATGAGGTAGAAAGTAATGATGAACTCAACCACAAATCCTTGAAGAAAAGACCCAGAAACCAATGTTCCTGGAAAATGATCCTTAGTCCCTTCAAATATAAGCCTCAAAGTCCCACTAGCCAAAGTTGATCCCAGAATGTGAACAGCCACATAAGCAGGCACCTGCAACAAAATCGAAATTAAATCACACATTAACACAATAAAATTAAAAAAATAACATCAGTTTTGGTAACCGATCGGAGAAATTAAGAGGTATTAACTAAGGTGGTTGACCTGTTTGAGGGGAAAACGTTTGGTAGAAGCAAAAGCTATAGTGACAGCAGGATTGAAATGAGCACCAGAAATATGACCAACAGAATAAACAAGAACCATAACCACAAGTCCCCAAACCATGGAAATCCCAGGAAGTGTCACAGGGTGATCATACCCCTTATCCACTATCACAGCCGCTTGACCAGCAAATATCAGAAAATATGTGCCCAATAATTCTGCCACCAACTGTAAACACAAAATTAATCAATCCCAACAACCCCACATGAATATTAAACTATTGGGTATATTAAAGTATCAAACTTCTTCACAAAAGAATGAAACTTTATATAGAGAAAGTGTGTTAGAACAGACCTTTTGTAAAAAAGGGACAGACACAGAGATGCCAGAATCTTCATTGGATTTGCAGTCATTGACGTTCAAAACAACATCATTGGTTGCATTATCTGCCATGGCTGGTGATCAGAGAGAGAGAGAGAGAGAGAGAGAATTTGTTTTGAATATGAGGAAGGAGAGGAAGGAGGAGAGGGCAATTTATGGGAAGAAAAAAGGGGAAAAGAGGAAATGTCTTTTGGAGGATTTCTTGGAATGGAGAAAGAGAAGACTTATGGGTTTATCAGTTTATGTATGGCCGTATGAGTGATTGGAGCATATAATTAAGTGATTAAATAAGAGGTTTTAATTTTGTCATCATTAATGAGGTTTTTAATATTTTTATTTCCTCCTTTGGAGATATCGTTGAGGTTCTCTAAAAAGTTGTTACCTGTGAGGTTAGTTTGTGGAGTTTTGTGGGTTATATGATGCATTCAAGTCTGCTTCAACTACCCACCGGAATTACAGAAAATTATATCAATGTCATTGCCTTGAATAGCTCCATGTCCACCTCATTCTCTTTCTCTTTCCACACGTCAAATATACAGTAATTTTTTAGTTTCACTCTTATGCTTATTTAAGTGCATTTTAACCAATTATGAGATAAGGATGAATAACAAGTTAACTGATTCGGTGTGTTTTCTATAGAAAAAATTCCCTTTACTTGTTAGTGCAGTAATTTTGTTCTCTGTATTTAGAAATTCTTTTGCTCCTCTCTTAGTATTTCTTCTTCTTCTTCTGACTTCTAATTCTAACTAAAACTATAAATAAGAATAAAATTAGGAAAAATAATCAAATACTATTTTAAGTAGACTTATATTTATGACCAGTTATTTTACAATTAACATAGTAAACCTTATGTTAGAGTTGTAATACAAAAAGAGTGATATATCCTTGTTTCTATTTATTAGTCATTGTTATCATAATCTATCAGAACATTGGCTAACAAAACCTTATACTACCTCCGGTCCTAAATATAGGACCTAGATAACCTTTTTTTGGAGAGGTTAAGGTTGCAAAATAGTCTATCAACTCATAACATATTTGATATATTTTTAGATTATCCATTAGTTTATAAGTAAAATAAACTAGTTTAAGGGAAAAAATTAGGTAAATCAATTTATAATTAACTTATTTTGCTTTTTTTTAGGATTTTTCAAAAAAGTCAATTAAGTCTTATATTTAGGACCGGAGTTAGTATCATATTAACTCTGTTCTGAAATTTAGTAAATTTTTAATTTTATCCCATTTATTAAGGAAATGAGTGAGAATTAAAACAGATTTAATAAAATTTAGGGTAAAATTTTAGTACATACATTCCTATGAAAAATTCGATGACATAAATTATATTAAATAAAAATGAAATACTTTCTTAAAACTCAGACTTTTATTTTCAAATTAAGAGTGTCATATTTTTATTATTAAATTTCATAATCAATTTTCGAATTTCTGCTATTAATAAAGTATGTTATTAATTTTTGAAGATATAAAGAGTAGAAGGAAAAAAAATTTCACCACCGAAATTTATATATTTATTTTATCTCTTTAACCCAAAAGAAAATGAAAGCATGATGTTTAACTATTTTGTTCTATAAACATAAATTTGGTATACATTGATTTTACACTACCAGAAAAAGGTATGCATTGATTGCTTTTAGATAAATGAGAATATCATCATGGATTTTAAAACGAATACCAAATAAGGAAACAAAGTCTGTGTGTGACGTGGAACTTGATGACTCACAAGGTAAATTTGGATAAAGAACAATTAATTTTGTAGATAAATAAGGAGATTACTGTTTATAGATAAGTATTAAGTTTGTTTCTCACCTCAACATGACTCATATGGTAAAATTAAATAACAAATGAGTAAAATTAAATAACAAATGAGTACACGCAAGTGAATTTCAGTAGTATCACTGATGAAGTGATGATTACCGGGTTCTAAATGTTTTTGTAATGCTGACATACTGTTGTATAACTTACAACTGTTGCTAAAATTCGATGAAATAAAACACTTTTTGTTATGAAAATCTCTAATTGTGGATGTCCAATCCCCTATATTCCTCCTATCATTTAGGCTCTATTATTGATTCATATTATTGATGATGTAACCTAATTCTCCTCTATAAATAGAGGACTCAATATTGTATACAATACACAAGGGAATACAACTTTCTACTTTCTTCTCATTTCTCTCATCTTGTCTTCTCATTCTTTATATTCATAACATGTTATCAGCACGAAACTCTAACCAAGCACGAGACTCACCAAGGTAATATTATTGCAATAATATCATTCTCTTCATTTTGTTCTTATCTTTTGTGATTTGTGGAACCTATTGTTCCAATAAAATGATGACCTGAAGTCATCTCTTCGGAATCTATAATTCCAATTTATTTTTACAGTCTGAAGCGTATTTTGAATTTGACGGAACCTGAAGTTCCATCTACTAAGAATTTCAATTTTTTATGGCCCGAAGCCGTATTTGATTTTGATGGAACCTGAAGTTCCATCGAGTAAAATTTTCAATTTTTATGGCCTGAAGCCATATTTGATGGACCTGAAGTTTCACATAGTAAAGATTTGGCCTGAAGCCATGTTTGATGGAACCCGAAGTTCCATCTGCTAAAAATTTCATTTTTTTAGGCCTGAAGCCGTATTTGATTTTGATGGATCCTGAAGCTCCATATACTAAGAATTTCATTCTTGTGTGGATTGAGATGAAAATTTGTAAACCTCTAGAAAATTGTTTGGGGCTAGAGATGATATGAAAATTGAGTTTTAACTCAAAGAGAAATTCGGACAAAGTAACCTTGGTGTTAGACATGAATCCGATGAAAATATGTGTTAAAGCATTGAGTTCATTATCGTTATATAAACAAATTAGGTTGTTGGGCATGTGACATATGCTCATGAGGGCTATGGTGATAATGAGCACCAAAAGCAAAATTTCCCCTTTGAATTGGACTCTTTTAAGACTTTACAAACACTGCATCCTTGGATGGAAAATCCCGATCATGAGTGATGTGCAATTATGAAGAAATAATTGACACAATGTGTTTAAAGAGACTATGAAATTTACATTATAACTTTTAAATATTTTTTAGGCTAATGTGTGTTCATTTCTCTAATCTTCGTTGTAGACAACAAGCTTGTTTATAATTTCTAGAGTTTTCCCCTATTCATTTTAGAATGAAAATGGAGATTTTATACAATGAGACTTTGTTTCCCTTCTATTTAAAGTAATTAAGTTATGAGAAATCACTGACATTATGGATCAAAATGATTGAATATTATGGTTCAAATATATGCTTATTATTATGTAACTGATCAAACGCCTTGATCACTTTGCAATGCCATAAAAATTATATTAAACATTAGTGTCTTCTTTAAAAGACTTTATTTCCAAAACATGCAATTAATTACCACAATCAAACTGTTTGATGTCTGATGCTTTCATATAATTATTTTTGAATCGATAAACTTTTGTCATGAGAGGGGGCAACATTCATATCTTGTTTTCTAGCAAATTGTTTTGCAAATGATAATCATATTTTGATTAAATAAAAAAAAATGTATTTATGTGTCTATGAATGGTAATGGATCATTTCATATTACTCACATTTATGAGTGTTTTGAATATCTTTATTTGTGAAATAAAGTTTGAAATTTTGTAATATTATCATAAATGATATTATATAGTAAGATTCTAATTCAATTGGAATTGTGATTGCTAAATATAATTGAGATATTTAGTATTATGATGTGCCTAAAATATAGTTGTAATCTGAAAAAAAATTATTTTTTAATTACGGTGTGAAGTTGGATTTGAATTTGTTGGAACCCGAAGTTCCATCTGCTAAAAATTTCTTTTTTACGGCCTGAAGTCATATTTGATGGAACCTACAATTCCACCGGTTCAAGATTTCGTTTTTATGGTGAGAGCCTAACGGCCTAAAACCATATTTGATGAAACCTCAAGTTTCATCACATATATAATTCATTTTATGTCCGATTGATGGAACCTGAAATTTTATCACATAACGGCCTGAAGAAATACTTGATGGAACCTGGAGTTCCATTACATAAATATACCAATTTTATGTTTAGAGCTAACGACCCGAAACAATAAATATTATATTTGTATGACCTGTAGTCATATAACATTTTTGTTTAAAATGGCTAGGGCACTATGGCCTGAAGCCATGAAGATCTTATTTTTATGACCTGTAGTCATAAAAGTTAAGTTTTGTATTAAATTATTAAATACTCAGAGTCTAACCACTATAAAGATTGTATTATTATGACCTGTAGTCATAAAAAGTAAGTTTTTACATGATTGAGTGGTCAAATCCTCACGGCATGAAACTATAAAAGTTCGATTTTATGACCAGAAGTCATATAAATTTTATAAATGTTCTGCTTAATTGTTAAATGTGCAAAGCTCAATAGCCCGAAGCAATAAAGATTTTATTTTTATGATTAGAAGTCACATAAAATAATTTTCTAATTATGTATTAAGTGCTCAGGGCCCAATGATCTATAGTCGTCATATATTGACCTGAAGCAATGACACTTCTATTTTTTGTGACCAAAAGTCATATAAAGTGGCAAGAAGCCAAATACAGAATTTAATTTTATGGCCTGAAGCCATAAAAACTTTACTTTTATGACTAATAGTTATAAACACTTATATTCTACTCAAGCATTCAATGACATAAAGCCACATAAATTTATGTGCATAGCAAGTAACGAAATTGGTTCCTGAAGAACTACATATATTAGATACAACGATATTAGTTCCTGAAGAACTATATGCATTAGATACAATGATATTAATTCCTGAAGAACTAATAATTTATTTGCGAGTGGAAAGTATTTTGCATGAATCAATTGAGGAGAAATTATTGGAATACATGTATGAGTCTCCTTGGATGAAATTTCACTTTTATAATTTCCTAAATCTCGTATAATCTCCGTATTAAGGTCAAATTAATAATTTGGCACGATAACCAGAAGTTATCGATGATGAATTAATATTACAATAAACTTGAAGTTTATAAATGTAATGTTTGGCAATGACCGGTTGGATCATCCCGGATCATAATGATGCAAAATAACATCAATACTCACTAATGAACCAGAAGATTCAATTACTTGTTCTCAAAAGAATGAAACATGAAATATGAAATATGAAACATCACTAGTTTTGATTGAAATTTACACATGTAGATGTGTATTGTATGAATTATATATGGGCCTATACAGATATCATATGGACTAAATGATACTTTATGAATATTAGATGCATCTATGAAATGGTCACATTGGTGTCCATGTTACATGATCAATTTGCAACCTGAAGTTTACAAATTTGTTCAATTAAGTACATTAGTCATATGATTATCATTGAAATCACTAGTGATTGTTAATTATGTTTTTTTATGTTTATATACCATGTGAGAGCATATCCATATCTAGCAAAGCCTCCATAAATATTAAATAGCTAGATCAATATTTGTGAGAACAAAATTTTCAATTTTAGAGTTGGGTAAAATGTACTACAACTATAATTGCATCATGCCAGTAAAAGAGAATGAATTCTCCCATTGGCTCTTGGTCAGTAGCCAAATATTTTCCATCTGATATTTTGAAATATTTATTCATAATGTTCCACCACAATAATACAAAGATGGATATTAAATGAAATTTGGGATAAATATTGGTGTTCCCAATGAGGGGGAGAAATGAATAACTGGAAGAGATATATGTTGTATGCAACAAATATGGATCCTCAAATATTAGTAATGTGAACTAGAAGTTCATCAAATGTTGCAAAATATTTGTCAGACACTATAACTGACCAAATAAGGATTTTTATATCTCATGATCCAGTTGAAGAATGCTCCAATAATTATATATGAGAATGAAACATGCTTGAAGCATGAGAAATGATTGGTTCCAAAAAGAAAATGAAAATGGAGCAAATAATTGTGATGATCATTTTGAGGAGGTTTCACTTGAGACATAACTATTTGTAAGACCCCAGAAGTGGCTCAGGTACCTGAGAAATAAAAAGAGAGCTCAATATGTTATGTCATAAGGAAAAGGAACCATGAAAGGATATATTTGTCGACAATAATTTTGATATTAATATCACGTGATAAATGAGGTTCTGATATATAAATATGTCATGAGTAGACATGAAATGACTAGCTAGTAGAGAACAAAAGACGCTATATGAAATGTGACAACATGAATCTATGCACCTGAAGTGCTATTTGAATTATAAAAATGAGAACGCTTATGCGAAAAGGGGGAGAAATATGGTTAGAATGATTTTCGCAGTAGTTCAATATAATAATGATAGATGTTGTCTCGTGGTGGAATGAGCATTCATGTTTTGATTTGGACATTTGGTAGTCTGGCAATATATGAAATTTTGAAGTGCGTCTAGAGAATACGATTATAAACCATGGGTAGATATTGTGAGTTGAATCCTTGTAGGATTTCAAATACTAGAAGTATTATGAAAAATGATTACATATATGTATAGATTTATATATAAACATGAAAATCCCTGAAGGATTCCAGCTGTCAGAAGCATGCACTTTGAATTCACGAGAACAATACTCGATAAGGCTAAAGTCTTTGTATAGATTAAAGCAATTTGGGCGTATGTGGTACAATTGAATTAATGAATATTCTCTTGAAAGAAGGATATAAAATGATCCAATATGCCCATGTATATTCATGAAAAGATCTGGAAATGAGTTTGCTATAATTTCTGTATATGTTAATGATATAAATATCATCGAAACTCCTGAAGAGTTAGATGAGGCAATAAATTGTCTGAAGAAAGAATTTGAAATGAAATGAAGCAAGCCAAGAGTGTTTCTGGCTAAGATCATCAATACATCATGTACGATGTAACTTGTGGTTTATCTTCTAGTAAAATGAGCCCCACTGGTCATATACGAGGATAATACTGCATGTATTTCCCAACTCAAAGAAAGCTGCATCAAAGGAGACAGAATTAAGCACATTTCACCAAAGTTCTTCACTCAAGATCTCCAGAAAGATGGTGAAATTGATAGCCACCAAATCCGGTCAAATGGAAATCTAGCAGATATGTTCACAATGTTACTTCCTGCTGCAACACTTGAGAAGGTTACTTATGGCATTGAACTTCCCCGACTTAGAGATATCAATTGAAATGGTCAAGAGGGGGAGATGATACACGCTGTACTCTTTTTCCCTTGTCTATGGTTTTTTCCCACTGGGTTTTCCTAGCAAGGTTTTTAATGAGGCAACACCAATAAGTGTATCACTAAGCATTGTACTCTTTTTTTCTTCCATTAAGTTTTTGTCCCATTGGGTTTTACTTAGTTGAAGTTTTTTTAATGAGACATATGTTTAGTCTTGGACATCCAAGGGGGAGTGTTATGAAAATCTCTAATTGTGGATGTCCAATCCCCTATATTCCTCCTATCATTTAGGCTCTATTATTGATTCATATTATTGATGATGTAACCTAATTCTCCTCTATAAATAGAGGACTCAATATTGTATACAATACACAAGGGAATACAACTTTCTACTTTCTTCTCATTTCTCTCATCTTGTCTTCTCATTCTTTATATTCATAACACTTTTATACATTTTGATGCCACAAATATTATGGATGCTCAAGAAGATCATATCCCAGTTGTCCCTACGTACTGATGTGATATGAAAATTAGGAGATTATTATTCGATTCTCTAGAAATAGGTAGTTTATTTTGATTTGATTGTTTTCAATTAACATGAATTATATTTTAACATGAATTATATTTTACATTTAATTTTTATTTCTAGAATATTCTGTTATTAATTATTATGGTTTGCTCTAAATATATTTCCTCATCTAATTGCTTTGTTGACGCTTATAATTGAATAATATAATATTGAGTTTATTTGTATCTCTTCTCTCTCGTATATTTTGAATCATAGACTATATCTCTTCCTATTCTTACATTCTCCCTCTCCCTTCTCTTTTAAATTCTCTCATCTTTCGTTCTCTCTTCTTATTCTGTCTCTATATCTCTCTAATTTTCATACATTATCTTTCATTTCCTTACCCTTCTGCAACACGTCTTCAACTTGTTTGAATTGAAATTTTATAGACTAACAGGATATGGTACTAGGATTAATAATACTATATGACTCAATTGAACTTGGGACATTACTTGGATAAGGTCACACCTCCATATTCGCAATCCTAGTACCATGCATAAATATAATTACTTATTTGATTTTTTCCTAATAATCTAATTATGTGCATTCCTTTATTATTTTTTCAGTCCCTACAAGAATTTTTACTAGTTGTCGCTGCAAAAAATGTGAATGATGTCCCATATTATGGCGCGACAAGACACTTTATCTTGATTTTTCATTGCACGATGTAACCATGCGATGTAAACTTTTTTTAAGAAAATAATTGAACAGATATCACGCCCTAGGACACGACATTGTTTTAATCAAAAAAATTAATGGTTTAGGACGATATCGATGTCGCGCCCTATGGCACGACATTGTGCATTTTAATTAAAAAAAAAAAGAAAATAGATATCACACTGTCACACCCCAAGGCATGGCATCTGTCTTAATTTGAAAGAATAAAAAAAACAGATGTCGCGCCTACGGCGTGACATCTTTTTAATTCTCTTAAAAATGAGAACAAATGTCATGCTCTAAGGTGCAACATATGTTTTTATTTTCTTGAAATTTGGAATATCTGATTTTTGGAATTCTTCATAAAATAACTATTTGTTGGGTTTAAATATGTAAAAATCAAATGGAAGAAATAACATTGCATTAACGAGTTTTTTTTATCAGAAATGCATTAAGGAGTTAAAGAAATGGAAGAATTTGATGATTGAACAAACAATGAAGAATTGAATTTGAGGGTCCAAGCATATGTCTAGCAAGAAATAAAAAATAAAATGAATTAAATAGAATCTTTCTCATAATTTGTCCATGAAGGACACCGATTTAGCGGTCGGTGTAGTGTGCCTTGGGCCTAGTCCTTCAAGAAATTTTAGGACCTCAAGGTAAGCGAAAGTTACCCCGGGTATCGTTCTCAAGGAGCCTTGTTTAATCTAACTAACCTAGTAAATTATATTTAATGCAAGATGGATTTGGGTGAAGAAAATATATTTTGTTGATTTTTTAAAGAGAGAATAAAGGATGTAAAACAAATAAATATTTTTGGTATTTTTAATAAAAGGGTGTAGTGGAAGCGAAATGCTCTTGGAAATGATTTTAAATGACTATCATAGCTTTCTAAATATTTTTGGGAGTTAATTAGGATACTAATTTTCTAATTTACCAAACCTCATGAACACATGAGTCCAATTACCTAATTAGTGGAACCACAACTAACTAGGAATTGTTAAGCCCTTTAGCACATTTGAGTTTTCTCTAGGTTTCCTAAAGTACCAAACCTCACCAACCGGTAAGTCTAATGCCTAGTCTCATGAACCCATTCAAATAGACATTATTAATTACCCTAGAGTGTGATTAGTCCTTTGTAATGCATTAGGTTCAATTATAATTTAATTCAATCAAACTATCTATCAATACCATGAATAAATAGAATGATATCAAATAAACCATAAAGAACATATACATAACCATGTATATTGATGAGTTCAAATCCCTCATTACAAACCAAAATCATAAAAGGAAAGGAAAGGAATTGGGACTCCCCTTTGAAGAACCATAGCTCAAGTCACTTCCCATCAACTCCAAGAGCAAGGAGGAACTTTATTGAGGCATGGAAGAGGAAGGAAGGTGGAAGATTGAAGAAATGGGATGAGAAGTGAAGAGAAGAGAATGAAGGGAATGGAGAAAACTAGGGTTTTGGGGAGCACCCAACCCCCAAAACTTACTTTCTAACCTAATTTTTACATCTAATATGTATATGCACTTGGGCTTAATGTTTTGGGTTTAATTTAAGTCCAAAATGGAGCTCAAAATGAACGTAATGGATGCACAAGAGGGGGGGGGGGTGAATTGTGCTTCAACTATAAATACACGAAATAAACAACACAGGATTTATACTGGTTCGGTCTACCTGACCTACGTCCAGTCCTCAACCACCCAGGCTGAGAGTTCCACTATAACTCAGGTTTTAAATCGGGTTCACCTGAAACCTTACAACCGCAAGTTTTACGGGCTCACTTGCAACCTTACAACAAGTTTTACACTGGCTCACTTGTAACCTATCTAACTGTCTCCCCCTCACACCAAGCAAGGGTTTGAAGTTTACACTTGAAGGCTTTTCTGACTAAGTTCTCTTACAGAACAAATGATGTTACACACTTAAGCTCAATAAATGCTCTTTTAACAAGAAGAGACTTAACTACAATGAGTACAGAATAAGTACGTGAAGAATCACTCAAAGTGTTAAATGCTCTTTTCTATTTCTGGGCAGCCTTGAATGCTTTGAAGATTTCTTGTGTTCCTCGCTCTAACTTCTCTCTAGAGTATTCAAGGATAATTGTTCGTCTAATAAATGAAGTTGAGCTCCCTTTATATAGTCTTCAAGCATTTGAACTCTTGGTAGGTGGGAGTCCCGTTTGAATTTGGCCGTTTATCCCAAGTTACCGTTTGCCCAATAAATGCTCCATTAATGCATAGCAGGGTTGACTTGCTTTATCTCTGAAAAGTAGTCCTGACACCTCTGCTCTGATATAAGCATTCTGACTTCTGAGTATGTGATTTTTACTCTTGCACTCTTGCTGACGGATGATCATCTTTCATCCGCAAGTGGTAATCTTGCTCTGCAAGTGTTAAGCTCTGAGTCCCAATGTCAAGAGTCTTTCCATCCGGAAGCTCATTTGCATCCGGAAGCGTGACCATGTTCTGCACATACTGGTTAGTCCAACATAGCAATATATATATAAGAATTATACATGCTGTGGGAAGTTTGTTTGCTATGGGGAGTAGTTTACTTAGACTGTGTTCTGATTTGGTCTATGATGTATCTGGAAGCATTTTTACATCCGGAAGTAAAACTACTAGATGAAGGATCTTGGTTCACTATAACTTACTCTCACTTAGTGTATTTCATCCCAACACTCAGCGCTAGTCACTAAGCTATCGGAAGCACTTTTACTTGACGTAGTGAACTCACTGACGCTTAGGGTGAAATCTATTCTATCAATCTGCGCCAGTCTAAATCTAATAGGAAGTGCTTTCACTTGGCGAAGTAGACTTACTGACGCTTGGGGTAATAACTATTCTATTGCTCTGCGCCAGTCTGAGTCTAACAGGAAGCGCTTTCACTTGGGGAAGTAGACTTACTGACGCTTGGGGTAATATCTATTCTGTCGCTCTGCGCCAGTCTAATTCTAACAGGAAGCGCTTTCACTTGGGGAAGTAGACTCACTGTCGCTTGGAGTAATATCTATTCTATCGCTCTGCGCCAGTCTAAGTCTAACAGGAAGCAACTTCGCTTCCGATTGAATCATAGCTTAGTCTTAGGGTTTGTGCACCTAAAGTTCATGGACTAAGTTAAATCCCTAGTTATTTACTTGCTGACGCTGGGGGATGAAAGCATTCATCCGCATGCGCAAGTCCTAATCTAACCGGAAGTAAATCTTCATCCGGAAGCACTCTTACTTGGGATCCTAAGTATACTATTGCTTCCTAGGCACTTGGTCTAATCCTTTATATTTTAGTCTTCATCAAAACTTAAGATTCTAACATTCTCCCCCTTTTTGATGATGACAAACTTAGCTTTATCGATTAAGTTCATATGAAAGGATTAGCTGAAGAATAAAAGCAATAGTTCCGAATAAGTAACTTAGACAAATATTATTGATAAGCATAGGTTACAGGTCAGAGCATATAATTAGATAACATTTACAAGCAGCGAGCATATAGTAGGCAGATATGAGAACATGCATGAAAAGATGAACATTTCTAAGTAAAGAAAAAATTTGGGCTGGGGGTTGTTTCTTTGTTTCTTCTTTCTCTCCCTCTCGCTGAAGCTCTTCTTCATCAAGGAACTCCCAGGGTAGCAAGGCTAGTGGTCAATGCATTTCTCCCCCTTTTGGCATCATCAAAGAGTGTTTTCCATATTTGATCGCCGCAGCCTCCTCCTTAGGGATGGACTTCCTCTTCTTAGAACCCACTAACAGTTCTGCCATTCTACCAGAAGTTTCAGGCTGACCTTGAATATTTTCATCCTGCCCTAGGGCAATTTGCCGAGAAACTTCATGATGTTCTTGATGTCTTTCACGATGCCCAGATTTTCCAGAATGTTGATGGCTTGATTTCCCAGATTTGGACTTGTGTTTTTTAGATGAGGTGGGTTTCCTCGAAACTGGGTTTGCTTCAGAGGGTTCGGCCATTTTTTTGTGGGGTTGATGAAATGTTTATATGAAGAACATAGATGAAAATGAAGAATGTGTGAAATGAGATGTCCCTTTTATAGGTAAAGTCACTAAGGGCAAAAAAAGGTCATGCTCCTTCACATTATCACACATTGGGTAGCGTAAACGCCTTAAGTTGGATCGATATACCTGATGACACGTGTCGCTTCATATTGTCAGAGAAGTCGAAACGTCTCATTTGGAAGTTGAAGCGTTTTCTGAAGTGACGTGTCTTCTTGGACTTGTGCTGGCGCTCTCTTGGTTTGATCATCCAGCGTCAGTGTGTAATCATTCGGAAGTGGTTTTGCTTCCGGTTGTACTTACTTAAGATTCAACATTGAATACCTGCAAGGACATATATTGGCACTCCGATGCCTAAGTTAGTATTGTTTGAAGTATTTTGAAAAGCAATTAAGTACATGGAATTTACACTTCATTTGGGTTTACCATTCCCAAATCACCTCTAATAAAAGTAAATTGGTCAACCCCCAGAGGCTTGGTGAAGATATCAGCAAGCTGTTGTTGTGTGGGGACAAACTGTACTTTGACATCTTTCTTTTGAACATGGTCTCTGATGAAATGATGTCTGACATCAATGTGCTTTGTCCTAGTGTGCTGAACCGGATTCTTGGCTAGGCTGATTGTGCTTGTGTTGTCACAGAGGATGGGTGCCTCAGGGAATTCCAAGCCAAGATCTCTCAACTGGTTCTTCAGCCACAACACTTGGGCACAACAACTGGCTGCTGCAATGTATTCTGCCTCAGTGGATGACAAGGACACGCAGGTCTGCTTTTTGCTTGCCCAAGACACCAAACAACCACCAAGGAAGGCGCATTGTCCACTGGTGCTTTTCCTATCAGTTTTATAACCTGCATGATCAGAGTCAGAATAAGCCCACAAGAACTCTTGGTTACCTCTGGGATACCAAAGACCAAGTTCTTGTGTCCCCTCAAGGTATCTTAAGATACGTTTAACACATGTTAGATGTGACTCCTTGGGGTTGGCTTGAAATCTAGCACACATGCCTACACTAAATTGAATGTCAGGTCTGCTGGCTGTTAAGTATAGGAGAGAACCTATCATTCCTCTATACATGGGCAGGCTAACAGATTTACCCTTTGCGTCAGCATCAAGTGCGGCAGTGGTGCTCATGGGAGTGTCATACTCCTTGCATTCATCCATCCCAAACTTTTTGAGTAGCTCTCTGCAGTATTTGGCTTGGGAGATGAATATTCCATTCTTCTTCTGCTTAATTTGCAGGCCTAGGAAGAACGTTAGTTCTCCCATCATTGACATTTCAAACTCACCCTGCATGGTCTTAGAAAAATCCTCACAAAGCTTTTCGTTAGTTGCTCCAAAGATAATATCATCAACATAAATTTGAACAATTAGCATGTCTCTATCTTTGTGAAGGATAAACAGTGTATTATCAAGTTTGCCTCTTGAGAAACCTTTGCCTAGCAGAAAGCTGCTAAGTCTCTCATACCAAGCTCTAGGAGCTTGTTTTAGGCCATATAAAGCTTTCTTTAATCTATACACATGTTTGGGGTGCTTATGATCCTCAAAGCCAGGAGGTTGTTCTACATATACCTCTTCTTTAATATAACCATTAAGAAATGCACTCTTTACATCCATTTGATATAGCCTGAAGCCCTTCATGGATGCAAAGGCTAGAAGAATCCTTATTGCTTCAAGTCTCGCGACTGGAGCAAATGTTTCTTCATAGTCAATGCCTTCTTCTTGGTTATATCCTTTGGCAACTAGTCTGGCTTTGTTTCTTGTAATTTGACCTGTCTCATCCAGTTTGTTTTTAAAGACCCATTTGGTCCCTACTATAGATTGATGAGATGGCCTAGGGACTAGTTCCCAGACTTGACTTCTTTCAAATTGGTTTAGCTCTTCCTGCATGGCAATAATCCAGTCGCAGTCCTCAAGAGCTTGTTCAACTGAAGTTGGTTCTATTTGAGATAGAAATGCACCAAACTCAACTTCATTTTGAACCTGCCTTCTGGTTCTCACACCAGAAGAAACATCACCAAGCACTTGATCAAGAGGATGATCTCTGTGATGCCTCCTAGCTGTTGGCAACTGTGCCTCATCATGCACAGTCTGCACTCTAGGTTCATCGCAGAGTTCATCTTCTTCCTTAGGATTGTTTGCTGGTGTTTCTTTTGGTGGTGGAGAAGATGATGGTAATTTTGGGAGGTTAAGTAATTTATCATCTTCTCTGGATTGTCCCCATGTAGGAATTTCATCAAATACAACATGCATGGATTCCTCTACAGTTTTAGTTCTCATGTTGTATATCCTATAAGCTTTACTCCTAAGGGAATATCCTATGAATATACCTATATCAGCCTTTGGATCAAACTTACCCAAGTTTACCTTTCCATTATTATGCACGTAGCATTTTGATCCAAATATTCTGAGGTGGCTGATGTTTGGCTTCCTTCCTTTGTATAGCTCGTATGGAGTCTTATCCAAGCTTTACGAACATAAGCTCTGTTGGAGATATAGCAAGCAGTGCTCATAGCGTCCGCCCAGAACACTTGAGAAACCTCTTTCTCGTTGAGCATGCTTCTAGCCATCTCCGTCAGAACCCTGTTCTTTCTTTCAACTACTCCATTTTGTTGAGGAGTCCTCGGAGCTGAGAAGTTATGTTCAATTCCATTTTGCTCACATAGCTCAGAGAAGCTATGGTTCTCAAACTCTCCTCCATGGTCTGTCCTTATGGCTGTGATTTTGAGATCCTTCTCATTCTGCACTTTCTTAGCCAGGACAACGAAAGCATCAAAAGCATCTTGCTTAGAGGCAAGAAACAAAGTCCACGTAAACCTTGAATAGTCATCCACCACCACTAAAGCATATAGGTTTCCTCCCAAGCTTTTTACTCTTGCTGGCCCAACCAAATCCATGTGGATTAGTTCCAAGGGCCTGCTGGTGGAGACTCTCTTCTTGGTTTTAAACGAGGATTTTGTTTGCTTTCCCCGTTGGCAGGATTCACAGATAAAATCATGCTTAACCTTAAAAGGGGAAATACCTACAGCTAGCTCCTTTTTAATTAGCATGTCCAATTGAGTAAAGTTTACATGAGCTAGTCTCTTATGCCAAAGCCAGCTATTCTCGTCACTAGATATTAGACATTTTTCTTCTAGCTGTTGACATAAATCTAAGGTATATAGATTCCCATTTCTAATTGCCTTAATTTTGCATTTTAGGTTGGCCTTATCTATATTCAGATCCTGCTTATCAACTATTAAGCACTCATTTGAATCAAATATTACCCAGTTACCTTTGTCCGTGCTTTGACTTACACTTAGCAGATTGTGACAGAGACCGTCCACTAGATATACATCTTTGACTGGTCCGACTTCTCCAACTCCAGTGATCTTGCCACTTTGATTTCCTCCAAAGGTCACTGTGGCTCCATCTTTGATCACCAGAGACTTGAACTTGTCTCTGTCTCCAGTCATATGTCTCGAGCATCCGCTATCGATGTACCAATTTTTGTTCTTGGATGCCTTGAGACACACCTGAAACAATCAAGCAATTTTAGGTACCCAACCTCTCTTGGGTCCTTTGTCGTTAGTGTCTAGGACCCTTGGCCTAGCTTTGGGCTTATCCTTGTGCCTATACACATTTGGAGCCTTTGGCCTAGTGTTGGCTCTAGACTCTTGGGTTCTCCCAGTGGGATGATTCCAGGCTTGGGATCCTTGTCCTCTCTTGATTTCCTTTACAGGTGGAGGATCCTCCGTAGCTCTGGTTCCTTTAGGGACCCACTTGTATGAGCTGTTAGCTCCATGCTTTTTAGCATTACAGGTGGACATTGAGTGTCCTTTCCTGTTGCAGTAATTACAGAAGCTGAAAGGTGAGGAGCTATGACTGGTGGCTTTATGGAAGAACTTTAAGTAAGGCTTTACTTTTGGTTCTTCCCACGTTTTCTTCCTGGGGGTATATCCCAAGCCAGTCCTATCCCTATATGCCCTTTGGTTTATTAAAAGTATATTCAGCATTTCTGAACCATTGGTGAATTTCTGCAGGGCATTTTGCAGCTTATTATTTTCTTCTGAGATTTTGCTGCAATTTGGACAGCTCTCAGGTGTTGAGATGTTGGGTTCTGCTTGAGGAGAACCCTGTCCATCCACCATTGGAGATCTTCTAGCTTCCGCTAGTTCCTCACTGAGTGAGTCCACCTTGGACTCAAGTGACTCCTTTTTGGTTTTCAAGAATTTATAGGCTTTACATAGTTTAGAGAATTCTTCATGAATCTCATTGTAAGCCTCTTGTAGTTCAGGAAGAGTTACCTCATGTTCTTCATTGGTGAGGTCAGGATCTGAAGATGCTTCCTCATCCTCTTCTCTAGCTACCAGGCAGAGGTTGGCAACTTCTTCATCATCACTTGCTTCCTCATCTGAGCTGTTTACCCAAATGGAGGAAACGAGTGTCTTTCTTTTATCCTTGCCTTTGGACCTCTGCAGGCTGGGACACTCAGCCTTGAAGTGACCAGGCTTATTGCATTCAAAGCACACAGGGACCTTCTCTTTCTTGTATCCCCTCTTCTGGCTGGTGTCACCTTTCTGATAGCCTTCCTTCTTCCTGAGGAATTTCCTGAACTTCCTCACCATCAGGGCCATCTCCTCATCGTCCATCTCATCGTCGTTATCCTCATCATTGTCCTTGATCTCTTTGCTGGGAGCAATGAGAGCAAGGTTCTTACTCTTGGATGAGGTTTGAGGAGCTCTCATAGCCAGCAAGGTTGGCTCATATTCAGCAAGTGAGCCAAATAGTGCGGTGATGGAGCTGGTTGATTCACCTTGCACTTCTTGCAAAATAGTTACTTTGGTGATCCAGTCACCCTTCAAGATCTTTAGGATCTTGCTCACTTGCTCTCTTTCAGGGATATCCTTACCCAGCGAGGCCAAATTATTGATGAGATGAGTGAACCTGAGTTCCAGCTCTCTGATAGGCTCGGTAGGGCTCAGCATGGCGAATTTATGGAATTCTTCAACCAGCATTTCAATACGTCTCGCCTTTACTCCCCTGGTTCCAGAGTGTGCAGCCTCAAGAGCCTCCCACATATCCTTAGCAGTTTTGTGGTGGCTGATTCTGTGAAATTCTTTGTGGGTGAGAGCACACTGGATGTAGTGCATGGCCCGATGGTTTAGTTGGACTAGAGCATAGTCCTCAGCAGTGTATCTGGCTCGCACTTTTGCAAATCCATCTTCGTCCAGTGGAACATTATCCCCTCGTTCTATGACATCCCAGAGTCTCAAGTCGCTTGACTTGATATATGTCTCCATTCTGTACTTCCAGAACGTATAGTTGTACCCATCGAAGCCTGGGGGCTTATTGGGTTGAACGGCGACATCTGGTAGGCCATAATCTGGATCCATTACTTGATCTTTGCTTTCTGATTCGTTGGAATCGGGTGAGAAAGACCCGCTCTGATACCAAATGAACGTAATGGATGCACAAGAGGGGGGGGTGAATTGTGCTTCAACTATAAATACACGAAATAAACAACACAGGATTTATACTGGTTCGGTCTACCTGACCTACGTCCAGTCCTCAACCACCCAGGCTGAGAGTTCCACTATAACTCAGGTTTTAAATCGGGTTCACCTGAAACCTTACAACCGCAAGTTTTACGGGCTCACTTGCAACCTTACAACAAGTTTTACACTGGCTCACTTGTAACCTATCTAACTGTCTCCCCCTCACACCAAGCAAGGGTTTGAAGTTTACACTTGAAGGCTTTTCTGACTAAGTTCTCTTACAGAACAAATGATGTTACACACTTAAGCTCAATAAATGCTCTTTTAACAAGAAGAGACTTAACTACAATGAGTACAGAATAAGTACGTGAAGAATCACTCAAAGTGTTAAATGCTCTTTTCTATTTCTGGGCAGCCTTGAATGCTTTGAAGATTTCTTGTGTTCCTCGCTCTAACTTCTCTCTAGAGTATTCAAGGATAATTGTTCGTCTAATAAATGAAGTTGAGCTCCCTTTATATAGTCTTCAAGCATTTGAACTCTTGGTAGGTGGGAGTCCCGTTTGAATTTGGCCGTTTATCCCAAGTTACCGTTTGCCCAATAAATGCTCCATTAATGCATAGCAGGGTTGACTTGCTTTATCTCTGAAAAGTAGTCCTGACACCTCTGCTCTGATATAAGCATTCTGACTTCTGAGTATGTGATTTTTACTCTTGCACTCTTGCTGACGGATGATCATCTTTCATCCGCAAGTGGTAATCTTGCTCTGCAAGTGTTAAGCTCTGAGTCCCAATGTCAAGAGTCTTTCCATCCGGAAGCTCATTTGCATCCGGAAGCGTGACCATGTTCTGCACATACTGGTTAGTCCAACATAGCAATATATATATAAGAATTATACATGCTGTGGGAAGTTTGTTTGCTATGGGGAGTAGTTTACTTAGACTGTGTTCTGATTTGGTCTATGATGTATCTGGAAGCATTTTTACATCCGGAAGTAAAACTACTAGATGAAGGATCTTGGTTCACTATAACTTACTCTCACTTAGTGTATTTCATCCCAACACTCAGCGCTAGTCACTAAGCTATCGGAAGCACTTTTACTTGACGTAGTGAACTCACTGACGCTTAGGGTGAAATCTATTCTATCAATCTGCGCCAGTCTAAATCTAATAGGAAGTGCTTTCACTTGGCGAAGTAGACTTACTGACGCTTGGGGTAATAACTATTCTATTGCTCTGCGCCAGTCTGAGTCTAACAGGAAGCGCTTTCACTTGGGGAAGTAGACTTACTGACGCTTGGGGTAATATCTATTCTGTCGCTCTGCGCCAGTCTAATTCTAACAGGAAGCGCTTTCACTTGGGGAAGTAGACTCACTGTCGCTTGGAGTAATATCTATTCTATCGCTCTGCGCCAGTCTAAGTCTAACAGGAAGCAACTTCGCTTCCGATTGAATCATAGCTTAGTCTTAGGGTTTGTGCACCTAAAGTTCATGGACTAAGTTAAATCCCTAGTTATTTACTTGCTGACGCTGGGGGATGAAAGCATTCATCCGCATGCGCAAGTCCTAATCTAACCGGAAGTAAATCTTCATCCGGAAGCACTCTTACTTGGGATCCTAAGTATACTATTGCTTCCTAGGCACTTGGTCTAATCCTTTATATTTTAGTCTTCATCAAAACTTAAGATTCTAACACAAAAGAGCTAAAAACCAGCAAAAACCGAGCTGGAGAGTAGCAGTTCGCGACAGGGACCTGATTGCAAATTCTGAAAGTTTTGGGTCAGCTTTTGTAATTTTCCCATGACTGTTCTGAAGCATTTTCAGGATTCTGGGCCGATTCTGTAATTTTCTCCAAATGCTCAGAATAGCAATTTCAGCTCTTTTTCTGCAAGGGAAAATTCACAACAATATAATACCTTTCATCCCAAAAATTAATCATTCAAGATAAACAATTAAATGTGACGATTATGCCCGTTTTTGCCCCTTTTCACACATAATCATTTTTAATTCAATTCTATTATAATCAATGCTTTTTAATTCAATATTGCATCTTTAAAATGTTAATAACTTCAATTTAACCTAATAAAAACATACAAATTATAGGATTTGTCAACTCCCCCATACTTAAACCTTTGTACTCCCGGACAAAGACAAGTTTATAAAGCTTTGAAGTACAATGATAAGCAAGACAATTATGAGAATTCCAACAAATAATGTGAAATGGAATAATGATAACAATGATTAATAATGATTGTAATGAATGTGAAGAGTATGAGTAGAGAAGAAAATCACTCAAGGATAAGTGTTTACACACATCTCACCATTTTCGGTTCATTTATACTCATCCACTTTGGCACACATTCTACCATATGCTTGTGAGAATTCTAGGGTCTCCACTAAAACATAAGTGCAATGCATCAAAAGGACTTTTGAGGGTTGTGGTGATGGATAGGCCAAATGATGGAATGAGAATGAAAATGAAAAGAATTGATGTTATGCATGTTTAGTCATTCATTTACAACTTGAAGTACCAATTGCACATTGCTAAACTACTATTCATGCCTTATTTTTCACTTTTGGACCTTTTTCTCATTTTTTTCTTCATTTTTTTCTTTCCTTTCCTTTTCTTTCCTTTTCTTTTTTCCCCCTTCTTTTTGTATTTTTTTTCTACATAACATGCTTCTTTGAAACATAATATTGGCATTTTTTTTTCATTTTGAACAAAACAATTATGCAACTTTTCTCATATTGGCAAAACAATGCAATAAAATCAAGTGAAGAGCTCAAATGGGTAGCAAAAGGGTATAGTGTTTAGGGTTAGTGTTTGGGATAGAAGGGTATGAAATGAAGGCATTTATCATACTACATTACACTATATGCAACAACAAGCTTTGACCAAGAATGCAAATGTAACATCCTAGCTTTTCTTACAATATTTATTGCAATTTAATAAATTTATAACCACTATTATAATATTAAAAGTCCAAAAATGCGAATAAATTAAAACTTTTTATTTTTGAATGATAATTGAAATATTTTCTCTTTGAAAGTTATCTAAAAACATTTATTTATTGAGTTGGACTTTTATAATAGTTTATAAAACTATATACTATTGATTAAAAATTCATGTGGTTACATATCTATTAAATGGCTAAATTAATATCTAAGATTTTATCCTAATGAAGAGATGTTGAATGATTACTCTAAATATGATTTCATTGTAATTGGAAAGTAACAACCAATACTAGAATGACTATCATAGATGATAGCTTCCTAATATGTATTTCACAAGTTATTCACTTGATACATAATAGGATTATGGATAATGTACTACAAGTTCTAATAGACTTTAACCTACATAGGGCATAACAAGCATTCCTGCTATTTTTCTTCCTACCGTCCTTGTTCTCCATTTACCTGAAACCAAAATGTACCGCAGTTTATTTCATACACTCTAAATAATGCAATAGCCTATCTGATTCTAATTCCATTTTAACCTGTTCAGAGAATAATAGCATTTATCCTTATATTGCGTCTATAACGCCTCCACTTCAGGCCAGTAATATATTCACCCCGCCATGAAGCTTCTTCTCTCAATCACTCACGGGTGCTATGTGCACCAACCAACTCTTCACATTATGAAATGTTTATCATAATTAGCTGGTTTAGACCTGCAGGAAATTTCACCTCACCAAACAGAATTTTAAATTGACAAAGAGGGAGCGACCCCCTGGAGTACTCCATAAATCATAAATTATATATATGTATATAAAGGTATATAAGGACAATATGCTATTGACTCACCTGCAACAGTTATATTAGTGATGACAATAAATAAACAAATGACCCTATGTGTATGGAACAAACTGTCACCTGGACTCCAGCCATTAGCAGTACATCAACACTTATTTTCCTTTATGATGCCTTGAGAATTCCACACCGTGGTTATCCTTGATTTTACCTAATGTGAAACAAGAGGTTTAATAACTATGTTTGTATGTATTTACTTTCGATCTCTCATGAATCCTAATATGTTTAATGCTACCCATCCCTTATGTAATTATTCTATTCTTCCAAATCATTAAAATTCTTAAAGTTTATTCATTAAACATTCAAAGGTTTCTTGCAAGTTTCAAGAATCCTCAAATCATTCAACAAGCAAGAATCAAGTAGCAACTAGTGATACAATTTCCAAATAGAATACTAAGAAGCCATGACAATTATACCTTCACAATGTCATTCACAAAAGTCACAACATCAATCCATCAACAAGAAAGCAAGCATCAAACATTGCTCAAGCATATACATGTATTGTTGCATTTTGTTAATTTTCATTTCAGTTCACAACAACCAACATTCACTACTTCTTTAACAATTTAAACAGTGCAGCACTAGGATGGAAGTTCAAGTATTTATTCTCACCCAACTCAAATCCACAAAACAGAATCACAATGAAGTTTATCAGTTCCAAATCCTTCATGCAACATTTAATGTTTACAAGTTGAGTTTCTTATATTTCCAAGCAATCATTTTGATGTTTATAAGCACCTCTTATGGTGCAAAATTCATTCAGCCAAATGCAAACCAACAATAACAATAAAACAGAGAAAGCCTTGCATTCCCTTCAAGAGTTTTCAATCAGAATTTTGAGCATATATTTATTAAGATCAATTCTACTTTTTCAGACAAGAAAGCAAACAACTTTTAACACATTTCAGCATTTTTCAGCTAGTTGCATTATCATACCAAGAACAGAAATTTAACACCTACATGCAATAACACAATTGGTTTTAATCATTGTTGTTCACTTATTAATACTTCCTCTAGTTTCTTACATATTCAGTCATTAAAATTCAATGCAAAACAGATCAGCCAAAGAAGATTTATTATCATTTCTTTACATTCCTTGCCAACTAAGTTTAAGAAGGTTTATGCAAACACATATCAAGACCCACAACAGCAAAATAAAACCCTTAACCCATTCATCTTCTATGATATATAATAGAATTTATTTTTGTTTTAGTTCACAAAATCAGCATCATTTATCACACATATTCATGAACAACTTTCAGCAATACAACTTATCTAACTTCAGCAATACAACTTATCTAACATACATGTATCAATAACAAACACATCACACATTTCCACTGTCCAATAAGAAAATATTCAGTCAAAGCAAGTACTTCTCTCACTGCCTCAAAATTGATTCAGTTATGACAGTTTCAGGTTAAGAAAAATTACAATTACACATGTAACAATTTTAATTCCAGCCATGTCAAGAATGAGTAACGAAATTTCGAATCAATATGTGAACTCTAATATACACTCTTCCATTAATCAAGTATAGGCTAAACAGAATCAGATTTCATTTAGACAAATAACTTTATTCCTCTCAATTTCTAATATGCCATATCAGTAGGATAGTACTAGAAAACTTCAATTGCACAAGCAGCAACATCACTACAACCACAAAACCTTAATGAACACATGTATCTCTACTTTCTGCAGCACCATTATACATGAAAGATTTACCTAGTCAGCACCCCATTTGACCATAATAAAAAAGAATGCTCAGTCAAAATTAACAAGAATTCAAGCAACCAACAAACATTCACTACTTCAACTTAGCTAAGCTTTTCACTACAATAAATTTGAAGTTTTTGTACCCCAATCTTATACTCCCTCCGTTCCTAAATATAAGAACACTTTAGAGAAGTGGATAAGTTCCTAAATGTAAGATCACTTTCTATTTTGTCTCAAGTTTTCCCTAAATTACCCCTATACACAAAAGGATAATACTTTTCTCTCTTTCCCTTCAATCTTTCTCTTTAGAGAGGGGTATTTTTGGAAGATCATGTAATCCCAACTAATTGGATTGTCTTCCTTAATCTTCTCAAATTAGGCAAAGTGATCTTATATTTAGGAACGGAGGGAGTATTTAATTCAGCCCTCTCTCTCAAAACCCTAACTTGCAAAAATTATAGGGATGAAGAAAGAAACCTCACCAAACTTATCTTGTTTACTTTGAGGTTTTGCTGCAGATTCCAAAGCTCCAAACATCCCCCCATAGTTGCTGGCCGAATCAGAACAGAAAAGAGAATAAAGAAGAGTAAGCAACACTTCTTTCATTCCAACTTCATGAGAAAGCTTTGTATGTTAAATACCCAATTCACTTTCATATGTGAGTCCAGTTTTTAATAAATTCCTATACTCAAATCAGATTTTCCCATTTCGGATGGCCCCCAATCTTTCACCCAAACTATGTAAAACTTATATGTAAAGATTAAGGACACTTACCCAAGCTAAAATCTTGATTTATATGCGAAATTTCACTGCTGATTGCTGCTGAAATCGTTGAAAAATAGGGCTGGAGGAGAGAAAACGAAATGGTGAGGCAGTGAAGAGAGAAAGAGAATGTTTTGATGGGTATATGAAGAATGAGAGAGAGAGGCCGATGAGTTTATCTAATTGGGGGTGGGTGTTGTTTTCTTTTTTTTTTTATTTCCTTTTCTAATTACCTACACCACATACAAATATGTGGTCCACAAATTTTCCAATGTTTTTGTCATTCCTTTTTATATTTAAACCAAACTTCTTTAGTAATTTCAATTCCCCCATTTCTTTTAGGTAAATAATTTCTAAGAATGCCAATAAAATATTCTTGTTCTATATTAAATTATAGAACTTTTATAATTAAATTTTTGGGATGTTACAGCAAACAAGTTCTAGAGAATGGTAACCAAGTGGATTTCACTCAAAAATGAATAATTGGGCTCAAATAAACCTCACAATATATGGCTAATTCTCCTAAACTCATAAACAAATATTCAAGACAATCAAGGTTAACCATAGGGCATCAATTCCATTCACATCATTTTCAATCAAGAGATATATCAAAAACATCAATGAATTCTCATAATCGCCAAAGAGGTCCAAAAATAGGTCATGTCCAAGTGTAACAAGTGTAAAAGTGAGGGAATGTTCAAAATTTTTCAAAATTTTGTCATTTTGAAGCCAATTTGAAGCTAGAAACATATACAAGATGCAATAACCCAAAACTTAACTCAATTACAACCCCTCCCCCACACTTAATTTCTACATTGTCCTCAATGTAACAAAATAATGGAAAATTCCAATTAAATTTTAAAGCATGTGGAAATCAAGTGTGGTGGTGGTGTTAGCACTAAGCACTTTATTTTAATCCTAGAAATGCAAAAACAACTAAAGCTACCTTTTACTACTAGTTTGTGTCCCTCCCCCACACTTATATTCCTCATTCAACAATTAAGCCAATCACATGAAGAATAAGAAGGAAAACAAGTGAGGAAAGAGACAACCTTTGTTATGGTATCTTCAAATGCTTGAAGGAGAAGTTCTCATCCTTTATGAAGATCATGTTGGACTTTAGAGCTCCAACTTCTCCTTTGTTGATCTTCCTTGGTGGTGGTTGAAGTGGATATCTCATATGGCTCCTACAAAAGTGTCCATGCAAAGAAAACAAGCCTAGAGAAATACTAAATCCAAAGGAACAAACTTGGAGAGGGTTAGAGTATACTTTAAGCAATTTGAGATCAAAACTCTCCAAGTATGAATCACAACCAAGAAAATCAATATTACTCCCTTTTGTAGAAGGGAAAGAAACATTTATACTTTTGAAGTCCTCTTGAGCTTGCAACCGGAATGGTGAGGAACTCAACTTGTTGTTGAGGTACACCACATCGCATTTGCAATCACATATAAGAGTGGAAGAAGAAGAGGATTTATACAACATGGAAGATGAATGCAATCCTAAATCGGGTGGTAGGTCACAAGATAAAATCAAATGGAAAGATTCATCCTTTTTCACAATTTTATCATTTAGAACATGAGAATCTTCCCTTATTGACCCACCCAAAGATAAAAAAGAATTGAGATCAAAAGATATGCAATTTTCATGTCCATTTTCAAGTGTAGCATGTGTCATGTTATCAATCAAACTAGATTAAGAGGTAACATCATATGAAGTGGAAAGCCATCTATCAATATCCATACAAATAGCACAAGACTCATCACAATCACATGTGTTAATGAAGGAAGAATGTGGGGAAGAGGGTGAAATGAATTCTCCATCATGTTCAATAGATTCAAAGAAGCTCAATTCATCATGTTTATCAACACTTGAAAAGGAAGACAAATATTCACAATTATAACGCCTAGACATGACAATTGCAACCAAATAATCTCAATATGCAAATGCAAGTAACTAAAAACAATTAAAACAAATAAGAATGCAAAGTGAATTAACCTAAGATGCACCTAAACTAAATGCAACCTAATGACTCACTTTAACCCAAATCAATCTTGAAGATTGACACAAATTTACTAGGGAGTCAAATTAATGACTCCCCGGCAACGGCGTCACTTGAAGGACACCGATTTAGCGGTCGGTGTAGTGTGCCTTGGGCCTAGTCCTTCAAGAAATTTTAGGACCTCAAGGTAAGCGAAAGTTACCCCGGGTATCGTTCTCAAGGAGCCTTGTTTAATCTAACTAACCTAGTAAATTATATGTAATGCAAGATGGATTTGGGTGAAGAAAATATATTTTGTTGATTTTTTAAAGAGAGAATAAAGGATGCAAAACAAATAAATATTTTTGGTATTTTTAATAAAAGGGTGTAGTGGAAGCGAAATGCTCTTGGAAATGATTTTAAATGGCTATCATAGCTTTCTAAATATTTTTGGGAGTTAATTAGGATGCTAATTTTCTAATTTACCAAACCTCATGAATACATGAGTCCAATTACCTAATTAGTGGAACCCCAACTAACTAGAAATTGTTAAGCCCTTTAGCACATTTGAGTTTTCTCTAGGTTTCCTAAAGTACCAAACCTCACCAACCGGTAAGTCTAATGCCTAGTCTCATGAACCCATTCAAATAGACATTATTAATTACCCTAGAGTGTGATTAGTCCTTTGTAATGCATTAGGTTCAATTATAATTTAATTCAATCAAACTATCTATCAATACCATGAATAAATAGAATGATATCAAATAAACCATAAAGAACATATACATAACCATGTATATTGATGAGTTCAAATCCCTCATTACAAACCAAAATCACAAATACCCACAATAACAACCAAATCCAGTCCAATCTCAAAACATAAATGCTAACCTAAACCTATGCAATAAAAAATATAAAAAGAAATGAAAGGAATTGGGACTCCCCTTTGAAGAACCATAGCTCAAGTCACTTCCCATCAACTCCAAGAGTAAGGAGGAGCTTTATTGAGGCATGGAAGAGGAAGGAAGGTGGAAAATTGAAGAAATGGGATGAGAAGTGAAGAGAAGAGGATGAAGGGAATGGAGAGAACTAGGGTTTTGGGGAGCACCTGTAACATAATGTTACTAATTCCCTAATTAAACTAAGATATCTATTTTAACTCAATAATCTCTTTACTAACTATGATAGAAAAAGGAATAATCATATCAACAATATCTCTATCATAGTTAGAAAAAGAATTATCTAATCATTTTATACATTATCCATGATAGAAAAGAATTGCCTAATACAATATAAACACTATCATGGATAATTAGCAGCTAACCATGTTAGAAAAGATTCATCTAACATGGTTAGAAAAGGAAACACCTAATGTTAAATATTATCCATGATAGAAAAGAATTTCCTGATACAATATGAATACTATCATGGATAATTAAAAGCTAACCATGTTAGAAAGGATTTGCCTAACATGGTTAATAAACAAAACTAAATGATATTAGACAATAAATAAATATATATACATGCGGAAGCGAATGCAGACCTATAAATTGGCAATATACAGTTCTAAATAAACTATATCACCTCCACTACCTAATTCCCTTATCCTGAAGCTTGCACCTGTGCATGAATACCTGCAAAAATGTCAGTAATCGTGGGGTGAGACAATTTGTCCCAGTAATCACCGCTTAACTCACTATAACAGTGAGATGTGAAGTAGCTAGGGCGTCTAAAGGGTACCACATTCAAAACCAATAATATATACATATTTCTGACAAGTCTTTTTCCATTCATCACTTAAGTCCCTCCATCACATCCAAATCAACTCAAATTCACCATTTCTACTTTACTGATATTATCACCACAACTCTCACACTCACCTATAGATGCATTGTGCCATCACGGGGCATTCAAGCGTCTAAGCTTCACTATATGATTTAACACTGTGCCCCTGTCTCTACTCAGAAGGCAATTTCTCTCTCTGGGAACCCCCTAGAGAGAGAACCCCAATCCGTCTCTAATCGGAAAGGGAACGACCCCCTGTCTCTACTCAGAAAGGTCGTCGGTCACTATTCCAATACGGTTGACCAATGGTCACTGTCTCTAATCAGTCGACCTATGATCCCCCTGTCTCTACTCAGAAAGGATGGTACAAAATAACTGTCGATTGGCCTATCGACAGTTATCATCGCGCGATGGTACATATATAATTCATTGTCATGCAACGTTCACAATATCCAAGTTTCAATCTCATTCACCATATTCAACTTTCAACCACAATTCATTATCACAATATCAAACTCAACATCTCATTCTCATTCTATTCTCAATTCTCTCAAAACCACGGTCATAATTCGGTACCTATATATATCTATCACACTATCCAAGAACTACCACCACAACCAACCAGGATAATACAATATATGTATGTGTTTATAAAGTATGCCACAGTCCTTTATATGAAAATAATCCAGTTTGAAAGGCACCCAATAGCCTATTTTATATGAAAATAACTTTTCAAAGATAATATGTGTATATATATATAGAGGGTGAGAAAGGATTTAAGAAAATCCCAACTAACATCACCCACAATGTTATAGTAAGGTTAAGTGTGATTACCTGTCGCCCTTGAGCACTTTGCTACTCTTCCTTACGCTTCCTTACTCGATTCACCTATTATTACATAAGAGTAATAATAAAGGTAAATAACTATACTCAAATCTGTATAATAAATAGCACGTCTCTCTCTTCGTATTACTACCCAATTTATTTTCTTATATGTTTTATTCAAAGATAAGCATCTTCAACCAATCAAAGCCAATAATCCAATTTCAACTTAATCACTCAAAAGCCAAAGGACAAGCATACATTCAGCAAAAATCCATTCAATCATATCAAGCACAGATGCAGAAAATTATATATCACATATACCACCATCCCATTTAGCTTTATCAAACCATCATATTTACATACACTTGAAATTACAACCACAATATTCAGAAAAACAAGGAGATTACAAGACATGATGATAGCAGAAATTCATCAAATAAGAAGGTACTATCAAGTTAAACGTTCATTCCACCAAATCATATTTATAGCATGCAAAGTTCTGAACCTGAATCATTACCAACATCAAAATGATGTAAATGAATGATAGCCATAAAATCAAACAATGGACTTAAGAAATCAAAGACTTAATTCCACAAAAATATGGCTTTGCATCTAAAATATAACACAAAATTTCATAGACATTTAACCCTAATATTCAGTCCAATTTTTGAATAGATTTCGAGGTATTCGCACTTTCCTAGCAGTACAATCATGAAGTTTTATCATCTTCCTTTACAGCACCATAAAGCAGAGAATCAAAATTTCCAATGAACAAATAGGCTCACACCAAAAATCACGTGCAAGTACAAAGATCCTACAAGTCCCATTTATTTTATCCATATGCATTCCCATCATTTCCTATTATAAATTCATACCAACAACAACCAAATCAGAAAATTGCATAAATCACATTCAATTGTTCGCCCAAACTAAGGAGAATGAAAATGGTTCATTTCCTATATTCCAAAACACCATTTAACACACTTCGTTTTTATTTCATGCAGCCCTGTTTCAACCAAACAGAATCTTCACAATTTAAAGGAAATCATTATCATAAAACCTCCAACTTAACATACAAACAAATAGTCCAAACACAAGGCAATTAAGCAACACTTAAATACTGATTCTTCAAACCCTCATTAAACCAAAACAGATTTCACAAGTCCATCTTTTTAAATCTGTTCATTCAGCAATAAGATCATCTCAATTTACTTTTATTAACTACCAACTAAAAATTCCAACACTTCCAATTTCTTGTAATGCCCAGAACTAATACATGCAATTACCAAAAAGTAGAGCAACTCACAAAATCAATTACAAAGTGACCAAAAAGCATCTTCACAATTTCACACCACACTTACAAAGCTATAATCACATTCCTTTCAATAAAAACATAGATTAATCCAGCATTCACATATCCAACTACAATCCATGTTGAAAATCAACAATTTTCCTTAATCATTTGCCTCAATAAACCCTGTTCTTAAAAGAAAATCACAATGCACATTCATAATTATCTTCCATTCAAAACAACCATCAAATCTTTAAAGCATAACCTAGCTATACTATGTTTGTTTCCTCCAACATATACCAGTTTATAATAATTAAACCAACCAAAATCACATGCAGCAGAAATGTTAATCTGTCATTATAATTTAATTTGCAGCATAATATCATATACACACAAACCAGTAGTGCCAAATGTATAGAGAGGAAGAGGAATTAGAAAAATCATCCAAGTCAAAACATCACGCATATACAGCCAAACCATAACACATATGGGTTTACCTAATCACTAATTTAGAGATTACATCCATTGGCCTTAAATACCCAAAGTTTAGGGTTTACCTAAACTACAACAAACACCAATAAAGGTTCAAACTTTCATTCAAAGCAACCAAAATAAAGGTCAGGCTTCCCATATTGACTGATTAACCAAACTAGAAACCCCTTAACACAAACCACAAACTCATAACCTCTCACAACAATCGAATAATGAAGGAACTAAGGTAGGAAATAGAGAAAAGAGCCTCACCGGAGCTCGAGAATGAAAGAAGAGAACCCGCCATCGTCGGCCGCCGCCGGAAACTCGCCGGAAAAGGAAGAAGCCGCCGGAGTTTGATGGGTCAGAGAAGAAACTCGCATTTTTGGCAAAGGGAGGAAGAGGAAGTGAGGAATCAACATTGAAATGAAAATATAACACAAGATATGCTAAAAAAATTGAAGCTTTACCTATTCTCGCCGTCAACCGCCGTGGCTCGCCGGAAAACGAAGCAAGGAAACGGAGGTGGGGCTGAACAGTGAAGAAGAAAATGAAAGACAAGTGGGAGATAGAGAGTAAGAAAGAAATAGGACTCGGTTTTTGGGGCCAAAACTCCGGTCATCTGCGTCTAGCTCGCCGGAAAACGGAAGCTAGGGCGGAGGGAGAAAGGAGGCCGATGGTGAAGGGAGGAGAGGTCGAAGAAGAAGGTTGGTGGCGGCGGGGCGCACCACCGTGCTTTGGCCGCCGGAGCTCGCCGATGGTGAGTGAAGAAACAAGAAGACGCAGAGGGAGGAGGAGAAGTCGAAGGAGATGGGGGTCGGGGTGGCTAGGGCGGCAGAGTGAAGAGGAAGAAGGAAAGGAAAGAATATATATATATACCTTCGGGAAAAATTACATTCAACTACCCTAAGCTTATTTTAATTATACTTTAGCCCCAAAAGTTTGTATATACTATATCTCTTTCTCTTCATCATAACATGATTTAGACTCCAATTCACTTCCATGAAAGTTTCTATGCCCACTTAGTTCTTTAAATTATATTTCTTTAAATGTCAAACTAGATAAGATTTAATATTCATGAATTATCCATAATATCCCAAAATTCCTTCACAAAACTTTTAAATTTCCTAAATTAAACCTCAAAACCTAAGTAAATTCTTTATTATCTCTAATTTAAAATTTAGGATGTTACAGCACCCAACCCCCAAAACTTAACTTTCTAACCTTATTTTTACATCTAATATGTATATGCACTTGGGCTTAATGTTTTGGGTTTAATTTAAGTCCAAAATGGAGCTCAAAAGAGCTAAAAACCAGCAAAAACCGAGCTGGACAGTAGCAGTTCGCGACAGGGACCTGATTGCAAATTCGGAAAGTGTTGGGTCAGCTTCTGTAATTTTCCCAGGACTGTTCTGAAGCATTTTAAGGATTCTGGGACGATTCTGTAATTTTCTCCAAATGCTCAGAATAGCAATTTCAGCTCATTTTCTTCATTTTCTGTAAGGGAAAATTCACAACAACATAATACCTTTCATCCCAAAAATTAATCACTCAAGATAAACAATTAAATGTGACGATTATGCCCTTTTTTGCCCATTTTCACACATAATCATTTTTAATTCAATTCTATTATAATCAATGCTTTTTAATTCATTATTGCATCTTTAAAATGTTAATAACTTCAATTTAACCTAATAAAAACATACAAATTATAGGATTTGTCAGTCCACTTCAATGCAATAATGTAAATATATAAAAGAAATATTGCATTCATGTTATAAAAAAATACTTAATTGAATTGAAAAATTAAGGTGGAAAATTATGTAACTATTAAATGCATAACTATTTTTTTGTCCTGGAGTTTTTTTTAGAAGTATATTTTTTAAAATTAAAACTTAAAAGAACAAAAGTTAGTTTACGGAAAAGTTGAAGTTATATGAAAGGAATTAAGTCTTCAGAAACCCATCCTCCGATCCATTGGATCAACTGGAAAAGGGTTACCTCTTGCCTTTCGATTACATTTTAATTATCTATACAAAATTTATTGAAAACAAAGGCTACAAGAGATATTTGTAGTTTCTAATTGTCTGGCCTTGATTTCATAGAATGGAATCTAGAGTGCAACACTCTATTCAGACAATCATCTACAACCGATTATAGACAATTGAGATCAAATATTCAATCGTTTAGGATGGGAATGAAAATTAAAGTAGCTTTCTTGTGTTCACCTAGAATTTCCTTGTCAATATTTCATAAAAAAAAAGAAGAATTGTCTTGTCAACATCACTCATTATTCCTCCACCAATGTCAACAAAATTATTTATAAAAAATGTCAACAAAATTAATTACTCATTATGACAAATTACTCACACACTTAGTTGTTGCATTTGATTTATATTCACTCCAATCTGTAATAGAAGAGTTTAGCTTAAAAATATATTTAATACAAAAACATGTGAAATATATTTATTTAGAAAACATGTGAAAGTTAGTTGGGTGTCTATAGTTAATGTTTTTTTAATATTAATTACCTATATTTATGTGACATTATTAAGATAGAAATACATAATTTTTGGGTTCTTATATTACAAAACCAAGGGAATAATAATTAGTTTTATAAATCCAAAGATGCTTTTAAAATTATAGTTTGCATTTGGTCTACGTGAGAGATTTTTTGGTGGTGTGAGATTTTTCGGTCTACCTAAATACTCTTTCCGATAAAAAAAACATATTTCCTCTTGTCTCATATTTTAACGTACTATCTAATAATACTCACATTTATTATGTATTTTACAAATATATACACATTGAATTTAAAGGAATTTTTAATATAAACACGATGTATAAAGACAAAAATGAAAATTACATATAAATTATATTGAAGTATATATTAAAGGGAAAGAGTATTTATAAAATTCTCACATTTTATACATATCAATTATAAATAAGAAGTCAACTAACTTTTTTCATACAAAAGAAATTAACTAACTTAGGTTCAATCAATTTCTCGATTCTGTGCTCAATACTTCAATTTGATATCGCCTATAATGTGGCTTTTTGGCCATTAGGGTCTACTCTCTCCCCCTCATTCCTCTAACTGTTTTGGTGTCGGAAGTTTTTCTCTCATTTTTGAGTTTTTTCAACGGCATCTCCCTCTTAAGTTCTGGTCAGCTAAGATGTTGTAACACCTTAACTTTTTCCTACTATACTATATCATTTTAATAAATTTTGAAATACTTTTCATATTGTAGAAGACCCAAAAATATCAAAAACTTTAAACTTTTCTTTTCAAAATATATTTCTAACTATTTATTTATCAAAATAGAATAAATTACTTTTATATTTTTTTTTTTAAAAAATATCCCTTAGTCTTCTCTTATCTACCCTAGATGACCACCCCAATATATTACTATACTTTAAAAATATATTACTATACTTTAAACAAAATATAGGCTACCCCAGATGACCACCCTAATATCTGTGTTGAGGTTTTATCCCTAGGTCTTATATTTACATCATAAACAACCACTAGGCAAGCTCATGCTCGCTTATATACATCAAAAGTATTTCTAGGTTCCATTCAGTTATCCAAAAATATTTACAGAGTGTTCCTGTCCTGCTATTCCCATATATGCACTCCAAAAACATCCTACCTTATTTCCTCCTTCTCACCAGCTCCTCGAGCCTCTGAAAAATAGCAGTTAAACCAGTTTACTTCATATACATGCATATAATAATAATAATAATAATAATAAACATAAATATACCATTTTTCACGAAAATGATAACGATAATCCCTCCAGTCAATGCTGGGGCCTTAACTGCCTACCACTAATAACGAGATACCCGCTAAATAGTGAAGGCACCTTTACCTGCAGGATTTAACATAAGCTCTGGTATAGGGGGAGCTACCCACCTATACCTTGGAGTACTCCATTCAATAATTCCTCAAACATTCATCAACAATTCTCAATATTCCTCATTGTTCCTCAATAATGCTCAAATATTGCTCAATATTCCTCAAAGGATTAAACATCATCATGATCATAAAATAAATAATTTTCATGAAAATCTACGAACTTTTATCATAATATATATGAAGTAAACTGCTACCTTTTACTTTAACTGTTCCTGAACTTTCTCTTTGTCTTCTTGTTGCTGCCAACTAGCACTTCCACTTGATTCTCCTAATCCCACATAATTAACATTACTAATTATTCCTTTGTATCTATATACATATTTGACGTCTCTCTCTCATATCTCACGCTGAATACTACCCAACTCCTTATTTATATTCACTATCCTAGGAATCTATTTAAATTCTATTAACTTAGCTATTTGCATATTCATAGATTATTTGATAAATTCAGAGATTCTTTAAGAAACACAATACTTATCATTAAACAATTATTAAACAAGCATCACAAATAAGCACCCAACACAAACATCATTTCCCTTATCCAATATGGAATTCCAATATTCAGTAATTATCTAACTCTATTAACATCTTGAATTGTCACCATTTGAAGCATTCCAATTTTAACCAATCATTCAGCCAAAACAAGGTATTAAATTACTAAACAAAAGTGAAATAAGCACCTAGTAAAAGAAATAGTTTTCTTTCATAATCTATCTTTTCTTAACTGAAGCTTATAGTTCAACTTTAAGCACTTTCTCTAATCAGTCCAGCCCTCCCAAGAAAAAGAATACAATCATACAACAACCATAAAACTTTTTAAACTTAGTTTCTCAAAACATATTTAATATTTATTCACTAAATAATAGCATTTCCAATATTCACAATAGTACCAATCTCATTTCAGTCTTCTCAAAACCATCACATTACAACCATCTAAATCCACATTTGATAACTTCACATAATCAAATTCTTCATTCTAAAATTCACAGTCATCTTAATCCTTCACAACTCATTTTCTTGTTAAGAATCCTTACTCATAAATCATCCATAAAAGGGTAAACAATAACTAACTCTCACTCCATTTTAAACTATTACATTAAGCTAAAGCGGATATTTCTTTAATTAATCAATATCTTTGCAAATCACTATTCAATTCCACAACTTAGCCCTTACATTCACAACATCAAATAAAACTACTTGGAGGGTCTATTAAACATCTAAGCAACTTTTTATTATCTCCATAAAGCTCCCAAATCTGAAAACTTGAACATCCACTCAATAATTATTTAATCAGATTTCAAATATTAATGGTGACTAAACTAAAAACTAGATTAAACCTTAGCAATGCATTATCCAATTCTCAAATGATAAAGAACTACATAACCACTCTTTGAACATCAACTATCTTCAAAACTATTATTCCTTTTTCTCCCTTTCCACAAACACATCCCAAAACAGTGTAGAAAGTAAGTTTGCCTCTCCCTTTTCAATCATCATTCAATCATAATCGCCTAAATACTCATCAGAATAAAACAATCACAATCAAAGTAAATTTTAGATTTCCCAATATCATGAAAACTTATTTATAAATTTATTTTCCTCCTCTTCTCTGCACGATCAAGTACTCACAAAGAAAAGAACAATAGATTTCCAACTCAACATCATAAATCCTCAAACTAATACATATACTCTACTTGGTACTAAATTAAACAAATCAGGGCATCCCAATAATGCAAAGAACAAACTATACCATCACATAAAACAAAGCACCTAAGAGCACATAATCAAACACCAACATTTCCTTCATGCGTAAAACAAAATATTTAGAGAAAAATACAGGATTTTGAACCAAGAAAGAGGAAGAACAAATCACCCTTACACAGTAAAACAAGCCAACGGAAAATCATCTCTGAAAATCTCATCAACCACAAATAAAATTAAAGCTCAAGCTTCACTTAAGTGGGTGTAATAACCCCATGATTTTCGAACTACACCAAACCCATCCCCAACATCTCACTTGAATCGGTCAATAGTGAAAAGAAAAGAGGAAAAGAAACTCACATAAGCCTAACCCAATCTCCATGTGAATTTCCGTCGTCCCTAGCCACTGCAGGTTGCCATGAATTTCTTAGCTTCTTCGTTGCTGGCTGAACCGAAATCGCAGAGAAGGAAGAAGAGGAAGAGAGGAAAAAAAAGGTGAGGAGGGAACGAAGGAAGTGAAGATGATAGGAAGTGAGTGAGATTGGAGTGTGGAGAGAGTGGTGAAGATAATGGGAAGTGAAGAAATTGAGAGTGAAAGTAAAGGAATGGGATTTGAAGTTGAAGAGTGAAGACAGTGAAGTGAGTGTCGGTGAGGATGATGATGATGGATTAAATGAATATTCAATAAATAAATAAATAAATGAATGAATGGAAGAGAGGGATTTAAGCGAAGATAAGTATGGGTAAAATGAATGGGTGGGGTTTAATTGGGTTAGGATAAGAACAGAGGTAATTTCTTGAGATATTTTGAGTCCTAATATAATTTATCTAGATATGTTTTAGTTCCTAAATTTATTTTTAAGATTTCCTAAATACTAAACAATACCCCAAGATTCCAAATATTGCCTTATTTATTTCCATAGAAATTTGGGGTGTTACAAATGTCACCAACTTGAGTTAATTTATTTCATGTTTCTTTGTGTTTCTTATGGTTTGGTGGCTTATTCTTGCAGAAATAAATTGTCTCAACCGGGGTTTAGACGACAATGTGAAGTTCAAAACTCAATCTTCATCTCTCATGTTAGTGACAGCGGATGCTTTTGTTTCCATGCGAGATTGTTCATGAAAATTTTTCAAAAACTAAATTAGTTGATTTATTGTTAATAAGATCTGTTGATCTTTTAGGATGACAATTTAAAAAACCAATACTCACAATATAATGTCTTTTATGCCAATGACAACTTATTTCTACCTACGAACTTTGATGAATGAATAATTTAAGATGGGAATGTTTTTGGCAGAGGTCGACAACTCCGATCCCTATTATTTATATTTAGGGTTGCGGTATTACTTGTTAGGGTTTTTATTCATATTTCAATTTTGTTTTTGCATAACTTTTATGCTTTGTATATTTCTTTTGTAGTTTAATGAAATCATATATGCTTTTTGACAAAACAAAATGAGGGCCTATAATCAGGAGTCAGGACCGTGCATAGTACATTATTAGATCCATAAGAAACGTAATACGCCTTTATCCGATCCATCCGTATGTTATTTAGAATTTAAGATCTTGTATATTGTCACACAAAAGCACCACATCAGTTACGTTTTTTTTTTCATTGATTGTAGAAGGCTTTCTTACTTTTTTTAAGGGAATTGTTTCTTAAAAAAGTTTACTAAGTTGACCTGGGGACTAAAGGATCAGAGGACAGACATCTAAACTAAAATAGTGCTTGATAAAACATATTATTTTCAAAAGTTGTCATTAGATCGATTCGAAATAACATATCTTAATGGACTAGTTATATATTCCCTTTATCAATTGAATTGAATTTTAATCTTAATAAGTTCTGATAAAAAGAATTCATTTTAATAAGAGGAACATAATAATTTCAAATGGTTGAAATGCTTTTTGTCCTTAATACTCTGAGGAGAATTAATTATGTTTTGCCGCCTAACTGATGAATATTGCTCTGAACTTTCAGCACGTACAATTTATTCATTTCATTTTTTGAGAAAAAAAGTTGTGGATGGCAAGTTTAACCTGTAAGTCTGTAACGACCGTACGTCGGGATTTTCCAGAAAAGTGGGGATAATGTTCATATGTCAATAATTATTATATCAAAAGGAAAAGAAGAAAAAATAAAGAATTAAAGCACGACAAAGCTAAGATACAAAGAAAGTACAAAAACATGAGCATATATGGTGATGATGATGTAGTGGGAAAACCTTTTTTATTTCAGGATCAAAGATTCACTTCACAATTCCGTTTTTCTTTTTATACTCTTTATGAACAGTTAATAACATTTCACAAAAGACATCTTATTTTGACATCAAAAACTCATAATCTTTCACAAATCACAGTAACTTCTTTCTTCTTTCATCCTTCATGCTAGGTGATATCACATGTTTGTCATGCCTTACGTTGTCATTAGTAAACGTTGTAATCGTATTGTGCGTTTAATTTGGGTGTTTGCATTGTAAGTGATGTGTCTTCAAGTAATTTTGTAATTAGATAAGTGATTTATATTGTTTGGTTTAATTAATTTATTCAACTCTGTAATCAATATTCGCACTTCATACTTGACTTGTGTTGAACTTAATTGATCCCTCTCATAATTGCATGATTATCCAATAATGCATTGTGTGTATGTGTGTGTATTACTTTAGGATTAAAAATTCAACATCTAGAAGACATTGTATTTTTGTTGATTGATATTTAGAATCTCCCAATTTATTTTTTAAAGTAATAAAAAAATTATTATGAAAATTTTCTAAAACTACTATGAATTAAAAAAGTGAATTTTTTTCCGGTTTTGTTACACACGATATGAAACGTGACCATTTTGTGGAAGAAAAGAAGAAAGGTTGCCATTTTCCATGCTAAACCTCTCTCTTATTACATTCATATAAAAATCTATTGGTGCTAGCAAAAAATATGAAAATTGTAATAATATGAGTTGTAAATAAGATAAAAATTTTCTTCTCAATCTACCCTTCAAAAAAAGCATACTAGCTATTGTATTAAACTTGTGTAAAACAAATGCAAAACCAAATCATTTTGTTTATAGCAAATGTTGATAATATGATTAATTTGGGATTTTATATAGCATGTAAGTTTATTCTACATACACACACTCTCTCTATGTCCCACAGTATATAATGTCTTTTCCAATGACCTAGTCCCAAAGAGTTAATGTGTTATTTGACTTTATTTGAGTAATATTTTTTTTAATTTTACCTATTCCATTAATTTTTCTCACATACTATTCTCTTTCATCTTCTTTTAATACAGTAGTATTATTACATTCTCTCTCTTGCTCATTCATAAATAATGACACTTGTAGGAAAAGAGGTATATTTCCCTCTTATTAGGAGAGACCTTAGCAGCATCTGCTCCTGATTAATTAGTCCGTGTTTTTGCTTGCGTTGTCAAAAAAGAACAAGAGATGCATTTCCTATACACTTATTTTTTTAGCGAACTATTAATGATCTTTTTAGACAATGCACTTCGCTTATATTTTGAAATAGAGGAGTATATATGTATGCATGTAAGTTGCAGTGTGTTGAACTATAGATGGTCAAAATATATGAAAAGGTGAAACTTTAAAAAAGGGGCATAACAGAAATAGTGGAATTCTAACTTCAACCACTCTACGTGTCCCCATATATCTACCCATTGATAACAAAGAAGAAGAAGAAGACCAAGTCCAAAGCACTATTTTTAAATCAAGTAGGGGTTTTTATTCAACGCGCTTGCACGAAATTTCTCACTTCTTTAATTTAAATAACCATTTCATCAAAACATTATCAACCATAGGTGGATTAAGTGAAAGTGACTCGATTGTCTTTAATTGAAGTTGATGTTTTGAATCTTATAGAAGTAAAACAATCATCTTAATCAATTGGACTCATAGTAGTATGAAATGAAGATCTAAATATCAGATAATTATATGAAAAAATAGAGTAAATTTAATAAAATCATCAACCCTTTTTTTTGGTAACAAAATCATCAACCCTTTTATTGCATGAAAGATGTCTCAATCCTCATGTTTTCTTCTCACTTTGACTTTGTTTCATAGAACTTCTTTCATTACATCCGCTAGTTGCCCTTATACCTTCTTTATTTTTTAGGCTAAAGTATACTTTTGGTCCTTTATGTTCGCATCAAGTTTCAATTTAATCCTTTATGTTTGGAAAGTACACTTTTAATCCTTTTTTGTTAACACCGTTAGTTTAACTTAACGGAAAATGCTAACTTAACAATTTTAGATGGTTATTAAATATTGAAAAAATGTTCAGATTAAAATATTTGAGTGTAAATATTCTTATATTTTCAAAATTTATCATTTTTTTGTCCAATTTCATTATAAAATAATCATCTAAAATTGCTAAGTTAGCATTTTCCGTTAAGTTAAACTAACGGTGTTAACGAAAAAGGGCTAAAAGTGTACTTTCCAAACATAAAGGACTAAATTGAAACTTGATGTAAACATAAGGGACCAAAAGAATACTTTAACCTATTTTTTATGAATATATTATTGGATCATGTTATTGTACCCTTAGGCCTTGAGTTCTTTTTCTCAAATAAATGGATCAATATGGCAACTACGGAAGTAAACAACCAAATTCAGCTGCCATTAACTTGGCCCACTTCGTATAAGAGTTTGGTGGTATAATTACTCTGATTTTCCATGAATCACGGACTGTTCACTGTATATTTTTACCCAGACAACTTGTAACATAAAATTCAGTTAAATACTTAAATCCAAATTATTTTATGTGTAACTGAACTAAATAACCGTTGAAGGTAGATAATTATAAATTAATCTCTCCTTCTAAATAAAAATTTTATCATCTAATCCTATTTATAAGACACTAATACTGTAATATGTTTCACGCATATCTAAGTACCTTAAATCTCATTAACACTTTTTTGAAATCTACCAACTTGTCAATTTTATCCCTATTTAATATCAATTATATCAAATAAAATAAAGTCAATACATAATCAATGAAGGGTGAAATTGTACATTTCATTGGACAAATTTAATGAAGGGACTTATAAATATAATCAAATAAAATAGTCTCTCTTTACCTTATAAATAGGACAAGAGGAAAATGAAGTTGGTTTCATTGTGGAGATTTAAGAAATAAAATAGATAAAATAGTCTGTATAAAAATGTAACTATACTTCAAAGTGATTTGTTTATATTTTTGATATCTCGAACAAAATTAATGTGTCCTTATATTTAGAACAAAAAAAATGTATAATTACTTTGGTTAGTAAGAGTAAGAGATTATCCCAAGAAATATATCACATCACGGTAAGTTGATGAATGATAAAACCGCAGAGAAGAGTCAATTAAATTTTTTTGTAAGATCTTGAGCGCAAAGATGAAACTTGTCCACCTCCTCCTTATTTTATTTAATTATATTTCCCGAAAATGTTTCTCGTTTATTTTTGTTTTAAAGCATACTCATTATTATTTTCAAATTTGGCTCTATTCCGTTTTATTTCACTTTTCTCTACTTTAACTGGATATCCAGTGTATAGCACCACTAAATAAGAGTACAATTATAAGGGAAAACCACACCCAATGTCAATAAAGGAAAAAGAGTTAAAAATAACCATTGACCCCAAAAATTTTGCCTGAAGATCATAGTAGACTTGGAAGTATTTTTAGACTCAAATTAGCACTGAAGTCAGAAAATGGATAGCCCTTTTTGAACGGCTCACTAACAATAATTCCAGGGCTAGAGTGATCCAAAAAAGACTATCTTGAACCCATTTTATGTCTTTAGGGCTGATTTGAGCTTAAAAATACTTCTATGGCTACTGTGATTCTCAGGCAAAAAGCTCAATGGTGATCTTTAACCCTAAAGAAAAATAATATTACAAAAGTCTCAGATTCATATATAGCATGTCTGTTTCACTTGTCTATCCTATCAATTTCACTTGTTATTGATGCGTTAAGAAAATTTCCAGATATTATATTAATTGGGCGAGTTCTTAGTGTATTTTTTCACATCAAAAATGGTACTAATTAAATAGCAGTAACTTGCATTATAGACTAATAATTTTATTAAAAACGCACAATGGAGGGAGTAAGATCTAGAACTCCCTTTGTTGTGTTTTTTTATTGGGCAAACCCACTAACTGTATAAGTAAAAAATTCGTTATGTTGAACTATAAATATATATAATTCGCATAAATCATGGCAGACAAAGACCTTATGTTTACTACTTTATGTTGAAAAAGAATTTATTACATTTTGTTGGATTTCTTTTTTTGAGATACTATTTCTCTGTTAACTTTACTTTTATGGTTTGAAACTTGGGGTCAATTGCTTGACCAACGTACAGTAGTTATAGCCATTGAAGATAAAATTTCTATTTACAATAAATAATTATTTGACTATTTTTTCTTCTCGACAATTGGCATTTATTACTTATGATTTTTTCAGAACTTCTGTAATTAACATTTGAAAAAATCTTATAAGTATTTTGTTTAAGCAACAAATTCAAGTATAGTTTGGAATATGCCCTCCACTCCATAATATTTTTTACAATGTTAAAATATTTTTTCTTAACATTTTAACGCAACATACATGTAAAAGTCAATATTATAAATATTTGGTTTCCATTTTTGTCCTTACATATTAAATTCAAAGAGGAGAGAGTGTGTATGTAAGTGTATAATAAATTTATATAATTATAAAATTGAAAAAAATACTTTACTTTTATCCATAATCTGTATAGTTCCACTATAATTTATTGATTGGTTTAAAATGGCTGAGTGCGTTATATATAAATATACTCCTACTCCGTATCATACAAGTAAAGCTATTGAAGAATATTGTGGTCGTTGGCATGAGATCACTGTGACGTATAACTGCTTTGCTAAATTGGGAGCCATTTGCTCCAATAAATCAGGGGAAATGAAAATGACGGTGAGGGACAGATGAAAAAATGATTAAACATCATGAAATTCAACATAGGCTAAAGTATACTTTTGGTCCCTTATTTTTGCATCAAGTTTCAATTTAGTCCTTTATGTTTGGAAAGTACACTTTTAGTCATTTTTTGTTGACACTGTTAATTTAACTTAACTGAAAATGTTAACTTAACAATTTAAATGGTTATTAAATACTGAAAAAATGTTCATATTAAAATATTTGAGTGTAAATATTCTTATATTTTCAAAATTTATCATTTTTGGTCCAATTTCATTATTAAATAATCATTTAAAGTTGTTAAGTTAGCATTTTCCGTTAAGTTAAATTAACGGTGTTAACAAAAAAGGACTAAAAGTGTACTTTCCAAACATAACAGACTAAATTGAAACGTGATGCAAACATAAGGTACCAAAAGTATACTTTAGCCTTCAATATATTATTAAGGGATAAGCATCTGTTTTATCCATACGTTTTTGCTCAGAGCCATTTGTCCGATAAATTTGTTTGAATTCAAAATCGTCCATATAATTTCAAAACTTAGCAGCAATATTGCCCAATTCCATTAAAAACCCAAAATTGACTCTTAAAATCTTAGCATTGAATTTTAATAATTTAATAGTAAAAAGTGAATTTACCCCATTTTAATTTTAATAATTTATCATAAGTGTATGGGTCATAAAAATTAAAATAGTAGTTTTAAAAAGGAGTGTCGTTCTACAAAGATTATATTTTAAGCAAGTTAATTAATTGTGACCTTAATTGGAATGAGTAAGAAAATTTTGATAAAATTGATTTTCAATAAAAAAGTAAGTTGGAAATAGTAAAATAGTAAGAAAATGAGAAAAATTGATAGCAAACACACTTGATCAATAATATTAAGGCCTATGGTACTAATCCCCTATTTACTTCATGAACCGAAATATAGCTTTTACAAGTGAATTTGAACCATAGACTAACACATATATAATTGAAAGAAATTGTGAGAGGAGGGTATTTAGATGTTATATATGAAATACAAGGAAGACAAATAATCCTGGATCCATTTTTTATCCTTGAGGTCAAAGATTAATTACAGTTATCCATTTCTATTTTCAGAGATATTTTTATGATTGTTTGATCAACCAACCAATATTTGATTTAGCTCACCTTAATTAAATGAGGACTATTTATTTTGCTTGATCACATTTGTCACTAAACCCTTGTGGGAACTATATTTTTTTGTCACTTTAGTACTTGGCATGAACCGTACACTAGTGATGTGAACACCAACACATAAATCTATCAAAAAAATTACTCAAACATTTTATTCAAAATGTCCAACCAACTGAGATGTCGTTCTACCTCTGAACTATATCGACTTTGATACCCTAACTCCCTAAGAGTACATATATATATATATATATATATATATATATATATACACCCTAGGTTAAATCCTTGATAAGTTCAACTATGTAAATATTTTTTTGTGTGAAAATATTCTCTTTCTTTTTCTGTAATAAATTAAAAAATTAAAGGCCATATTTATTTTTAAATTAATAACTTAGAGTAACCCTTCTCATGAATGGGTGTTGTGGGGTGTCTAACGCTTCCTTAAGCACAATCGACTCTCAAACCCTATCTGATTTTAAAAGACCATTTAATTTAGAAATATTTTCCAAAATTATCCTAGTATAAAATTTTTGTGGTGACTCTATTAGACCTAATTTATGGGCGTTACACTAAATATATGACTTATTTAACTAATTTGATTAGTCCCGATAAAAAAAACTAATTTGATTAGATTAAGAATGTTAGTTAAATTATTCAAAATCACATGATATTATTATTATTAATGCACCATAATCATATACTTTTATTCACATCCTTCCTCTCTTTTTTTGTTTGGAAGGAGATTGGGAATGAAGAAGAGGGGTACCAAGTCTCGAACTTATAACCATATACACTGTATGCATACATCCTTCCTCTCTTTTACTTGTTCATTATACTATCACAGATTACCTCATTTACATGCGCTTATTTTGGCCTTTACATGCGCTTATAAAGCGCATGTAGATGGGGGCGCTGGTAAAGGCTCTACATGCGCTTTTAAAAAGCGCATGTAGAGGGGGGCTATACATGCGCTTAAAGCGCATGTAGAGGTGCCTATACATGCGCTTAAAGCGCATGTAGAGGTACCTACCTCTACATGCGCTTTAAGCGCATGTATAGCTATATATTTTTTTTTTTCATATTTTCTTGCCCTCATGTTTAATCAAAACCATCATTACTATGCATAAAAATAACAGCCATCATTGCCACCTAAACCATTAATAACAAATAAACCATAATACATGCATGTTAAGAAAGAAATCATGGAACCTGTTGCCAAGAATATTACACTAGAGGATAAGTTTATTATAGCAGCTTATGTTAAAATTAGCTTTCCTTCCAAACAGACAAACATGTACAAAGAGATTAACCCTAGAATATTATCAAAAGCATAATGGGATGCTCTTGAAAAGGATGTACAAAGTTAATTTCTGACGATGTACTTAATAATATAAAAAGCTCTTTATGAATTAATAATTGGAAGGGTCGCATTCAGGTACCAAGGAAGAAAACTAATATCAATCAAGTCTCATGACTTCTCAATGACAAGTGAAAATGTCTTTACTAACAAGTGCAAATACATCAGCCAGTTATTGGGACCTGTTTGATAATACTAGTTTTCTCTCTTGAGACTTAAATACAATTCTCCCTCAAATATTTCCCCTCTTTCGACCACATTTCAGGCCTCAGATGATTAACAAGCAAGTTATGTAAGATAATGCCAAAGCTAAACTTCCAATAGCTATGCTTCATTATAATAACAATCATATGAAATAAACAGGAAGCAAGTTATGCTTGATTTATGCATAGTAATGATGGTTTTGATTAAACATGAGGGCAAGAAAATGAAATTCACATAAAATCAGCAAGTCAGAATTTAAATAGCCAATACGAAAGAAAGAAGGAAAACAAACAATGCCCTGTTGCTAATCACCAAGTCATAGATTGACAATCACCAAAAATAGCTCAAACACATTCAAAATAAGCACAATGATTGGCTAAACAGAAATTGAAGAGCATTCCACCTTCATGTGTGCTAATAGACCAGCCATAACAAGGGAAGTACAAAAAGAGGATTAAATCCCTACACTAAAAAAAAATTAAATCGGACATATATAAAACTCAGCATTCTCAAAAACACAAGAATAAGGACTTCTTTAACATCTTTTCCATCATTATAACATAACAAGGAGAATTTCCAAAATCTATCACGCCACCCAGCCATACATCATTCCAATTTGCATTCATCATCCAAACATAATTGTACCCCCAAACCATGATTGCATTCATCACCCATATTGTATGTTAGCATACCAGGAAATAATCTAACGCGCCTCCCAACCTCGAAAGATAAAAAGTAAGGAGACGGTAGTAGCAAGTGTGCAAACGATCTAATAATGAAGCTTTGACATCTAATAATGAAGAATGTCAAACAAAATCATTTCCCACTCGTTTCTCCTTAATAATGAAGCTTTAACATCTAATACATTATCACCACTGCAAATGAGAAACAATGATGGTGATAGCTTTGCATGAACATTGAAAAATATGCATAAATTGAATTCAGAACAAATGAACATGTAGAAGATGATCCTTAATTAACTGAAAATCCTATTATTTCGCACAAACTACCCCAGTCTTGATTTATCAATGTCCACGCTATGCAATGAACATAAATCAATGTCATCTATTGAGTATATGCAAAAGAGTTAGAACAATTTTACTTCACAGCAAAGGACCACCAGCAAGTTTTTTTTTTTTTGTAAGAGTAATGGAGGATTGGGACAAAGCATTATGAAACATAAGACCCAAAATGAAAATAAACTAAGACTGGGATAAAGGACATATAAGAAAAGGGAATGAAAGGCGTACTGGTTTCAATATTGGAATCACAAATTTGATGAGGTGTTGCTATTCATATTTGTCCCTTGACAACATAATCTTTCCCTTGGGAATAAACCTGAATCAGTAATATGCATTGTTAACCTTCTGTCAGTTTAATTTGGGCAGATCATTAAATTTTTATTCCATTGCCAAGTGAAGTAATTGAAAAGAAGAAAACATGGATTTCATGTCAAGTGGAAAATAGAAGACAACATGAACCACATGACTCTAGCCCAACCCCAGCCAATTCCTTTAAATCTTGCAAAGCTACAGGTTGCCACTGCTATTACGATAGCAACCTGCATGACACAACCTCAGAAATGTTTATTCACCTATAATTTGATAGAAATGAATAGGCTATGTACTAAGTCGTGTTAAAAATCTGAAAGTTGAGTGGTTTATTATAGCAATATATACTGACCAGCTGAGTAATGAAGAATGCAATCACCAACAGATATCTATGGTGTTCAACAAAGGACCAGCAACATAAACAGGTCACAAAGATTATTGCCTGGCTCACTATACTAACATGAAGATTTGGAGCTAATATCATTTTTTCATTACTGTCACTGATGTGAGCCTACGATTTGTCCCAGAAAAATAATCATTCTACAAAAAATAATCAAACAGTGTCATAGGAATTAAAAGCATCAAGCAACAAAGAAAAATAGGTAGTGATAAAGTAAAAAGGGTACTTACAGGGAAAAAGGTATTTTCTTTGATTAACATAATTAAATTTGAGGGAGACCACAACACTCAGCATCCATAGTTCTACTGATAAGAAAGGGAATAAAGTTGATTAGCCCAAAAGAACATCGTACACAGGTAAATAATTGTTTCATATATATATATATATGAATTATGATAATAAAGAAGAAGCAAGTGACTGTATTTTTACACCATTTATAATAGGAGGAGATGGAGATTATACTTTTAACCAAATAAATTGGACTAATATGTTCATAATGAAACAATTAGGATGTTATGTTAATCCTAATATAGAAGATTTGTTACAAGTTTATAATCTAAATGATTTGTTAGAAAAATTGCCAATAGAAACCAAGAATATTATAGATCAAGAACAACAGAAATATAAGGTTGACAGATTAATAGAGTTATCTAAGCCATTGGAACAGAAATTATATGACTTAAGAAAAGAAGTTGTAAATAACACTACTGAATTAGCATATATAAAAGCAAATATAAGACAGATAATGAAGGCTTTAGGAATAGAAAAAAAGATTGAACCTATAATTGAAAAACCCCAAATAAATATGATGAATATGGAAGAAATGTTAAAAGCTTTAGAAGAAATAGAGATAAAAGAAGTAAGTAAGAATAACATATTAAAACAATCTATGGATGAAAATATAAAACAAACTAGAATATTATCGGAAGAAATAAAGAAAGGGCAAGAAGTCATAAACAGAAATATATGGGAAATATATAAAGAAATAGAAAAATTTGACATGAAGAAATATCAAGAAAAACATGGTATGATAAAAAAGGAAGATAAGAATAAAGGAAGAAGTGAAGAAAAACTAGAAACAGAAGAGGCTAGTAAAATAGCAGAAATATTATACCAAACAGGATCAGAATTAGATTATTTAATGGAAATAATGAACCCTAAGAAGCAAGAAAAACAGGACAAAGATAAGAAAAACAAAGGAATCAGTATAAACATGATGAATGTTTTAGAAAATATAGATGATGATGAAATAGAAGAAATAATGGGCCAAGAAGAAGAAAACATAGAACAAATAAGGAAAGAATTTCAATATGCTACCAAGATTAATATAAAAGAAAATGAAAATCTTCAGATTAATATGGAGAGACAAGTAGAACCAAAAGATGAAGGATCATCGCAACAACAAGCAGATCAAGAAATGAGACAAAGAAGAGAAGAAGAAGAAGAAAATAGTATATTATATCATAAACAACCAATAAATCATAAGAGTTTTGAATTTTCATTTGAAACACCAACTAAATCTAAATTTACACCAACACCTTTAGAACAATATGAATCAAGAGTAATACCAAGTATGGGAATATGGTTAGATTTAGATTGCAATTTAGAAAATGAAAAGAGATTAGAAAAATGGGCTAAATCACATTTAGTAGCTCTTATAGGAAAAAGTTTAAATCCACAATTTGTGCCAATAGTAATAGAGGCAAGTTTTCTAGGAAATGTTTATAATTGGTGGAAAAGTAAAACAGAAGTGTTTAGGATACATGCAAGACATATAGAACAAGGTACGTACAATGATAGGAAAGAATATATAGCAATATTAATTAGAAAATATGAAACTTTAATTAGAAATGAATTTTTAGGAAGAAGTGTAGCATTAAATGAAACAACAACGAAAACAAGAGCAATAGAAAAATTACATCAAATAGAAATATGTTCTCTAAATCCAAAATATCTAGACCAGTATATTTGTGAATTTAAGAAATATTATTATGAGGCTAGAATAGAAGATTATAATACACAAAAATTTTATCTGGAATTATTTTATAGGAAATTACCTAGATTGATCTCAGAAACCATAATGGAAGATTATTATAAGCACATAGGAAATATAGATTTATTACCATTTGTAGATACAATGGGAAGAAGAGAAGAATATTTAAGAGAATATTTATCAGATGCATGTAAAAAAGCATGGAGAAATAAAAAATACTATAAAGCCAATAAATTGTTATTAAGATGTGGAGAATTAGAAAAACCTCATAGATGGGGATGCGAAGAAAAAAGAATAAGAAGAAAAAAGTATAAAAAAGGAAGAAGAAAGACCAAGTATGAATTTAAGAAATATCCAAAAGACAAATTTTACAAGAAATTCAAACCAAGAAAATACTTTAAAAAAGGGAAAAGAAAAATTAATTATAGTAAAAAACCTAAAAAATGTAAATGTTATAATTGTGGAAAGATAGGACATATAAGCACTAATTGTCCAGAACCTAAAGAAAAGAAATTTATGAAAATATTAGAACAAGCTGTTAATTGGGACTTAGAACCTTTAGAAATTAATGAACCAATTTATAGTGATTTAGAACAATCTGATATAGAAATATATAAGCTAAAAGAAATAGAAGAAGAAACAGAATCAGAATCAGAAATTTCTGAAATATCAGAAGAAGAAGAAAATAGTATATTATACATGATGAATGTTAGTGAAGAAGGACAAAGTAGTAATAATGAGATAGAATATGAAGAATATAATGAACAAATAAGTAGTAAAGAAGGGATATGTGAACGAAGAATTACATTTAATGAAAAACAATATAATAAGATAAAAGATATAAAATTAGATTTGAAACCAGAAGAATTTAATGGAGAAAAAGGATTTATAAATAGAGTAAGTAAAATAATAAAAAAGAATAAACATGAAAAGAAAGCATGTGTAGTTTTAGAGAAAAAACATCCTATAGAATCAACATTAACAGAAGGAATTCTTAGGATACCATTAGTAAGTAAGGCACTAATTGAAAATGAAATTTCAAAATTATCATTTAAAGATGAAGTAACAGAAATTTATATAGCAGGAGTACAATTATTGGTAAAAGCATATTTTAGAGAAGGAATAAATTCACCTATAGAATTATTAATAACAGATGGAAGAATAATAAGTAATGTGCAGGATAGTGTATTAGGAATATTAACAGGAAACCTAATATACCAAAAATTAAAATTTACAGTAAATACAAATTTTGCAATATCAAGAGCAGATGAACATATAGATCAATCAATAATTGTCTATCATAAATTAGGAGGAATACAAATGTTAAGAGGAGCAAAAACAATAAGTATAACTGCTATGATTGGATTAATATTTACAAATGAACATAAGATATATAATAGATCACAAGGAAGAATAACTATAGATAAAAACTTTATGCCAATATTACAAGAAATACCATTAGATCCAACAAATATAACAATCCCAGAACAATTACAAATGGAATTAGATAGAACTGCTAATATAAAGCAAATAGAAAATCCTAGAAGAATACAAACCAATAATATATTAGGACAAAGAATGTTAAGGATAAATACACCAGATTTAAACATAAATATAAATACTGCAGCACGAAGAAGTCTAGAAATCCCAAGGAGATTAGAAATCCCAAGAAGAAGTATAGATATTCCAATAAATAGACCTGAATCCAGAAGAGGAAATATAGTAAGAACTGGAAGTAATATATTTGAAAATGATGCAAATATAGAGGCAAATATGTTAGCAGAAATACCAATAACAACTAGTTTAGCACAAATTAGACCCAGAAGTAGGCAAATAAAAAATTAGAGATAAAGAAGGAAGCCATATGGGAAGAAGTAAAGGCATTAGTTGATCAAGAAATAAATAAAAGTTTTATTGAAGAACAATATACAGAAAATAATTTAGAAATAGATGAAGAAGGAACTAAGACAAATATAAATATAAGATTTAATAAAAGAGATATAATGAGTATGAAAATTTGGGTAGAAGAAAATACTGACAATGAACATAAAGTTACGCTAGGATCAGATTTTTAAGAGCAGTAAAACCATATAGGATACAACAAGACAGAATAATGATAAATATAAATCACCAAACTTTAATCATACCGAAATGTTAGTAGGAATAAATAATAAAACTTATAATATAAATTTGATGTCTAAAAGTAACTTAAGATGGATAAGAAAACAAATGAAAAAACCAACAACAACATTAAATTATGTAGCAGGAAGAACATGGTATATGAGGGTTCCAGTAATGTGGAATTATATAGCAAAACAAAGAATGTTAGTAAGAACAAAAGAAAGATTAGACATGTTAAGTGGAGCATAAATGATAATAGAAGATTGTTTTTCATATTAGTAAAGTTCAATTACCAAAAATATAGATCAAGAAAATATCATGCACTTATAGATACAGGAGCAAATTTAACAGTAGCAAAATATAATGTCTTACCACCAGAACTATGGAAAATGAAGCAAAAAATGTTAAGAATGGAAAGTGCAGGAAAAGAAATACATATGATAGAATTGGAATCAAGAAATGTTAATATACAAATAGGAGAATATGAATTAGTTATACAAGAATTAAATCAATATAATGAACCTTCTTGTGATGTAATATTAGGATTAGACTTTTTAAGTCAATATTATCCTCTACATTTAATAGAAAAGGCTATTATATTAACTACACCATGTAAACATGAAGCATGGGGAATAAGAATAACCAATCCATATAGAAGAAAAGATGAAAAGTTTCAAAAGAAATATAATGAACATGAAGTACAATTTTTAGAAAATAATAAACCGATAGAAATAAATCATATGTTATCAACATTAATAATAAAAGAAGTAGAGCCCAAAGAAACTATAAGACTTAATATAATAGAAGGAAGGATAAAAAAGACAATTGAACAAAGACTAATAGAAAACTATAGTGAAAACCCTTTAATTCATTGGGAAAAATCAAAACCATTAGCAAAAATAGAACTAAAAGATTATAGTAGAGAAATAAATTGTAAACCTTATCCATGGACAGAACAGGATAGAAAAGAGTTTGAAATGCATATAAATGAAATGAAAAAATATGACTTAATTAGAGAAAGTAAATCTGAATATTCTTCACCTGCAATGATTGTAATAAAACATAGTGAAGAAAGAAGAGGAAAATCAAGAATGGTGATAAACTATAAAAAATTAAATGATCTAGCTATAAAAAATAGATATCCCATACCTAAGATAGAATTGTTATTTAACTTAATAAGAGGAAAAAGAATTTTTAGCAAATTTGATTGTAAATCAGGATTTTTTCAAATAAAGTTAGAAGAAGAAAGTAAAAAATATACTGCTTTTAGTACATCAGAAGGACTATATGAATGGAATGTATTACCTATGGGATTCCATAATAGTCCCAGCATATTTCAAGAATATGTGACTAAATTATTATTACCCATAAGAAATTTTGCTGTTATTTATATTGATGATATTTTAATATTTTCAGAAAATGAAGAAATACATGAACAACACTTAGAAAAATTTATTGAATTAATAGAACATAAAGGACTAAATATATCACCACATAAAGCAGAATTGAGGAAAAATAGAATAGGATTTTTAAGACAATATATTTCACCTGAAGGAATAGAATTACAAGAACACATAAGTAAGAAAGTATTAGAGTTTCCAGAAATAAGAAATAAAAAAGAATTACAGTCATTTCTAGGATTAGTAAATCAAGCTAGAAGTTATATACCTAATTTATCAAGATTAACTGCTAAGATATCTAGATTAGCAGGAGAAAAAAGTATATGGATATGGAATGACCAAACAAAGAAAATTATAAAACAAATTAAGAAATTATGTCAAAATTTGCCTAAGTTAATTATTCCCACAAATAATAATGTAAAATGGATAATTTACACAGATGCATCAGAAAATTATTGGGGAGCAGCCCTATATCATGAGAATAATGAAGGAAAGGAAATGATTACTAAATATTCAAGTGGAAAATTTAATGATTGTCAATCTAAATATCATTCAAACTGGAAGGAATTCTTAGCAATTGTTAAAGCAGTAGAGAAATTTGAGTTATTTATAGTAAACACTAGATTTGTTATTAAGACTGATAATACTCAAGTAAAACATTGGTTAGATAAAGGAATTAAAACTAATAAATTAAGTAACAAAATGTTAATTAAATGGCAAAGTGATATGGCATATTATGATTATGAAATTGAATATATTAAAGGTCAGAATAATTTAATTGCTGATTTTCTGAGCAGATGGAATCAGGAAGACCTGTAACTCTGACAAGTAATGACACTTCTGAGGAAATGAGAAATTTAATAGAGCAAATTAATATGAGGTTCCAGGTGGTGGAACTGAATATGAATTTAATGCTCAATCCAATAAATGCAAGTTTTACAAAGATCTTTAACCAGTTGGATACTCTGAATACTCTTGTAGACAGAGTAAATAAACTGGAAGAAAAAGTAAATAGACATTTAAAAGCAGGAATGGAAGAAAAGGAAGACCCAAACAGGGTTGGAAAAGAGTTAACTCAAAAAAATAACCCCTTTACTTCAGATCATGAAGAGTCAAGCCCAAGAAAAAGAAAAAGAACTATCATCAAGCCCAGTATCCAGCCCAATATCTGATCAGCCATCAACCTCTAAACAACCAGTAAATTCTAAAAAGGCCACAGCCGAATTACCAGCCAATAACCCAGTCTTCAAATTATCAGAATATTTTGCATATTTCAAGAAACTTATCTATAACCTTAACCATTTTTCCTTTAAAACTCCTAAAATTAAATATATATCCCATTATGCCTTTAATAAAGCAATAATCCACCAAGGAACACCCTCCAATGTAGTAAAAGCCTTGTATCAGCATGGTTTAATTCAATCAATTTATCCATCAGCAAGTTTAGAGGAAATAGCAGAATTACCAGAACCATTAAAGAAAGCTGTAAAGACTTATTTTGGTATTGTAACCCAGTATATGGTATTTATCAGATGTTACTCAACAATAGCAGAAATAACTCCGGACAAATTTTATCATCCGATTAATCTCATTAGATTGGGAACAACAAGGAAACCCTTTGAGCATTCTGTTGAGCCAAAGGAAGATATTAATAATGATGAAGAATTCATGGAGACAGTATCCAGAATAAGGTCTCAAGATTATCACATAATTTTCCAAGAAATGAACCGAATTTTAGCCACTGAAGATGAAGCAGCTTGGGTCTATTTCTCAGGACCAACAACTCTAATTTACTCCTCAGGAAGGAATACCAGGAATATCAATCAATTTAATCAGTTTTATGACAAGATAAAAAATAATAAGTTTGAAAATAGTACAGATACTAAGAAGAGGATATGCCAATTATTAGCCGAATATGTCACCCACAAATGCAATTATTGTGATGAAAGAAGTCCAGAAAGAAAAGACTTTGAAGACCCAATAATGGACATGAGTGTAATTTGACAAAAGAAGAGACGACAGGAAAACAAAATAAAGAAAGCAATAATAAGGAGAGTGGCAGACAAAGGAAAAAGAAAAAGATAAGATAAGGAGCAATCATGGAAGATGACAAGGAAAGTGGCAGACAAAGAAAAAAGAAAAGATAAGATGATAAGGAGTAATAATGGAAGATGATGTAAGAGATGATGTAAAATGAGAGGAATGCCTCTCTATATAAGCCATGTAACAAGCATAGAAGGGATCATCGAAAGCATAGAAAGCTATCGACTCCCAAATCTCTTGTAATTCCTTATATCAAATAAAGATTTCCTTTTGCTATTCAGTCTTCATTTCAGAAACAACTTTGGAAGTCATCTGACAACTAAGGTATGAGTAACTAAACTTTAAGCAAGGATTAAGGGTAGTAGTATTATTTAACCTGGGATTATGATTTCATAAAACATACTGCTATGAATACTTAAGAAAATCACCCAGTTACGTCTCCAGTAGGAAACGAAGGAAGACTGTGCTGGGGTGGTCTGAAGGGAGAAGATCTGTTGATAACTTTCTCTATGAGAAGTCTTATTATCCCTTGTATGAAAGAGGACAAGGATTGATCTTCTGTAACCCGGATCATTTCTGGTCATCCCTGGATGATCTTCTTAAGTATTATATATATATATATATATATATATATATATATATATATATATATATATATATAATCCTATTACAAATACATCAAATTAAAATCCTATTAGAAACCAAATAGCAAATCAGAAATAGTTTCAAACACCATAAACTCAATATACAACTTTGAAACATCAAAAATCTCTTATATAGACAGATTAAATAATCACTTCAAAACATGCAGGCCATAGACCCGATTGGACAAAATAGTGAAAAGACATTTGTAATCTGTCAAAAGCCCTCATCTTCAAAGAATTCCAACATGAACTTACACACTTCAACTCTACAATACTCCTATACAGATTAATCAAAGATGTTAACTCCCTTAACCCCAGAAATTCGATTTGGACAGCAAAAGAGGAAGAAAGTAAAATTCTCAAACTAAGAAAAACTCATTCATTCAAAGCATGGAGCAAAATCTTTTAAATAAATGACATTTCTACATTGATTAATTTGAAAGTTCAGCCTCAAATCTTTGAAACCCGTCACTCTACAATATCTCAAAATGACAAATTCAATAAATAACCAATGAAAAACATCATGTATTTTCAAATTACTTTAGGAAAACCCAAAATCTAACACTAAACTTTGATTTTAAGTGATTATTGAACATGAATCCTAAAACCCCAATAGAACCCTAACCACCCTCTCTTCTAATCTCGTAGAAAAGGAGAGAAATTGAAAGAAAAGAACTTACCCAAACTTGAACACGGAGTTGTTTGCTTATATCGAGTTCGCCGAAGCCTGAAAATGGCCGGAAATCGGCCAATATAGTGCTGGCCGTTTCAAAAGAACCAAAAGAGAAGGAGAAAATGAGGAAACATTCATCAAAATGAAAGCATGACTCGAAAAATGCTAGAAAGGTCGAAGCTTTACCTTTCCCGCCGTTGAACGTCGAACTCGCCGGTAAACAAAGAATGAAGATGACAAGTGGAGAAGCATTGAGGAATGGACGATGGGATGGTAAGAACGTGAGAGGAGATGTTGGTCTCGCCGGTGATGGCTTGCTCCGCCATCTTGGCCACCCTGAGCTGCGGATAATGAAGAAAAGAGGAGGAGGGCGTTTAGAGGATGGAGGGGTGGAGGGAGCACGAAAATGAAGAAGGGAAGAGAAGTGAAATGTGTGTGCAAGTGTCGGCCAAGAGAAGAGAAGGAAGGGTGTGTGCATTAGGGTTTGAGGCAAAATTACAAGTTTGCCCTTATGTCTTCAATCTACTTACCCTTCCATTTACATGCGCTTAAAGCGCATGTAGAGCCTCAACATGCGCTTTAAGCGCATGTATATGTAGTATAACCAAAGCATAACACCTCAATGGGGTGCTCTAGCTTATAAACACTTGCATGAGTAGCTTATGACATCTGAGGATGAACTCTTATGCATGACTTCAAGTTTTTCACTCCAATACTGCCTTTACATGCGCTTAAAGCGCATGTAGAGCCCTCTACATGCGCTTTAAGCGCATGTACAGGGTGTTTCACCAATTCCATAGCACCCAAAAGTGGTAATGGAGCCTTGAAACACTAAGTCCACAAGCAGGGACACCTTATGAGGTCCGAGGAGGACCTCTTATGCATGACTTCATGTTTTGCACTTCAGTAGTGCATTTACATGCGCTTAAAGCGCATATAAAGGGTGTTTCTACCTCTACATGCGCTTTAAGCGCTTGTAAAGGGTGTTTCACCAATTCCATAGCACCCAAAAGTGGTAATGGAGCCTGGAAACACTAAATCCACAAGCAGGGACACCTTATGAGGTCCGAGTAGGACCTCTTATGCAAAACAGCTCAAGGTGGAAAACTTCTACAGATCTGCATCTTAACCTTGTTCTATTGAAACTGCTGATTTTGGGGATCAAGATGAATGCACATGTTGGTTTCAAATGATGCTTGGAAGCTTGATCACCTCTCATTGCCTTAAAGACTATGAAACATTGGTGTCTTTAATGCATTTGATTTCCAGCGCCTGCAATTATCACAATCAAAATGTTTTATGTTTTCATAGTTTTTTAAAACCAACCATTCATTGCCATAGGAGGGTGTCAACGTCCATATTTTGTGTGTTTATTTAGTAGTACTCCCTCTAATCCTTAATATAAGTCACCAAACTTCCAATTTTTCTTGGTCCTTTATATAAGTCACTTCATGGTTTCCAATGTACATTAATTATTTTTTTCCAGATATACCATATTCAATAGGGGCATTGAAGAGAGTAATAGTTAAAAGTTTTGGAAATAAGTGTAATTATTGGGGTTAGTATTGAAAATTACTTGAATTTTAAAACAAATTAAATACATTTAACCAATTTTATTGGTATTTGAGAAAAGTTAGTTGGTGACTTATAATAAGGACTAGAGGGATTATATATATAAGCTGTCTCAAGTCAAAGTATGAGACTAGCTAGTATCCTTGAGTTTTCTAAAATCTCTCTTCCTTCCTCCTGTATATTTATATCTTGTTGAATTTATTATTTTCCATAGTTCTTTCTTATTCAGTTTTCATGGGAAAAATTCGTTTAATCTTAAAGAATGCATGTCTCAACCTTTTTGCTAATAATTGTGGAAATGCTTTTAAGGATAGTTCTCCTAAGATCGTGACTTAATGTAAATATGGTGATATTTTTAGGTGCTTTTCATAGTAACTAGTGATAGACCCCTTGCGATGCACGGGGATGCTTTTGTATTATGTGATTTTTTATTATCACTTGATCTTATATTTAGTATTAACATGATTAGTAGTCCTAGGCCAATTCATATAAGACGATTGAAGTTTAAGTTTAATTATGTATGCAAGTCATTTTCAAACTAAATTAAATTGTTGACTTTTAATTATTGAGGGATATAAGAAGACTAATAAAACCATATTAATATTATTGTCTATCATAGAGTAGTGAATCTCACACAATTTTTTTTAGCAACAACAAATTGGTACAGTCATGGTAACCCACTTGGCTAGTTTTATTATCCCTCATTTGAGGTTGATCAATGATCAATACTTAACACTAAAATGTGATTCCCAATTTATTAATTATAAAATTGGCATAGGGTGGTTAAAATCAATTCAATTTTATTTCCTATTAAAACATCCTCCCTTATTTCTATTGCCACTTAAATTTTATTCAAGTGACCTACCCGTGCGATGCACATGGATGCTTTTATTTTTAACGAAATATCACATATCATCTTATTTTAAAGTAATGGAGGGAAGCCAAACAATTGATTGAATTACAACAAAATGTATATGGTAAAGCCAACACACACACACAAATAATAATTTTGTAGTTCAAAGCCTCAAACAATATGTTCTCATTGTGAGGATAAGATTATAATCTACTTATTTATGAATTATTTATCTATTTGAAATTCAATCTCTCTCTACAATGCCACATATGCGTCAATACTTATAGATTGATCTCAATAAAAAGATCTATAAGATAAGAAGTTTTGAACTTGTAAAGAAAATAAAATAAATTAGGGAAAATTAATTTGAGGTCCCCCACAAGGGACTCAATACTAGAAAAGTCCCAAAAGTTGGGAAAATTAATATAGGGTCCCAAAGGACCTCACTTTAATATACTTGAAAAGTGAAAAGACAGTTTTGCCCCTAGCTTAGTAACACTTGTCACATGTGCCCAGTAACTTGTCAAGTTTGCCCAAAGAGTTGTCAAGCGTGCTCAGTAACTTGTCATTTTTCCCTGCCCATTAACTTAAAGAGTATTGGCTATTAAGTTGTTACACATGCCCAACTAGTTGTCACATGTGTCCAGTAACTTGTCAAGGTTTGCCCAAAGAGTTGTCAAGCGTGCCTAGTAAGTTGTTACATCTTGACAAATTACTGCCTTACTGGACACATGTGACAAGTGTTAATAGGCTAGGGGAAAAATTGTCTTTTTACTTTTTAAGTATATTAAAGTGAGGTCCCTTGGGACCCTACATTAATTTTCCCAACTTTTGGGACTTTTCTAGTATTGAGTCCCTTGTGGGGGACCTCAAATTAATTTTCCCAATAAATTAATCAAAATTATTGTAATGCATACAAATTACAACGCATGACTACTGTACGTATATTGGAGGGGAAACTTTTATTCTTAACGAGTTTGGGTCTTGGAAGAATTGTGCCTAAATACTATATTTATATAGATCTTTTATAATTACAAATGTGATATTTTTTCTTTGTATATCTACTCAACACACGACTTCATTATATTTATTTACTTATATAATTTAAAAACCTGATTCTTAATATATAAAAGTAAAAAATTACAATTTTATAATCTGATTTTACATTTTTATAGCGAATTTACTTAAATTTAGGATTTTCGACAACTTTCTGTGTTGGGTATTATTAGTCCAACTATCACAGAATTTTGTTCCAAAATATGTTTACTTACATATTCTTAAGGGAAAATTAATTTGAGGTCCCCCACAAAGGACTTAATATTAAAAAAGTCCCAAAAGTTGGGAAAATTAATGTAGGGTCCCAAGGGACCTTACTTTAATATACTTGAAAAGTGAAAAGACAGTTTTGCCCCTAGCCTATTAACACTTGTCACATGTGCCCAGTAATTTGTCAAGGTTTGCTCAAAGAGTTGTCAAGCGTGCCCAGTAACTTGTCATTTTGCCCTGCCTTTTAACTTAAAGAGTGTTGGTCATTAACTTGTTACACATGTCGAACTAGTTGTGACATGTGCCCAGTAACTTATCAAGGTTTGCCCAAAGAGTTGTCAAGCGTGCCCAGTAACTTGTCATTTTGACCTGCCCATTAACTTAAAGAGTATTGGTCATTAAGTTGTTACACATGCCCAATTAGTTGCCACATATGCCCAGTAACTTGTCAAGGTTTGCCCAAAGAGTTGTCAAGTGTGTCCAGTAAGTTGTTACACCTTGACAAGTTACTGGGCATCTGTGACAAATGTTAATAGGCTAGGGGCAAAACTCTTTTCACTTTTCAAGTATATTAAAGTGAGGTTCCTTGGGACCCTACATTAATTTTATCAACTTTTGGGACTTTTCTAGTATTAAGTCCCTTGTGGGGGACCTCAAATTAATTTTCCCTATTCTTAATATGATTTTTCCAACTTTAACCTTATTTAATTCTTGATGGGAAGAGAGAAAGAAGAGGGGATGCATGTGAGAATAATTTATAATACAAAGAGGGGAAAATTTTAGTTAGGGTAGTTCTGGAAAATTTTATCTATCTAAGAAAATTAATTTTATAAGATCTAACAAACTCTTGGTATGTGATGAGAACTAGTTAAACTGAACTTATTAGAGTGGTACTTATGTCTAGTTCTATTTATAATGTGCTTTCAACACATCTTACAACGAATAAGAAAAACTCAAACATTAGTAATTATGCCTTAAAATTTAACAAATTTCTAATTTTATCCATAATTGTATCCAATAGAACAAAGTCAATAATAAATAAATTGTAAATATTATCCACATAAGAAGTTTAATGACATGACTCTTATATATATATATATATATATATATATATATATATATATATATGTATGTATGTATGTATATTTATATATATATAGAAAAAAGATGAAAGTGTATATATGCATTATTCCTCCGCACTCACTACTGGTCAGAAGTCAGAACCCATAATTCCCCCTCTATATTAATGTAGAAGTTCCCTTAGAGGACATGGTCTACTATATATCTTCTTTTCTTTTGCCATAGAAAATACAATAACATCAACTAGAAGACAATTCCCACGCACCCCCAAGAATGAAAAAAGAGACAGCAAAAAAAGATTTGGGAAAATCACTTTATAAAATCAACAGAAAAGTAAAGAGTACTGTAATTACCTAACATACCATGCGAAAGTGATTAATATGCAAATTAATGACAATCATGTACCAAATTACTCATTTCTTCTGGATCTTTTGGGTTAACATTACATCCTTTTATATATTATATTTCTTTATAGAATTTTCAAAGATTTATAATAAACATCCAAATAATTAAAATCACTTTGAGGAATCACAAGGATTTGGAGCTTCGATGAAAGAATCACTACTCTTTGTCGTATCTTAGCTTCCTTGAATAAACCATGATGTTATAGACCCACACCCCGGCTACCGCTCCAGACACTGGTGCTGTCATGTACACCCATATTCCTTTGTATTCTTGCCACACTATTGCTGGCCCTAAGCTTGTTGCCGGGTTCATTGATGCTCCAGTCACCGGTCTATGACACAAGTAAATACATACTATATATAAACGTGTTAAGAATATATTATTGCTAATGCAATTTCTATTATTGATAAGTCATATATGTGTATATATATTTGAGAAATTAAAAATGTACATTAGTGGATTTAGATTTAAGAAATAATGTGCCTTTCCAAATTCTAAATAATTAATAAAATTTCAGAAAATAATAGACACAAAAATTTTCACTTTGGTGAAGTTGATCACAAATATAAACTCAATATTTGAAAACTAAATCAATATATATTCTTCTTTATGTCATTAAATCTAAAACATGCAATTGAATGTCTCTAGTAAATTAAAGGACAAGATTATAGAAGATTGTCTCTGACAAACATATAGTTAATAATTTAATTGTAATATTTCTTTGTTTGAGAGAATTAGTTGAAATTGACTGATGATGGGTGCTATTTTTCGGTCAAAATTGATAGGAACTAATATAACGTGATATACCTCGTCCGTCATTAAATACGAACCAAAATTTTGAATAGTTTTGTCCTAAGAGTTTGGGTTTCATTTTCATCATCCTCTTCCTCAACAAGTACCATATACGGGGTCAAGCAATTGAACCTTTTCATTCTTCTTCACATACAATCTCATCGCTGCCTCTGGAATTCTCAGCTTTCCCTTCGGATCAACCTCATTTTCTAGAATCAATGAAAATTTATGCAACATATCTTTGCATAAATTCAACACTTCCACCAATATCTCTTCGATTGAAAGGAAAACGTAGGAAATCGTCTAGATCCATTAGAAGATGGAGTTCTTCGATTTTGGCGAGAATCTTGCATATCTACTCCACTTTGTAGCAATCTTCAGTGGCTTTTTCAAATTCCTTGTTTTTCAGATTTTCTTTGTGATTTTCCCTAGGAGTTTTTTCTTGGCAACATGGCTCAAAGCCTCCAAGATTCGAAGATTTGATGCATCATGTATACTTCAAGATTTCGCAGCGCTCGATGAGATCCTCGTTTGAAGCATTGTTCATAGAATGAATCTTGCTTGGTTTGAGTATGTTGAGGAAGTATATATAGGGGCAATTTTGGAAAAAGTAACAGAATTAAGAAAAGAGTCTTATATTTAGGAACAAACAAATATCTCAATCTCCTATATTTAGGAATATATGGAGTAATAATGAGATCAACCCTACAACATTGTTAACCTATTTAGGCCCTTAGCTTATAAGGGTCAACACTTATAAACTTGTTTGTAATATGAATACCAAAATTTCAAGTTTGACTTTAGAAATTTTCAGGCATGATGAACATGCTAGCCTGATAGCTAGCTCAACCGTATTGCTAAATCATGGTCCTATGTTGCGTAGTTTTATTTGTGTGTGTATCAATTGAGGGGATCAATACCCATCTATACCCGCATGACAAATCCTTGGATTTGCAATATTTTTTATATGCTTAATTGAGGCTCTAAGCATATTGAAGATGCAATTTTGATCTCACTTATGCCTATTTTAGAGTTAAGACATAGGGATTTTATCTTGAACAAATCATCAAATAAATAAATATAGATTAAAAATTGAAAAGAAATGGAAAACATATTAAGTGTTTGTTCTCCTTCTATTCATTTTAAGTTAGCAACACGTGGGCATGTGATTTGAATTTAATTAAAACCATGCTGTTTGGGCTTGCAAGAAAAAAAAAAGAGCAAGAAAAGCCCAAGACAAAACAAAACAGAAGGAGAGATGGCTGAGGGACTTGGGAATCAGTTTTTGGTGTGTGGACACGTGGGGAGATCTAGAGGGAGCAATAAAAAGTAAGGAAACTGCGTGGAGTAATGGCGACGCGTACAGTGAAGAAAATGAAAGGAGGCGCCTTTGGTGAGCAGGGACGGAATTGAAGAAGGGAGTGAAGAAGGATTGGGAGAGGAGGGAGCCGAACTGGTACAGTGCAAGGGAGGGGTGAGGCGCCGAAATGCTCACTCCTCCTCTCTCTTTTCATCTCAAACTTCTCCATTCTTCCTTGCATATGAGTTACTAAAACACCCTCCTTGCTCTTGGAATTGATGAGAAGTGGCTTGAGCTTTGAATCTATAAAGGGAGTCCTAATTCCTTTCCTTTCTCTTTATATTTTTGATTGCCTAAGTTTAGGTTTACCATTTATGTTTTGAGATTGGACTGGACTTGGTTGTTATTATGAGTATTTGTGATTTTGACTTGTAATGAGGGATTTGGACTCAACAATATGTATGGTCATGTTCTTTATAATTCATTAGATATTTCTATTTACTCATGGTATTGGTAGATAGTTTATTGAATTGAATTGTAATTGAACCATGCATTACAAATCATTAATCACACTCTAGGGTAATTAATAATGCCTAATTTAATGGGTCCATGAGATTAGGTGTTAGACTTGCCGGTTGGTGAGGTTTGGTATTTTAGGAAACTTAGAGAAACTCAAAATGAACCTATTAATTCCTTGAGTAACATTGGACTTCAATCCTTTGGTTTTATTTTATTATGTGGGGTTCCAATAGTGAATTAAAATCATAGGATTAATTAAGTGGCGATTCGGGGTTCCGGTCGTAGGATTAATAGTTCCTTGCAAACAATAGGTCCACAAGCACTAAAGAGCTTAACAATGTCTAATTGGATGAGGTCTCAACATTTAGGTATTGGACTCATGGGTCCATGGGGTTTGGTAAATTAGGAAATTAGTGTATTAAACTCCCCAAAAATATTTAGAAAGCTATGATAGCCATTGAAAATCATTTCCAAGAGCAACTCACTTTCACTTCATTCCTTTTACTAAAAATACCAAAAATATTTATTTGTTTTGCACCCTTCATTCTCATATTTAAAAATCAACAAAAATATATTTCATTTTACCCAAATCCATCTTACATTGCAGATAGTTTACTAGGATAGAGTTAGATTAAACAAGGCTCCTTGCGAACGATACCAGGGGTAACTTCCGCTTACCTTGAGGTTCTAAAATATTCTTGAAGGACTAGGCCCAAGGCACACTACACCGACCCGCTAAATCGGTGTCCTTCACCGCACTCAACTGCTACTTAATTAGTTGATATAAAATATCTGTTTGGTCAATCTTTATATATAATGTGATAAAAAGACGTGAGACTAATTGTGAGGAATATTATACGAGCAGTATATAATTTGGTACGAGGTGATCACCCGGCAAACATCACATTAAGCAACATGGTTGATCCTACCGCTAGACCAGCCACTTGACTCATCTGCACAGTTGAAATCACACAACACATAAAAATCTTAAAAAAAGTATACTATTGCTCAAATTAAAAACAATTTCTGATGTAACCTTGGAACACAGCAACATCAGCGTATAATATATGCATAGTAATTATGTAACCACGTTTAGTCTATTTTATAGTTCCATTCTTTTATATTGCATGTAAGACAGGGTAGATTTCCAGCCTTATTCGCCAAACATATGCCTCAATTAATCAGGAGTAGAATTAATAAACCCAAAAAAGTTTAAAAATTACAACTATTTATTATGAGATTAATTAATTACCTCCCTGTTATCTGATGGCAAACCACTGGTAGAATACTTGACGAGCGCGATGTAGAAGGTGATGATGAACTCAACAACAAAACCTTGAAGATGCGACCCTGACAATTCTGTTCCTGAGAAGTAGCTATGTCTTCCTTCAAATATGAGTTTCAGAGTTCCACTCGCAATAATGGATGCAAGAAGTTGAACTGATATATAAGCTGGTACCTGTAACATCAAAATAATCAAAACAACCCAACATATAGATCACATGAAATAATTTTTTGAGTGCGAGAACTAAGGGAGGAACATCATGAGGAAGTTTGTTGGGTTAGCAGAAACGAAGATTCATAATTAATTTTAAGTATGTGAGGTCAAAGTTGGCATGTTGTCATCAGTATGAAGAAAAAATGATAGGGAAATGTTTCAAATGGTTTATACATCTAAAAAGAAAATGGTTCCATCTACAGGTTCAGAGGGTAGGAATTATATAATAATACTCAGCGGTTCCATTTATATGGTAGAGAGTGAATAGGAGTATTTTATTTGGTCTCGTATATAAGTTACCTTATTAAATGTTTCATGTGAAGAATGTACCTATAACTTATAAGTTTACCTTTCATTTCTTTTATTTTGCTATATGTGGACTTTATTTTTATTTGGTATAATGAATATTAAATATGGTTAGAGCAATATATAGTATTTACTTTTACTGAAAAGATAATGGAGTTTAAAACGATTGGAGTCAATTCTCTTTTTATAATAATCCTTCCAGTCTTTAATATAAGAGCTGAAAATTTGAATGATTTTAATCCCTAATATAAGAGTTTATCTCACATTCTCTCCTCATTCAATGTGATTTTTCCTACTTTAATTTGCCCCTAACTCTCTTTCATATTTATTAATGCTTATGTATTTCTCTCTCATAAAAGTATCATAATAATTATGGGCAATATTGGAAAAGAAGCATTAACTTCAGACACTCGACTAACATTCACATGTTTTCTTAAAAAGCGTTGTTTTGGCGGCTGATTCTTATACTCCCTCCGTTCCTAAATATAAGAGCACTTTGACTTTTTTGGAGAATCCTAAGAAAGCAAAATGAACAATTTTTTTTTGGTTACCCAAGGGTATCCCCACCCGCGTGTCAAGTGAGACTAATCCCTCGCTGTTCTGAAGTCCCATATAGGGGGTAGACAGCTGGCCTGTGAATTTGCTCCATTCGCAAGAGCTAGGGATCGAACCCTCAACCACTTGCTTAAGGGACGAGAGTACTTACCACTCACGCCAACCCGCCAGGTTAAAATGAACAATTTAATTATAACATATTTTAAATATTATTATATCATATGTAAGTTCATAAGTCAAATAAACTAGTTTAGTGAAAAAATTTGGGAAAATCAATTTTTAATTACCATATTTTGTTTTCTTAGGATTCTCCAAAAAAGCCAAAGTGTTCTTATATTTAGGAACGGAGGGAGTATTAGAGACCGGAGAAAGTAAGAAAGAGAGTGATTACTATACAATCGTTGAAGTCAACTCTATCTTTATTTTGCCGCAACATGAAGTCAACGCTAGCCATTGTAGTCTTTTTGATTAGATATGTCTGTTTTTATTGATTTATTTTATGTTAAATATGGTACAAAATAAATATGTTAAAGCGGTTTTGTCTTGTAAAACAGGAAAAGATTGATTCAGTTTATGAAAACACACATGTCAATTGTGATTTGAATTATGTGCCGAACAATTTCATTTGATACATTAAGACTAGAAACGAATGAAGTAGATATTAGATGTCTCACGTGTTTGTGGGGAAAACGTCCGGTAGAAGCAAAAGCAAGAGTGATGGCGGGATTGAAATGGGCACCAGAGATATGACTTACTGCGTAGACAAGAACTAAAACTGTAAGACCCCAAACAACGGCAAGCCCCGGAAACATTATTTTGTTGCCATAACCCTTGTCTACCACCTCCGCCGCTTCTCCGGCGAACATCAGAAAAAATGTCCCCACAAATTCCGCCACCAACTGTAAACAATGAAGCCCACCAACAACCTTAATTAGACGATACATAAGCACTTTAATTTCTCAACATATATAGTACATCATCACATGGGAATGATTAATACTTAATATAGACAGTATACAATCTAAATCTCTAATAGACGATCTAGATTTTTTATTTTAGATTGTATATCTATTAAAAAAATTTTAATATAATCAAATCTTAGATCGATCCAAATGAAATTTAGATAGATTAGATATGAAGATGATGAGTAGGATGAGTAGATAGTTATTTCTCCCCATTGAACATAAGACTCGGTTAATAACTAAACTAGGAAGAATATATTAAGATCTAAATAAATTATTTATTTAATCATGACACATGGCACATAATCTCTCTAAAATGTTTATGGGTGTAAGACATGATAGTTTGAAAAAAATGCAATAATAATATAATTATTTTTGAACTTTTTTGGTCTCTTTAATCTGCTCATGTGATACGTCAAATGAGTCGTATATTAGAAATTGGCAGTATGAGGTCCCCATTCCGGTTCCTGGTAATCCAAGTGTGATTTCATCAGGAGTTATAGTATAACGTTTGAGACTTTAGAAAGGGAAGAAACCTTCTGTATTAAAGGGAGGAAGATAGGAATGCAAGAATCTTCATCATTATTGGATTTGCCTTTGACGTTCAAAACAACCTCATTGGTGGCATTTGCAAACTCCTCTGCCGCCATTACCAACTATATCATAAGAAGACACAGAGAGCGTATGAAAGAGAGTGAGAGTGAGAGTGAGAGTGAAGAAGAGTCGCCAATTTATGGGCACAGAAGAGTCCAAGAAGGCTCGCTATAAGCGTGAAGAATTTGAGAGAAAAGGGTTTCAAGATTTTCATAGAATGGATAAAGGAGAATTATATGGTTTTATTCTCATTGGATATATCATCGAAGACTCTCAAACAGTTTCGTTCGTTTTCTTTGTGGATTTTTATGCGGCAAATTAATCCACATACTGCATGCAATACTAACTTTTATACATGAAATATTATGAGTTGAGGATGCAGCTAAACCTAGTGCTAACCACAATACTATTACAAACTTAAAAATCATAGTTTCTAATTTTCTATCACAACAAATATTTAATACTGGCTATTCGGACACATAACAAAAGTTGTGTGGCTTACTATCTTATCTTTGTTTTTTGAAGAAAAAGAATGTTTTCTGCCACGAAATCTTCCGAGTATTATGGATATGTGAAAAAGGAGCAAAAATAATATTAAAAGGTTAATATTCCAAGGTTATCTTAATATAATGTTCCCTCTGATCCAGTCCGAAATAATATAGGGCTGGACAATGAAATTATTTTAATCTAAAATATGAGATTTTAATCCACTTTGTCTTTCAAAATATAATTCTTTCTCCAAAATATCTTTATTGATTGTATATAATACATGGTTTCCACTAAGAGTGATTAATTCCAATATAAATTATTATTAAAAGAATATATTTCAGTAAAAGCAACACGCTTTTTTTATTACAAATAACTGCCTAAACTGATTTATTTAAATATTTGAAAATTCGTTATCTAGACCAAACCTCACAAGATATATATAAGGAAATTATTAGCCATAAATATTTAATAAGAAAATCTATTATATTTATTGTAGTCCATGTGATTATTCATACAAAATTTTAGCTCTGAACTGCATCTTGCATGAACATTTGATTAATAAACTAGAAACGAGTGAATTCATCATTTTAGTCATGGTATACATGCTTCATAGTATGTGCGTATATAGAAGATATTTTCTCATGCATATATGCATATTTTTTTTAAAAAAAAATACAACTACAACCAAAAATGTCGCCTAATCATTTGATTATGGGTTGTTCTAATTTAACCAAAAACGTCGTCTAATTATTTAGAGGTGGTGGAGTTTCACTCAGATGATATTCTATCGGACTATATCATTTGTTTACTAGTAATGCCAAATAACGTGGATAAATAAAAAAATAACATATTGCATCATATATTGATTGATACAGGAAGAAAACATTTTTGGGAATTTCACGAGTTACACACTAAGGACCCTTTTGTGGATATTCTTTGATACGCTGAATGCCTTCTATATTCTACGAATGAAGTTTCCTATCCATATATACCTTTTGGTGGCCTCTGAATTATATGTCGTTAGTGCATAGGAAGTTATTGCATGGTTAATTAATTAGGTTCAAAACTAGTTTCAGTGCTCGATCATTACAATAATTAGAATAATAATGATACAAACCACCATATATAGAGAGATCTACATTGCTCAAAGCCTCAAACATAGGCTTAATCGAGATTCTAGTTCACGTAATTGATTTGTGCAATAATTCAGGGACAGGTGTGCACGTGATATGGGTGGGTGTCAATGACTTCTCTACGTTCCCATCCAAAATGCCAATGTCTTCCGATCCCTTCCAATTGGTTTTCTAAAATTCCCCCCCGCACGTGATGATATTCGACTATATGTTGTGATTAAATCTTATATTGGGAATATTTAAATGCCTACAAAGTTATGTTTTTTTATCAAGAGTAAAGGACTTTGGTTTACATTACCAAGGCATGTTTTTCTAATCATATTTATCAAGTAAAAGAGATTTCATTTTTTATTTGTATAATCACATATCATTGAATTTTTACATGAATCTACAGGTTTAACATTTATTTAATATTGTGATGTAGATTTTATTTTCTTCACGTATAGTGTATATTTTATTAAATTATAAGACAAGAGGGGTCAAAAATGTAGAAACTGTTTTTTTTTATAACAAAATGTAAAAACTGTTTTGTTATAAAATACTTTAACAATAATTTAGGTTTAAATCAATTTTTACTCTATGTTCATATTAAATGTTAACAATTTAAATGTGAAAGGAGGAGGCATCTCCCAGCCCTCATGAAACTGTTAATTGGATGGCATAATGGCAAGAGAATTTTGACAAGTTGTTCTTTGAAACAATTTTTGAATATTAATATCCAAAAAAGAGAAATATTAATAGTATCAAATTGTATATAAGGGAATATTAAAAAATTTCAAATTAATGTCCTCGATATCCTTTATGTACTAAATGTAGGACACTTTCCTAGCTAATATATGTGCGTGTATTTGTATATAATAACAATACATATATTAAAATTGGTGGTTAGATATGATATTAAATAATTACATTTTTAAAAATTGCTTGTGTTTAAAGTTGAATGCAATTTTTTCCTTTTCCCGGCATACAATACAAGTAGAGTTAAATTAAATAATTACTTAATCACCTCTAATCTTATTGGTCATAATAAAGTGATCAAATGTTCTTAATAAAAGTGGTCAAGGAGCATTAACAAAATAAAACTTTCACATGGGAAAATTACAGGAAAATAGCGTCTAGATTTTAAAATTCCATACAAGTGATTTACAATTGTTAATGTTATTACTCAACTAGTTAAACTCTTCCATGATGAATTTTGAAATTTAAAAGGCATCCTTATTATGTCATTCTATCCCTTTATTTTGGGGAGAATAGATAAGGGTAAAGCGCATTGATGTTGGTTGTTGTATCATTACTACAAATTAATTATTCCTAAAGTTTCTCTATAAATGAAACAGCCCATTTAATCTGTCTACTTAAAGAAAACCGAAGGAAATGGAGTAATAAATGTTGATGGGCATGGACCAATACTGGCCTGTGAGCCTGTCCGTGTACTACAAAGTCAGAGATTCGATAAGTTAGAATTTCGGTCCAATGAAATGATTTGGATAACAGTTTAAAATCTGAGGATATTTGATAAAAAAAAAAAAATCTGAGGATATAAGGACATTTTTTATACGCAAAATGTTTATGCTCCCCTAATTTTTATTATAAGCAACAAATTAAAAAGTTTTCTTAATCTTTTTATTAAGGTGGTGGGATAGAGTGAAAGTTAATGTTCCCTCTAGTCTATAATAGAAGAGCATAAAATTTGAATGATTTTGATCTACAAAGTAAAAGTTCACTTTATATTCTTTCTTTATTTAATAAGTTTTTCCCAATTTACCTCTTAATTTTTTTCATATATGTTAATATCTATGTATATATTTCTCTTAATAATAACATAATAAATATAAGCTATACTGGAAAGAAGAAGTAACTTCAGATACTGTTTTTTTTAAGAATCGTATATTCGCGACTAAACTCTTATATTATAGACAGAAGGAAGTAGTACAATTAGTTGAAGTAGTATTAGAAATTACTTCAATTTTAAGACAATATTGATGCATTTAACCAATTTTATTGGTATATTAGTTTTGTTAGCCGATGTCTTATAATAAGAACCATTGAGAGTATCTATTTAAGGGTTCTTGAAATTTAGACGTCTGTGATGATTTTAATGAACCTTATGATATAGCTCACCTAAATTGTTTTGTTAAAAGAATTAAGAGTCAGGTAGGGATAAGTCCATCTGGATTTGATATGTAGCCTCCACTTTTTGGAATTCATATTTCTTTGGTTGTATTCCCTCTAAGTCTCATTTTGTAGAACAGTCCTAACTACATCATGCGTTTTACAAAAATGTCAATTCTTTTTATTGCATTGGTATGAAAATTTACAATAAATTCTTTAAATCGCCTCTCATTCTCCTTCATGAGGTTATAGTTCTCATTAGCTTATGACAAATGGTGTCAATTTACATTAATATCAGCGTAGTTCTAAGTTCTAACATCCAATAACTGTAATAGTCTAATTTATAATTATATAAACGAGGTGACTGGCGTGAGAGAGATACTATGTGAAGAATGATTGGTTTTTTGGAACTGAATGTAAGAATGATTATTAACACTATACAGTATACACATCATATTGCCCTATATTTTGAAATAAAAAACTTCCAAAAGTTAGCTAGCAGATTGGGGGCAATATGTTATTACACCATCAATTCCTATTTATGAGAAAAAATTCCTCAGTTATATTTTTCCTTTTAATAAGAAACATATAAGAAATGTAACAAATGTTGTTTGCTGATTTCCCATTTGGTCATTTATTTAATTGCTCATAAATTGGATTTATTGCTAAAGCAAATTGTAAAAAAAAAAACGTTTGTTTAACTTCTCTCTTTCACCCGCACTCTCTTTTTTTTATAAGAAATGTTCTTATTTTCTCTCGCATAAGCTCTCCTATACTAGTTAAGGGTATTTTTTACAAAAATGTTTCAACTTTTGCATCTCGGTTGCCAAGTAACCATTACAAGACATCAACTACAAAACCTTACTACTCCATAAACCAATACAATTAAAGACATTAAAAATGTCCTAAAATTCAATCGATTTCCTATATTACACTCATCAATTATGATAAACTACAAGAACATATTACTTGTATTAGTTTAGTACTTCTCCCTCCACCTATATTTAATATGAGTATATATGAAAAATATACTTAATGCTCATTGGGTACTCTACAAAAAAACCATAAAGACTTGTTAGTCAATGTCTTATAATATACTCCCTCTGATCCCTAATATAAGAGTCAACCGCAAAAAACATGATTCTTAAGAAAACATGTGAATGTTACTTGGCTGTCTAGAGTTAATACCTCTTTTCTAATATTGCTCTTATTTATTATGATACTTTTAAGAGAAAGAAATACATAAACATAAAAAAAATATAAAAAAGAGTTAGGGGAAATAGAAAAAAACACATTGAATGAGGAGAGAATGTGAGATTAGCTCTTATATTAATGACCAAAACCATTCAAATTTTGAGCTCTTATATTAGGGACCGGGAGAGTACTCCGTATATAGCTGAACAGTTCAGCCTGAACTAGAGGGAATGTTTATTAAATGTAGCTGAACTACCATTTTGCAGTACTAAAATGACCTGTCTTCAATTTGAAGCATTGAAGGTTAAATTAACGTTCCCCTTTTCCCCATGAGTAAAAGGGGCCATACTTGCATCATTTACACCAATTATTGAAGGAACAAATCAAATCATAAGAAAAATACTATAAGCAAGGGCGTTGTAGCCCAGTAGTATGACATCTCCCCTTTAGGTGGGAGGTTGTGGGTTCGATCTCGCTTGTAACCTCAAGTCGTTAGTGCTTGCCCCTTTAAATCGGAAAAAAAGAAAAATACTATCCCTGCCCTGGTCTCTAACATAAGAGCTGGTAATCCCAATCATAAAACCTCAGTTCACTTTGTCTCTCGTATTTTCATTTTCCCCCCTATTCATTGTATATGTAAAGGCATTTTGCATCAAGAGATAATTTCAATGACAGAGATGTACTAGTATATACTTGGACATGCATATGCATTGCATTCCATCCAAAATGACAGATTCATAAACAGCATAAGTTCAGAGTACAAGATAAAATATAAACAGCATACTGCTACAGAATGCCGACTCCACTTAATTAGGATAAAACTTTGTTGTTGTTGTATACTGCTACAGAATCTGCAGCACCAGCTCTGGATTCATAACAAGGTCTGGAGACACAATTTTCTGATTTTCCATGAAATAGCTTGCCAAGCATATCCAAATTCTGAATTTCAAATTAATCCTTGGTAAACATGCAAGACTTTGCTATGTTTTATCAGTAGTATAACTGTTTTTACATAGTAAGGCCATGGCTAAGTGAGAAAACACTTTCCTGCCTGCAATTGTGCATACAGACATGTACGCAGAATATGCAGCATAACAGAACAATGTTGTATTGGATTAGATTCAAAAGCTTCCTAATCAATGCTTAACAAATCTTGACAGACAAATAAGACTCCTGTTCAAAATCAGTATTTTCAATCACTGCTTGGCTAATTAAGGGACACGTGTTAAAATTACATACAACGCAGACATAATTTAAGCCTTAAGAAACATTGTTGCAATCAAACATTATTTGGAATACAATGCTTTAATTTTCTTTAAATATTTGGAAATGAGATTTGTTTGTGATACTAGAGAACCATTCATGTATGACCTGGCATTCTGGCACCATTGCAAGTTGTTCATGATGTATTATCAAAACCCCATTCATTTTATGACACTTGTGTGATGGAATTATAGGGATCAAATCTCAGGATGACGAATTATATTTACTTTTTTTGTGAATGGTAAAGAGTTTACAATGCAAATACTGAAAAATCTCCATTGACCAAGCAAGAGGGAGTTTCCCCAGTACTGCTAGGCTTAACCACTCCAGAGAGAACAGAATCAGAATAAGTTAACAATTGTAAAAGATATAATAATCTGGGAAAATGAAAAGCTCTAAACCAGTAATGGGGTGGTGAAGGAAAAGACCAAGAAAAAATTGCACCCTCCAAAAGAAAATGCAAGGGCTTGAGGTCTGAGAGGCATTTTTCATTTGTTTATTTTAGCCTTAGGCATGGGAGTTCAAAAGATTGCATTAGCTACTTCAAAGTCAATTGCTTAAGGAAATTAATCTCCCACAGTGACTACTGAAGAAGGATATCTGGTTCAAAAGTTTAAATCAATTCTCCCTTACAAGTTCCTGTTTAGCCCTGATGATAGACCTTACCAACAAGTTCAAAACGAATCTAGAAATGCTCGAAAGGAACCTAATAAAGCTTTAACAACCACTTAAATAAACAAACTGAAACAGATGAACCAAACATCAATAACAAAACAAGTATCCCAACAATTGTTCTATAATTGATGAAAGAACTGACACAAAAACACTTAATTAAACACGTGCACAGAGTATTTAGTACACCAACCAGTATACCACCGGATAAACCAGTACATGGCACAAATCACTATCCCTTTTCCCTACTAGTTCAAATCATAAATTAGACCACAACATAAACAAAAATAACTAGAGCACAACATATTCTTCCAATGCCACGAATCCGCCCCATGATTTCGACCAGTCTCCCCAGCACTGTCACCAAGTGGAGACTAGATAGACCTGGGTAGACCCTGATGATAATGTGACCTCATTCGGACCGTTTGGCGAACCTCTCGACCTTCTCGTCCAAATTAAGCCCAACCATAGCCTCCCCCAATCCACAACTCACATCAGCCAACACCTGGGGGTCACTATAATGCGTGACCGCCTGCACAATCGCCCGCGCCCTCTTGGCCGGGTCCCCACTCTTAAACACACCAGACCCCACAAACACCCCATCACACCCCAGCTGCATCATCAGCGCCGCATCCGCCGGCGTCGCCACCCCACCGGCGGCAAAATGCACCACAGGCAGCCTCCCCAACTGCTTGGTCTGCATGACCAAATCATAAGGGGCAGCAATACTCTTAGCAAAACTAAACACCTCATCATCATCCATATTCCTCAAATGCCTAATATCACCCATCACTGACCTAACATGTCTCACAGCCTCAATTATATTCCCAGTCCCAGCCTCACCCTTAGTCCTAATCATCGCCGACCCTTCGCGAATCCGGCGAAGGGCTTCGCCTAAGTTACGACACCCACACACAAAAGGGATTCTAAAATTATGCTTATTGATGTGATTTTGGTCATCAGCTAGGGTTAGTACCTCGCTTTCATCGATGTAATCGACGCCTATGGCTTCGAGGATTTGGGCCTCGACGAAGTGGCCGATGCGGGCCTTGGCCATGACGGGGATGGTGACGGCCTGTTTGATTTCTTTGATGAGGAGCGGGTCGGTCATGCGGGCCACGCCGCCCTGGGCCCGGATGTCGGCGGGCACGCGCTCGAGGGCCATGACGGCGCACGCGCCGGCTTCCTCGGCGATGCGGGCCTGGTCGGCGTTGACGACGTCCATGATGACGCCGCCGCGGAGCATTTGGGCCAGGCCCACCTTGACGGAGAACGGGGAGGAGGACTTTTGGGCCTCCGTTAGGGCCCCGTTGCCGTACACGGTGACCACGCCGGAGGAAGATTGAGGTTGCTCCATGTATTTCTTTTTTTTTCTTTTTTCTTTTTTTTTTTGTGTATTAGGGAAGATTGAGGAAGAATAATAGGGAGGAGATTTTGAAGGCTGATGATATATAGAGGATTGTGGAATGTGAGGCTGTGGCTTTTAACGATGGAATAGGGCCACGTAATGGGGAAAGGGATGTAGGGGAGGGTATCTAGTGATGTTTCTTTGTTTGGGGGAAAATGTCTTGCTTTTTTCTGGTTAGGATTTTGTTTTTTTATAAAAAAAAACAGAGATTTTTTTTTTATCATAAAAAAAGTATATTGTGTATGTTTTTTTTTTGGCTGGGAGATTCGAGTTTGTGTGGATGGACAAGGATTAGTTATGTATGTGCGTGGTTAAATTAGATTCATACATATTTATAGATAATGTAGTTTCTCTGATGTGTGATATATTAAAAGGGTTCGTTTATATGGATAGAATTGAGGTCATGTAATTAGAATTGGAAATGGACATAGGGGTAAAATATGGAAAGTAGAGGTAATGATGAGAAATAAAGTTTGTGGGCCCCAGTAGAAGTGTGAGATAGAGAGAGAAAATTGTGAGCCAAATGATATATCTAAATTACCAAAAAAAAAACCATCACTTTGCTTACATTTCTTTTTTTTTTTTCCAATCACTTTCCTTACATTTCACTTTCCCTCTTTAATCCCCTTTGCAACCAAACGGGCCCTAAGAGTATGTTTGGATGGAAGGAAGGAAAGTAAAGAATTAGAAATGGAAAGGGTAAGAGATGGAAAGTAAAGGTAATGATGAGAAAGTAAAGTTTGTGGGGCCCAGGAAATATGTGAGATGGAGAGAGAAAACTTGTGGGCCCAGAGATAGATGTAAATGACCAAATTACCCTTAATTTTTCATTTATTTTCATCCCATTTCTCAACTTTCTAAGCAACCAAACATGCCATAAGAGTTCAGCCATCAAAACATAATTAAGAAAGTATGTAGAGGCTAGGTGAGTGTTTGAAGTTAATTCTTGTTTCTAATATTTATATGGGTGAATGTCCATTTATGATATACTCCATAATTAAACCTTAAAAGTCTAAAATAACCTTATAAATTAAAAGTTATGTATCATTGTTGATCACATAGTAAAAGTTATGTATCATTGTCAAACCTTGAAATAGTTATGTACTTTTGTTGATCTTAGGACAATGGTTATATATCATAAATGAACTTTCGCTCTATTTATGTTTATTATGACACTATTAAGAGAGATGAGTACATAAACAATAATAAATAGGCTAAAATATACTTTTGGTCCCTTATGTTTGCATCAAGTTTCAATTTAGTCCTTTATGTTTGGAAAGTACACTTTTAGACCATTTTTGTTAACACCGTTAGTTTAACTTAACGGAAAATGTTAACTTAACAATTTTAAATGGTTATTAAATACTAAAAAATGTTCAGATTAAAATATTTGAGTGTAAATATTCTTATATTTTCAAAATTTATCATTTTTGGTCCAATTTCATTATAAAATAATCATTTAAAATTGTTAAGTTGACAATTTCCGTTAAGTTAAACTAACGGTGTTAACAAAAAAGGACTAAAAGTGTACTTTTCAAACATAAAGGACTAAATTGAAACTTGATGCAAACATAAGGGACCAAAAATATACTTTAGCCTAATAAATATAAAAGAGTGTTAGTGATAAAATAGGAAAAACACATTAAATGAAGAGAAAATGTGAGGTTAACTTTTATATTTTGAACTAAAATCAATTCAAATTTTTCACTCTACATTGAGGGTTATTGAATTATAAGGCATACCAATGTTTAAAAAATTGGTTATGTGGGAGCATGCAATGTATTTGCATGGAACTCGAAATCAAATTGTTTTCTTTCACCCCTAATCTATAGTACGTCATATTTAAATGTTAATTACAAAAACAAATTGACAAATAAACATTAAATGTCAGGTTAACATTAATTAGAGTTAAAACTTTGCCTTATATCCTTTGATTTAAAAGCAAAATAGTGACATTTTCAAGATCCCTCGTGAACATTTTTTTTTCCAACTTTGTAGAAGGTCCTGTGCATTAATTAGATTAAGCAATAGGAAGACCATTCCATTTTTAATTATAAGTCTAATTTAATTTATTTCTCATATACTACACATTCTTAGTTAGGTTATATAATTTTTCAAATGATCTTTCTCGAATTTCCTCTCTCCCCATTGATAAATCATTCTCTCATATTTATTTCAAAAAAAAAAATCATTCTCTCATATTTCGTTCTTTCCGATAAGCATTTAAATAAGGTAAAAGTTAGAAAAATAGTCATTAGTAACCTAAAAGTTGACTGATAGTTAGGACCAAATTTTTGTTCAGAAAGTGTATCTTAACGAAGTACTATATTTCTTCAGTAAAAAAAAAACAATTAAGTACTGTGTTTCATTTGTAAAGATATATTAGTGTGCTGTAAATTTTACTATATGTTTTAAATATGAACTCTCAATCCCCAATGAAGTTTTTTTTTAATAATATCAATACCTAATGCACCAAGATTGATTGAAAATAAGAAAACAAATGAGTGGCAATAGTCATGATTTGTTATCTCTATCTTTAACTTGTGTTAATAATGTGTATTATTTTGAGTAGACTCTATATTGTCATTATTTTTTACTACATGAATATATTGATATTATTTCAATTAATATGTTTTATTTATTTTATGTATGCATAATTAAATAAGTGAATTATTGTCTAACTTAATTATTAAAAAATCTCTTTAAATGTTGATATAATATTACTTGCAATCTTTTCCTTCATAATATCTCGTCTCGGTAGTTTGTGTTTGTTTATTTATTGTGAGAATTTTATTATACTGATCAGGATGGTTGCACGTACGCCGCCCCAACGGCTACACATATATATAAAGAATTGGACTCAAATCTTTAAAGTAATTGGACACAAATCTTGATTTGATATAAGTGCACATGCGTGTCAAGTGGCTTACATAAATCATGATTTGGTATCCTTTTGTATGTTATTTTTTTTTTGGGCCAATATGTTATTTTATTTATTAGTTCTTGAAATTTAAACTTTACATTTTTTGCCTCTATGGAGACAAAAATGTCCATATCCTTTTTATTTTAGCACTACTCCGAGGAACTAATAATTTAAACAATATAAATATAAATTTTGACGGATCAAAATCAAATAAATACAAACTTTAGGACTAAAAGTTGTATTAATATATTGATTAAGTATCCTATGCACTTTTTTTTTTGTTAGTGTCTTCAAATTTACTTGGGGTCAATCCTCTATTTTTCACATTCTAGAATTGGATTCTCATGCTCTTTTTAGAGGTAATTCACGTTTTCCCTTTCATTGCTAATGAAATATTACTTCTCTTTTGTATAAAAAAAAAGATTACTTCTCAAACCCCACCAAAATGAACTTTAAATATGACACATTAAAATAGGCATGTTTGGTAATCATATATGACACATTAAAGTAGGCATGTTTGGTAAACATGGTTTGAGTCCAAAAGCAGAGCCCCACATTGCATTAAAGGGAAAATTAATATGAGGTTCCTCATAAGGGACTTAATATTAAAAAGGTCCAATAAACTCTACATATTAAAGTAGGGTCCCTAGGGACCTTACTTTATTATATTCTAAATACCTTTCAGTTAAAAAAAATATATTCTAAATACCTAAAGACCATTTTGCCCTTCATAGTATAAACATACAGACGTAACAAATAACAAGTTAATGAGCAACAAATAAAGAGGTAATGATCTAGTGTGACAACGTAATGGGCCGCCAATAATAAGTTCATGCGCAGGTCTAACAAGTTCATAAGTAATTCTCTGACGAGTTAATGAGCAACAAATAACGACGTAATGAACTAGTGCGACAATGTAATGGGCCACGAGTAACAAGTTCATGAGCAGGGAAGGAAATGAGGGGCAAAATGGTCTTTTGATATCTGGAGTTTATTAAAGTAAGGTCCTCAGGGACCCTACTTTAATATGAGAAGTTTGTGAGACTTTTCTAGTATTAAATCCCATGTGAGGGACCTCATACTAATTTTTCCTTACATTTTATTGATGCTTTGGTTTCATGATGGAAAAAAATAGCTTCCACATCCCGGCTGCCCTGGACTTCTTGTTGAAGTAGATCCTCAATACTTTTTTTTTTAAAAAAAAAGCTATGTTGCATCATGAGAGAGAAGGGGAATGGGGTAGAAAAAGGAAGGACCCACCGTGGAGAGACAAGGAAAATAGAGGACTGTACATTTTTAAATAAATATTTGAACATTACACTACCACAGATTACCCCATTTACATGCGCTTATTTTGGCCTCTACATGCGCTTTATAAGCGTATGTAGAGGGGGGCGCTGGTAAAGGCTCTACATGCGCTTTTTAAAAGCGCATGTAGAGGTACACATACCTCTACATGCGCTTTAAGCGCATGTACAGATATATATATATTTTTTATATATATTCTTTTACACATTTGCCACCTGTATACACGTATTCTGCCACTGCTATTTTTAACCAAAATTACCAGAAACATTTACATTTACTCATAACCAATATATAAGTCACCAGAACTTGTTTTCACTTATATAGATATGCACTACTACCTCATAACCAAAAAACTATTATGCACGACGACCATTGCACTAAAAGAAGATTTAACTCATCACCAAAATATTTGCCAGGCCACTTGCACCAAAGAATCAAAAAGATATGAACCTACATGAAAGAATAGTATAATATCAAAGATGAACTAAGTACACAAGCCACAATTGATCAAAAGTCAAAACGAAAATTCCTTCAAGGATGTCCATAATATAAAACTACCAATTCCTAAGTAAGACTACATGCAGCAAAAGATCATATGTATCTCAACGCCACAAATGAGGATGATCTCAAGTAAAGCACCAAAAGGGATATCATCAACTTACATGAAAAAATAGCATTAATATCATAGAATAAACAAGCATGTTATTCATAACAAAATTTCATCAAGACAAATCCACAATTTTTATTCAAGTAATATATGAAGATACTTTAATAAAACCTAATAAGTAGCAGGTGGCTGATTAAGAACAACAGGTTCAACAATGGGGTAGACAAATTTGCTCCATTCTTCAATAACTTCTCCCTCTCTTTATTGTAGTCTGCAATATGCTCATCTTGTCCCTCATTGGGCTGTGCCACCTCTTCCCGGTCATGATCTTGTCCCTCCATTATCCTGTAAGAAAGAAAAACTAGAAAAAATTCAATAATATGAATACAATGATAAAATGATAATAAAACAAAAAATTGCATACATGAGAAATCATTTTTTTTTGCCCGTATTCTTTTTTGCCCGTATTCTTTCTTGGAATTCTAGAAAAGCAAAAACATCACTCTAGACAATCAAACAACTTCATTGAAATAATAAATAATCATCAAAACATAATGAGAAAAGGGTAAGATTTACTCATGTTACATACCTTAATTCTTGGAATTCTAGAGAACTAGAGTTTTCCCATCAACTAGTGCTTTCCTCCTAGATAGAATTCTTCCAATCACCTGTGCATGATTATTAAACTCATCAACATTATGAACAAAGGTTGAAAACAATTTTTGAAGAAATGCATACCAAAACAACATCACACAAAGCATTAATTTTGTTAACTAATATAGTGAGAGTGAGAGGGTAAGTAGAAATGCAAAAAATTACTAGTATGATATTTTAACCGGTTCAAGAACTTGATCAATGAAAATATCTTTTGTTAACTTGATCAATAAAAATATCTTTTCCTAACTTGATCAATAAAAATATCTTTTCCTAACTAGAAATGCGAAAAAACACCTCCACTAAGCTGAATCCTCAATCTCCCTCCAAAAACCCCTTTACATTTCAATTGAAGCATACATATGTGATCCTTAATTTTTATTTATATATCACTTGAAGCATTGGCATTGCTGAATATATCAGTTCAGAAGCTACAGTGAGCAGCACAAAATTCAAACTTGTAAGAAATTAAAATCACTCACACTAAATAAAATCCTTCCCTGAAATATATATTAACCAAATCCTATGGTTACAAGATAATGCTTTGCAACTCCTATTTGAAAAAGTAATGACAATAATATGAGTCAAAATCATGCTGATGAGGATGCTCCACAGATGATGCATAGTCATACATACATGAAAGTAAAACAGTGATGACCAATATGCTCCCTAGAAAAACCAAATTTTCCTGTACTTATTTTTCCTTTGTTTCACCTTTTTCTCAACATTCATGAAGCAGAGGTTGATATAAAATAAATTCACGGATTTATGATATGATAGATCTGGATATAATTTGCACGGTTAAAAATAAAAGCCACATCTTAAGATCTGTGACACAAAGATGGATTTTTGGTGCAATACAAACTGAATATGTTTTTTCATAGACAAGTTCAGCATCATCAATCACCAGAATTCTTGCTATAACATATTCTGTTTATTCAGAGTTGTCTCGGATGATTGTTTTTTATTTTTGCAAAGAACCACAAAACATGACATGTGTAGCACTCAAAACAATCTGTTTTATAGTTTTAATGGGAATTAATCACCAAGGAAGCATGACATGGACAGAGATTTACTTCAGCATTTAAGGTTCCATTAACTTTTCCACATGACCTGAGTAAACAAATCTGATCACAGATTTTTGTTCAAATTCAAATCTTCTAGTAACATAAGCTACTTGCATCTGACCTCAAATCAATCTACAATTCGAGATTTTCAGCAAACCAAAAATGACTCCAAAAGATTGACCACCACAATTGAGAGAGTTTTAATTCATGAACACTAAAAAAGAAAATACTTTGAGTCAAAATCATGCTGATGAGGATGCTCCACAGATGATGCATAGTCATACATACATGAAAGTAAAACAGTGATGACCAATATGCTCCCTGACTCATTATATATAGGACCACACTATCCCCCACCTAATGGAAAAATGAGTGGCACACTGGCACTGCCACAACACTATTCTGAAACCATACTCATGTCGTCTCCAACAAATTAAATCATACCCAGAAAATAATAGTAGTCTACTATTATTGGACCGTGCAGCCCAACAAAACAAAATGAAGTAACCAAATAGGAGCATAAGCGCAAAGCAAGTGAGAAGCCACCAATAATTAAAAAATAAAACTAAAAAATAAATAAAAAATAAGGGAACAAGGAACACTAAACCAAAGCAAGGCAGAAAGCATGGAGTTGTTAGGGAATGCACAATCAAAAAGAAGATAAGAAGATGAGGAATCTAAATCATACACACGCTGCAGTTCGCACAAGCTTTGAATCTCTTCGTCGCCTCCTAAAACTTCACGATTTTGAATGAGGGAAGCATCGCCGCCGTCGTCCTAAAAGTTTACGCCTTTGGAACAAGAAAGAAACTTTCGATTTTCACTTCATGGATGGCCGGCGACAGCAATGATGGTCGGAGACGGTGGCCGGCGACAGTGGAAGGCCGGTGATGGTGGAAGGAAGTGAGGTTGGAGACAGTGGAGATTTGGGGAAACAGAATTGAGAATGAGGATTAGGGTTTCGCGTTTGTTAACAAGGGATTAGGGTTTCATTTTAGAACTTGAGAATGAGGAATGCTACTACATACTCTGTGAGCGCGCTATAGAGTGATCAGATATAGGGAGGGAACTCATAAGACAAAAGGCGCGGGAAATTTATAATTAAAATTAAAGGGGATAATATTAATTTTTAATAAAACAATAACGCACATCATAGAACTTAGACTAAATTTTTGTTCTATATATGTATATATATATAGTTCACATCAAAATAATATTAACATCTCACATTTGTGACATTATTTCTGTTGAATATTAATCATAGCGTTTAAATTGAATAATCTGATTAATCAGGGAAATCAAGCACTGAGTTATATAATGTTTTAAATCAAAACTTAATTATCTAAGCATTATCAAGTTTTTCATCATTTTATATTTCGTCAATATTATTTTATAAATTTAATTTTAAATATTCCATTTTACACCCATCTACATGCGCTTAAAGCGCATGTAAAGGGTGTTTACACCTCTACATGCGCTTTAGGCGCATGTACAGCCTCTACATGCTCTTAAAGCGCATGTAAAAGGTGTTTGAACATTTAAAAGTGGCAATGGAGCCTTGAAACAGTAATTCCACAAGCAGGAACACCTTATGAGGTCCGAGGAGGATCTCTTATGCATGACTTCATGTTTTGCACTTCAGTAGTGCCTTTACATGCGCTTAAAGCGCATGTAAAGGGTGTTTGAACATTTTCATAACACTCAAAAGTGGCAATGGAGCCTTGAAATACTAATTCCACAAGCAGGAACACCTTATGAGGTCCGAGGAGGACCTCTTATGCATGACTCCATGTTTTGCACTTCAGTAGTGCCTTTACATGCGCTTAAAGCGCATGTAAAGGGTGTTTGAACATTTTCATAACACCCAAAAGTGGTAATGGAGCTTTGAAACACTAATTCCACAAGCAGGAACACCTTATGAGGTCTGAGGAGGACCTCTTATGCATGACTCCATGTTTTGCACTTCAGTAGTGCCTTTACATGCGCTTAAAGCGCATGTAAAGGGTGTTTCCATATGATTTTGAGCTCTTCACCTAAGTTCATTTTATATTTTATCTCTAAATACTTAAATCCTTTTCTAGTCATTGTTTTAGTGAATTTTAATTGATGCACATTTCTATACATGCGCTTAAAGCGCATGTAGAGCATGTAGAGATAAGGCCTTTACATACGCTTTAAGCGCATGTATATAGATTCTTACCTGTACATGCGCTTAAAGCGCATGTAAAGGACCCTCAATACATGTGTTTCTTCTAAGCGCATGTAAAGGTGCGCTGGTAGAGAGACTAGTATATAATTAATACTCCACATAATCACTGTAAGGTTCACTGGAGTTTTAATTTCCTACTACAGGAAATTAGAACTATGCTACACTCCTTTGTATGTTACTATTATGTTAATTAATGCGAAATACTTTTACATAAAAAAAACATTAATACTCCACAAGTCCAAAATATATGATATAATTGGTTGTTTTTAATAAACAAGCAAGTAAAAGATTTACATCATGTATTACTTTATAAAAAAGTTAGTTATCAAGAAATTAATTAAATTAATTTATAAGTGACTTATTTAAACTTATATAATAATATATGCATACTTTATACTTCCCCGGATCCTAAATAAAAGATCACTTTAACTTTTTTTAGTCAAAGTGATTAATTTTACATCATTATTTTCTTAAAAAAGTATAGTGATATTATAATTTGGATAAGTGGTAGTCTGTATATTATTAAATTAGAATAATCTCATTTTTAATAATTTTTTATCAAAACTTACTTTTCAAAATAACAATAAAAGCATGTTAATAAAAGTCAAATTAAAAAAAGTTACTTCTATAATCATACATCCAAAGATAAATCATATTACCGAATTTGACATTTATCTAATCTTACTTCTTAAAAGTTAAATTAAAAAAGAGTTATTCCACCAAGATATCCCAAATAGGAAAATTAATTTGTAGTCCTCACAAGGAATTTAATAATAGAAAGTACACTTTACTTAAATGTAGTCTCATTAACTTCACATATTAAAGTAGGGTCTCTAGGGACCTTACTTAAATATACTTCAAATACAAAATGGTCAGAATGTCCCTTCCTGTGAGTCTGTGACAAGGTCATGAGTAGGGAATGATGATGTCATGTGCACGTATAACAAGATCATGGGCAACTCTACAAGGTCATAGTCCACCCTGTGACAAGTTAATGAGGAAGTATTGACGAGGTCATGAGCAGGAATGACGAGGTTAATCGCACGTATAACAAGTTCATGGGTAGGGAAAAAAGGGCAATCTAGTCTTTTTGTATTTGAAATATATTAAAAAACGTCCCTAGAAACCCTACTTTAATATGTGGAGTTTTTGGGACTTTTCTACTATTAAGTTACTTGTGAGGGACTACAAATTAATTTTCCCCATCACAAACACATAATCATTATACTAAGGGCTAATAGTATATGTACATGCATTACACTACAAAAAACGGGCAGATCTGCGGCGGGTATATTCCCAGCGTAGGGGCGGTTCTAACCGCCCCCATGGCGATTTACGACCGGCCATTTACCGCCGGCGATTTACGCTGTAGCTCCCTTGGAACCGCCGCTACGCGTTGGGGCATGGGGGCGGTTACGACCGCCGCCATGTGATTTTTTTTAAAAAAAAAAAATCAAATAGTGCCGGCGTATCGAACCGCCGGCATGCTGTTATATTTACTAAAAAAAATTGCTTCATGCGAACAATTTAATGATAATGACTTAAATTGAAGACCGAAAAAGGAATAAAAACAAAAAAAAAACAAAACAAATGCAGCAAAAATTAATTTTATTGTAATATATATGAAATAAATATATACTAAACCATCAAGCACAAAAAGATCATGTCCAAAATCAATAAGATATATTACGAAAACAAAATAATAAGAAATAAAAACAATCAGATATAATAAAATAAAAAAGAAAAAATAAACAATACCTATACCAAAAGCAAGACAAACTTTTAGACATCATGTGTTGTGTGCACCAACAATGAAAACAACAAGAAACACAAAAGGGAGAAAGTGAGAAAGAAGAGATTGCGCGCGGTAGAAATGGAGGGGGGAGGTTATTTATAGGGAGAGCCCGCCCCCACGCGACAGTAAATGCGCACAAATCTCTGTGCGCCGTGGGGGCGAGTGACCGCCCCAACGTGATTTTATTTATTTTTTAATTTTTTATTCGCGTTGGGGCGGTCGACCGCCCCAACGCGACATTGCCGTGGGGGCGGGTGACCGCCCCAACGGGATTTTATTTTTTTTTAAAATTTTTGTATTCGCGTGGGGGCGGTCGACCGCCCCCACGCGACCGCCCCAACGTGATTTTATTTTTTTAAAAAAGCTTTTTATTCGCGTTGGGGCGGTTGCGACCGCCCCAACGCACCGTGCCAATGAAATTTTTTTAAGTTTTTTTTTATGCTGCGTTGGGGCGGATATTATTTTTGTGACCGCCGCAACGAATGCACCACAAAAAAAAAAAAATTTTCCCCTCGCAACTCGCCCTCGGATGGCTTAGACCGCCGGAACGCGTTTTCGTGGGGGCGGTTTTTGGCGAACCGCCGGGACGCGTGCGCGGCTAATCTCCGCTTCTTTTGTAGTGTTAATTTATTATTTTGTCTTCCACATATCATTATAAAAAACCTGAATCTTCCATAAATTGAAGAAAATACTCACTTGGCAACAAAAATACAGGCTCACCTAGGACAATGCGCGAGTTGCCTAGTTGAGTCTCCCAAGTCCCAAGCTAACTCTCAGATATAGTTTTTTAATCCAACTTGAACATCACTATTAATTTTTTTTATTTTGAACATTAATACATACACATACACAGAAACATACATCCGATTTCGGGGTCAAATTTATATGGTTTTGTGTTATATGGGTCCAAAAGCACAATACCAAAGACCATAAAAAAAATCAAGTTGAGCATCAAATCAGATAGCGTTATTAATATAAATCAACTCATGGCATTCTTTGTTATAATTGATAATACATTATATTACAATATACTACGTATTATAATAAGGTGAAAAATATTCTTTTACGATTGAGATTTGGGAAGAACGTAACCATGTGCAATCATTGTTTACACGAATAAAGTTATGATAATTTTTGTAGGGGCTGTGTGTGTGTGGTCCTTACATAACCTCGATCACATGACCGATCTTACTCAATGTAAGGTTTACCTTTGTATTGATAAATTAAAAAAAAGTAGAAAGACACCAACATCCTAAGAGGCAGAAGAAATTGGCAAAAGAGTTTTTGTAGTTAATACATTATTATAGATCCCTAAGGAATATAACATTCAGCTACCAATGTGAACCTGGTGCACCACATTATTTGTGGTCTGATCAATAATAACTAAACATGTAATGTCTTACGTGAAATATCTAATTTGACTTCCCAGCCCCTAAAAATATAATTGAATATTATATTTTCAATGTTTTTTTGTTTTGTAAGTTGAACAAAAATATTTTTATTAGCTAGTTGATTACTTTACGGTGCCACATCAAATTAAAAATTACACATAAGACACCATGTGATTAGTTCTTATTGGTCAGATGACAAATGACGTAATGCACTATTTACATACAAGATTTTCTCTATGATCTATCTTTCATTCATACTAAATTTTTTCATGAATAGGAAACGGGTTCTTCAATATTCCTTTCCCACCAACTTGTTACAAAAGGACAATATTTTATTTTTAATATATTTGCTTGGCTTTTTTTGTGGTCCTACCACTTTCTACCAACCATTGCCGATCTTCTTTTGAAAATGAAAAGAGCCTTGATGAAAAACTCTCTTTCCAATAATTAACGGTCCTTTATTTGTGGATGAAAATTAAATTCCCACACAGAAGTCGCCATCGACTTGTTTTTTTTACCCAAATCGCCATCAATTTTGAATGATGAACGCCCTTAATACATATTCCTTGGTGGGTGCAAAATCAAATTTGTTTAAAACAATTATTAATATTATATGCTTCGAAAAAGATCAAAATGAGGAAAATAAACAAAAGCATCTCTATCCGACTATCAGTATAAACATGGACGTACTACATTTGGTGAGTCCGACAATGCATGTATATAGAGTGTAATATATGATTTTAACTTCAAATTTTAATTATTTAATTTATTTATGCTCAAATTATATATAGGTCTATGAATAGGTGTTGTTCTTGTAGAATATTGCAAGAAGGAATGCATCCAACCAGTACGCAGAATAGATTTTCAAATAAATAATGAGTGATCCTTGATCTTCTTAATAACTTTAATTATATAAAAGAATTAAAGGATCACAGTATACCTAGTCTAATGATGGATATATATACTAGACAACTAAATTGGAAGAATTATTTCTTAAATTCTACCTTAATAAAGAAGACTAATGACAAATAGAATCATAATTACAAAGCATAGATTTAGAGTAGTTGGTTACTCAAATATCTAGTAATACTCCCTCCGTTCCTAAATATGAGATCACTTCGGGGAAGTGGATAAGTTCCTAAATATAAGATCACTTTCTATTTTGTCTCAATTTTGGTCCAAAATACCCCTATATTTCTTAGCTCCCTCACTTCTCTCTCAAATCCTTATTTGTTTTTTAAATTTAAGTGAGGGATATTTTGGGAAGATCATGTAATCCTAATTCCTTGGAAAGTCTTCCTTAAGCTCTCCAAATTAGCCAAAGTGATTTTATATTTAGGAACGGAGGGAGTATGATTTAAATTAAAAGCAATAACACTGTATGGTTCAAAAGGGTAGTAAAAAGAATAACAAGAACTTAGCAAGAATAGTTAAATTGAAAGTTCAAATTCTATATACCATTTTCTACCTCCAGAATTAGCAGTAGTGTTTCCACTCTATTATGGTTCATTGAAAGGATTCTGTCCAAAATAAAATGAAAGGAGTCAGTCCAGAAAAAAAAAACAGATTGAAATTAAAGGAGATTGGGCGAGAATAGGTATGATATGTTTGGTCCATATTTTCTTATCTTTACAATTGATAAGTAAAATTGGAGTAGCAATAATGGTTGAGGCCACTTCTGAGTGGACGTAAAGAAGCTTTGAGCCTATTTGATTGTATGCTTTTAGAATTTTTTTTGTCTTTAGAGATAGAAAAATTTGTTTGAAAATGTGTTTTTAGTTTCGTGTTATCAAAAAACACCAAAGTTGTGTTACATAACCAAAAAAAGCAAAAATTAAATATATACTTTTGTTTAATAAAAGGACACTAGTAATAGAAGGTTGAAGTATAAAATGACACTATAGTTGCCAATTGATGCACCTTTTTTTTTTTGACCTTTAAAGCACCTTAACTTAAAATAAAAGATACTACTTGGAATATGATGTTGGATCAGTAGTGTAGTTAAAAAGATCATGTTGAAATTTAATGTTTTAAACTAACAAAATTGATGATGAATGTCTTATATTTTGTATGGGAATGCAATATAAAGTACTTTATGGTCCTAAATATAAGATCTAGTTTCCTCATTTCATTAGATTAATAATGTTAGTTAAGTTAGTTATAATAACATGATATATATCACCAATAACCTTTACTCTCACATCCGCCTCTCTTATGTGTCTATAATTTGGTAGCATTAATAAGGATAATATAGGGAAAAATTAATAAGAATTAAAAATATGTCTTATATTTTGGACCGAAGGGAGTAATAATTAACCTTTTTTTTTAACTGAATAATAATTAACCTTTTACACACCAAGCTAAACAACATTATTTTAAGTTTAGAAACACATGCATTATCAATGACATTGCAATAAAACTTCACATATGACTTAAACTTGTGTTAAAAGGACAAAATATCTATACACATAGACAATTAATTCATATTTCAACAAATACTAAACTCTTTTTACAATTAGTTGAAAGGGTTAATATAATATTTGATCCCTTAAATTTGCTTTCGGTCTTGATCCCTCAATTTTAAAACAAAAGGTTTGTCATTGATCCACTAAGTTTCACTTATCTTAAAACATTGATCATTATAAGTTACAAAAAACTTAAACCATCTTACCCTACAATGATCAACCTTCAAGTTAAGAATAATTTGGTGATTTAGAGATTCCTTTTTTCAATTTGAACTTTAATGAGACTCGAGAGTGCTTTTGTTCAAATATTAAGTTTGTATATTAACATTGTTCCATAAACGTAATTTTCCTCATATCATTTGCACCGGAAACATGTCAATCATGATAAAAAAAAAGGAAACATGTCAATCAATCATAGCAAAACAGAAAACATGTCACCCACAATATAGCTTCGTACGAGTAAATTGAAAAAAGAGGATCTACTTTCGGTGCCGATACTGTGCATGACCGTTACACCATGCTCTTTACCTTTACTTCTTTTTCTTCATTCATCATCTCACCTCAACGGTCTAATGTTTTTCTCTTACTTTCCCTACTCTATAAAATCTCCTCAATGCTATCAAAAGTTCAAAAGAATTTCAACAAAACCCATCAAACCTTGGAGTCTGTTTACTCCCCAAAGGCTAACAGATCCTGAAAACAGAATTCTCATAGGAAAGAACAATGTTATAAACAATTCTTAAACCATGATGCATGGTTGGTGGTGATGACTTGATGGATGCTGTGAAGACATACTTTGCTTAAACTTCCCAGAATTGGCATTGTGATATTTTCAGGTAACTTCTTACTTTTATGAATGCATTATAATGAATATATGAGAGTATATTTTCGTACTGATGTATATACTAGTTACTCAATTAATACACACGCCAGTGTTTAGAAATAAGAATACACAACTAGTGTTTCGATTTTAGTCAGAAAAGTGGAGGATTATTGGAGTTTTCAACTTCTAGTTCTGCACATTCACAGAAAATCTGTTCACTTTTTTAATTCCTTGGTTTGAAACACCCTACCATGATTTTTCATTTCAGTCTTGGAATTTGAGAATGGTTACCGGCACTTGAAATGAAAGGGGAAAACACATATATTCTATATTCACAAAAGATCTAACCTTTTTATTTATGATTAAGTACTAATCTGGATTAACTACTAACTTAACTCTCATACAAACCCCCTCAGGCAAACACTTAGGCTAATAAAAATGTTACCTTGCTAGTACAAACATTGGGTTTAGTGAAATGAGTTGAATCAAATCATCATGATTTATTCTAAACATTCTTATCATGATAATCTTCAATGAATACTACTTCATTGCATTGCATGGCCCCCTTTCCTTTTATTTTTTTCCTTGAACTTAAAACCATGCATCAAAGATAATACTTCCTATGCCTAGCGTTCATAGCATTATAACACGTCAATAATGCAGTGACCTTTTCCTTCATGTGTGTTGGGTTTCAGGCATACCTGTAATCCGAATAATTCTTCAAGTACCCACACGAAATTGGACCACCAATTGGGATCCAATTGCGATATACGACAGATAACATTTGATATAGAATTTAAGGGAAAAGAAGGATAATGCTCTCTCTCAAGAGCAGTTTTGTTTTTTGTATGAACGTTGTTTATTCTACAGAGTCCTCCTTATTTATAACCTACCCATTGTGGAAGTTATATTCAATTGAGAAAATTAATCACTTAAACCCCGTAATTTTTCCACATTCACATAATTGTCCCAATTCTTATTGGACCTCGATTTGGGGCCTAATTCACCAAGTGTGAGCTAGGTATTTTCCTACAATGTGCTTTCTTAATAACCCACCAGCAAAAAAATCTAGGAGCTTCTGAAAAGATCCAAGTTAAGCTGCTTCAATTCCATAATATCTTCATCTCCCTAAACACAAGTTAAATCTCTCGTGTAGATTTTCTCAATATATATCATTCTCTAAAATATTAAATTGATAGGGAAGATGATCCCTTCCTTGCTACTCTCTCCTGGTCTTTTCTAAGGAGTGGCTAGTATGAGCGATAATGAATTCTGCCCTCATCTGGCCTCTGTCCCTTAAATGACTGGTCAAATAGTGGTCTTAACCTGGAAACTTATACCGTTTAAACAGTATGTTTATGTGCACAGTGCTTGCCGACACTACAGTGTTTACTGTTTCACACGTGCCATTCTACAGCGATTCTTTCCCATTTACAAAAAGTTTCATCTTCTTCTTCGCCTTGGTTTTTTGGGCTTGAAGAAGCAACCCGTTGACTTGTGGAAGATTGGTCTTTTTATTGTTGAAGAGTTTGTAGAAGGGATGTCAATTGGTTCATGAGACTTGATTTATCCGTTGTTGATGATGGGATATAGAGAAAATCCTTGACTTTTGATTAAGCATTTGCCTTGAACCATTTCTCTACTTCTTCGGTATCAATTCTGGCATTTGCAAATTGAGCTCACCATCTAGAATAACTGTTTGTATTATAAACATCAATTTAGATCATTTATCAAGTTCATCATCATCATCACCGGCATCCTTCCTCAACTTATACCATGAAGCATTACATTTTAGGTCTTCATATTCCTTCATGTACAACAAGCAATCATTAGGGCAAACATGTGCCTTCTTAATTATACTCCATGTCCATCTTCATTATCACTCCTACGCTTTGAAATCACATTGCCATCCGAGAACAAACCGCTCAAAGCTGCAAGCATTTTTTAGAAACTTGTGTCAACCTACCAATTTTCTCTTTATTTTTAACAATTTTAGGACGCCGCTTAAAAGAGTATACTTTTTCTGTCTTTGCAGCACTTCGCAATTTGTCAAACTTATCTGCCACATAAATTGAATTTGTCCTAATTTCATTCATGATAGCTTCCATTCCCTATGTCAAAGACACTTCTTGTAACAAAGATTGATCCAATTACAAACAAAGTGATCCCTTATATCAACCACGATTTTACGATCGACATTTATACTATATATATACTGTATATATATATACTATATATATCTGTATATATATATACTATATATATCTATATATACACAAAATATATATTTTGTGTGTGTATATATATTTCATAATGATACCATATATATCTATTAATCTATCTATTTTATACTCCCTCCGGTCCTAAATATAAGACCTAATTGACTTTTTTTGAAAAATCGTAAAAAAAACAAAATAAGTCAATTATAAATTGATTTATCTAATTTTTTTCACTTAAACTAGTTTATTTTACTTATGATTTATCTAAAAATATATCAAATATGTCATGATTTAATAGACTATTTTGCAACCTTAACCTCTCCAAAAAAAAGTTATCTAGGTCCTATATTTAGGACCGGAGGTAATATTTTACAAATGGTGTAAATATCTTGTTTCATAATGATACCATAATGTTCAGTCTGCCAATATTCTTAATAAAAAATCTAGGGATGACAAAAAATGATCCGGGTTTTAGAAGATCAATCCTTGTTCTTTTTCATATAAGGAAGCACAAGACTCCTCACAAAGATCTTCTTCCTTCAGATCATCCCAGCACATTCTTCCTTCGTTTCCTACTGGAGACGTAACTAGATTATTCTCTTAAGAATTTATGGCAGTATATTGTATGAAACCATATTCCCAGGTTAAATAATATTACTCCCTCAATCCTTATCTAAAATTTAGTTATTCATACCTAGTTGTAGCCTTCCAGTATCTTCGCGAACATAAAATGCAAGAGTAAGGAGAGAATATGATGTTTATTGATAACCTTATAGTTTTTACAAGAGGAAACCTTACAAATTTCTTTTTTCTCTCTTAGTCGATGATCTTTTGTTCTGATTACAAGCATTTTATAGAGAGACATTCCCCTCATGTTACATCACCCCTTCATCAGCTTCAATTATCCTTATCTCTTGTCTGCCACCTTATTCGGTATCTCATCCTTTTTTCTTTTCTTTGTCTGTCATTTTGTGTCTTTAAATAACACTCATGTCCATTATTGGATGTTCATAATCTTTCTTCTCTAGACTCTTGTCATCATAATAATTACATTTATGACTATTCTAAGGAGCTGACATATTATTCTTTTTGTATTTACAGTATTCTCGAGCCTGTTATTTTTTATCTTATCATAAAATTGATTAAAATGATTGAGATTCTTTGTGAATAATCAATTTGATTTTTGGAAATAATAAAACCCAAAAATGATAAAACAAAAAATCATTTTAACAGGTTCGAGAATACTGTAAATACAAAAAGAAGAATATGTCAGCTCCTATCAGAATATGCAGTACATAAATGTAATTATTGTGATGAGAAGAGTCCAGAAAAGAAAGATTATGAAGATCCAATAATGGACATGAGTGTTATTTAAAGAGACAAAATGACAGACAAAGAAAAGAAAAAATGATGAGATAAGGAATAAGGTGGCAGACAAGAGATAAGGATAATGGCAGCTGAAGTAAGGGGTGATGTAACATGAGGGGAATGTCTCTCTATAAAATGCTTGTGATCAGAACAAAAGATCATCGACCAAGAGAGAAAAAAGAAATTTGTAAGGTTTCCTCTTGTAACAACTATAAGGTTATCAATAAAGATCATATTCTCTCCTTACTCTTGCATTTTATGTTCGCAAAGATACTAGAAGACTACAACCAGGTATGAATAACTAAATTTTAGATAAGGATTGGGGGAGTAATATTATTTAACCTGGGAGTATGGTTTCATAGAATATACTGTCATAAATTCTTAAGAGAATAATCCAGTAGAAAACGAAGGAAGACTGTGCTGACAAGATCTGAAGGAAGAAGATCTGTTAATGACTTCCTTTGTGAGGACTTGTGCTTCTAGTCATCCCTGGATTATTTTATATTAAGAATTTTGGCAGGCTGGACATTATTGTGTGTGTATTGTGACACACGTGTATTGTGACACACACACACACACACAATAAATATATAGACACACACACACCAAGTAGGGGAGCGCCCTTAAAGTTCGTGAAGGATCACTGCTAGAGAAAGAGAAGCAGAGAAGAAGCAACACTTCTTAAAACATGTAAGATGAAAGGAAAAAAAGGGAATCTGGAAGGATCAAAGGGATCTGGAAGGATCAAAGGGCGTGTGAACAAGGCGGTGAAGAACCAGCCAATTATTTCAATGTAGTGGCCACGTTGATACCTGGACCATACAGAGGATATGCCGCATTAAAATGCAAAAAAGTAAAACAAAGAAAGTGGAACTTAAACTTTTTTGAAGGAAATATAAAACTTACAAAATAAACTTAAAAGGAAGTAGGAAAGAAAAGCAAGCATACTTTCTCTCTCAAGAACTCTCTTAGAAGTGAGAAGTAGTGAAAATGAAATTCCGCCTTCTTTGTTTCCCTGACTTCCATTATATAGGCAGGCTTATGTGCTTTTGACCTGAAACTGGTACTATTTCTGAAAAGTTCCGATTGTGCTTTTAACTTAGAACCTGTACTGTTTCTGAGCAGTTCTAGTTAACATTTGCCAAGCCTATATCAGTCTTACACTTGTCTATTTTGAATACAAAAGAGTATCATACATTTGTTTCTTACATCATACTTCAATAAAAAATACACACATGAAAAATAAAAAGATTCTAATCCTCATCTAAATCCACTACATATTTGTCATCTTCTGGTATCGTTTCTTCAAAACGGGAGGTATGTTGTTACTTGGTTTCTTATATGTATGAATATATATATGTGTGTGTGTATATATATATATATATATATATATATATATATCTCTATATATATCTATATCTATAAAGAAATAAAGAAAGGGCAAGAAGTCATAAACAGAAATATATGGGAAATATATAAAGAAATAGAAAAATTTGACATGAAAAAATATCAAGAAAAACATGGTATGATAAAAAATGAAGATAAGAATAAAGGAAAAAGTGAAGAAAAACTAGAAACAGAAGAGGCTAGTAAAATAGCAGAAATATTATACCAAACAGGATCAGAATTAGATTATTTAATGGAAATAATGAACCCTAAGAAGCAAGAAAAACAGGACAAAGATAAGAAAAATAAAGGAATCAGTATAAACATGATGAATGTTTTAGAAAATATAGATGATGATGAAATAGAAGAAATAATGGGCCAAGAAGAAGAAGAAAATAGTATATTATATCATAAACAACCAATAAATCATAAGAGTTTTGAATTTTCATTTGAAACACCAACTAAATCTAAATTTTCACCAACACCTTTAGAACAATATGAATCAAGAGTAATACCAAGTATGAGAATATGGTTAGATTTAGATTGTAATTTAGAAAATGAAAAAAGATTAGAAGAATGGGCTAAATCACATTTAGTAGCTCTCATAGGAAAAAGTTTAAATCCACAATTTGTGCCAATAGTAATAGAAGCAAGTTTTCTAGGAAATGTTCATAATTGGTGGAAAAGTAAAACAGAAACGTTTAGGATAAATGCAAGACATATAGAACAAGGTACATACAATGATAGGAAAGAATATATAGCAATATTAATTAGAAAGTATGAAACTTTAATTAGAAATGAATTTTTAGGAAGAAGTGTAGCATTAAATGAAGCAACAACGAAAACAAGAGCAATAGAAAAATTACATCAAATAGAAATATGTTCCTTAAATCCAAAGTATTTAGACCAGTATATTTGTGAATTTAAGAAATATTATTATGAGGCTAGAATAGAAGATTATAATACACAAAAATTTTATCTAGAATTATTTTATAGGAAATTACCTAGATTAATCTCAGAAACCATAATGGAAGATTATTATAAGCACATAGGAAATATAGATTTATTACCATTTGTAGATACAATGGGAAGAAGAGAAGAATATTTAAGAGAATATTTATCAAATGCATGTAAAAGAGCATGGAGAAATAAAAAATATTATAAAGCCAATAAGTTATTATTAAAATGTGGAGAATTACAAAAACCTCATAAATGGGGATGCGAAGAAAAAAGAATAAGAAGAAAAAAGTATAAAAAAGGAAGAAGAAAGACCAAGTATGAATTTAAGAAATATCCAAAAGATAAATTTTACAAGAAATTCAAACCAAGAAAATATTTTAAAAAAGGGAAAAGAAAAATTAATTATAGTAAAAAACCTAAAAAATGTAAATGTTATAATTGTGGAAAGATAGGACATATAAGCACTAATTGTCCAGAACCTAAAGAAAAGAAATTTATGAAAATATTAGAACAGGCTGTTAATTGGGACTTAGAACCTTTAGAAATTGATGAACCAATTTACAGTGATTTAGAACAATCTGATATAGAGATATATAAGCTAAAAGAAATAGAAGAAGAAACAGGATCAGAATCAGAAATTTCTGAAATATCAGAAGAAGAAGAAAATAGTATATTATACATGATGAATGTTAGTGAAGAAGGACAAAGTAGTAATAATGAGATAGAATACGAAGAATATAATGAACAAATAAGTAGTAAAGAAGGAATATGTGAACGAAGAATTACATTTAATGAAAAACAATATAATAAGATAAAAGATATAAAATTAGATTTGAAACCAGAAGAATTTAATGGAGAAAAAGGATTTATAAATAGAGTAAGTAAAATAATAAAAAAGAACAAACATGAAAAGAAAGCATGTGTAGTTTTAGAGAAAAAACATCCTATAGAATCAACATTAACAGAAGGAATTCTTAGGATACCATTAGTAAGTAAAGCACTAGTTGAAAATGAAATTTCAAAATTATCATTTAAAGATGAAGTAACATAAATTTATATAGCAGGAGTACAATTATTGGTAAAAGCATATTTTAGAGAAGGAATAAATTCACCTATAGAATTATTAATAACAGATGGAAGAATAATAAGTAATGTGCAGGATAGCGTATTAGGAATATTAACAGGAAACTTAATATACCAAAAATTAAAATTTACAGTAAATACAAATTTTGCAATATCAAGAGCAGATGAACATATAGATCAATCAATAATTGTCTATCATAAATTAGGAGGAATACAAATGTTAAGAGGAGCAAAAACAATAAGTATAACTGCTATGATTGGATTAGTATTTACAAATGAACATAAGATATATAATAGATCACAAGGAAGGATAACTATAGATAAAAATTTTATGCCAATATTACAAGAAATACCATTAGATCCAACAAATATAACAATCCCAGAACAATTACAAATGGAATTAGATAGAACTGCTAATATAAACCAAATAGAAAATCCTAGAAGAATACAAACCAATAATATATTAGGACAAAGAATGTTAAGGATAAATACACCAGATTTAAACATAAATATAAATACTGCAGCACGAAGAAGTCTAGAAATCCCAAGGAGATTAGAAATCCCAAGAAGAAGTATAGATATTCCAATAATTAGACCTGAATCCAGAAGAGGAAATATAGTAAGAACTGGAAGTAATATATTTGAAAATGATGCAGATATAGAGGCAAATATGTTAGCAGAAATACCAATAACAACTAGTTTAGCACAAATTAGACCCAGAAGTAGGCAAATAAATTTAACAGAACAAAAGTACTATATAAAATTAGAGATAAAGAAGGAAGCCATATGGGAAGAAGTAAAGGCATTAGTTGATCAAGAAATAAGTAAAAGTTTTATTGAAGAACAGTATACAGAAAATAATTTAGAAATAGATGAAGAAGGAACTAAGACAAATATAAATATAAGATTTAATAAAAGAGATATAATGAGTATGAAAATTTGGGTAGAAGAAAATACTGACAATGAACATAAAGTTACGCTAGGATCAGATTTTTTAAGAGCAGTAAAACCATATAGGATACAACAAGACAGAATAATGATAAATATAAATCACCAAACTTTAATCATACCGAAATGTTAGTAGGAATAAATAATAAAACTTATAATATAAATTTGATGTCTAAAAGTAACTTAAGAAAACAAATGAAAAAACCAACAACAACATTAAATTATGTAGCAGGAAGAACATGGTATATGAGGGTTCCAGTAATGTGGAATTATATAGCAAAACAAAGAATGTTAGTAAGAACAAAAGAAAGATTAGACATGTTATGTGGAGCAAAAATGAATAATAGAAGATTGTTTTTTATATTAGTAAAGTTCAATTACCAAAAATATAGATCAAGAAAATATCATGCACTTATAGATACAGGAGCAAATTTAACAGTAGCAAAATATAATGTCTTACCACCAGAACTATGGAAAAGAAAACAAAAAATGTTAAGAATGGAAAGTGCAGGAAAAGAAATACATATGATAGAATTAGAATCAAGAAATGTTAATAACAGATAGGAGAATATGAATTAGTTATACAAGAATTAAATCAATATAATGAGCCGTCTTGTGATGTAATATTAGGATTAGACTTTTTAAGTCAATATTATCCTCTACATTTAATAGAAAAGGCTATTATATTAACCACACCATGTAAACATGAAGCATGGGGAATAAGAATAACCAATCCATATAGAAGGAAAGATGAAAAATTTCAAAAGAAATATAATGAACATGAAGTACAATTTTTAGAAAATAATAAACCGATAGAAATAAATCATATGTTATCAACATTAATAATAAAAGAAGTAGAGCCCAAAGAAACTATAAGACTTAATATAATAGAAGGAAGGATGAAAAAGACAATTGAACAAAGACTAATAGAAAACTATAGTGAAAACCCTTTAATTCATTGGGAAAAATCAAAACCATTAGCAAAAATAGAACTAAGAGATTATAGTAGAGAAATAAATTGTAAACCTTATCCATGGACAGAACAGGATAGAAAAGAATTTGAAATGCATATAAAGGAAATGAAAAAATATGATTTAATCAGAGAAAGTAAATCTGAATATTCTTCACCCGCTATGATTGTAGTAAAACATAGTGAAGAAAAAAGAGGAAAATCAAGAATGATAATAAATTATAAAAAATTAAATGACTTAGCCATAAGGAATAGGTATCCTATACCAAAAATAGAATTATTATTTCACTTAATTAGAGGAAAAAGAATTTTTAGCAAGTTTGATTGTAAATCAGGATTTTTTCAAATAAAGTTAAAAGAAGAAAGTAAAAGATATACTGCTTTTAGTACATCGGAAGGACTATATGAATGGAATGTATTACCTATGGGATTCCATAATAGTCCAAGTATATTTCAAGAATATGTGACTAAATTATTATTACCAATAAGAAATTTTGCTGTTATTTATATTGATGATATTTTAATATTTTCAGAAAATGAAGAAATACATGAAGAACACTTAGAAAAATTTATTGAATTAATAGAACAAAAAGGACTAAATATATCACCACATAAAGCAGAATTGAGAAAAAATAGAATAGGTTTTTTAGGACAATATATTTCACCTGAAGGAATAGAATTACAAGAACACATAAGTAAGAAAGTATTAGAGTTTACAGAAATAAGAAATAAAAAAGAATTACAGTCATTTCTAGGATTAGTAAATCAAGCTAGAAGTTATATACCTAATTTATCAAGATTAACTGCTAAGATATCTAGATTAGCAGGAGAAAAAAGTATATGGATATGGAATGACCAAACAAAGAAAATTATAGAACAAATTAAGAAATTATGTCAAAATTTGCCTAAGTTAATTATTCCCACGAATAATAATGTAAAATGGATAATTTACACAGATGCATCAGAAAATTATTGGGGAGCAGCCCTATATCATGAGAATAATGAAGGAAAGGAAATGATTACTAAATATTCAAGTGGAAAATTTAATGATTGTCAATCTAAATATCATTCAAACTGGAAGGAATTCTTAGCAATTGTTAAAGCAGTAGAGAAATTTGAGTTATTTATAGTAAACACTAGATTTGTTATTAAGACTGATAATACTCAAGTAAAACATTGGTTAGATAAAGGAATTAAAACTAATAAATTAAGTAACAAAATGTTAATTAAATGGCAAAGTGATATGGCATATTATGATTATGAAATTGAATATATTAAAGGTCAGAATAATTTAATTGCTGATTTTCTGAGCAGATGGAATCAGGAAGACCTGTAACTCCGACAAGTAATGAGACTTCTGAGGAAATGAGAAATTTAATTGAGCAAATTAATATGAGGTTCCAAGTAGTGGAACTAAATATGAATTTAATGCTCAATCCAATAAATGCAAGTTTTACAAAGATCTTTAACCAGTTGGATACTCTGAATACTCTTGTAGACAGAGTAAATAAACTGGAAGAAAAAGTAAATAGACATTTAAAAGCAGGAATGGAAGAAAAGGAAGACCCAAACAGGGTTGGAAAAGAATTAACTCAAAAAATAACCCCTTTACTTCAGATCATGAAGAGTCAAGCCCAAGAAAAAGAAAAAGAACTATCATCAAGCCCAGTATCCAGCCCAATATCTGACCAGCCATCAACCTCTAAACAACCAGTAAATTATAAAAAGGCCACAGTCGAGTTACCAGCCAATAACCCAGTCTTCAAATTATCAGAATATTTTACATATTTTAAGAAGCTCATTTATAATCTTAACCATTTTACTTTTAAATCACCAAAAATCAAGTATATCTCCCATTATGCCTTCAATAAAGCCATTATCCACCAAGGAACACCCTCAAATGTTGTAAAAGCACTATATCAACATGGTTTAATTCAGTCTATTTATCCATCAGCAAGCCTAGAGGAAATAGCAGAGTTACCAGAGCCTCTAAAAAAGGCTGTAAAGACTTATTTTGGCATAGTAACTCAACACATGGTATTTATAAGATGTTACTCCACAATAGCAGAAATAACTCCAGATAAATTTTATCATCCCATTAATCTTATTCGACTAGGAACAACAAGGAAGCCTTTTGAACATTCAGTTGAACCAAAGGAGGATATTAATAATGATGAAGAATTCATGGAGACAGTATCCAGAATAAGGTCTCAAGATTATCACATAATTTTCCAAGAAATGAACCGAATTTTAGCCACTGAGGATGAAGCAGCTTGGGTCTATTTCTCAGGACCAACAACTCTAATTTACTCCTCAGGAAGGAATACCAGAAATATCAATCAATTTAATCAGTTTTATGACAAGATAAAAAATAATAAGTTTGAAAATAGTACAGATACTAAGAAGAGGATATGCCAATTATTAGCCGAATATGCCACCCACAAATGCAATTATTGTGATGAAAGAAGTCCAGAAAGGAAAGACTTTGAAGACCCAATAATGGACATGAGTGTAATTTGACAAAAGAAGAGACGACAGGAAAAAGAAAAAGATAAGATAAGGAGCAATCATGGAAGATGACAAGGAAAGTGGCAGACAAAGAAAAAAGAAAAGATAAGATGATAAGGAGTAATAATGGAAGATGATGTAAGAGATGATGTAAAATGAGAGGAATGCCTCTCTATATAAACCATGTAACTAGCATAGAAGGGATCATCGAAAGCATAGAAAGCTATCGACTCCCAAATCTCTTGTAATTCCTTACATCAAATAAAGATTTCCTTTTGCTATTCAGTCTTCATTTTACATTTCAGAAACAACTTTGGAAGTCATCTGACAACTAAGGTATGAGTAACTAAACTCTAAGCAAGGATTAAGGGTAGTAGTATTATTTAACCTGGGATTATGATTTCATAAAACATACTGCTATGAATACTTAAGAAAATCACCCAGTTACGTCTCCAGTAGGAAACGAAGGAAGACTGTGCTGGGGTGGTCTGAAGGGAGAAGATCTGTTAATGACTTTCTCTATGAGAAGTCTTATTATCCCTTGTATGAAAGAGGACAAGGATTGATCTTCTGTAACCCGGATCATTTCTGGTCATCCCTGGATGATCTTCTTAAGTATTGATAGCAGGCTGACCAGAAATGATCATCCAGGGATGTACTTAAGAAGATCATCCAGGGATGACCAGAAATGATCCGGGTTACAGAAGATCAATCCTTGTCCTCTTTCATACAAGGGATAATAAGACTTCTCATAGAGAAAGTCATTAACAGATCTTCTCCCTTCAGACCACCCCAGCACAGTCTTCCTTCGTTTCCTACTGGAGACGTAACTGGGTGATTTTTTTAAGTATTCATAGCAGTATGTTTTATGAAATCATAATCCCAGGTTAAATAATACTACTACCCTTAATCCTTGCTTAGAGTTTACTTACTCATACCTTAGTTGTCAGATGACTTCCAAAGTTGTTTCTGAAATGTAAAATGAAGACTGAATAGCAAAAGGAAATCTTTATTTGATGTAAGGAATTACAAGAGATTTGGGAGTCGATAGCTTTCTATGCTTTCGATGATCCCTTCTATGCTAGTTACATGGTTTATATAGAGAGGCATTCATCTCATTTTACATCATCTCTTACATCATCTTCCATTATTACTCCTTATCATCTTATCTTTTCTTTTTTCTTTGTCTGCCACTTTCCTTGTCATCTTCCATGATTGCTCCTTATCTTATCTTTTTCTTTTTCCTGTCGTCTCTTCTTTTGTCAAATTACACTCATGTCCATTATTGGGTCTTCAAAGTCTTTCCTTTCTGGACTTCTTTCATCACAATAATTGCATTTGTGGGTGGCATATTCGGCTAATAATTGGCATATCCTCTTCTTAGTATCTGTACTATTTTCAAACTTATTATTTTTTATCTTGTCATAAAACTGATTAAATTGATTGATATTTCTGGTATTCCTTCCTGAGGAGTAAATTAGAGTTGTTGGTCCTGAGAAATAGACCCAAGCTGCTTCATCCTCAGTGGCTAAAATTCGGTTCATTTCTTGGAAAATTATGTGATAATCTTGAGACCTTATTCTGGATACTGTCTCCATGAATTCTTCATCATTATTAATATCCTCCTTTGGTTCAACTGAATGTTCAAAAGGCTTCCTTGTTGTTCCTAGTCGAATAAGATTAATGGGATGATAAAATTTATCTGGAGTTATTTCTGCTATTGTGGAGTAACATCTTATAAATACCATGTGTTGAGTTACTATGCCAAAATAAGTCTTTACAGCCTTTTTTAGAGGCTCTGGTAACTCTGCTATTTCCTCTAGGCTTGCTGATGGATAAATAGACTGAATTAAACCATGTTGATATAGTGCTTTTACAACATTTGAGGGTGTTCCTTGGTGGATAATGGCTTTATTGAAGGCATAATGGGAGATATACTTGATTTTTGGTGATTTAAAAGTAAAATGGTTAAGATTATAAATGAGCTTCTTAAAATATGTAAAATATTCTGATAATTTGAAGACTGGGTTATTGGCTGGTAACTCGACTGTGGCCTTTTTATAATTTACTGGTTGTTTAGAGGTTGATGGCTGGTCAGATATTGGGCTGGATACTGGGCTTGATGATAGTTCTTTTTCTTTTTCTTGGGCTTGACTCTTCATGATCTGAAGTAAAGGGGTTATTTTTTGAGTTAATTCTTTTCCAACCCTGTTTGGGTCTTCCTTTTCTTCCATTCCTGCTTTTAAATGTCTATTTACTTTTTCTTCCAGTTTATTTACTCTGTCTACAAGAGTATTCAGAGTATCCAACTGGTTAAAGATCTTTGTAAAACTTGCATTTATTGGATTGAGCATTAAATTCATATTTAGTTCCACTACTTGGAACCTCATATTAATTTGCTCAATTAAATTTCTCATTTCCTCAGAAGTCTCATTACTTGTCGGAGTTACAGGTCTTCCTGATTCCATCTGCTCAGAAAATCAGCAATTAAATTATTCTGACCTTTAATATATTCAATTTCATAATCATAATATGCCATATCACTTTGCCATTTAATTAACATTTTGTTACTTAATTTATTAGTTTTAATTCCTTTATCTAACCAATGTTTTACTTGAGTATTATCAGTCTTAATAACAAATCTAGTGTTTACTATAAATAACTCAAATTTCTCTACTGCTTTAACAATTGCTAAGAATTCCTTCCAGTTTGAATGATATTTAGATTGACAATCATTAAATTTTCCATTTGAATATTTAGTAATCATTTCCTTTCCTTCATTATTCTCATGATATAGGGCTGCTCCCCAATAATTTTCTGATGCATCTGTGTAAATTATCCATTTTACATTATTATTCGTGGGAATAATTAACTTAGGCAAATTTTGACATAATTTCTTAATTTGTTCTATAATTTTCTTTGTTTGGTCATTCCATATCCATATACTTTTTTCTCCTGCTAATCTAGATATCTTAGCAGTTAATCTTGATAAATTAGGTATATAACTTCTAGCTTGATTTACTAATCCTAGAAATGACTGTAATTCTTTTTTATTTCTTATTTCTGTAAACTCTAATACTTTCTTACTTATGTGTTCTTGTAATTCTATTCCTTCAGGTGAAATATATTGTCCTAAAAAACCTATTCTATTTTTTCTCAATTCTGCTTTATGTGGTGATATATTTAGTCCTTTTTGTTCTATTAATTCAATAAATTTTTCTAAGTGTTCTTCATGTATTTCTTCATTTTCTGAAAATATTAAAATATCATCAATATAAATAACAGCAAAATTTCTTATTGGTAATAATAATTTAGTCACATATTCTTGAAATATACTTGGACTATTATGGAATCCCATAGGTAATACATTCCATTCATATAGTCCTTCCGATGTACTAAAAGCAGTATATCTTTTACTTTCTTCTTTTAACTTTATTTGAAAAAATCCTGATTTACAATCAAACTTGCTAAAAATTCTTTTTCCTCTAATTAAGTGAAATAATAATTCTATTTTTGGTATAGGATACCTATTCCTTATGGCTAAGTCATTTAATTTTTTATAATTTATTATCATTCTTGATTTTCCTCTTTTTTCTTCACTATGTTTTACTACAATCATAGCGGGTGAAGAATATTCAGATTTACTTTCTCTGATTAAATCATATTTTTTCATTTCCTTTATATGCATTTCAAATTCTTTTCTATCCTGTTCTGTCCATGGATAAGGTTTACAATTTATTTCTCTACTATAATCTCTTAGTTCTATTTTTGCTAATGGTTTTGATTTTTCCCAATGAATTAAAGGGTTTTCACTATAGTTTTCTATTAGTCTTTGTTCAATTGTCTTTTTCATCCTTCCTTCTATTATATTAAGTCTTATAGTTTCTTTGGGCTCTACTTCTTTTATTATTAATGTTGATAACATATGATTTATTTCTATCGGTTTATTATTTTCTAAAAATTGTACTTCATGTTCATTATATTTCTTTTGAAATTTTTCATCTTTCCTTCTATATGGATTGGTTATTCTTATTCCCCATGCTTCATGTTTACATGGTGTGGTTAATATAATAGCCTTTTCTATTAAATGTAGAGGATAATATTGACTTAAAAAGTCTAATCCTAATATTACATCACAAGACGGCTCATTATATTGATTTAATTCTTGTATAACTAATTCATATTCTCCTATCTGTTATTAACATTTCTTGATTCTAATTCTATCATATGTATTTCTTTTCCTGCACTTTCCATTCTTAACATTTTTTGTTTTCTTTTCCATAGTTCTGGTGGTAAGACATTATATTTTGCTACTGTTAAATTTGCTCCTGTATCTATAAGTGCATGATATTTTCTTGATCTATATTTTTGGTAATTGAACTTTACTAATATAAAAAGCAATCTTCTATTATTCATTTTTGCTCCACATAACATGTCTAATCTTTCTTTTGTTCTTACTAACATTCTTTGTTTTGCTATATAATTCCACATTACTGGAACCCTCATATACCATGTTCTTCCTGCTACATAATTTAATGTTGTTGTTGGTTTTTTCATTTGTTTTCTTAAGTTACTTTTAGACATCAAATTTATATTATGTTTTATTATTTATTCCTACTAACATTTCGGTATGATTAAAGTTTGGTGATTTATATTTATCATTATTCTGTCTTGTTGTATCCTATATGGTTTTACTGCTCTTAAAAAATCTGATCCTAGCGTAACTTTATGTTCATTGTCAGTATTTTCTTCTACCCAAATTTTCATACTCATTATATCTCTTTTATTAAATCTTATATTTATATTTGTCTTAGTTCCTTCTTCATCTATTTCTAAATTATTTTCTGTATACTGTTCTTCAATAAAACTTTTACTTATTTCTTGATCAACTAATGCCTTTACTTCTTCCCATATGGCTTCCTTCTTTATCTCTAATTTTATATAGTACTTTTGTTCTGTTAAATTTATTTGCCTACTTCTGGGTCTAATTTGTGCTAAACTAGTTGTTATTGGTATTTCTGCTAACATATTTGCCTCTATATCTGCATCATTTTCAAATATATTACTTCCAGTTCTTACTATATTTCCTCTTCTGGATTCAGGTCTAATTATTGGAATATCTATACTTCTTCTTGGGATTTCTAATCTCCTTGGGATTTCTAGACTTCTTCGTGCTGCAGTATTTATATTTATGTTTAAATCTGGTGTATTTATCCTTAACATTCTTTGTCCTAATATATTATTGGTTTGTATTCTTCTAGGATTTTCTATTTGGTTTATATTAGCAGTTCTATCTAATTCCATTTGTAATTGTTCTGGGATTGTTATATTTGTTGGATCTAATGGTATTTCTTGTAATATTGGCATAAAAGATGATCCTTCATCTTTTGGTTCTACTTGTCTTTCCATATTAATCTGAAGATTTTCATTTTCTTTTATATTAATCTTTGTAGCATATTGAAATTCTTTCCTTATTTGTTCTATGTTTTCTTCTTCTTGGCCCATTATTTCTTCTATTTCATCATCATCTATATTTTCTAAAACATTCATCATGTTTATACTGATTCCTTTATTTTTCTTATCTTTGTCCTGTTTTTCTTGCTTCTTAGGGTTCATTATTTCCCTTAAATAATCTAATTCTGATCCTGTTTGGTATAATATTTCTGCTATTTTACTAGCCTCTTCTGTTTCTAGTTTTTCTTCACTTTTTCCTTTATTCTTATCTTCATTTTTTATCATACCATGTTTTTCTTGATATTTTTTCATGTCACATTTTTCTATTTCTTTATATATTTCCCATATATTTCTGTTTATGACTTCTTGCCCTTTCTTTATTTCTTCCGATAATATTCTAGTTTGTTTTATATTTTCATCCATAGATTGTTTTAATATGTTATTCTTACTTACTTCTTTTATCTCTATTTCTTCTAAAGCTTTTAACATTTCTTCCATATTCATCATATTTATTTGGGGTTTTTCAATTATAGGTTCAATCTTTTTTTCTATTCCTAAAGCCTTCATTATCTGTCTTATATTTGCTTTTATATATGCTAATTCAGTAGTGTTATTTACAACTTCTTTTCTTAAGTCATATAATTTCTGTTCCAATGGCTTAGATAACTCTATTAATCTGTCAACCTTATATTTCTGTTGTTTTTTATCTATAATATTCTTGGTTTCTATTGGCAGTTTTTCTAACAAATCATTTAGATTATAAACTTGTAACAAATCTTCTATATTAGGATTAACATAACATCCTAATTGTTTCATTATGAACATATTAGTCCAATTTATTTGGTTAAAAGTATAATCTCCATCTCCTCCTATTATAAATGGTGTAAAAATACAGTCACTTGCTTCTTCCTTATTATCATAATTCATAAAAGAACTTTCTGGTAATTTTTCTGCTTCTATTCCATACATTCTAGGTTCTAACACTTTTATAGAATTCATTTTAACAATAGTAATAAAATTGTAAAAAACGGAAAGTAAGTAATAAAATCTGAGAGTATGAAACAAGGATTAAGGTTTCATATTATTTAAACCATGGGGCTCTGATACCATAAACGGACTCTACTTCTTTTGTATTCATAGCAGTATGTTTTATGAAATCATAATCCTTGTTTATATAAAAGTATGAAAAGAAGTTGTAAATAACACTACTGAATTAGCATAATCTATATATATATATATATATATATATATATATATATATATATATATATATATATATATATATATATCTATATATATATATGTATATATATATAGATAGATATACATATATATATATATATGTAGATATATATATGTATATATATATGTTGATTAATGATGTGTTGATTAATTTCATTTTGCTGTTATGGGGTAAAAAAGAAAAGTATTTTCTGTTTCTTTTAACGGCGATGTTGCTTAGCTATTATATGTGAGTCCTTCCATGGGATGTTTTAGATCGTAAGTCCGAAAGGTCGGCAGATATGTACCCCATGCTGTAGCATATAATAGCGAAAGAAATATCGGTCCGGCTAAAAGAAATCTTTCTGTAAATTTGTCTGTTTTAGGAGTTACTATTTAAATTTTCGTTTTAACCCCTATGTAGGTACCTACCCCATAATAGTAAAATTATTTTAATCTTCATACCCCTACTAATCCGGAAGGTGATGATACTAAGGACAGGGAGTACTTCAATTATTGAAATTTTCTGTCGTTTTTCTGTCTTGTCGTACTGTTCCTTTCCCACTCTCACTACTTTACAGCTTTGTCTTTACTGTTTCCGTCCTTTATATTCCTTTTACTTTATTTCTGTCCCCCTCACTTTATGGCTTCCTTTTTTCGCTCCTTTTCTTCTAAATTTGGGAGTTCATCCTCCTCTTCCTCCATAAACAGTGAGGATCCGTCCTCAAACAGAAACCAAGTCTTCAAAGAAGAAATCTCCTTTGAAGATATAAACCAAAACATTGACAATTGGGTTTTACCCACAATCTCCATTGACTCTCTCTATCAACCACAGGATAAGACCCGGTTCTCTGCATCTGATCACGTCATCAGAACTGTAGAAGAATCAGTCTCTATTCTTCCAGATAAACAGGACTTCTATCTTCTTTCTCCAAAATCAATAGAAAGGCATAAGAAGAAGTACAGTTTTCTGCACATAGGGAGTGTCCAAATTGCCATCAAACCACTAATCAGAAGAGGCTTAAATGTCTCGGCCTTAGTGTGTTTATTGGACAATAGACATAACAACTTTGCTGATTCACTGCTCGCCGCAGCTGAATTTGGCCTTCATGATGCACCCGTCTTCTTTAATTGCTTTCCTGATAGGTTAGCAAATTTAGGAGATGAACATATCCATGAAGTGTTGAAACTGAAACTCAAATTGCACGGTCTAGATATGAAACCGGGATCCATACCTGCAACTCTTACCTATAGGGTGCACTATAAGGTCTCGAACTCTTCAAAGTCAATGGCCAAACAATTCCCCACGACAGGAGAAACAGTGATATGTTTGACAGACCCTTCACATGTTAACCTGTCGGTCCCCAAAACCATCATGTGGAAGGACGTCTTGTTACCAGATGACTGGATGTTAGAAAGGGTTTCCAGACCCACTCCACCCCCAACAGTAAGTCAGGTGAGTAGAATAACTCACACCACTGACGGAACTGTAAAATTGTCATTTGATCGACCAAGAAGGTCTGTTTCCTCTAGTTATGGGTCTAACTCAGGATATGAAGACTGTAGATCCCAATTAGAGTCCGCTAGGCATTCTTGTTCGTCCTCTAGGCCGCCATCTCATGTTTATTCCAGACCTCCCTCTGTTATTTATATGCCGGCGCCTCCCCAAACTATTAGGAACACTCACCCACAGATAGTTCCTTCTCAGGCCAGCGTCTCGATTCATGGAGTGGATAACACCACAAACATTCCGCAACCGAGTTATGAGAGGACTGAAGACGCAAGTCTACCACAGTCCCCTACCTACTCATCCATGAATGTGGGAGAACCTTTTGAATCTCTCACCATAAACGATGGAGAACCCTATCCAAGCATAAACTTTTTGGAAAAACAGTTCTCTATTGACAAGCATGCCCTTAGAAAAGATTTCTATTCTGAGGTAAACAAACCCAAGAAAATCTGGTTCTTAGCCAAATTCAAAGGAAATAATAGACAGTCTGTCCAAGATAAGTTCTATAAATTCCTAGAAGAGGTGGAAGAAAACATTCCATTTTTTGATTGGTTCAGTGCCTATGCACAAAAGCAAGGTATTGAATATCCATTCCCAAAAAACATAAACATGACCAAACAGGAATGGAAATTGCCTGATGGATCCACAACATCTTCTATGTTGCCTCCCCCAAAACCTGTCCAGTTGACGCAATTAAAGGATGACCAAAATCAACCTTTAATAGCATCTCCATTTAAATTCAAAAACACTAGTAAACCCATTGACTCCATGGACATTAAAAATCTTTGCGAGCAAAATAATTACACCAACAGGTATTTACAAACTTTGGGTAGTTACATTGTTCAAAAGCCAATACCATCTCCAACAGTAACAAAACCATCACCTGTATTTGAGGCACCTATCTTTAAACCATTTGAGGTAGGACCAAAACTCAGGTCAGAGTTTCTAGGATATAAGACTAATTTACAAAGAAAAATTGAGCAAAAAATGGAACAGCTCAGTAATCTCCAGTCTGCAGTAATCCCAGAAACTCCTCAAGGAGAAGTCTCTTCAACATCTCAACAAGTGATGAATATTGAAGAAAATTCTCAATCTTCAGAATCTGAAACCAGATCATCTGATCTCCAGATTAACAATCAGAATTGGAAAACCCCTACCAGGCTTTACTATCCCAGGGCATCACCGCCTGATATATTGCTTGAAGAAAGGGTAACCCAAAACTTCAAATCGTTCAGTGCTGACCATATCTATGAATGGAACATAGATGGGCAAAGTGAGACCAACATTTTGCAAATTCTCCAACAAATGACAATGGTTAGTACGGCATATCAAACTGCAAATGATGCTTCTGATGAGGCCATCACTAATCTATTAATTGCTGGGTTTACTGGGCAATTAAAAGGTTGGTGGGACAATTATCTTTCATCTGAAGAGAAAAATGTCATACTAACCTCTGTCAAAACTGAACCAGATGGTACTCCAATTTTATATGAAGGGAGTAGCATTCCTGATTCAGTTAATACATTGATTTTTACAATCATTAAACACTTTGTTGGGGATCCATCTCTCTGGAAAGATAGGTCGGCAGAACTTCTTTCAAATCTCAAGTGCAGAACTTTATCTGATTTCATATGGTATAGGGATAACTTTCTGCAAAGAGTCCTCACAAGAGATGATGCCAATCAACCTTTTTGGAAAGAAAAATTTCTAGCTGGATTGCCTAAATCCTTAGGCGATAAAGTTAGAGAAAAATTGAGAAATCAAAACGATGGCAACATCCCTTATGAGAAATTGACATATGGGCAGTTAGTATCTCATGTACAAAGAACTGCGCTAAAGATTTGCCAGGATGACAAGATCCAGAAACAGCTTGCAAAAGAGAAAGCCACAAGCAATAGGGAATTGGGCACTTTTTGTGAACAATTCGGCTTTCCAGCCTGCAAGAAGTCTAGGCCATCCAAACCCAAACATAAACAGTTCAGGCAGCATAAACCAGCCTACCATAAACCAAGGAAACCCTTTAGGAAAACCCCTAGGGAACATAATAAACCAAAAGAGGATTTTCCTAAAACTAAGCTGACATGCTTCAGATGTGGAAAGCAAGGCCACATTTCCAAATATTGTCGGTTTAGTAAGAAACTGAACAAGATCAGAAACATAGATGAATCTGTTCTTGAGCAGATTAATAATCTACTGATTGACACTTCAGAATCTGAGACAGAAACAGAAAACACCTCAGATGATCTTAATAACATTCAGGAAGATGATCTAGCAGGATCTTCTTCCTCCATCAATGTTATTACAAAAGAACAAGATTTACTCTTTGACATCATCACTAAACTGCCCGATGATGAACAAGGAGAATATCTGTTCAAACTCAAGGAGCTGTTCAATTCGAGTAGTTCCAAACCAAAAACACCATTGCCCATAAACAAATATGATTTAACAGAAACAATAAACAGGTTCAAACATTCTGTTAAACCAACAACTCTTCAAGATCTTCAGCATGAAGTCCATAATCTCAAAGCTGAAGTTTCATTCTTGAGGACGCAGCAAGAATCACAGGCAGCTGCAATATCCCAAATTCAGGATATCCAGCTTCAGAAAAGGCAAGAGTCATTAGAACATCAAAATGATGAAGAACCTGATGACGCCTTCATAAGTCTAGTATCCAGAATATCAGTTCCGAAATTTTATATCTTTGTCAAGATTATTATTAATGATGAACTGGTATTAGAACAGCCTGCCTTATTTGATACAGGAGCAGCGTCTAACTGTTTCAATGAAGGCCTCATCCCCACCAGATTCTTTGAGAAAACAACGGAGAGATTCAGTGGTGTCAACCAAACTAAATTGGATGTCAAATACAAAATCTCTAATGTTGTTATAGAAAATGAAAGTTTCCGAGTTCAAACTCCTTTCATACTGGTCAAGAACATGGGATCTCAGATTATTCTGGGTGCTCCATTTGCGGGATTAATTCTCCCGTACTTGACTAAGAAGGATGGGATATCCTTTGAACATTTGGGGGAGACTATCACTTTCCCTTTCACACAAAATCCAAAGATCAAAGAATTAAATTTACTTTCTTCAAAACAAAACCAAATAAACTTTCTGAAGGAAGAAATTTCATTCAAACATATAGAATCACAGATAGAGCAACCACAGGTTAAAAATCGAATCCAAGATTGCTTGACAAAGATCCACCAAACAATATGTTCGGATCTTCCCAATGCCTTCTGGAATCGTAAAAAACATGTAGTTGATCTACCCTATGAATCAACCTTCTCAGAAACACAAATCCCAACAAAATCTAGGCCTATCCAAATGACTTCCAAATTGCTGGAAACCTGTAAAACTGAAATACAGGAACTTTTGGATAAAAATCTCATACGCAAATCTAGAAGTCCTTGGTCTTGTGCAACTTTTTATGTCAATAAAAATGCTGAAATTGAACGAGGAACTCCTAGACTTGTCATAAACTATAAACCTCTGAATACGGCTTTAAGATGGATTAGGTATCCCATACCTAACAAATCTGACTTATTAAAACGTTTGTATTCTGCAAAAATCTTTTCAAAGTTTGACATGAAGTCTGGATTCTGGCAGATTCAAATTTCTGAAAAAGATAGGTATAAAACCGCTTTTACTGTTCCTTTTGGGCAGTATGAATGGAATGTTATGCCATTTGGTCTAAAAAATGCTCCATCAGAATTCCAGAGAATCATGAATGAGATCTTTATTGATTATAGCCAATATATTATCGTATACATTGATGATGTATTGGTTTATTCTCAGTCTATAGATCAACATTTTAAACATATAAACTCTTTCATAAAGGTTGCAGAAACTAACGGTTTAGTAGTCTCAAAGCCAAAAATCAGTCTGTTCCAAACTAGAGTCAGATTTCTTGGGCACTGGATCAGCCAAGGATCCATTACCCCAATTGATAGGGCCATCCAGTTTGCAGACAAATTCCCAGACCAGATCCTTGAAAAGAATCAGCTTCAAAGGTTTCTGGGCTGTTTAAACTATGTTGCTGATTTCATTCCACAACTCAGCAATTTCATTAAGCCGCTACATCAGCGTCTTAAACAGAATCCTCCTCCATGGACAGATGTTCATACAAACATTGTCCAAAAAATCAAATCTCAGGTTAGGCAACTTCCTTGTCTTAGCCTTCCAAATCCTATTGCCTTCAAGATTGTCCAAACCGATGCTTCTGATCTCGGCTATGGCGGGATCCTTATGCAAAGGATAGATAATCAAGAAAAAAATGTCTCCTTCACTTCTAAACATTGGAATAGTACTCAGCAAAACTATTCCACGATCAAAAAAGAAATTTTGGCAATTGTATTGTGCATTTCCAAATTTCAATCCGATTTACTCAATCAAAAGTTTTTACTTCGCATTGATTGTAAATCAGCAAAAGATGTTTTAGAAAAGGATGTTAAAAATCTTGCATCAAAACAAGTTTTTGCTAGATGGCAAGCTATTTTATGCATTTTTGACTTTGACATTGAATTCATTAAAGGTTCTTCAAACTCTCTTCCAGACTTTCTCACAAGAGAATTTTTGCAGGGCCTATAATCATGCCTAAAAAGAAAAAGGCCCCAGATGAAAAACAGAAACAAAAAATGGACATCTTTCAAGATGTTCAAAAACCAGAATCACCCAGGGAGATGTCTACTGTAGAACTCCATGAGTTTCTTCAACAGAACTTCTTCCAAATTCCAAAAACAGAAAGACCATTGGCACCGATTCCTGCAGAATTGCTGAATTATTTTACAAGTCTAAAGGAATCAAAACCTTCGGGGTCATCCACCCCATCCCAGAAACAGACAGAGGAGTCACAAACCCCAACTCAGAAACCACAATCAACTATTCCTGGGTCATCTACCCAAGAAAAAATAGCCAGAAAATTGACTTTGGAATCCATTGCCATAGACCTGGCTAAAAAAACAAATCCCAGCAGTTACTTATGGTGAGATTGTTACAAAAACAGATAAACAATCTGACTTAGTAGCCGCTAAACCCCAGAAACAGGTGGCTTCAATTGCATCCTCCAAAGCAATTGTGCCACACCAAAACACTCAGGGTCAAAGGAATACTACTCCTTTCATCAAGAAACAGAGATGTATAAGGAATATTATTCAGATTGAACCTGAGTTTTTTAATCAAAATCCTAATCAAGTGGCTGCAAATTTATTTCCCCCGGGAATGCATTACCAGCCAAAATCTTTTTCAAAATCACTGAGATTTTATGAGGCTATACTCATTCATTCTGAGTCTGTTATTATTGAACATATAATAGATCGGAATAATGAAGAACAAATAGCCTACTCTAAATTTCAGATATTGAAAGTCCTCACTCCCACTATGTGGGGAAAAAACCTTTTAAAACCAAGAGGACTTCCAATAAAAGCAAAAGATTTTTCCTGATACCTATAACTATTGGGACTATGTTGACGCATGGGACCATGTGTTTTGGTATCAAAACAAAAAATCATCACATACTTGGTTTATGTATTTTCGTACTAGAACTGAGTATGAATTTCCTCAATGGTTCGCTTACTGGTGGAATTTCTTTGGTCCTGCACCAGAGATATTTCCAAAACATGTAATTGAATCATTCGAGTATTTTAAACAGAAATTTGACATTGGTGAGGACCCATTTCCCTTGAGTCTTCATTATTGCTCGAAGATTTCAATGTCCTGGATTTTCTCTTGGAAGTATGAAATGAGTAAAATCGATGAAACTTCCAAGCTATTCCCAGTGTTACAACGAGTTCCATACTCAAGATGGTGGGACAAGTTCGACACACGAAGAGTTGATAAGCCGGCGATTGATCAATGGTTCAATGATAATCCTAAGTATCTTTGCCAGACGGAACAAAGCAAATTCCTCAATCAAAGATCAAGGATAACCTCCTTATTATCATCAACGACAGATAAGGCGGCCCTCATGAACCATCTGACAACCTTCCTTTTGGCTCTTCAGGATAATCCAGGATCATCCTCTCAAGCCCAGCATACCTCCCCAACTGAAGAAACAGTACCAGAAGAGGAGGATTATGTAGTGGATTTAGATGAGGACTAGAATCTTTTCTCTTTACATGTGTGTATTTTGATTTTGATGTATGGTGTATTTTAGAAACAGACGTATGCTGTACTCAGTTGTATTCAAAATAGACACGTGGAAAGCAAATACAGGCTCGCAGATGTTAACCAGAACTGCTCAAAAACAGTACAAGTTCTAGGTTAAAGGCATAACCGGAACTGTTCATAAACAGTACCAGTTCCAGGTCAAAAGCACATCAGCTCGCCTATAGGGGAGCGATCCTTGTCCTCTTACATACAAGGGATAATAAGACTTCTCACAGAGGAAGTCATCAACAGATCTTCTCCCTTCAGACCACCCCAGCACAGTCTTCCTTCGTTTCCTACTGGAGACGTAACTGGATGGTTTTCTTAAGTATTCTTAGCAGTATGTTTTATGAAATCATAATCCCAGGTTAAATAATACTACTACCCTTAATCCTTGTTTAGAGTTTAGTTACTCATACCTTAATCTTCAGACGACTTCCAAAGTTGTTTCTGAATTGTAAATGGAGAAAGAATAGCAAAAGAAATTTTATTTGATGTAAGAGATTACAAGAGAGGTTTGGGATTCGATAGCATTCAGTAAGATTGCCTTCGATGATTCCTTCTATTCTAATTACATGATTAATATAGAGAGGCATTCCTCTCAATTTACATCATCCCTTGTGTCATCTTCCATGATTGGGTCTTCTTATCTTATCTTCTCCTCCTTTTCCTTGTCTGCCATTTACTTTTTATCTTGTTTGCCATTTACTTTTCATTTTGTCTGCCATTTCTTTCGTCTTCTTCCTCAAATTATACTCATGTCCATTATTGGATCTTCAAAATCTCTTCTTTCTGGACTTCTTTCGTCACAATAATTACACTTGTGGGTGGCATATTCGGCTAACAACTGGCATATCCTTTTCTTAGTATTTGTACTATTTTCAAACTTATTATTTTTTATTTTATCATAAAACTGATTAAATTGATTGAGGTTCCTTGTATTCCTTCCTGAGGAGTAAATTAGAGTTGTTGGACCTAAGAAGTAGACCCAAGCAGCTTCATCCTCAGTTGCCAAAATTCTGTTCATTTCTTGGAAAATTATATGATAATCCTGAGATCTTATCCTGGATACTGTTTCCATAAATTCTTCATCATTATCAATATCTTCCTTTGGCTCAATTGAATGTTCAAAAGGCTTTCTTGTTGTTCCAAGTCTAATAAGATTAATGAGATGATAAAATTTGTCTGGAGTTATTTCGGCTATTGTGGAATAACACCTTATAAATATCATATGTTGGGTTACAATTCCAAAATAAGTATTTACAGCTTTCTTTAGAGGTTCTGGTAATTCTGCTATTTCTTCTAAGCTTGCTGATGGATAAATAGACTGAACTAAACCATGTTGGTATAAGGCTTTTACAACATTAGATGGTGTTCCTTGGTGGATAATTGCTTTGTTGAATGCATAATGGGAAATATATTTAATTTTGGGTGATTTAAAGGTAAAATGGTTAAGATTATAAATAAGTTTCTTGAAATATGCAAAATATTCTGATAATTTGAAGACTGGGTTATTTGCTGGTAACTCAGCTGTGGTCCTTTTAGAATTTACTGGTTGTTTTAATGGCTGGTCAGATATTGGGCTTGATGGTAGTTCTTTATGGGCTTCTTTTTCTTTTTCTTGGGCTTGACTTTTCATAATCTGAAGTAAAGGGGTTATTTTCTGCGTTAACTCTTTTCCAACCCTGTTTGGGTCTTCTTTTTCCTCCATCCCTGTATTTACATGTCTATTTACTCTTTCTTCCAGTTTTCCCACTCTATCAAAGAGTGTATCCAACTGGTTAAAGATCTTTGTAAAATTTGCATTTATTGGACTGAGCATTAAATTCATATTCAGTTCCACCACTTGGAACCTCATATTAATTTGCTCTATTAAACTTTTTACTTCCTCAGAAGTTTCATTACTTGTCGGAGTTACAGATATTCCTGGTTACATCTGCTCAGAAAATCAGCAATTAAATTATTTTGACCTTTAATATATTCAATCTCATAATCATAATATGTCATGTCACTTTTCCATTTAATTAACATCTTATTACTTAGTTTATTAGTTTTAATTCCTTTATCTAGCCAATGTTTTACTTGGGTATTATCTGTTTTTATAACAAATCTAGTATTTACTATAAATAACTCAAATTTTTCTACTGCTTTAACAATTGCTAAGAATTCTTTCCAATTTGAATGATATCTAGATTGAGAATCATTAAATTTTCCACTTGAGTATTTAGTAATTATTTCTTTTCCTTCATTATTCTCATGATATAAAGCTGCTCCCCAATAATTTTCTGATGCATCTGTATAAATTATCCATTTTACATTATTATCTATAGGAATAGTTAGTTTTGGCAAATTTTGACACAATTTCTTAATTTGTTCTATAATTTTCTTTGTCTGATTATTCCATGTCCATATACTTTTTTCTCCTGCTAACCTAGATATTTTAGCAGTTAATTTTGATAAATTAGGTATGTAATTTCTAGCTTGATTTACTAATCCTAAAAATGATTGTAATTCCTTCTTATTTTTTATTTCTGAAAACTCTAATACTTTCTTGCTTATATGTTCCTGTAATTCTATTCCTTCAGGTGAAATATATTGTCCTAAAAATCCTATTCTATTTTTCCTTAATTCTGCTTTGTGTGGTGATATATTTAATCCTTTGTTTTCTATTAATTCAATAAATTTTTCTAAATATTCTTCATGTATTTCTTCATTTTCTGAAAATATTAAAATATCATCAATGTAAATAACAACAAAATTTCTTATTGGCAATAATAATTTAGTTACATAATCTTGAAATATACTTGGACTATTATGGAATCACATAGGTAACACATTCCATTCATATAGTCCTTCCGATGTACTAAAAGCAGTATACTTTTTACTTTCTTCTTCTAACTTTATTTGAAAAAATCCTGATTTACAATCAAATTTGCTAAAAATTCTTTTTCCTCTTAATAAGTTAAATAATAATTCTATTTTAGGTATAGGATATCTATTCCTTATGGCTAAATCATTTAGTTTTTTATAATTTATTACCATTCTTGATTTTCCTCTTTTTTCTTCACTATGTTTTATTACAATCATAGCAGGTGTAGAATATTCAGATTTACTTTCTCTAATTAAATCATATTTCTTCATTTCATTTATATGCATCTCAAATTCTTTTTTATCTTGTTCTGTCCATGGGTAAGGTTTACAATTAATTTCTCTACTATAATCTTTTAGCTCTATTTTAGCTAATGGTTGTGATTTTTCCCAATGAATTAAAGGGTTTTCACTATAATTTTCTATTAATCTTTGTTCTATTTCCTTTTTTATTTTTCCTTCTATTATATTGAGTCTTATAATTTCTTCAAGCTCTACTTCTCTTATTATTAATGTTGATAACATATGATTTATTTCTATAGGTTTATTATTTTCCAAAAACTGTACTTCATTTTCATTATATTTCTTTTGGAATTTTTCATCCTTTCTTCTATATGGATTGGTTATTCTTATTCCCCATGCTTCATGTTTACCTTGTGTGGTTAATATAATGGTTTTTTCTATTAGATGTAGAGGATAATATTGACTCAAAAAATCTAATCCTAGTATTATATCACAAGAAGGGTTCATTATATTGATTCAACTCTTGTATAACTAATTCATATTCTCCTATTTGTATACTGACATTTCTTGATTCTAATTCAATCATATGTATTTCTGCTAACATATTTGCCTCTATATTTGCATCATTTTCAAATATATTACTTTCTGTTCTTACTATGTTTCCTCTTCTGGATTCAGGTCTTATTGGAATATCTATACTTCTTCTTGGCATTTCATTACATATATATATGTACACACACACACAACCAAGATCAAGGGAATGCCAGAGTATATATATATATATATATATATATATATATATATACACACACACACACACATAAGCCTTAATATAATCCAAAAATTATTTAGAAAGTAATATAAAGACATCAATATACTGTAAAAACACACACATATATTATTTTGTAAATAGGAACTATTACAACATTGGAAAACGATAAGACTTACAAAGAGGTTGAAGAACTACAAATTGCAAGGAAGATGGAAATATATAGAAAACTAAACTTATAAAAGACTGTCGAAGTGTTCGAAGTCCAACTCTATATGAGATGAGAAGGGCCTTTTATAAAGAGTTTCTTCTTATTTCATTTACAGTTTACTACAAATTTACATTACATGTAACATCCCAATTTTTAAATTAGAGATAATAAAGACTTAAGTAAGGTTGTAAGATGTCATTAATAAAATGAAGATCATTGTTCAAGAATAAATAAGAATAAAAAAATATTTTTTTATGATGAATGATAATTGAAGTGAGTTTTAGACCAGAAATTTTATGCAAAATATTTAGAAGAACATGTAAATTATGGTTGATGAAAATTTTTAACAGAGGAGTGAAATTTATTTTTAGTAGGTATAAGAGATAAGGGATTTAATTGGCGAAAAAAAAAACAAGGACTCAAGTTAAGAACAAAATATTAAGAGGGCCAAAATTGTTATTGTCACATAAATTTCTTTTTTTTCTTATAAAAATCAATTCTTTTCTCCTCCTTCCAGAAGATTCTATCGACTTCATCATCATCATTAGCCTCAACTTCTCTTCAATTTTTTTTCTTGGACCTCCATCCCCAGCGACGATTTCGGGCGATTCAATGCGGCTTGACACTGGAAACTTGGATGCAGCAGCGGATTCAAGATTAGGTGAAGTTCTTCTTTCTTTCCATATCTATTTTCCTTCGATTCTGTGAGGATTTGAGGAAAACAAACAGTGGAGAAATTGGGATTAAATTCTTGGTTTGTTAGTAAGCTAATAGCTTCTTTAAGTTTCAGTTTGTAATGGGAATTTCATTGATTGGTAAAGGTTGAAGTTTTCCTTTACTCTTCATTTTCAGTTGGCCAAATGAGTTTTCTGTTTTGGGAGTTAATGGGTTAAACGAATTCAAATTATTTTTCTGCTTTTGTTTGCTACTGATATGAGTAGGAGAATGAGCTTAAATTGTAACACATGTTTTATATATATTGTACTGCAATATCTGTGTGAAAGCTGAATGATTTGGGAAGGAATGGAAGAGATAGTTCTCGTTGGGGTGACTATGTTTGTTTATGATGTGTGTGATAGGATGAAGTAGTGTTGGATGATGTTTTTTTTTAGCTTGGGGATTTTGTTCTTATCCCTATATTGACTAAACTGATTTAAATAGAGGATAATTATTTAGTTATTTGTGGACAGTGTTGGTTTAGAAGTTCTGAAATCATATGTTGTAAATTGTTGAAGTTGGATTCTTTTTCTTTTGGTGCAAATTCTATTTAGTAAAAGACAAAGGAATATAAAAGAGTTTCTCTGGTTATGCATGTGGGTGTGTGTATGCATTATGTGATAGGAATTAAATTTTAGGAATAGATCATTGCAAGAAGGTATAATAGTTTTCTGTTTGAACTCTATGCTTGGGTAAGGTATATGTGAAAATTGGTGTTAAGTAAATTTGATTGAATTATGCTTGAGGAACAAAGGGCAAAAAGTTTTATGGTCATTGTGCTGTTATGTGTTCTGGTTTAAGGTAAATTGTAATAGGAGACTTAATGTTTGAAATGCTGATTTTGTGTGAAATTGTTTGGGGGATCATCATAGTTTATTCCTGAAAAAAAAAATGAATAACTCAAATAAGTATAGGGCACAAGACATGAAATAGAAGAAGCTGAATGTTTTAGTTTTGAATAAAACTCTTGTATATACTGTTTAGAGAGTTTCAAAGATTAATTAAGTGCTAGGAGAGAATTAGGAAATTATAATGCATCCATTATACATGATGTTATTTTGGGGGGGGGGGGGGTGCCTAAGATAGTATTATAAATCTGAAAGAGTGGGTATGTCTATTGTTTTGAAGTTCCTAAAGTAATATGAGGCTTATTAAATTGCTAAAATACATTTTAATGTGCTTATAGTATTATTTGAGGGGTTGAGATGAAATGGGGCAATAATTTCAGAATTTGCAAGATGTAATAAATAAATTAAGGATGTTCTATGAACTTTGAAAACTTTCTACATGAAAAGGGACTTTTAAACTTGAAATATGGTTTCTATTGGTTTATTGTAGTTCAACAACGTTGTTGGTTGGATTCATTTTGTTAGAGTTAGTACTGGATCGAATTGGGAACCTTTAAATGCTTAGAGAAGGAATAAATCTTTGCATTGGATTGACTTGAGTATGGAGGAGTTCTATTTTTGGATTAGATATTGAAGAATAATGGGCTCTTTGAATAGGTGCTCTTTGTTTCTATTAGAATTGGTTTAAGTATAAAGTGTTTTGGAAGTGTGTGTGTGTATGAGTTTTAGAGGGAAGCTTGAAGCTTTATGGATGTTAGTTTAATGGAAAAGAATGGTTGTTTTGTACCTTGCTTGTAAGTTTATACCGATAGTTGTTTGAATAATATTCCAAGAAATTTTGTTCCTTATACACGTGGGTGAGTGTGGTGGTATTAGTTCAACTCTTCTCTTTATTGTTATTGTGATGGGATGAGGTTATGCTATGTTTTAATAGAATTTTTAATCTATTATAGATGTGTGTTTTAAAGTTTTTTTTTAGTTTATTCCTGTTTTCTTACTTCAGGACTATACTAGTGAATGTATAAGCTTGATTATGTATTGATAATTGATTGAACAGTGATATGCGGCATACCTGCAAAATAATTGCTATTTGTAAAGTTAATCCTTAATTGTTGGTTTCCAATTTGAATTGAACTCTGAGGAATTGATCTATACTACAACATGTGGTAACACGTTTGGCATGGGTGGTGGGATATGTGTTTGCCAATCAAATTGTTTTCTTTATTGTATTACTAAAGAATTCATTTTTGTTTTATTATTCTTGATTATATTTGTTAAAAGTATAGTTTATACTTGTGCATTAAAATGATTTAAAAGTTTAAAGATAGTGCTGTGAAATTTCATAAAGGGGATTTTATTATAAAATATTTGACAAGGAGATATTGTTTTCCAAGAATATTTGTTATTGTTTGGTATATTAGCATCAAGCATGCTTCAAAACATTTTGAAGTCATATGGACGATGAGATTTGATATCTGATTTCAAATTGATTTATTTATTACTATATAAACGTTTTTTTTAGAAACTAGACACAAAGCGCTTGTTTCGTGACTTCGTGTCACGCTTGTTTCGTGGCTTTGCCACGCTTGTTTTGTGACTTCGTGTCACGCTTGTTTCGTAGTTTTACCACGCTTGAAATGTTTTCGTAGTCTTGAGCTACGCTTGAACTGTTTTCGTACACTCAAGCTACGCTTGAACTGTTTTCGTAGTCTCTAGCTACACTTGAAATGTTTTCGTAGACTCGAGGTACGCTTAATCTGTTTTCGTAGTCTCAAGCTACGGTTGAACTGTATGCATTTTAGCTTTCACGGTAGATTTTGAAAATGACATGTCATTTACTAATGGTGGGGCCCACGTCTGGAAAATGCCTGTTTAACATGACCTAACAGAGAGGTTGCTTTCGCACCATTGTTTACAATGTATGGTTTTACCCCATTTTAGTTTACAATGTACGGTTTTGCCCTCTTAAATTTATCAGAGTTATAATTGACCATTTTTAAATTTACGGTGACTATTTTTGCACTTTTGTCCTAAATTTAAGTCTAATGCTACTCAAGTGTTTAATAACTTATTGTGCTACTTTTTAAACATGAATAAATTATGAACTAAAAGCATGCATTAAAATTATGAACTCAAAACATGCCCAAATCAATAAGATCAATTTTAACAATTCATACAAAAGAAAATTAATAAATGGAAAATTGTTCCTACACATCCATATAGATAAAGATAAAACACAACCAAATACATAAATCTAATCCCTCAAAACCTAGAAATTTGAACTACATAAAAGTAAGAGAATGTGTAGACAATTACCCCATTTAAAGCTCTCGTAGCTCATCCTTCCATCCCAATCGTCAAGAATAAGGAGGTTTAGTTGCTCATGTGGAAGGAGACAACACCGAAAAATAAATGGGTTTGTGAGATCCATTGAAGAATAGAGGCGAGGAAATGAGTATGGGAGAAGAATGAAGTGCACAGTTCGGCACCCTCCTTTGCACTTCAGTTTCGGCGCCTCACCCCTGCAGCTTCCTTACTTTCAACTCTTCCTTTCCTTTCCGTGCCCTCTCTGCTGACTTCCTTCTTTCTTTTTTCTTCTTTCTTTATTTCTCCAACTCATTACTCCTCCTCCTCCTCCTCCTTTTTATCTTGGATCTTTTTCTTTTTATCTTGGATCTTTTTCTTTCTTTGCCTCCTCCTCCTTTCTTTTTATCTTGGATCTTTTTCTTTCTTTATTTTCAACAGCCCAATTTTTTAAGATGTAAGGATAATGTTTTCTTATCCCAATGTCCAGCAGCTTAAAACTTGGCAGAACCCGTGAATCCTCTTCCAAAATAACCTTCCTTCATTTTGCAATCAAGGTCCATACTTGTTCCAATCAAAGCCCACACCTTTAGATTAACTCCCAAATATAATAAAATATATAGCAAAAAATGGGGAGATATTATGGATAATATTACATCTTAATCATGTTTATTGCTTCAAATTTAGCATATAAAAACCGTACAAATTCAAGGATTTGTCATTGGGTCACTTGGTAAGTAAAGTTTAAATAAAAAGGTTTTTGTTTGTTAAAGAGATCTTAACCCCCTAGCATGCTTCTAACTATCTTATTTTAGAAGACTCAATATTGTCCGCTGGTTACTAACAACATTATTGTTAGTCCTTGGTGTACCATGGTTAACTTTAAGTTCGCTTCACATTCGTGTGCATAGTACTCAAGCTTAATATTTGTGAGATTCGTTCTCAAACTATCGTGAGTTTGATACATGTGATTGTTTTGTGGCTTTGTGTTGGGCTTGTTGGTTACTTACTCTCATGAAGTATGTATCCATATTTGTGTTCATATAGTTGAGTTGCGCTAGTTACCCACATGGATTGTGTGTCCATGCTTGGTTCATTCTATCAAAGTCCTACAAACCCATGAGATTTGATATTTTTATTTTAAAATTGGTTAAGTTGGATAAATCAAAGTCAGGTTTTGATTGTTCAAGTAGAGTAATTTTGTTGATATTTATTGTGTAATTAAAAGCTGATTTGCTGCCTTAAATTTTATTTTTCAAGCTTATTTTACTCAAATTATTTTATTTAGTATTTCTTTTATTAATGGGACAAATGATATGCAGACTTATTACTTCATGTAAAATTCAAGGTTAAGAGTTGGATTTATGGGTCATCATAACAATGTAAAATTTAAACTTTGTATTTTATCTGTTGGCAATTTTATTTTAGAAGCTTCATGTAGACTATAGTTAGGATCCTCGTATACAATTTAAATAATCATACATGAATGTGTGGGAGAAAATAGGTATTTTTAGGGTTTGAAAAATGTGGGTATTCTTGCTGTTTTGGGGTGTGACATCATGATTTTTGGGGTGTGACATGGCTGAACAATGACTTGCTGTTTGTTTGTCCCATTCTTTTTCTGTCAATTTCAAGCCTTAAAAATTGAACAAAATTCCATAAAAATCAGATATGTAAAGTAATTCTACTTTACATATCAATAATCAATCAGATGACTCCTGAAAAATTTTGATGTAAAGTCGAATAATCAAAGAAATTAATTGCTTTCATATCAATAACAAATCATATGGATCACAGACCAACATATCAATAACGTTATATCATTGCTCAATCTCGTGGATGATGGATCTTGGCAAGCTGATGAAGATTGTAAGGTGTACAAAATGTTCCATTGAAGCACCCATCCATAGCAATCTTGCATGAGACGTTAGTTTGATGATGGAATTCGTCAAAAAAGTTATATTTTGTTCTATCAGGACAGAGCTTTATAGTGGGCTTCGTCACAAAACAATAGTTTTCGTAGTCTTCGATTCCTGTGCACATATGTAAATGATTCGAAATCAGTGCTGGATCTTATATATACCAGTATTATTCATTAATATTTTAATATTGAAAATATATATTCTACATCCAGTAATACACACACACACACAAAAACAAAAATATATATATAAATCCAAACTATGAAATGTAAGCACCAGTTGTTTTTAAGACTTGTGTATAATAAACAAAGATATATAATCAGGAAAATATGAAATCTATATCTAGAAAAAAAAATACATTCACATACACATCAATTGAAAACATTGTAATCTCTTTTTTATTATACACAATTCATGCACGTGACATCTTGTTTGTACAAGGGGTTATTAATATGATGCTTTGCAAATTATTGAGAACATACAAATTAGTATATGCTTCGTGTCCTATTTATATAGCATGTTTAACCATAATTTAAGAAATTAATTGACCTTATTAAAGTCAAAGAACAACAAATTAAGTGTTAGCATTTATATTCATGTAAGAACATAGATTCCTTATGTGAATAAAAAAAGATATATATTTCTCTACTATATAAATAGAACCAGAATATGACTTATTATCATGTGCTTTGCGTAAAAATTTTAAGCTGTGACGCTTCATGACTTTATATATATGTATTGAACACCTTCAATTCCTATTATTTTTTACATGTCATAGATTTTTGCTTACCATATTTTGCATGGTTGACCACCATGTCTTGGTACACTGCAGCAGTATCATACATTGTGAAAAAGGAACCTGGGAAACTGCGTTGAAAAAACTGTATCTTTCCGGGAAGTCTATCCAAATAGTATCTTGCGTTACAAGTGTCCATATTATGATCATCTGGTGTACATCTTGAGATTCCATGCAACACGAACTTTCTCGCTCCAAGATTATATAGTCTCTGGAATTTGAAAAAAAATGAAAGCAACATTTTATGATAGGGTGACATCATTGTTGGCCACTTCATACAAATTTGATCAAACTTTTATTTTAATTCATGTAGTTTCAAATCGTGGTTTCTGTTCCTAGAATTTCACAAGGACGTGTTTGATCTGAGTTTAACAGCATTACCTTTAGCCAACGCTACTAAGTACTACTACCTTCGGTCCAAAATATAAGTCATAATTGACTTTTTTTGGAGATGTTACGGTTGCAAAATAGGCTATTATTAAATCATGAAATATTTGATATACTTTTAGATTATACATTAGTTTATAGGTAAAATAAACTAATCTTAGGGGGAAAATTAGGTAAATCGATTTATAATTAACTTATTTTGCTTTTTTTATAGGATTTTCTAAAAAAGTCAATTAGGTCTTATATTTAGGACTGGAGGGAGTTATATATATATATATATATATATATATATATATATCAAAACCTATACACTATTGAACAAAAATGGACCAAACTAAAACTAAGCTATTTAAAAAATCTAGATGTCGTCCTCCTTAAGCAGTATATATGACTATAAAGAGAAGCGCAGCAAGGTAAAATATGAACCTGGAGTTGCTGGGTAAGTTTTTGAAAGAGGAAGTCAGCAAAATCTGGTCCAGTAAATCTAGCTGTAATGTTGCCATTAGTTTTATTTCCGTAATCATTCACGCCAGCAAATATAAAGAATATGGATTTGGCCAAATGGTGTCTCAATTCATATTTATTCATTTGATTTGCCAGATCCTCTTGAACGGTTGAAGTAAAGTAATCGATTTGTTTCCCAAGCCATAAACAGTCTCCCTGAAAATAATAAATAGTCAATAAGTACATAAATAGTTTATCACTTGCAAAATAAAGCAAAAATATTCCTTATACAAGAAATAATAATATTTCATCAAACACATCATAACGAAATTGTGTGAGCATGTAGAAACTTTTTAAAAGGATTTCATGTATCTCATACCACTCTTGTTGTGTTTAAGATTCCACATGCGCCTGATGCATAGTTAATTCCAGTTTTTATCTGCTTTCTTTGAGCTGCAATGAGTCCCAAGTAGGCAGGTGCCGATGGTAACCCTAAATTCATAGCTATATATATACAGAGAGAGAAAACACAAAACGATTTCTCTTTAGTGAATGTATCAAAAATTAATACGCACAATAAATTAAAGCCGTGAAATGAATACTAAAAACACCAGACCAAAACAAATAAACACAAAAATTAATCCCAGAATTTTAAATGCAAGATCTAATTTAATAAGTGAAAGATATTTTGCTCAAACTATAAGACATTTTTTCTTATTTTATTTCTCGTATTATAAATTTTTCAGCATACGAATTATTAGTCCAACCTGTAAACTGACATATAATTTAATTTAGGTTATGCGCAAAAAACACACATGTGATTTTGTAAAAAAAATATATTCAACACCAAGTGTTTTGTTTTTACCAAACATATATATTTGATTTGTAGCGCCCTACTTTTAGGGCTCATTTCCAAGCCAGATTTGCATGAGCTTCCATATTATTTCAAAAATTATTTCTCTGCAATTAGTTCATGATTTTTCACAATTGATGAAAAAGTTTTTCACAAAATTATGAAGAAACAAAGAATAGTATGAAAAAGTTGTGCTTTTATATTGATGTTCTAAATCCCATATATAGAAGCTTGAATAAGTTTTTCATAGCTAATCTAGCTTGGAATATATACATGTGTGTGTGTGTGTGTGTGTTTGTGTGTGTGTGTGAAAGTAAAGTGTTACAAATGACATGTGTATTTTTGAATTTAACAAATGAAAACTATGGCTTTTAAGCCTACTTTGGAAGTTCATCGGTACTTTCGAGAAAAACAAAAACACTTGGTGCTATATGGACTTTTGACAAGATTACATATGTATTTTTTACCCTCAATCAGTCTAACGTTACACAAAAGTGTTTAAGATGGATCATATTTATAATGATCAGTATAATATTGTTCTGTTTATCCCAATATTGAATCATCATTAATAGGACCAACAATTATGGTAAGAGGGGTGTAGTATTGTTCTGTTTGAAATCTCATTTGAGAAAACAAATTACATCCCTAATAATGATCAGTATCATGACAAAATTAAATTACAAGTTATTAATTGTACTATCTTACCAGCAAAATCTGCCAAATTTTGGGCGTTTGAGAATCGACCCATTTGTTTACCACCAAAATCAATGGCATAAGGCCACCTATCTGCCCTTGCATCTGTTGTAAGATTATTGTTGTTTCCACCATCAAGTGAAGAACTGCCAAAAAGATATATTGCTGGCACCAATGGTATGTTATTAGCTTGCACCATGAGAATTATTTGGGGCGTAATGATAATGCAGAAAGCCAGCAACATTATCTTTGGACTTTCCATCTCTTATTGAATAGGTTATTTTTATTTACGCACTCAAAGTTTTTCTTCTACTTTGGAAATTATGAAGACAATAATTATATATATAGACACCAGCCGGATGATTTGGTTAAAGTTCTTTGTTATTTATGTTCCAACTAAAGTAGTTCCCTTCCTTTTAACATGCAACGATAATAAAAGAAACACATTATTATTCTAAATATGGAGGGAGAGGTTTCCTACGTTTGCGGCCACACAAAATGTCTTTCTTTTCTTTTGTTTTGGTCCAATAAAAATATAAAATTTCTTGTTACTTAAAGAACATTGTTTTATACGATATGTCTACAGCTAGCAAGACACAAATTTAGCTTCGCCATTCCGCTTAAGTTAATTGAAAAACAGAAGTTGTTATTGATGTAAGTTTTTAATATTAATGTGTAATTGTAAATGTGGGTCAGTTCTGGAGCCGATTATAGTGGTAACAAAAACAACAATAAAAAAAAATAGTTACCAGAAAACAACAATAAAAAAATTGTTCGTCTAGTGACGGAGACACCGAGGAAATCTCTCGTGGCAATTTGATGTCCCCCAGATTCCACACTCCCACCGTCCATTTCGGAAACAGCTGCAAGATTCTTAGACACAGATTTCGAAGATTGAAGTTTTGGTGCCAATTATTATGTTCCAGATAGATGGAATTAAGGAAAGCTATAAACTAGTTAGTTGGACATATATACTTATTTATAAAATTGAAAATTATTCCTTTCCATAATATCTACGATAATTTTAGGCCTTGTAAACTAATTAGTTATATATAGATGTAATTAGTTATATATAGATGAACAATGATCCTATTTTGCCCTTAAAGTAACCATCCTGATCACTGGAAACCCTAAATTAACACTGATACAATTTCACCCTTGAAATAACCAAAGCGGCTCAATTTCCCTTGACTAGACAGACCCACCAATGAGTGTGGTCTACGACTCTGTATCAGTATTACATTCGTCATGGGATAAAATTGGACTACTTCGATCACTTCAAGGGTGAAATTATATGTGTTATTGATTTAGGGTGTCTAGTGGTCCAGAGTGATTACTTGAAGGGCAAAATAGAGTAATTGTCCTATATAGATTTTTTTTTTTGTTAATCACCGCCCGATAATCTAGCACCTATTGACAACCAACTAATCCGAACTCAAGAGGTAGAAGTATTGCCCACATAGGCAAGATTGTCCTCTCTCCCAATAAGAATGCTTCTCGGTTAACACGCATTCTCATCCTTACGGGTTGTGACCTACTTACCAGCTCAACCAACTACCCATTGGTTATATAGATTTATGTACAGGGGAAGAAAGGGTGTTTTGCTTCTTGGCCCTTCATTCATTTTTGTTGCCCAGATGTGGGCTTTTGATGAGATGGCATTAATGAATAACATGTTCTGTTTATGTACAGAGGCATGTTCTGTTTATGTCAGAGGCATGCATATTTAGGGATATAAATTTAGAATATTAATTTATTAGTTTAGAATGATTTAATTATTTATCTTGTAATTATTGTTATATCTAATGGTCAGATCTATATTTAAACTTGTATCACCATCATTCTCATTTGTTGTTAATAATTGATTGATTGAATTGAACAAAATATGCTTGTCCTGGCCTCCTCTCTTCCTATCATCTCTTCTTGTATCTTCCCATTCTACCTCTTATTTCCTCTCCTTCATTTCGTATGATCCCCCCTCCTTATTATTGCCCTCCCCTCGCTAGTCTCTCTCCGATCCATTCCTCATTTTCCTTCATTCGCTTCCTCCCTCTTGGTTTACATCACATATATAATTTCTAAGAAAAATATTTAGGGAAATTTACTATAAGCAATTAGTTCCGATGCTAATTGAAATTAATCAGATCCAAAAATTCATGGTCTCTAAGAATTAATTTATTTTTCATGACAAAATTAATTAAAGTACGTGACTTATCGGCCGTTTCCGGTCTTACCGTAAGCGTACGGGTCGTCAAAATTAGTAGTATAAAAGTTATCGTTCCCACGGAGACTAAGGCAAAACGGATTAATTATTACAATTATGTTATCAATTAGGTTGAGTTGAAATATTTGGGTTTTGAGATCCTAAATTAACTAGATTGAAACTAATTTCATTAAAACTAAACTAACAATTAAAATCAAGAAAATGGGAGCTTAGGATTATTTATCACCATTCCATTTCATGAAACATAATTAAATCCTCTCAATTAGTTTGTTAATGAAAACATGTGTTTGCCTAAGGTTCATAGGCATTTGAAAAAGCTTTCTCAAGTCAAGATCAAATTTCTACTTATATTAATTGCACAATCTCTTGTCACGATTAATACAAGCTCTACTTCAAAAACCAACCTTTTTATGACAATGTTGGGTCAATAACTATATCTCTATGTTATCAACAAACCATCCATTTAAAACCATAAACTTCAAGTCCAACATGTTTTTATCCAAGTTCTAAAACAAAATATACTTTCTCAAGTCATATTCCATTTAACTAAGTAAGTGGTGATCAAGCACTTAGAGCAAGTAAAGGGCAAGATAAAAACCACACATGAAGTTAATTTAATTAAAAACTAAAAGAGGTCTTAAACAAATCTCAATCCATGGAATGGGTCAAAATAATCCTAAACCAAATACTAGCTACACATAACTAACACTAACACCACCAAAATCATCCCACAAACCGCCACAAAGTCAGAATTCATACATGAGGAATCATAAAGAAATGAAAGGTAAAGAAAGAAACTACCAAAATCTTGAAATCTCCAAGCATTTTTCTTCTCTAAACCCAAGATCTCACTCTCCCTCTCGTTCTCTTTGATTTCCCCTGCTGCACTGCTGGAAGAAGATGAATATTGATGGTCTCGTGCTGGCTGTGCTAAGCCTTATTTATGGAGAATGGTAAAGTGAAGACTTGAAGGGAAGTGTGGAAGTGGCTGATGGTGATGATGATGATGATGAATAGTCGGCCTCCCTCCTTACTCCCCGTGGCTGCGTGTCTGTTCTGTTTATATGAAGAAGAGATGAATGTCTATATGGGGCTCTGGGCTCGTGATAATGATGATGATTCACAATGAAAATGGCCCCCGAAATTGCACACTAGCACCTCCTCTCCTCTTGTTCACTTGGCCCATTTGTTCAATCTAATGCCCACTGTTTTATCCCTCTCTCTTGGGCTTTAATTCTTGATTTGCAATTGAAGACTTGAAGTCCACCTTCACATGGTTGAGTGATTGACTTGGCCCTGAACACAAGCTGAAAAGGGAAGGGATATATAATATAACAACATCAATAACACTTCATTTGTTCCTCACTTTTTTTTCTTATAAATATTCATTTTCTTATTCAATATCTAGTTAATCCTAATGAAGTCCCTTAAGAAACGGACCAACTCTTCATCCTATTAAAAGATTAACTAATTGTCTCTTTTTTTTATAATAACTCCCAAAATATATCAAAATATATATCCAATTTAATTAAAATTGGGGAGTTATCAGTACGTTTATGAAGTTTTTTACCTGGATATTATATGAAGATTGAATATGAAATTAATTCAACTTTTGAATCGATAACACAATAATATAATGGCATGTCCAAAGTTCTTGTTATGTGTACGTTGGTTGGCAGACTGGGTGAGAGCAACAATAAAAGAAACTGCTTCTCTGAGGTTCCGTGACTAGAGTTCACCGGCCAGTAAGAAGACACCTAAGGTTTCCTCATCAGTTTTTATTTGGTAGATCTCTATTATAGATCACATGATCTAATTTCAAGATCCAATGCCCAGCAATGAGCACTACAAGAATATAGGGTCAATTTCACAAATCCAGTTTGCACATATTTTCGCGTAAAAAGCACGAAAACATGTTTCCGCAGTTTTATCAACTGCAAAAGAACGTGTCAAAAATGGCTTGTGTTGAAATGTTGTTTGAAAAACGTGAAAACAATATGTTTACGAGGTATTTATTTTAAGTCTTCCATTGCTAGTCTAATATTACTATCTGTGAGACATCATATAATATATTAGGTTACTATTTTTATATGGTCGTTCTTATACTAACTGGTGGCTGAACAATGGCTTGCTGTTTGTGTGTCCCATTCTTTTACTATCAAATTTCAAACCATAAAATTTGATTGAAAATTCCATAATTAAATCAAATATTAGTAGAAAAATTTTGAATGTAAAGTAGAATATTGAAATAAAATTGATTGCTTTCATATACAATTGCAAATCATATGGATTCAGACCAACATATCAATAACATTACATCATTCAACATCTCGTTGTTAATGGATCTGGGCCAGCTGAGAAAGAGTGTAAGGTGTACAAAATGTTCCATTGAAGCACCCATCCATAGCAATCTTACATGAGGGTTCAGTTTGATGATGAAATTCGTCAAAAAAGTTATATTTTGTTCTATCAGGACAGAGTTTCATAGTGGGCCGCATCACAAAACAAAAGTTTTCGTAGTCTTCGATTCCTGTGTACATGTAAATGATTCGAAATCAGTGTTGGATCTTATATATACCAGTATTATTCATTAATATTTTAATATTAAAAATATATTCTACATCCAGTAATACACACACACACACAAATATATAAAAATCCAAAGTATGAAATGTAAGTACCAATTTGTTTTTTAAGACTATGTATGATAAACAATACATATAATCACAAAAATATGAAATATAATTTATAGCTAAAAAAACTATATATACACATACTAATAAAAAATAATGTTATTCCTTTTTTTACAATTCATGCATGTTACATCTTGTTTGGACAAGGGGTTATTAATATGATGTTTAAAAAGTTATTAAGAATATAGAAGTTTGTATATGCTTCGTGTCCTATTAAAAAGTTATTAATATGATGTTTAAAAAGTTTGTATATTTAATGTTTAACCATAATTTAAGAAATTAATAAACCTCGTCATAGTCAAAGAACAACAAATTAAGGGTTAACTTTTATATTATCATGTAAGAAGTTTACATAGATTCCTTATGTGAAGAAAAAAGATATATATCCTCTACCATATAAATAGAACCAGAATAACAATTAACAGTATATCACAACTCACCTTTAAAATAAAAAAGAATATGACTTATAATAATGTGCTTTAGCGTAAAAATTTAAAGATGAGAGTATGTGACGCTTCATGACGTTCATATATAACTTATATTCATGTATTGAGCATTTTCAATTCTTATAATTTTTTTACATGTCATATATTTTTGCTTACCATATTTTGCATGGTTGACCACCATGTCTTGGTATACTGCAGCAGTATCGTACATCGTGAAAAAGGAACCTCTGAGATAGATTTGCAAAGCTTGTAGCCTTTCGGGAAGTTTGTCTAAATAATATCTTGCATTACAAGTGTCCATATTGTGATCTCCTGGTTGACATCTTGAAATTCCATGCACCACGAACTTTCTTGCTCCAAGATAATATAGTCTCTGGAATTGGATAAAATGAAAGCAACATATTATGTTGGAGTGTTATCATAATTGTTGGCCACTTCATACAAATTTAATCAAACTTTGATTTTAACTCATTTAGTCTGATCAGATCGTGGTTTCTGTTCTTATAGTTTCACAATTATGTGTTCGATACGAGTTTAAGCATATATATATATATATATATATATATATATATATATATATATATATATACATATATATATATATATATATATATATATATATATGCGTGTGTGTGTGTGTATTTCAAAAGTCAAAACCAGCAAATAAAATTTTTTTATAAAACAAAAACAAATAAGCTACTATTTAAAAAAATCTTGATGTCATCCTCCTTAAGCAGTATAAATAAAGAGAATTGAAGTACAACAAGGTAGAATACGAACCTTGATTTTATGTGTGAGTTGTTGAAAGAGGAAGTCAGCAAAATCTGGTCCACTAAATCTAGCTGTAATGTTGCCATTAGTTTTATTTCCGTAATCATTCACGCCAGCAAATATAAAGAATATGGAATTGGCCAAATGGTCTCTCAATTCACGTTCATTCATTTGTTTTGCCAGATCCTCTTGAACGGTTGAAGTAAAGTAATCGATTTGTTTCCCAAGCGATAAACAAGCTCCCTGAAAATAATTAGTTAAGAAGTACATAGTTAATTTATAAGTTGTGAACGAAAGCAAAAATATTTCTTATACAAGAATAATCATATATCATCAAACACATCATCACGAAATTGCGTGTGTACTTTTAACTAGGATTTCATGTATCTCATACCGCTCTTGTTGTGTTTAAGATTCCACATGCTCCTGATCCATAGTTTATTCCAGTTTTTATACGGCTTCTTTGAGTTGCATTCAGTGCCAAGTAGGCAGGAGCCGATGGTAAACCTAAATTAATAGCTATATATATATATATATATATATATATATATAGCGAAAGAGAGAGAAAACACAAAACTATTTCAATTTAATGAATGCACAAAAAATAATTGAACGAAAAAACACAATTAATTAATTTGAACAATAAAGCCGCCGAAAGAATGCTACAAAATCCAGAGCAAAAGCAATAAATAAACACAATACTTCCTGTCGTCTTAAATAATATAGGATCCAGTTTTATAAGTGAAAAATATTTTGCCCAAACTATAACACATTTTGTCTTATTTTATTTCTCGTATTTAACATTTTTCAGTGTACAAATTAGTCTAACCTATAAACTTACAAATAATCTAATTTAGGTTAAGTGTAAAGAACACACATATGATTTTGTCAAAAAGATATTCAGCCCCAAGTATTTGATTGTTTTTACCAAAAGTGAAAACGAGTTTACAAATTTGGCGCAATAGTCACAGTTTCTCTTAAATAGGATAGTGGTGCATATTTGATTTCTTGCACCCTACTTTTAGGGCTCATTTCCAAGCTAGATTAGCATGAGCTTCCAAATTATCAGGCTCAAAAATCATTTTCTGCAATTAGTTTATATTTATCAATGTTAATGAAATAGTTTTTCACATTTTAAAATTATCAACAAACAAAGAAAACTTTGAAAAAGTTGTGCTTTTGATCTTCTAAATACCATATATACAAGCTTCAATAAGCTTTTCAATGCTAATTTAGCTTGGAATATATAACAGTAGGGTGATATAAATCACATGTGTATTTTTGAATCTAATGGAAATTATGACTTTGAAGCCTAATTTGGAAGATCATCAACACTTTTGTGAAAAACAAAAACTCTTGGTGCTAGATGAATTTTTGCGAAATTATATGTGTATTTTGTAGGCTCATCTCATCGATCTAACTCATCTAATGTTACAAAAAAATACACACATAGTCACATTTATAATATTGTTGTGTTTAAAATTTCATTCGAGAATGCAAATTACATCCCTAATAATGATCAGTATCATGACAAAATTACAATGTATGAATTTACTATCTTACCAGCAAAATCTGCCAAATTTCTGGCATTTGAGAATCGACCCCTTCGGTTATTGTAATCAATGGCATAAGGCCACCTATCTGCCCTTGCAACTGTATCAAGTTTATTGTTGTTTCCAACATCAACTGAAGAACTACCAAAAAGATATAATGCTGGAACCAATGGTTTGCTTTCAGCTTGCACTATGAGAATTATTTGGGGCGTAATGATAATGCAGAAAGCCAGCAACATTATCTTTGTACTTTCCATCTCTTATTCAATAGGGTATTTTTATTTACGCTCCCAGAGGTTTTCTTCTACTTTGGAAATGTTGAGGACAATAATTGTATATATAGCCGGATTATTTATTCTAAGTTCTTTGTTATTTACGTTGCACCTAAAGTAGTTTCATACCCTTTTAACATACAAAGAAAATACAATATTATTCTAAATATATGAGATATTGAGAAAGAGGTTTCCTACTTTTGCGGCCAAACCAAAATTTTTTGCTATTCAAAGAATATTGTTTTATACAATAAATCTACAGCTAGATGTGAGCATATAACTAACAGTATAATCCATCTGACCCATGATTTCTAACACGTCGGAAAGTAATTCACACCAATAAATGTACATTAATGCATCAGTTGAATGCGCAATTGATGCAGTAATTAAGTTTTTGATATTATCTCATCATGCATGTCTTCTCCAAACCAGTGTTATCTGAAATGGACCGAGCCGGACGGTCCGACCGTTTAAACCGTCACCCGGCCCCACAACGGCTCGGCCCATGTGCAAGAACCGTTTTTCTAATTCAACCGTGTTGGGTCGTTTGGAGCCAGAAGATGAGCCGAGAACCAGCTTAAAACCGGGAACCGGAATGGTTGAACCGGCCGGTCCAAACCCAATAATTTTTTTTTTTACAGAAAAGAGACTAAATTGCAAATGCCAAACTTTTTAAACATTTTATCTTCTTATTATTGTTTATTTATTGTTCAATTGTAAATATATATTACTGTCAAATATATTATTGTTTATTTTACTAAAAAATATTATTTATTTCGCTTTTTCCATAGACAAATACAAAAAATGGATTTATTTACTAAGTTTCTAATGATTATATTTTTTTATTCAATGATTTCTTATTAAAAATCAAGAGATTAAACACAAGAAATAATGACCTTCTACTATATATATACATGTTCAAGTGTTTTTAGTAAGTGAATGATCATCCAATGCATTCATACATTATTATGCTTCTAGGTGTTTGCCTAGTTTGTGTTTTGAATGTCGCTAATGCTTAAGCATGTAATTGTTGGTCTTTTTGGTTCAAAATGTGTGGGAGCAACAGTAGTTCAATGTGCGTGTATGAATTACCAAATTAAAGATATGTATATATATATATTCTGGTGGAGTTTGCTCTGTATTTTTATTAAGGAGTTTGATAGAGGCGGTGGACAGAAACTCGAGCAATGCTTTGTGATTAGCACACACAGGCTTTAGAAATTGTTCAATGTCAAAAGCATTGTCATATATCTTGTTTAAATCACCAATATTTAACTCCATGTATCACATATTTTCTCTTCAACTTCCCACATCAAAAATCAAAACATAGGAGAACAGGAGAGAAATCGGTGAAATCATCTTCTCCAACGAAAATCCAACATACCATGCCATATTATGATCACTTACCATGAAATCCTACAACAACTAATTTAAAGCTTATATTTCATTTAATCAACAATTGAACGCCAAAAACCCAGAACCCCCATTTATAAATTCTTTAACCACATTTCTCTCTTCTTTGCTGGGGGCATTTTCTGCACCCGTGCACTTTTATACATTTTCCCTTTGAGCCTGTTTATTCTAATTCATCACATGAGGCAGTCTACAATATGGTTAACTTAATTTTATCTCATGTGCCAACTGTAACTCATTTATAAATCCCCTGTTTCGGTTTCATTTGTTAGGAACAAGTTAGATTAGCTTTGTTTTGTGTCAAATGGTGATTTCTAGTCATTGTCTCATTGACACGTATCTTTAGACATTTATGTTTTCTAAAGAATTAGAAATGTGGGAATGTTGGGCAAAGAATTAGAAATGGAAATTGAAGTGAGCCTCATTCTGTAAAAAGTTGTCTGATGTGATACATTTCTAACATGGTACAATTACACCATTACCCTCGCCTAAAATCGATTTTTTTTGGCTAAAAAGCTATTTCAAGTCGAAGATGAAAAGGAAGAAGAAGTCGCAGCAGAATGGAAGAAGTGAGATGAATTTTAGTCTTAGATAGACTTTAGAAGAAAAGGGAGGCGATTTTAAAGAAAATCAAGCGGGCCAACCTGCCAACTCGACCCAACCCGATATAATCAAGCTAGCAGGTTGACCCAGCCCAATATAAGTGGCTCCAATTTCTTCAGCTCAACCCGCTTTTTTAAAAGTGAGTTGGGTTGAACCGCGGAACTTTACTTACATTGTTGCACAACAAAGATACCAAGTTTTTTTTATATCAATATGTCTTTTATGCTCAAACATTTATCCAAATTAAGATTAATATCAACACTTTGGGCTTTTGTTTCAAAATACCCATTTTTAATCACAACCTGACCTGACAAAAATGACAAATTCATCTTCTTCGCATACCTTTAGTTTAAGAGACATGTTTAAGGTGGATCTCAAGTGATGGAAGGTGGGTGAAATTGGATGATGGTTGAGGTTGTTCATGTCTTCTTCATCTTCATCTTCATCTTCATCTTCATCTTCATCTTGATTCTCTTGTGGCCTCTTTTTTTCTTGAATTGAACGTTCCAGAGATGAAATGATTGTGTTTGTGTTTTCCCGAGACAATCTCTTTTTCGGTTGGTATATCAAATGTAAGGGCAGAGTAGTCTTTTACTATTTAGAGGTTATTAAAATAAGGTATCTAACACAAAATAGAATATTGCATAAAACGCACCTCTCAAATGATTATAATAATGACTAGCTTACAAATTGGACTTGTACCCCGAACTAAAGGTATACTGTGATTAAAGTAGATTGAAAAACTTCACATCACCTGAGTCAAGAATATATGACAATGTAATGCCACAAAAATTGTTAGGAAATATTTAATCGGATCCGTCCTCGACGGATCGGATGGTTCGATTGCTAAATCCGACGGCCTTTAGGAAAGCAGAAAATTAACAAATCAGCATTAATATGTGATTGATGCTGATTGATTTGATTAGGATCAAATCAGTTAACAAATCAACATTAATCTCTTATTATTGTTGATTGGTGTCATAATGACTGCAATAATGACGGTGATATTTCTAACTTTCTTAGTGACACTCTTGTCACTATAAATAGAGTGTCTCGTTCATTTGTCAAAAAAACTAAGAGAGGTTGTAGAGACCTCAGCCACTATTCAGGCTTTCCTTCTTACGGTTTTTCCTGAGAGAGCGATTCGCGAATCAAACCCGGGTTCTGAATCCTTTGGGATTCCGGTTCTGCGTGAGCTGAATCCCGACCTTCGGGATTCTTGGTTCCGATGAATCCTTCGGGATTCTTGGCTCCGAGTTTAAGGTTGCTATCACGGCTTTTGTTTGTTCTTGCAGGAACTCTGTTCGGGTTTGGGTGCGGGTTCAAAGTTCCGGGATCCGGGAAAGCTCGTGGGCCGGGTAATACCTTAAAAAATACTCCATATAACAGCAAATAGTAAGTGGGCCGAAACTCTCTTTTATAACTATATTTAGTCTTCATTATTCCACTAAATTCGACAGATGAACATTGAAACCGAGTAAAACTACGGTTGATACATACAGGAATATTTGTAGAGCTAATCATGAAAGCATTCTAGCACTATTAACAGAAAACATTTGGATAATTAATTTACGACGTTTGCGACTTGTTTGAAATTTTATGGCATGCTATAGAAATATTATTATTAACTTTCACATCAGAAGATATGATGTTCAAATTTTGAATTATTTCTGTTTTCGTTTTACTTGATGAGCAAGTTGCTTCTAATTTCAACCTTTGATTGAGATAACTTTACCAAAATATGATGGGAAAGCAAAATAAAAACTGAAATGGAAAGCGACAGCTATTCATATCCATACGAATATAAGTTAGAAAGAAATAAGGCATAACAAGAGTGCATTTTGGGTCACTCTATCCAAAGCTCCATTGGATTGTGATTATTTAATTAACGGAACCTTAGTATAGTCAATTAACACCCACACCCTCCATTGGACTCAATGGAGTATTATTGACAAATAAAAATGACTTATCTCTCATTAATTTGGTTCATTATTTCCCATAAAAATGTTAACCATATTTAGCTAATGATATACGTGAAAAATTAAAATGTTTTTAACAATAGTAATTAATTCCATTTATCTACACCATTATGCTGGGAAGGTTTGAACCGTGGTTGACATGCTATCTTCCTAAACATAAAAGTTCAGTGCAATTCATCTAAAAATAAAACATAAAATGAAACATATTAAAAGAAATTCCAAACAAAAGCCTTAAATAAAACAAAGGATTTTACGAAAAAAGTATCACTACCGTAGCATTGATAGAGTAAAGTGCTTGTGTAGTAAGAAAGTATGAACCCGAAATTAAGTAATTGATCGATTACTCAAATAACTGATAATAGAATTCAAAGGTGCCTACAAATCAGTGGAGGATTAGTCTCTCATTTGTCAAGTGGGATACCTTGATCATGGATCAAAAAAGAATTCAAAAATTATGTTAATTAATAATCGGCATATTAAAAAACTAGTGTCAAGTGGGACTAATTCTTCGCTGTTCTGAAGTCCCATGTAGGGGTAGACAGCTGGCCTGTGAATTTGCTCCATTCGCAAGGGATGAGATCGAACCCCCAACCACTTGTTTAAGGGACGAGAGTACTCACCACTTACGCCAACCCGCCAGGTTTAATAAGTTCTCTATCTTAATTGTTTCTGATACATGTGCTCATCAAATTTATTGCCCAACGAGACCCAAAAGAATTATCAAAACATATAGCCATGCTTACTCTCCTTTTCAATATAGGATCGAGTTAACTATTTCAAGAAAATTAAAAAAGATAAATAAAACGCTAATGCTTACAACGCTAATGCTGCGTTCCAAAAGTTCTTTTAACCTTTTCAATATAGAGAAATATCAATATGTTATTGACTCGAATATAAAGTCTAATTTGAATAGTTTTTTGTCTAAATTGCAAGAGTTCATTTTTATGCTCTCTTATCATTTAATGTATTTTTTCTTACTTTACCTCTGGTTATCTTCCATTGGTAATCTTCTATATTTATTGGTAAAATCATTTATGCTTGCTGATAAAAAAAGTATTTTTTTCTCTTAATAGTATTACAATAAATGAAGCAAAATTGAAAAAAAAAATTACCTAACTTTTACATGTTTTCTTAAAGGCTAAAGTATTCTTATACTAAAAAATGTTCATATTAGAATATTTGAATGTAAATATTCTTATATTTTTCAAATTTATCATTTTCAGTCCAATTTCATTATAAAATAATCATTTAAAATTGTTAAGTTAGCATATTTCGTTAAGTTGAACTAACGGTGTTAACAAAAAGGGGCTAAAAGTGTACTTTCAAAATATAAATGACTAAATTAAAAAAACTAAAAGTATACTTAAGTCTTTCTTAAAATGCGGGTTTTATGGATGAACTCGCGTATTATGAATTGGAGTGAGTAAAATAATAATACCATCGTATAGAATATCTATATTTATGTCAATATGCAATTAGACTGAATCATGTGCTGTCCTCCTATCATTCCCACTAACTACCAAACCACACGGATTGAAGCCACGCCTTCTCCATCATCAATCACTCTTATCCTCTCACAGTCTTTTTTTTTGGTCTGATCTCACAGTCTCACTATATATATATATATATATATATATATATATATATATATATATATATATATATATATATATATATATATATATATATAGACACACACACACAATGTTTTATTTTAGAGTATTTTATCACAAATTTTCAATACTGTAATAATTGATCTAAAGATGAGGCGGGGACCACATCGTAGAATTTTCGCAGCAGCCTCTCTTCAGCACATACGTAGGCCCTCCAATGAAATATAAGAGGATTTTGAGAAGTTCCAGATTCACCAGAAATTTGTTTTGTCGTTAATTATGTTGGCTAATTATATGTCACAAACCTATTACGTGTGTTCCATAACAAATTAATACCAAACCTTCCCTATCAATCACGTGATTGAGACTTTTATCATCTTTTTTTGGTCAGAAGACTTTATCACCTTAAAAATATTGTTTTACGAAACTTTTCCCTTTCTTTGCAAACGTTTTAAAACTTTTCTTTATTACTACAAGTACCACTTCTAAATTTATCTTCTGTATGATGTAAATTATTTTTTGGGAATATTTTTTTGAAGTGAATTTTCGGGAACAAAATCATTTGCGCACACACATATATGTAAAGTAAAGTGGCCAACAAAAATTGGTCTAACAGGTAAAGAGTTGTCTCGTAACCATAAAATTGTGTTTTCAAATCTTCATATATGTTGAGGGTATTTTTTGAAGACTCGCTAGCAACTTACCTAAACTTTTTATTATAAAAAGAATAAATAATAAATTGCTTGGACAATAACTTAGCTTAGTCCATTTACTTGAACTTGAATAATTCATTGGATTAGATTGCATAGACCACATAATTAGCAGATAAAAATTTCTTAGGTCAATATTAACAATAAAAATACATAATGACATTATTTATTCTATTAGGATGGGCTTTAATTAAATTGCTAAACCATTAAGTTTTCAATCTGCGAGACAGTAAATAAAGAAAATGTTTTTATTTTTGGAAATTTATTCTAATTTCTAAGAAGGTTCAACACTGCTTAAATTTGGCTAATATACATATACCCATATAATAAAAATCAGAATTAAATGTATGAAAAATAAGAATTGAATTTGATGGGACATATAAAGTATTGTCCAAATACAACCATAGCAGCATACATTAGAGCTAAATATGAATTTTAAAATAAAAAATAATAGTGTAACACAAAGAAACCGTAAGAAATTAGTTGGTGTGTATTCTCTGATTCTAAATATAAGATTAAGTTGAATCTTTTTACCTTAAAAATGCCAAATAAATCACTAGTTAAGTATCTCTATTAATCAAATTGTTTTATAAAAATTAATTTAGTTTACCTTTAAAAGAATGCAAACTCTATTTGCATGTAACATATATCATAATTATGTATTTATTTGACTTTCTTATTCCTAACAAAAGGGGAGTCAAATAAACAAATAAAAAAGTCAACTAGATCAAATATTCAAAACCTAATTACACTTATAATGAATAGAGCCACAATAACATCAATCAAATTGCATGCTCATGGTCACGATGAAATAAAACATAAATTAAAAGCTTACAACTCACAGCGCAGTTCTCCAATATGAAATAATACAATAACTACAAAGTTTTATCCCAACTAGATGGAGTCAGCTACATGGATCACAACGTCGTTATTATGTTCCATCAATAGTTATACTTAGAGTGTGTGTCCATGCTTATAATATGAAGTAATATAATAACAACTAATAATACACAATATATTCATTTGAAAGATTGATTACATATATATTGAATATTGATCCGTTGATTTATAGTCGCCATTAATTTTCCGCGAAACTTCTTGTCTCAGTGGGTCAAACAGAGATGACCCTTAAAAGGAAACTTTCATTTCCTCTACATTTCCTCGTCTCACTTTCTCAGTCCTTTCCTAAATTTTCCATTTTTCCATTTTCCATTTTCCATTTTCTTTTCATTCACATATCAATATATATATTATCGTTACTTTACCCGCAAGTTTTCATTTTAATATTTTCCCTATAAAATAAAAGCCTCAATTTTGTCCTACCCATCTGGAAAAATCCCACCCCCAATAAACTACTGTTCAAAAATCAGCCACAATCCAATCTTCCAAGCTTCTTCTTTCATGTATGGTGATGAAAAAAATGAATTTTTCTTAGTTGGGTATGCGTGTATGTATAGGTGACATCAGTCTTAAAAGATTTATTATGAACTGTTCAAGCATAGTGCTTTGATTTCATGAAGAATATATATGTGTGTGTGTGTATATAGAGAGAGAGTTGTTGAATTGTTGGGTTTTTGTTATGAATTATAGATTTGCTGATTTGTTTGAGGAAGGATGAGATCATTGTGTGTTTTGAGTAATTGGGTTTTTGTTGTTTGATCTGGGATTGATTGCTGAGTATGTATGTGGGGATTGGAGATTCTTGGATTTGAGTTGTGATTGATTGAGAGTTTGGATTTGGATTTGGATTTGGTTTGGATTTTAATTTTGGGTTTGAGTTTGTGAGCTATGGATGAAGGTCAAGTTGGTTGTGGTTCTTTGCCTCCTTTCTTGGCAAAGACATATGAGATGGTGGAGGATCCTTCATCTGATTCTGTGGTTTCTTGGAGTAGCTCTAATAAGAGTTTTGTAGTATGGGATCCCACAGAATTTGCAAGGGATTTGCTTCCAAGATTCTTTAAGCATAGTAACTTCTCAAGTTTCATCAGGCAGCTCAACACTTATGTAAGAAAATTCAATCTTTCTTTCTATGTTCTTGTTGTTACTTCATGTATTGCATTTCATTTTTTAGCCTCTTCAACTTTTGATTAATTCAAAGATTTGGTTAGTGATATATCACAATGATGTCAATTATGTCGTATGAATCATGTAGTCGACTCCACAGTAGGATAAGACTTTGTTGTTGTTGTTATTAAGATTTTGATTGGCTTAAACTGTATTTGATCTTTTTTTCCCACTTGTCTTTTGAGCAGGGTTTTAAAAAGATTGATCCGGAACGGTGGGAATTTGCGAATGATGATTTTATAAGGGGTCAACCACATCTTTTGAAGAGTATACATAGGAGAAAACCAGTTCATAGCCATTCTTTTCAGAATCATCAGGGAAATGGAGGTTCTCCATTATCTGAATCAGAAAGGCTGAATTTCAGAGATGAAATTATGAGGCTTAAACAAGACAAAGAAGTGTTTGCTTTAGATTTACAGAGATATGAACAGGAGTTTCAGTCTGCTGAGATACAAATACATTGCTCGAACAACCGATTGGAAAGGTTTGAACAGAAACAACAAAAGCTGGTCTCTTCAATTTCTCAAGCATTGCAAAAGCCTGGGGTTGCTATAAATCTCTTGTCACTATCAGAATCCCCAGATAGAAAACGAAGATTTCCGAGGGGCGGATCATTTAGTGATGAAGCTAGCATTGAAGATCCTATGGACACTTCCCCAATTTCACCTAGGGGAGTCTCTATACTAACATCAAACGTGGACCGATTGCATCAGTTGGAATCATCTCTGTTATTTTGGGAGAGTATTGCAGCAGAAGTTGGTGATACTTTTGTCCAAGGTTCTTTGAACTTGGACTTTGATGAGTCTACAAGTTGTCCGGATAGTCCAACTATATCGTGTGTGCAATTAGATATTGAAATTCAGCCAAAGTCTTCCGGAATCGACATGAATGCTGAGCCTGCTGTATCTGCTGTTCCTGAGACTGTTACATCAAAAGAACAAGTAGTGGAAACGGCTGCTGTGGCGACTGGTCATAATGATGTCTTTTGGGAACAGTTCTTGACAGAAAATCCCGGTTCATCAGAGACACAAGAGGTGCAGATGGAAGTGAAAGATTCTGATGCCAGAAAGACTGAAGTAAAACCTGTTGAAGTACATAGATTTTGGTGGAATACACGGAATGGTAATAATCTTTCGGAACAGATAGGGCATCTTAGTCAAGCAGAGAAAACTTAGTTTATTTCCATCCAGCTTGTGATGCCCAACCAAAACTCTAGGTATGATCTGTTTGCCCTGCAACATTAATATTTCCTTTGTTTACATGTGTTGAGTTGAACGTTTCTTTCTATATTGACTTCAATGGATTGAGTTTTTTTTGTACTTTTTTGGGTATGGGGTGCTGCAACTAGTCTCTGAGTTCTATTAGGACTAAACCTTTATAAAATTGTGATATTGGCTTTTTTTTTTGTATTTTACCATATGATAGAAATTAGCTGCAGATACTCTTTGATGCATTCTGCTGTGAGAGTGACTTTTGAATCATATTAAAGATGATGATGTGTGATGTGTTTTTCAAGAATTAAAACTTGGTGGTGCCATTTGTAATCCAGAATTACTAATGTCCTATGTATGGAAGAAGAGGCAAAGAACTTGTAATTGTGAATGTTGAATTTGGGCAGCGAGAGCATTTCTGCATATATAATGAACTCTGACTGTGAATGAGACAAGTGAGATAGAATGGATAATGTAGATATGTGTGTGAGAGTAGAAAAGACATCTATTTTCATAATAAGATAGTTTTTTTCATATAGATAAGATATTACTAGGCAAAAATATCCTGAATTATGAATATTGCTTCTATTTTCGCAGTCAAAAATTGCTCCATCATATGTTGCTTATGAATATGATAACCATATGCAAGAAATTAAATTTGGGATAAAATAGAGTAAAAGTTTGACTTCGTTGCCCATCAATTAAGCTCATCTTGGGTGGGGGTTCAACTACATAATATATCCTATGGCTATGTAAAAGTGTCGTTCCTCTATAATTTGGACTAAGGATATAAAATGATGTGATTTGCTTTAGTTGACATGATCATGTGAAAGTTTTACTATGTAGCGATCACTCATTTTTAGTTGTCATGATTTGAATGAAATAATGGCTACTTCTGTGAATCTTTTGATTTTGATCTGTTGTCCAGTCATTTGGTTAAGTTCTGATATGTTCACATTCCTTACCTGATGAAGGTCATTAAAACATGTGAATCTGTTTTTGGTCATTTTATAGTTAAATAAAACTCCTATTATGAATAACTTGTTATGGCAAAAGTAGTATTTTGTTGCTTTGTTTATAAGCCATGTATGTAAGGCTTATTCATCATATGCAATCCATGCTAATTGAAAGGCAAATTGATTTTCTTTTAATGGTAGGTTAAGTTTGTGAAAAATATTTAGAAAGATTATTATGGTTCCGGTGACAAGTGCATGCATGCCCCTGTGTGTGTGCAGTTCCAAACTAATTGAAAGGTTGATTCATGTACCAAGATTCTTTTTATTTTATCAAAATTCTATATTTGATGGTTAAGACGTGTGTAAACAGGACATTATTTACTTTTATTTCAGAGATGTTTGAGGATGATCTAGTCTTGTCTTATTCCATGCTTCTTTTGGACCTGTCTATTCTGAAGTGGGAATGGAATATATTGTTAGCTCTTGTTAGAGATTGATAAGATCAGTTAGTTGATTTGACATTCATTGTATTGTTCCATGTTTCAGGATTTTGACTGGATAGAACAATTGGTTTCAAATTGGGACTTGAGTCAGAATCTGGTTGGGGCTTTTGCATAAGAAACACAAATTGAGTTGCCAATTGCAAGTTTGGATGCCAGTCATGGAAAACAAATACTGAAAGCTACCCATCTCCTCTCATTAAGGAATTATACTTAATACTGATTTTGATTGGATGGTGGTTGGTAGATTGAAATAAATGGTGAGAATATGTTGAGATGGAAACAGGCCACACCTTTCACACACTGAAGAAATTGGCATTCTGCTGTGTCCAATAAATTTGAAGAATCAATGCTTTGCGAAAGTGATTGATGAAGCACAATGACATTATCCGATATTGCAATGCATGTAAGCTGACCACACTCCGAAAGTGATCGATGAAGTGTAATGACATTATATGATGCATGTAAGTTTACCTCACTTAGTGGGATAAGGTCTCTTCCTATTGCTATGATGATCATGCTTTTTAAGTGAATTAAGATAGAAAGTTCAGAACTTGCAGATACCTCAGTTCTATTGCATTGCATCATGGGATGAACCTATGAAAGAGATGGATTTGAGCTTTTAAGTGATTGTTAGGATGTTAGATGTAACTGAGGCTAGCTCCAGTTTTGTTGTGGGTTGTTTGCACTAGTCAGTTTTGTTTTATTTTGTTTTGTATAATCCTGTATGTGTAAAAATAACTCTTTTTATCATTTAGTCTAGCTTTCCTCTAATTCTTTGTATTATTCATTTCCTTTTTACTAGTTTCTCTCTGTTATGGGATGTAAATAATATTTCCTAATAAGGCCTCTTAGCCAATTCTAAATCTATAGCTTACATTTTTCATACTGTTTAAGAAGCTCATAAATACGTTTTTAATTATAAATTTGAGATAAAACTCATTGCATGCAAGGAAGTTGATTCAGGGCTGTAATCCATATTTGTTGCAGTCAAAGTCAAATTCAGTATCGGTCAAAGTCAATGATTGGATATGCCCCCACTCATATTTTGTGAGTCAAGGTCGGTTGGTAGGTTTACGTATACTGTATTTTTATGATTACTTGATAATGTTAGATTCATTCTAATCTATTATTTCTTTTATTAAGAGATAAAAGAGATTTGATAAAAAAAGATAAAAGAGATCATTTTCATTTTGAATTCTATTTTTATTGCACATTTTTTGTCATTTTATTTCACATATCGAATTGACTGACTTCAATGACTTTTTCAACAGGAATCTGATACCTCACCACCTGATTAATTTTCTGCTATTCCCTACCTTAATAGTTGTATTATTAAATTAAATTATGACATGGCTGCTCTGGAAAGCCATCTTATCTTTAAAAATTAAATCAATTTTTAATCTAGGATGGTGGGTGAAACAATCTTCCGTAAAAGTTTTTACCCAAAAAAAATTCATAAATGTTTTCTTCTTAGTAGGATTAAAATTACAAATCACCAGAATCTTTTAAATATAAATTCAATTCAAACTAACTCATATATTGAAAACACCAATAGACTACTAATCTCCTTCATCACTTTGGACCTATTGAAAGAGGCGGAGGTTAATCCAGAATACAAAAAGATTATGTATTCCCATGAAAAAGCTTAGCAAGTTAATCAGAACAATCAAAATCATACTTCAAACTTTATGTAGGTTTCTTTTAGTAGGATTAAAATTACAAGTCACAATCATGTACACCCGATCCTAATTATAAGATCAAGTTTAATTTTTTGGGAATTAATAAAGCAAAATATATCATTAAATGTTAACATGTTACATATAATTAGGTTATTTGTTAGTTTACAAGTAAAATAAAGTAGTTTTGAGAAAATTAAATATAAACAATTAAAGTGATTTATTTTATATCATTAATTTTTTTAAAAAAATCAAATGAATTTAATAATCAATACAGAAAGGAGCATAATTGTTTCAATTTTTCTATGAAAAATTTACAAATCACCAAAAAATTTGAGAAACATCTTAGAAATAATTTAAATAAAACCAACTATGGCTGTTTATAATGAAAACAAAACTGACCAGCTGGAATGTCTTCTTCTAGTACATTTTAAGAGGGTAAAATTTAAAAAACTTACCTTGAACTTTACGCCATTAGCATGTAATTTCATGATACGTCAAAGTTGAAATTTAATCTTCAATATTTACGTTTTCTTACACTGAACTCCCCCACCATTAATACACCCCCATGTTCCCCACGTAAAATGCCATTTTAGATTAATTAAGAACACGTGAAATTCTTATATAAAGTATTTATAGATTCAACCTAATATATTCCAAAATCTATATCTATTTAATTATGATATGTAAATTTTTTAATATAATAGGAGTTGAGATGCATAATTTACTTTATTGTTAGTCACATGACTCTTTCCAAGTGGCATGCCTATTTGTATATCACAGTGACAATCCACCTCTTACAAATTCACTATTTTTCATCATCATTTGAGCTTGTTCCGGCGCAAACAATGCTCCATTTTCTATTGAAAATTTTCCATCAGCAATTAATCTGACTTACAAATAGTGATGCTCCATCATCACTATTGTGTGTTTGACTGAGCTCTTGAAAAAGTGATTTATTTTTAAATTGACTAATTTTTGAGTCATTTTTTTCACAACTGATCCAAATATAAGTCAGATTATGCAATGAAATTTATATTTGGATCAGTTGTGAAAAAAATGACTTATAAGTGACTTATTTTCCATAAGTCAAATTGTCTATGTTTAGATTAGATGTGATTAAATGTGTAAAATGAGTAAAAATTTGTGGGTTCACATCATAAGCTACTTATAAACTGAAAATAATCTACTTTTTTCTACTTATGAAATAAGCCACTTATTTCAAATAATTTACTTCAAAAAATACGTCCAGTCAAACATACCAAAAACACAATCTGCTAAATTTTTTTTTTTAAAATAAGTAGTTTATTTAGGTAAAATAAGTGCAGTGAAACACATATTATCTTTTTTTTTTGGGGTTAATCACATACATTATCTTTTAATGCTTGTATATGATATAGAAATGAGGGCAAAACAATGTGGTGATTTGATCATATTCTCTGTTATTACAAATGCAGATCATTTGACCTCTCTGCATTAAATGCATAAAAGAAGCACATTCTGTTCTTGGATTATAGCTATTCGAAGCTAAGGGCTAGGAATTCACATAAACCAATGATTTCCAGAGTTAACTTCTAGTAGCTATATAGTTACATTCACAAATGTGTATATGCATTTACAAGAAAGTTGGCGTACAATGATGTAACACAAAATAAGTTACTCTGAAATCGAGGTTTCATGCAGAATGGTTAAAGTTGATGGGCACCATATATTTATGAATCCAAGGAAGTTTAGCATAAACAAAAAAAAAAAAACATTTCTAGCATCATAATAGCTATCGTTTAGAAGTGCTTTAGGATCCAAGCCTTATAACTGTTTATCATCTTATTTGGCACTGTGTGTAGCAGTGGTATTAATGCCAGCTTTGAAAGCTGTTAGGTAATGAGTCTCTAGCATCCCTAAATGATTTTAAGTTGAATTATAGACATAGATGTTGTCATTGGATTGTGTTCTGGTTCTATAGGACTACCCATAAATTCCCTTATTTACTTCTATAGGCTACCCACAAAACAACTTAATGCATAGTATTTGTATTGTTCCATTTAATTCATCTTGCTGCCAAATTAATTTCTTGACAACACTATGTAACCACTTGAATTCATTGTGCTATTTGATATCGTAAACTCCATGTAAGAGGAGCATCGATCGTATGAATTGAAGTTCACAAATGATTTTCAAACTATCAGGATATAGATTCAAATTGGGTTCATTCATATTGAACTGAACAGATTGATGTGGATTTAGCAATGTAAAAATCTTGCCATTGTATCCCTATGAAAAATGCAAAGGAACTGTATGTAGCTTGAGTGGATGTTTGAACCTAAAATCTCTTGATTACTTCTCTAACCAATCACTACAGGATCACATTTAGCGGCTTTGCAAATTGGTTTTTGTGGTTGCTTGCAGCATGAACTAGATGAAATCACAAAGCAACTTGTATTGACTTTCATGCAAAAGATATTAAGGAAGGAATGGATTTTAACTAAAAGCAAAATATCATGGGAACAAACAAAAGTTAGCATATTGACTACTTGAATTTCTGCTCAAATTTGATACAAAATAGAAAGTTGTAGTCATAGAAACATTTCTTCTTTTTTTCCTTAATTCATGAACTATATAAGTGCTAAGTTCATATTGAACCATACCTGCCTAAATACCTTAATGATGAGATCATGATATTCATCAGAATTCAAAGTCAAATAGCATGCTAAAAGCTCTTCCATTTCTTCTGGCTTGCTGATCTGCTTCTCTCTAATCATCTCAACCATTGAATCTCTAAAATCTTGTTGTGGGTCCAAAGAAAACTTTACCACAGCAAAGCCATCTATGCCTTGTGTTTCCTTAGTGGTTTTCTCCTTTGCTTTCTTCATCTTTAGTTTGGCTTTTCTCATGTCTTCTATAGCCTTTATTTTGCATATTTCAAAATTGGAGCTCATCCTTGGAGAAAATACTTTGACCTTAGAGTTGTATTTTGGTTTCCTCCTTTGGATTTCTCTGCTCATTTGAATTTCTTGACTCTTCTTTTCAGCCTTTGCCTTCAATTCCTCAGATTGATGTAAATCTTGTCTCTCATGTTTCTGATAGCTCTTAGTATGAAGTGTATGATCTTTCCTTCCTACATGGCTACAATTCTTAAAATCTTCTAAATGGGCAAATGATTGTCTTCTTGGTGTCCAAATTGTTGACCCAAGCTGCTCTACTGGTAAAGATGATGAATTGTCTGCTTCCCTTTCCAATTTTAAGACCTGTTCATGTAAAACCTTTTGTGCTTTCCTCTCAAATCTCCTCCTCAAGTTTTCAAATTCTTTTTCTCGATTATTCCGCTTAATCTCCGGTGAAATCTTCATATCATTTGGCAGTTTTCTTTCATTGTGTAACTTAGTTTGATCTTCCTTGAACATTGTTGTGCCTACTCTTTTCCTTTCTTGGTCTTGAACATCCCTTCTACCACCTATATCCAAATTGTTTATTGATGATTTCACAGAATATCTACTTTTCTTTTCTTCATGGCTATCCTCACCAAATGAAAGTCTCCAAAAAGCATCATCATCTCTACCATAAAACCTGCCACCACTACCACAACTATACCGCATTGAAGTAACTGATGGAGAATTCTGCACACCCTTTTGTTTCAATTTCCCAGGAATTGTCTCTGTGCTTAGTCTCATTCTCTTGAACTTGGCCAGCCATGAAAGGGGAGATACACTAGAGATGAAAGATGGTTTAGATGATGAAGAAGAAAATGTAGAAGATTTTCTTCTACCCCACTTCATTATTTGATGGTATTGGTAAGATATGATTTTCTTGTGTTTTTGGATTGGAATTTGTTGATATGATTTAGGCTAAGGCTAGTCAGAATTGGAGAGAATAGAAGTTATGGTTGTCTGAATTAAAGAAAGTGGTATAAGAATAAGAGGGATTTATTTTGCTGCAGTGAGTGCAAAGGTTAGGCTGTTAAATAAGAAGGCATGCTTCTTACTAGTTTTTCATTTTTTCATGCTAAGTTTTCAAAAGAGACACCCGCCCCAATTCTTGTGACTCCCTAACTACTTTTTTCTACTTTCTAGTGTGTACTAGTAAAAGGATTTGGGGACCACTTTTTGAGGCCCACAAAGTCATAGTGGGACCTGTTATAAGGTCCACAATGTAAAATATAGCCACTATTTTAATTTGAATCTTCTTTTGGAGTAAACTAGTAACTTTGTGAAAGATTTTATTAAGAATCCTAAGTTAATATTGAAACAACTATTGTTTTCTCAAATTAATCTCTCAAAAGCCATGCTTCTAATTTAGGTTCTGAAATATTATTCTCAAGTGAACATACCTCTACATGTAGGTAAAGATAGCGAATCATGTTCTTGCACATTTCTTGAAGTGTCCAGATTTTTTTCATCATATGACTATCTTGAATTGTGCTATGATATTTGAAGAATAAATTGAGAGTTAACAAATTTTTCCAGTATTATCCTGAAAAATTTTGGATGATCATTGATTCGATCTATAATGAATTTTTTGGCCGAGTGGTGCATGAAAAATTTAATCTTGAAGTTTAGAAAGAAAATAATCTTGAGTATCAAACTTTTATTATGGAAGAAAAATTAGAAATGAAATTACTTTAGGAGGGAAAACTCCCATTTGTCTTAATATTTTTGGAAGTTTTAATTTACTATTTTCTTCCCTATACCAGTTTTTCCTCCATCCAAATCTAAGCCTAAATAACAAAATGGAAAAAAGAAATTGAAGTTCATTTGAATGTTTCTCATACTTAGATTTTATCAAGACCGTTCATTCAATTTCCTTCACATTTTTCTTCAATCTAAATAAATTTTCTCTACATGCATTATGTTTAAGTGACAAAGCCAAGGAGATTAATTGATTCATTGATATATGAGCTATTACTACAGAAGATGATAATAATTCCAAGGAGCTTTGTAGTTACTTAGTTGGACATAGGTTTTGAGTAAGATAATCAGAGAGCAAAGGACACCTTGGATTAGTTCAAGAATTAAAGAACACTGAATCACCAAAGGTTGTTCAAGACTTTGAAATAGTCATCACAGTACAACTGCAAATGCATACCATTATGTGTCATTTTCATGAACACTTGGACATGAGGTGTAAGGTTGTCTTTAATGGAAATTAGCATGCATGATAATGTAAGAGGAAGCATGTCTTTTATAGCAGTTCGTTTAATAATTTAGCAGGAAACCATGTGAAATGGTGTCATAATTCACATAAAAGACAAAAATAAAGGAGTTGTTTAGAGTTCTCTTTTTGTGTGTGTTATATTTGTTGATGTATAAGGGTAAGTTTTCCTTCCACTCACATTCTTCCAGCAAGATTTTCGCTTCTCTTTCTTCTCTCTTTTTCTTTTTCTAGCTTTACAATGTGTCCCAATCTTCCAGTTGAATCATCTATGGGTTTGTAAAGCGTGAGCTGTATTTAGGTTTTTTGTGCCTCTGGCTTGGGATGGTATTCTTTGGTCCCACCTATCAACATTTATATATACTGTTAATTATTCTATATAATATGTGTGAAGCTAGGTTAGAGCGAGTGTGAAGAAAGTTTCACAAGAAATATACTGTTAATTATTTATATATACATACTGTTAATTATTCTATAAAAGCCTTTCATTCAAAAGCTAGGTTAGAGTGTGAAGAAAGTTTCACAAGATATAAATGAGTTTTTGATTGTATGGGTTACATTTTTCTACGTGAAAAGAAGAACTAATTTTTTGTTATAGTAATTGATAGTGGACTAAGCTATAAATAGTCAATATAATGCATAAGGATTCAATTAGTTTTGGAATTAAAGTCAGTGACTTTTTTTATTCTATAAAATATGTGTCAAATACGAGTAAAAATTAATGGACAGATAGGATAAGCATGCAATATGGTAAGTGACGCAAACAGAGTAGCACCACTAAATTAGATTTTAGTCATCTATGAGCATCGTTGATAAAGTACTCCTTCTCATTGATTATAGCTTGTAGCTTGTAGCTACCATAGTAATCTTCCTTTAGTTTTGAATGTCTACTTTGCAACCTAAATAGTGTGTGTGTGTGAATCTTCCTTTAGTTTTGAATGTCTACTTTGCAACCTAAATAGTGTGCGCACACACACGCACACACACATTCTTTGCTAAATTCTCCATGCTGGTTGCATGTACTAAGAAAATGTTTTTTTCCCACATGTAGTTTACAGTGAAAATAGTTAAAATAAGTATTTTAACCAACAAGCGTTTAAATTAACTAGTTGTGGGTTATTTTAAGTTAACTAGTCGAGTTCAAGCCTGGGTATGCAATCACGATAATTATTACTTTGGAGGTAGTGAGGTCCCCCATTGTGGGTATACATTTTGCGAATCGAATTAGTCAGTTTGTAGTAGCACGAAGCACCGATGGATAAATAAAAAAAGATTATTTTAGTTAAATCAATATACAATTTTTATGAACAACTAATTTAATATTTTTAATCTCTTAAATTAGTTATCTAACTCTTAAATTTGGGATGATGAAAGGTGATGAAAACATGGCTATATATATGATGTGCTTTCTTTTAAAACTATATCCTAATTCCAGTTTCATTAGCTTTTTAAAGTATTTGTTAGGTTTGAGATTAATATAGGATAAATAAATTTGGATTCAAGTATACATCTCAGAAATAACTTAATATTCTTAAGGTTGAGTGTTGAATTAACTTTAACTAATAATTGTACTCGCTAGTTCCTAAATTAAGACCAAATTGATTATCTCTTAAAATTTTAAGGAAGAAAAATAAGATACTTATGAATTGAGTTTCTTCAATTTTTAGTAATACAAAAATAGTTTACTTAATTTATGAATTAGCAAATAATCTAATAATACCAAAATATATTATGATTAAGTGACTTAGTAGGCTTCTTAATCTCTCTAATGAAAGTCAAACGGGTTCAAATATACTAACTAAATGAGGAATATATTTTATGGGTGGTGCTTGATCATATAAATGAATACTCCATCCGTCCCTTAATATGAGGCTATTTGAGAAGGTAAGCTTCTTCCTAAATGTAATATTCTTTTTAATATTTCTCAACATTTTTCAAAACAATCTCTATTGTTGTTCCTTAATGATAGACAAGCAAAAGAGTGAGTGTAGAATAAAGGTAGATGGTTAAAGTGCATTGGTCAAATTAAGTAATTAAATCTTGTATTTAGAATTAGAAAGCTAAATAATAAGGTTGCATAAGCAAAAATACTAACAGTTGATTGATTTAGCCCGAGAAAATCTTCAAAAGAGTCAGGGACTATCCAAAATACTAAAATATAAAATGTAAAATATCTCCTTCAATTTTAGAAGAGGATGGATGATTTAGAAGAGGGTGGGTGATTGACGCTTCAAATATAAAAATCAAGAATCAAGGTGAGAATGGTTGACATTTTTTTGAACTGAAGAATGGTTGACAACGACTCAATCAAAATAAATCAGTGTGATTGATGAACTAATATTTAATTATTATTTCCTACTCTATGTGATTTGCATTCTAAAATGTTCCATATGTGTTTATTTCATATTGTTATATGGTATTGCACATATTTCTTATTGTATTTTTCTTTCCTTATGTACTCTCTAGTCTCAATATAATTTACCATTTCCAATCATGCTTTTATGGGAAGAAAATGTGATGTAATCTCAAGTTCTCCTATATACATTCTTAATATCCCTTTTCAGTAAAACAAGCAAAAATTTATAATTAAATATTTCTACTAATCTTATAAATGTCCAAATCCATTTTTGTGAATTGGGGAGATGAGATTCTAAGACCCTAAAATTAAAAATAAAAAAAATCAGGGTTTTAGAAGGATATAGATATGTATATCAGTATATGTGTGTGTATTCCAATCCTTTGGTTGCGTGTATTCCAATCCATTTGTGCTATGAATTTACCTTTTTTAACTTGACTAAAATAAAAAAAATATTGCATTCATATGGAATCGTAAACTCGTAAGATTTTTTCTTAATTAATAAACTTGTGTTTCTTATACATAAAAAATGTAAAATAACAATATTGACTTGAATATATTTTAAATATAAATAGTTGATATTAAATATACCAACATTCATACTTTATTAGCTCAATAGAGAAATTTCTATAAATTTATATGCAAATTAAATGAATTTGATAAAATTAAAATAATTCAAATGAGTTTGAGCAAATTGACACGATTTTCTATTAGGTAAAATCGTAAAAACGGTGAATTCAATATGTAAACACACGAGTTTCTATCAGCTTTACAGTCATATTTTGGTTAGGTAGACTCGTGAAAATTGTAAAAGCGAAGTGTTAATTTGCATGTTTGAAAATAATATGGGCAGCTAACCATTTAGTAAGTGAATATCTCGGGGCTATGGACACATTTAGATGCCCATAGCGGACCATTTATATATATTTGGTAAAATTGTAAATACTAATGTAAAAAAGTAAAAAAAAAAGCCACCCCTCACCAACAACTAGAATTCACATATTTCATAAACCTAGCGGGTCAACAACCAGAATTCACATATTTCATAAACCTGGTGGGTTGGCGTGAGTGGTAAGTACTCTCATCCCTTAAACAAGTGGTTGGATATTTCATCCTTTGCTCTTGCGAATGGAACAAATTCACAGGTCAGTTGTCTACCTCCTATATGAGACTTCAGATCAGAACATCGAGGGATTAGTCTCACTTGACACACGGATGGGAATAATAACCTTGACTAACCAAAAAAGAATTCACATATTTCATTAAGTCTATTGTACAAGTTTCATGTGTAATTTCTGTTTGTCCATCAAAAAGTTGTTATTCTTGTATTTGTCGAAATTTAAATTCTTTCATGCATAATGTTGTAAATAATGGCATGAAATTGTAGATTGTATATTTGAATTTATAACTTAATAAGAAATCTGAAAATGTATAATGATAAAAAGTGGGATCATGGAATTAATGGGTTTACCCAATTCCATTTTACCTATACCAATTTAGTTCAGGCTTAGTTAAGAAAGGTTATTATATTAACATTTATAAACATTTAGGCAGGCTATTCTCTAAATTCAGCGAGCTTGATTATAATTATAGGCAGCCACCTAGCACTACCCAAAAATAATGATGAAAAACATGATTCCAACAGATTGTGATTTGTTATCCAAAAAAATTGAAATCCCTTTAGAAAAAATTAATAAAGAAAATTAAAGCTCGCCGTGAATTGAAATGAACAACAACTTTTATTTTACTTTTATTTGAAAGTGAAGGAGTTTACATGGGTTTCCATTTCTTGCAAAATAAAAGCAACAGAATATACCGATGTTGTAAAATAAACTAAAGGTTTTCTATCTTGCATCAAGTGGCATGTCTAAAAGAAATTGAGAAGTGCTTATATTTAAAATTGAAACAATCAATAGAAGAAGTTGCTATGTACTAAAGTTTTACATGTAATTGTTACCTTTTACTCTCAATTTTTAACAATGCACAACACTTATATTGTTAAGATCTATGTCATGTCGTATCCTTAGTAATATTCAATAAAATCACTTCTACATAATTTTTATAGGAAAAAAATGGGATCTTTGATGTTCAACACTAAGGGAACAATATGAGGGGATGCTACAATTGAAAGAAGAGACAAGAAGTTCATGGAGCCAACCAAATCTTATTCCCATCAGTATGCGAAAGTAGTTGGGAGAAATGTAAGAAAAGAAAAAAGTGATTATTTTAAAATTTATTCAGCATTAAGATTAATAAGATGATACAAATGCATATTAGTCATTCTTGGTGATATAGATAACACTTCCCATGCTTGATATGGTTAATATAGATTTGATCTTCAAAAACATTCCATTGGCATAGATTCTCCTCACAAATATCCATGTTCCCTTTGAATATATCAAACCACTTAAAAGCTCCATTCCATCGAAATCCACAAAAGAAGAGAGTGTTTCCAAAGAAATTGCGTTTGAAAGCAAATTCAAAAGATTCTGAATTATGAAGAAGATGCTCCCCTAGGTCGTCATTTTTAGACTTACAATGAATAGTCAAGTCCAAATTATATTCCAACATATTGGTGATTCTCACGTGTGTTTTCTCATCTATAAAGTTTGATGTCAATAGAAACACGGATAATATGAAGAAGATGATGAATTTTGGAAATGTAGCCATAGCAAATTTTGTGAATCAGCTTCGCTTTCTCTATAAAATTTGAAACCCTATATAGGGTTATAGCCTAAAAACCGTATATATACAACATGTGAACTCACACATTTACCGAGTTTACATACAAAATCAATATGAATTTAACTAACCCATGACAAGCTTTAGTTAGGTAGTGTAAAAGGTTAAAATCAACTATTTTTAATTATTGTTAATTATTCTGATGATTATTCACCCATTATCAAGCACCACATAAATGCTGATTATATAATTAATTTCTGGGTTTTGTTTTGTTTCTTAGAGATGGTAATATGAGTTGGGCATGGTAAGACACAGAAATTCTCTGCATAAGTCTTTTTATCCTGCAACATGATTTACCCAAATCGTGACAGGCTCCCATAGATTTACAAATTACCTCTTTTTTTTTTAAAAAAAAAAGAATATTTCTTCCATTCTTTGAATTTAAGATACATTTTTTTAAAAAAATAAAGAGGTTATATAAACGACATACCACATAATTGTAACATATTTTAAATGTTATTATATTATATGTTAGTTTATAAATCAAATAAACCAGTTTAAAGAAACAAATTTAAGAAAATCAATTTATAAGAGAACTTATTTAGTTTTGTTATACTGAACACAGAAAGTATATAGATCTTCTTCCCTAAAATAAATCTTTCCCTCCTAAACCAAATAAATCAATTTACTACTGCCTTTACATTCGTACTCGTAAATCGTAATATTAATTGAAATAGCTTTCCTTCGTCATCTTCCATCAGTTCTCATTCGATTAAGGGATAAATGGCACTTGATTTCTTTGCTCATTTCTCTCTACCTTCACTTTCTTTGCAATTACCAAGTAAGGCAACAACCATTAGTCAGATTCCATTGGCAATGACTGTCCTCATTTTCATTGGGAGAATTGTTGAAGTCTCAATGAAAAAATGTAATCAATAAAAAGTCTCAATAACAAATAAGTTGTATAAAAATGTTGTCATTTCATACATTAAAATTTGTCATTACATCTTGTTTAGTCGTTGTGGAACTTTTTAGTATTACATTATTACGAGTTTTCTTAGGACAATATATATAGTAAATCTCCCTTTTTGATTGTTATGGAACTCTCTCCTTAGCTTGGACTTGGAACTACATAATTGACAGCTGTGTTGGAATTGTGAGGATTTCTTTACATACATATTTTGAGGGTTTCTGTATTAGGTAAAAATCTGCTGATTTGATGATATGAACAAATGGGAATGTGGTTTAGCCAAGCCTCTGTATTTTGTTTTGACTTATTAATGGATTATGTGCACTAGCCTAGGTATCCCATCACTATATATACTTTCAAATAAGCGGCAAATGGGAAAACAAATCATTTGCAAATCCAGTTTCAAAATATTGTTTGATTAGAATATTAAAAAACGTATACAATTAAACAGTTAAATAAATTGATGCTAATATTCAAACCCTCAAAAGTGTAAAATAAAGAGACAAATAATTGCTACTCCATTTGGTCATAAATATAAGATCACTTTGACTTTTTTGTGGAAGTTAAAAAAGTAAATTAGACCACTAAACTATAATGTGTCACATGTAATTAGATTATTGGTAAATTTATAAATAGAATTAGTTTTGAAAAAAAATATCAAGACAATTTAAAGTAATTAATTTTGCATCTTTAATTTCTCCCATAAAACGTCCAAATGATCTTTTATAATAAGAACCAAGGGAGTAATTTATTATTAGGTTTTTGCTATATATTAGACATAATCTTAACTATATATGAAAATTAAAATAAATAAGCATGACTTTTTATAAAGTAGAGACACTAACGTACAAATTAAAACTATAAGTAGTCCCACTATACTCACTAGCTAGAGGCTTTCATTTTAGTAATTTATATGATTATTGAACAACCAACCATTTTAATTGTGAGTCAAGCCTATAATGCCCCACATCCAATTTGAAAATTTACTGTATGTTCACAATTGAGCTCATTTTTGTGGGTTGAATGGGTCAAGCCATTATACAATCTATATTCACATTAGTAGTAGCTAACAGCAGTAAGTATGAAGTATGAACCAAATATGAGAAAAGAAACAATCATTATGTCTGCGGAAAGATGAGATATAATGTACAGTATTACGTTTGAGGCATACACTACATTCCACGGATGTTTGTTTATATTGGTTGAAAGAGGTCTTTAACAGTTATGGGAAATGACCAAATATTACCAAAAGAGGGCATCATTTACCTATCATAAATTAAGGGATCGGACCTCAAATCATCAATTGTAAGTGTCCGGTGTCATTTGGAATAGAAGGCTCTGACTTTTTTTTTTTATTTCCTTGTCAATTTCTCCAATCATTCTCTCTATTTCACATAGAAGAGAGGCACTTGAACCGATTTTGATTGGAATTACTTCAAACCTAGGGAGATATATTACAATTATTTGAATTGATTGTGTTTATGAAAATGCAAGGAAAATAATTCAATTCTAAGACAATTTTAATGCCTGAACCAACTTATTTCAATTCTAATGAGTTGGTCAAAACTAACAAATATATTATCGCTGGAAGTAGCTGCCGAAACTCTCAATTGTGATTACAAACATTATATGTGTGCATGTGTGTTAGTCTTAGGATCTTCTTTGCCTTGAACATCAAACAAGCTGAAAGTAGCTTTCCAATTAAGATAGGATCCAAATTAAGCATTGATAATCTTTATATCTGCATAGGTTTAATAACAAAGGTTGTTTTCTTTAATTTGTTAAATGCTCAACTATTAGAGAGTGATCTTCATCCCAATTCTCAAGCTGCCTAATTATTTGATGTAAACCCAAGTGGTAAACGATCAATCAACAATTAGTTGGACCTAACATTTTGTTCCTTTTGTTCATTTCTCATAATTAGTTATCATCTACCTTAGCTTATTCTGTGGTATTGAGAAGGATGCTAACACGGTAGTCAATGTCGTTGGAAAAAAGAATGCATTTGTCTGTTGTCTTTCTGTGCCCTTAATGAATCTACCAAAGTTTCTAATATCTGTTGAATTAAAAATGAAGATCTTGAATAAATTAGAAAAGAATACACACAGACACGCTGAATTCACGACCAAAAAGTCAAAACAATTTTGAATTTTTCTGTATGAATTATATATGAATTTCCTAACAAAAATTTAGATGTAGACTGTAGAGTTTGGCATGAATTTGAATATTTCAGATACTAGCATTGCTCCTTAATAATTTGTGGGGGATTGGGGGGGGGGGGACTACTTGATTAATTTGGGTATATTTATATAAAAGTTAACTTAGTTATTTATAATAAATATGACTTGATTTCCGTTAAGTATAATTTTTAATCACTTTTTGCTTAGAATAAAAACCACGTTAAGATGTGTAATCAATATGGGTAATTTAGATGATGAAACAAATGTAAGATGACAAATTAAAGTAGATATGTTTTTGTCAAACAAATTGAAGTAGATTGAATGCTTATGTTTTATGTTAAATCCGACCCCACCTCTTTCGTTTTCTAAGGAACGGAGTTAGTAATCCCTATTGTCCTAATCATTATCACCATATTTCATAATATAACATGTTTTGTCTAGATCTATAATTTTATCCACCTAAATATGACACTTTCTAACTAACCACAATCCTCTATCATATTACTTACAAAAAGGGAAGTTTTTAGATTACTTGTACGTTATTGTACATTATTAAATATAAGATCTATTTGATTTTTATGGAAAAATTAATGAATGAAACTATATATTAAGTCATTTAATCATAACATATTTTGTATATTATTAGATTATATGTCAATTTATACATGAAATAAATTTGTTGAGAGAAAAAAATTATACAAATTAATTTAGAACCAATTTATTTAATTTTTTTAGAATTTTCTAGGGAAGTCAACTTAATCAAATATTTATGAAACGGTGGGAGAATATAAGAATTAACTAATTTCAAGTACACTGCATAAGATTTCTTTCTCTCACTTGAAAGCTACTATACAAGTTCCACACGTCCATCCAGATTCTCTTGTAATCCTCTCCTTGTATGATGTGTTGTTTGATCTATACATAATTGGTTTCCAAGTAAGAACTATTTGGACCAGCAAGTAGTTGGAAGAAAAGCATAGGTTGTCACTTTCTTCTTGGTTGGTAAACGAGTTTTGACAAATTTGAACAAAGAACATTCACCAGAGTGGTATGCATGCAACAATAGTATATGACATTGGGTCCAAATTTAAGTGTAAAATTAATTAACCCCAACATGTTAGCAAATAAACAGGAAAGTGTCAACTTCATTAATCCACATGAAGAAAAAACACAAAGCTGAAAACCCATGATGATAAGTCATTCCTTTGTCCATGCTTTGTTTTTTTGCTGACAGAACATGATGTACAAGTGATGAGGTTTCAATATTACTCTAATGGCAAAACAGAGAATCCCTTGTTTTCTTCATCTTGTTCTTCTGGTCTTCCTTGCTTTGTTAAAGTCTTTTGTTAATGCTTCTATAGAAAGGTATGTGTCAGCAGTGGGTGATCCAGGAATGAGAAGAGATGGTCTGAGATTGGCCATAGAGGCATGGAATCAATGCAATGAAGTTGGAGATGAAGTTCCTCAAATGGGTAGTCCTAGAGCTGCTGATTGCATTGATATTTATAATGCTTCTTCTACACAACCAAAAGGTAAGCTTTCAAATTATAAGTTTCATCTTTTTATTTTCTGCCTCATCATCAAAATGTGTGTCCTCAATACTTATAAAATGGAGCCTCTTTCATTTGATACTTGTAGTATTGTGATGTTCATCTCAATAATGCAACAAAAACATTTATTGTAAAGGGTAGCAATAGTATAAGAAAAGGCCCTTCACAATGTGGATCTACAAAAGAACATATTTTGGAGGCAATTCATTTATCTTTCTAATGTTCTTCTGGTTTCTATACTTTTGTCCCCTTAAAAGGCTAACAATGGTGTTGTTTTAGGGAAGAACAGCTCTCTATCAAGCTTTCCTCTCTACAGATTGGTCCACAAGGTCACAGAAAAGGACAATAAGCTAGGTGTTGGAGATTATTTCAATGATATACAAGAAAAAGCCCTTCACAATGTGGATCTCTATTCTACAGAGAAAGAACTGTATTTAGCATCAAAATGTGAAGTTAAAGAAAGTCCAAATCCATGGCATTTCTGGATGATCATGCTTAAAAATGGCAATATGGACACTTTAGCTGCCAAGTGTTCTAAAAATGGCTTCAAAGTAGGACCTTTTGTCAATGATGGCAGCTTCCCTTGCTTTGGGGCAGGGTGTATGAACCAACCATTGATTCATCATGACTATACTAAATTGGAAGGACCTAATAGGACTCTTCTTAAGGGAAAGTTTTATGGGTCTTGGGATTTAAATGCTAATTTGAGCACAGGAGGATCATTAGGGAAAAACCAGTCTTACTTCTCTGTGACTTGGCAAAAGGAAATTGGCATGGGAAGTTGGACTTTTCACCATGTCTTGAAGACATCTATAAAGTATCCATGGCTGATGCTTTACTTGAGATCTGATGCCACATCAGGTTTTTCTGGTGGATACCATTACCAAACTAGAGGAATGTCTAAGATTGTGAGTTACTTCTGTCTCTTTCTTAACTATCACTCATACTATGCTTACTGAGTAATTCGTCAAGATAATGTCTCTTTATGTAGTTCCTAGTACAAAAGATTAATCAGATATTGAAATGAACAATTAGCTGATACATCAATTAGGTTTTTTCATCAAAATTATAGAATATCCCTGATTTACGAGTAACAATTTGTCTTTTCTCTCGGCTTGACATCAAAATTAACCCCAGAAAGTTTATTCATAATTATAGAAATATCAGCACATTTTGCAATCTTGGTGTTGCAGCCCCTTAAATCTTACTCATGTCGTTCCTATAGAGTTTCCTTGAAAGCAAACTTACCTAGTTGCAATGTATGAACTTTGAACTCTAATCAGCTTAGTGCTTAATGAATTTATGGGACTTGGATGAATTCAACATCTGTCAATATTCAAGTAAATACTATCTCAAGTCGTTAATATAATAGCTACTTAACTAATTGGGGTTATTTAAGAAATTAAAAAAATTACTCTCTCCGCTCCTAAATATAAGATCTAATTGACTTTTTTAGAGATTAAGGTTGTAAAATAGGTTATTAAATTATGATATATTTGATGTATTTTTATATTTTTCATCAGTTTATTAGTCAAATAAACTAGTTTAAGGGGGGAAATTAGGTAAATTAATTTATAATTAATTTATTTTGATTTTCAAGGATTTTCCAAAAAAGTTAACTAAGTCTTATATTTAGGACCGGAGGAAATAGTTAATTACAAGTGACTTAATTTGATGTCTTTGAAATGTCCATTATATCACCTTCGTTCCTAAATATAAGATCACTTTCCCTAATTTAATTACATTAAAGATGCTGGTTAAGTTAGTTATTAACACGTGATATTACTAATATACCCTAACCATATACTTTTATTCTCACTCTCTCATTCTTACTTGTTTATTAGATACACATTATTAAGGTTTATTTGGAAAAAAATTAAGAAAAATTATAAAGTTGTTTATATTTAAGAACAAATTGAGATATGAAAGTGATCTTATATTTATGAACGGGGGAGTATTATGTATTAGTTTAAAAGCTAGGAAAATTAATTTGGGGGATGATGATAAACATAGTAAATGAAATGGACCAATATTTATGACCAAATCCAACAACATCTTGCTCTTATATTAGGGAATAGAGGTATCTTATGAGCATTGAGCACGAATTCATTACAAACCATGTTACTCATAAATCAGATTTCACACTATACATGAGGAAAATGTGTTAAGTTAAATCTGATACAAAAACTGTTGAATATCAAATCTTCATAGCATACTTTATGATGCAGATTCCAGAATCACCAAACTTCAAAGTGAGATTCACACTGAACATTGAAGAAGGAGGAGGAAGCAACAGCCAATTCTACCTAATGGACATAGGAAGCTGCTGGAAAAACAATGGAAAACCTTGTGATGGTGATGTGACAACAGATGTCACAAGATACAGTGAGATGATCATTAATCCAAGCATAACATCATGGTGTCACAAAGATAACCTCAATGTGTGTCCACCATACCATACTTTTCCTAATGGAACACGTGTCCATCGCACCGACACCTTGAACTTCCCTTATGATGCCTACCATTTGTACTGCTCTCCTGGGAATGCAGAGCATCTTGAAGTACCATTCAGTTTGTGTGACCCTTATAGCAATCCTCAGCCACAAGAGATAGTTCAGATTCTGCCACACATAGTTTGGGGTGAGTATGGGTACCCTACAAAGCAAGGGCAAGGGTGGATTGGAGATCCTAAGACATGGGAACTTGATGTTGGGAGATTGTCACACTCACTATACTTTTACCAGGTTAGAGATTTTATTCTATATGCAAATTTCTTAATGAATATAGATTTTAACTTGTTTTGTTTTCTAATGGGTTATCATGGAGTGAGATTTGGTTAGTGATATCAAAGTTGATCATTTTCTTCCTTTCACTTTATTTTTTTCCTTTCCTAGATTAAAATCTTCAGACAGCAAATGGAATAGTCCATAGTTGTCTTATCTCAATATGTCCAAAGATTGACTGATTTTACCAATGGTTAGTTGGTTGAGCTGGTAAGTGGGCTACAACCACCTTAAGGATGAGAACTCATGTTCAAGTCCTTGGAAGCACTCTCATTGGGAGAGGACAACCTTGCCTATGAAGGCAACACTTCCACCCCTCAAGTACGGATTAAACCGGACGGTGATTAACCAAAAAATAAAAGATCGACTGATTTTGAGTTAATTTCATTGTCGAATATATATTGTTAGAAAAAAAGGAGCATTCAACTGCATGAAATTAAAGCTAATGCAGGGTTTAGACTATTATAATCTAAATTAGGGTGGCACTAGAAATTCCCACCCATACACACACACACAAGTGAAGATACCTAGAAAATTTAACAGCTGAGGAAAGAAATAACTAAGGAACATGGAAGATGAAATCTCCTCATTTTAATATACTATGCCTATTCTATATTTTAGAAAATTAAATATGTACAATCTTCACGAAATATTTCTCAACTCCTATTAAATTAGCAATCTAGCAATAATAATATCAGATAAAATTTATTACTTGACAATGTGAGAAACCTTGATGCAATAAATTGTTTGTCTCATCATGCATGGATCTAAAGTCCAACTATATTTATGCATATTTGTGTGTTAATATCTATACACTTTTTTGTTGGCAAGAAAAAAATTCATACACTTTTTATTTTGGCAAGAAAATATCTATACACTTGCAAGTAAGTTGTTGTGATTTATATTTATGGTTGCAGGATCCTGGGACAAATCCCGCAAGAAAACAGTGGAGTTCTGTTAACATTGGGACAGAGATTTTCAAAGAAGCTCATCAAACTGCCATTTGGACTGTCTATGACTTTGACATTCTTATTCCCTCTTCATAAATTCATTTCCTTATTCTTCTCTCACCACTCAATTCCTTTGTATAACACAATTATCTTCCTCTTTATTCGTCACTTTTCAAGAAAACCTTATTGTTTAATTATTGCAAAATATCCACATTGTATTATCCATTTGTAAACTGCATCACCGGTCTCTCATTTCCATGGAGATCACTGGAATCATAAAATTACATATAACTATCATTTGATAGAACAATTTTTTTTTTGCATAAAAGCGATCCCGATCATTTACATTCACACAAGTATAATTATATGTGGATAGTTATATAATTATACTAACCAAGTTAGTATAATTATATGTGGAAGTGTATCCACATATAATTATATTTGGCTAGTATGATTATAATAGGCTAGTAGCACTTTCTTTTAAATGCATAAATATAAAAAATTTTATAAGAGAATGAAGCGGTAGTCTGACACTAAACGTGGACACACTTCCTAATAGAAGATTCAAACATTGGCTCATCATGCTGTGATAGACCAACCCTTTTATTGGACGTAATACATTGATCCCATAGAAAAGATTTAAATTTTGTGTATATGCATAATGATTTGAAGTTAGAAAATAGAAAAATCATGGGGACCGCAAATCAACCAATTCGATATGCTACTTGATGTTAGAAAAGGAAGGAAGGAAAAGAATCAATAAAGCTATTGAGAAGCATAGAGTGATGTTAATGATTATGATCCTTCCACTTTCAACCGAAGGAAATATATATATCACACAAGATTAGTTCGACCACATCAACTTTCAAAATTCTCCCACAAACTCCCGATTGCTTCTCAGTTATGCTCCCTTTATAGATCCCATGCACTTTCACATCATCATCAATATTTCAAAGAAAAATATTATGAGAAAAAGTTTCAATGTTTCATCCTCATATTTCATAAAATATCTCAGTAAAGATCATTCTCATCGGTCTCTGATTGATGGAATTGAACAGAAAAATATATATACATGCTTTGAAAACTCAAAATATAATGGGTTAAAATCCTTTGAAGTTCAATCATGTAATACCTTTATCAAAACTGAAATTCTTATTATTTTTCTAGTGCCATAAGTTTATATGTGTCATACAACTTATAAAAGTTAGTTTCAATTGATTTTTTTTTTGGGGGGGAGGGGGTATTGGAGAGATCACCACTTCCCTAATACTTCATTCATTCCTAAATATAAGATCATTTTCCCTAATTTGATTAGATAAGAATACTAGTTAAATTAGTTATCAACACATGATATTACTAATTCACCCTAACCATATATATTTATTCTCAATCTCTCACTCTTGCTTGTTATTATAGATAATGATTATTAGGGTTTATTTGGAAAAAAGTTGAGAAATATTAGAAAATTGCTTCTATTTAGAAAAAAATTGAAATTTGGTAAAGTGATCTTATATTTAGGAATGGAGGGAGTATGTCATAATAAATAATTATGTAGAATGAGAAATTATATTATGATACTACTTTGAAAATTACAAATAAAATTTAAGAAATGATAGCTGTAAAATACAATAAACATTGTAGAAACAATTATTTCTTCGTGATTTTCTCTAATCATTTCCTAGAAAATGATACAGGTAATTATGGTCACTATTTATTCATGAAATGTTTGGATCATCAGGTAGAAATATCTTCAGGTTAGGGACTCTTCAACTTCTTTAATTCCAATATCCAAGGGTGGTATGGTAGGTAAGAATTTGATTGTATTTTGCGTCACAATTCTAAGATTTTTTATACCTTGTTTGCTCCATGTCAAAACGTACGGTCAAATAGAGATATTTTCGAATCCGGCCAACAAAAATTATTCAAGATAATTCGAAGCTATTGGTTTATCAATTTTGCAATTAAATCCCCAGTAAATAATTGCGCAAATAATGAAAAATTCAAGGAAAAGGAGCAATCATCATTTATCATGTGTACAGATATTGGTTTATGGACTGCCCGGAACTACTCTATGCTTTGGATACATATTTCATTTATTGTATTGCATAAAATTTAAAAATTGCAATAATTTATGTTTGTAACTTAATAAAGGGTCAACTCAGTTCTAATACCCACTTGGTGAGAGTGCTGAGGAAGAAAATATAATAGACAATCTTACCCTTCCTATGTAAAGAGGTTGATTCAAACCCACAACCTCAGACCATATGACAAGTGAGCTTATCATTGAACTAAATCAGACCTTGCTAGTGAATAGTTAAGAAAAAATATTTGTGATGGCATCAAGTGGTGAATAGTTTAATCACTTAAAGGCTTGTTTCACCAGTTTTATGGAGCATTTCAATTTCTCTTAGTAAACGGTCTCTTAGAATTATTGAACTATTCAATGCATGAGCGGAGCATAATATAAATAACAAACTTAAAGAAATTACAGTTGAAAATGAAGGCTGAAAATTCTACAATATAACAAGTAAGTACCTTTAACCAATGACAATATATTTAATGACAAAAGCTTGAGCACAAGTTATCATCAACTAATGCACTATAAGTTTGTACCAAAATTTGAACAGCCAACCATCTTTAGATCCCTTCCTGCCATAGACTTTTCCTGACCTTTTTCAAATCTGTACATAAGCTTTTTACCCAAAAAAACGTCTATAAGTAAAATCAGCATTTAACAAATATATTTAAAGAGAAAGTAACATTAAGGAATGAGATTGTCTAAAAGTATAATTTCCCTTTTTTTTAACATGACCACTTATTCACTCCGTTTTTCTTTATTCCTCTTGGTTGAATTATATACAGTCAACTTTATAATTGCAGAAAATCTGCATTTGGCACACTCACATGGGACTGACTAGGACCAAAAAACCAGTAGGCGCCTCCTTATTAAACCTGGTATCAGGTCATTTGTGCGCCATTATATAGAAGAATAAGCTAAATCATCCTCCACCACTCAAAGGAGAAAAGTACTTTAGTCTCTAGAATAATTATGTTTGAAAAATCTTGCCCACTTTTGTTTTGTTTAAACCAGGATCTTCAAGTAATATGCTGCAGAATTTTATAAAAAAAACAAATAGGCCACCACTCATGACGACACCTAGTCATTGCTGCTCACTTTTTATCTGATAGCACATGTGAATCATTCACTAACAACGCAAGGAATAAAAGTCATCATTTCTGTGATCCACCTTTCTTCTAAGAAACTTTATTGCAGAAGGAAAAAATACCTAATGATGTCATTTTGGCAGAAAGCAATGAACATACATAGTCTTTTAAAGCAATAAATTCTTCAAAAGAATGAGTGGATTATACTGACCCATAGTCCTGCATGTTTCATATTTGAGGCAAACTGAGGTAGAATCTCCACTGAGACAGCTCAGAGCAAAGACTAACGATTTGACGCCAGATGCCTGCAGTATAAGCTGATCTCCTTCTGCCACAATTCATGCAAAGATGACGTATGAAAATTACAAAATGTCAATTGCACACAACAGATGTCCATTGTTTTTGTTCCTTTTTCCTGAACTAGATTGAGCTGTGAAAGCTACTCTCAGCCAAACCTTCATATATTAATTGCACACTAACTCCATCCATGTTTTACTCGAATTATGGAAGCAGAAAGTTTGGCATGACCAGTTATATTCTAATGAGGATGCCATTGTGTATGTTAGCAGCTGATGGTTATTACCATAAAATGTAATGTTTAAGACTTACCGGAAGTGAAAATGAAAATGGAGAAAAGGATAAAGAGAGGCAGAATAGAACATAATCTCTTTCTGGATTCCTATAACTTAAAGTTACATTACAAACATGTTTAAGCCAACTGTTCAACAGCGACTCAATGTTTCTCTTATGATACATATGGTATTGCCTGTGACTTCTTATGATTATTAATTTCAATGAAAGAATTGTATAACAACATCCAATAAAAATTGGAGGACAAAAGAAACAGATTTTTGACACTACACAACAGGTACAGAAATGGACATTGTTACTGATACATCACCAGCAAAGCTTGTATCCCTGTCTGCAGCTGAATTGCTAGCATATGCATACCCTACACCTAAACCGCCATAATTCAAATATGTATTTTCACATCTTTGAAATACCCTAGCCAGTGAAGCTGCTTTTCTTCTTGCCCGCTTTGTCCCGGTGAAAAGCAGGGTTTGAAGCAATCCAGCCAAAGCTGGTGCCCTAACCACCCTTTCAGTTGCAACTGTGCCACCACTGCGGCACAGCTCAAGCAAGGCCGCAACCGCATTCTCCTTACCTCTTGGCGTCCCACACCGCATCATTCCGATTAATCCAGCTACTGCTGCTTCCTCATTAACCACAGCCTTTGCCCCAATAGACTGCCGCACAATCAAGGCCAATGAACCAGCTGCTTCCTCAGCAACTCCTTCATTTCTCAAAGCCACAACTAGAGCTATTACGGCCCCTGCTTCAATCATCCTGGCACAATTCTCAGTGTGGGTGGAAAGATTAAACAAAGCTGTCACAGCATCCTTCTTCCCTCTAGGCGTCCCCTCTTGCAACAAACAAGCTAGAGCTTCCACGGCTCCCACCTTATCTGCAATTCTCTTCTTGTAGTCATGGACGGCAGAGAGACTGAACAATGTTGCGGCAGCATTTTCCCTTGCCTCTGTTGTTTGCCCAAATCTCAACACGTCAACAATTGATGCCAAACACCCATCCTCGTCCATTATCCGACTTTTGTTCTTCTCATAAATCGATAGGTTGAGCAGTGCAGTTACAGAGTTCTCCTGGGCCACAGCATTAGGAGAGGATAATAACTTTTGAAGATGAGGAATAGCTCCGGCTTCCGCAATGAAGGCCCGATTTTCTTTTCCCGTTTTCGCTAGCAATCGAATCTCCCGGGCAGCCACAGTCTTTGCAACTTGTGACCCATCAGCAAGCTGCTGAATGAGAAGTGATGCTGTCGCTCTGTTGGCTTCAAGGGCAGCCTTGGTAGGAGAAGTTGAAGCAAAAATTTCAACTGACGGATCCATGACCTCTGGTGTATCATATGGAATTCCATGAGCAGTGCACCATTGCATGATCAAATTCCTAAGCGATCGATTAGGAACAAGGCGGGTGCTACTAAGCATTTGCCCAGTTTTTGGACAAGTGCAGTGGCCATCCTCAATCCAACGTGATATTGAACTTCGATCATACGTCTGTCCCGTGGAAATTATAACAGGATCACACATAAGGTCCAACGTTATTGGACAACAAAAGTCCTTTGGAATAATGATAAAAGTTCCAGCAATCTCCTGACTAATCAATCCCCTTTTGGGTTTTTTCTTATTCCCACTGCTTAACTCCCTCTCATCTTCCTCAAATCCAAACAGCAAAAACCTGCAATACCTTGTCAAAGCAACAAGCCCATTAAGCACCGAAATCGTCGGCTCAACATCTCCCTCATGATGCACAATCTGCTCCTCCAAAGCCTCAATTTCACTTCTACAACTCCCAGCATCCAAAATCTTCAACTTCTCCACAAACAAAAACCTCAACTCCTCCGAATCAGGAACACCGCCATCCTCAAAATCATCAAGAAACGACAAAAACCTTATCCTAAGACCATCATCCTCCTCATCAATAAACAACCTAGCATCCCTTGATTGCTTCTTCAACAACTCAACCAATTCCCTAACATCCTCACACAGCCCAACATCATCAACAGGAAAAACATCCAAAATAGTCGAAATCTCCTGATTCAAATCATGAAAATGACCAGAAATTGAATGATTCTGAAGCAAAAGCCACAACTTACTAGACTGACCACAATAATCAAGAAGAATCTTTGACCTATACAACAACAAATAAAGCTCCTTCAAACAAAGATTCCCCGCGCGTGGAATACACGCGCCAGTTTCCACCAAGTACTCCAAAAGCAACTTAAACACCTCAACCTTCCGTACAAGTGACCGCGAATTCCTTCTCTGAAAGAAGAAAGATCGCTCAGAAATTGAATTAACAACATCAGTGGATACAGAAACTAGGGTTTGACCTAAAACGACGTCGGATAAGTCAACTGGAGCGAGAAATGCTTCCAACGTCGGCGACCTCCTTCGCCGTAACGACGAGAAAATCGCACCAGAAGCCATGGAAAGTGAAAAACTCAAAAAAAAAAAAAAATTCCCAAATTGTGAAATTCTAGGGTTTCCGAAAATTCACGAATTCGAGCAAGAATTGAAACTGAAAGTGAAATTCAGAGGAAATAGTCAACGAATATAGCAGCAGAAACCATGGAAAGCGAAAAAAGGTGAAAATCCCCAAATTGTGAAATTCTAGGGTTTCTAAAAATTCACGAATTGAAGCACAAATTGAAATTGAAAGTCGAATTGAGAAGCAAGAGTCAACGAAATCGGGAATTGGAGATCGGATTATGAGATCTGTGAGATTTCGGAGGAGGAATTTTTGTGATTTGTGAATTTGCGAGAAGCATAATGAAGTGAAGAAATGAATAGAAGGGTTGAGATTTTATTATATGAAGAAATGGAAAGAAGGTGACTATGGGATAATTAATTAATTGAATTCGGCCGAATAGGAAGGAATACGCGTACTATAGATGAGAAAGAGTGAAAAAAATGTTGTTGTTCTTGTTGGTTGAATGAAGCATTGTGAGTTGTGAATGTGATAATGACTTGCCAAAGTTTGACGATTACTTTGATTATGCATAATCTTGTCTTTTCATAGAGGGAATAGAGGAAAGTGATACCTACAAATCTACAATTACTAGGTTGGTTACTACTACTACTTACTAGGTTTGTTTTTGAGATTGGTTTGTGTGTTAATCTTGGATTAGCATCCATTTTGTAACTTGGATTAATGATAACTAACACTGTAAATTAAAGATGAATTGCATCAATTTTCTGCATTTAAGTCAACCAATATGTTTTTTTTTTTACCAAAGTCAACTAATATGTTTTAATCGATATGTTAGTAAACAAAATAATGTAAGCTGTAGGGATGAAAGTTTCAAGGGTTAGATATTGTATTTTAGGACGAACAATTAATGAAGTACTTCTATTGAATTTTGATCAATGAATTATAAGAAAAAAATCTTTGATTGACCAATAACAACAAATGACATTAAACTCATTTTAAAAGTGTTGCTTGAATGCCAATTGACGATATTAGTTAATTAGAGAATAGAGAATTTTTATAGTTTATTGTCTAAAATGAGATTATTTATTGTTCGTTGTGATCGTTAATTGTTCATTGCAAAATACTCCCTCCATTCCTAATTAATATTAGATCACTTTCAAATTTTAATTTGTTTCTAAATTTAAGATAGTTTTTCAATTTTTCCCAACTTTTTCCAAATTAACTCTAATATCGAGTATCTATAATAACAAGTAAATGAGGGAGAGTGAGAATAAATGTATATAGTTAGGATGAATTGGTAATATCATGTGTTAATAACTAACTTAATTAACATCCTTAATTTAATCAAGTTAATTAGTAAAAATGATCTTATATTTAGTAACAGAAATGTATGAACAATTGTCATGACAGTATGGTTAACTAACCTTTGACCTTTAAACAAATAATGGCTCGTGTATTCGACAACATTTCGCTCTCGATTTTATTGTTTTTCACATTGAGACTTTCTGTATGACACAATGTCTATATGATTAAAAGCCTATAGACAGTTTAACACGTAAAACACCCCATAGTGATAAGTAAGGCCAATGGAGTGAGAATGTTGTGCAATTTGTTATAGGATGATTTGTTAAAGGGCAATGGCCCTATTTTATACCCAAAGTAACCACCCTGGACCATCCACCACCATAAACTAACAGGTGGTACAATATTACACTCAAAGTAACCAAAGTGGTCCAAAAATACCCTCAACAGACGTTCTTCAACGTTTGACCGTTATGTTGGATGATATGGCGCCCACGTGTTATATTTTTTCCACGCGACACCTGTGTAAATGCCACCTGGATGCCCACGTGTTATATATCCCATATTTTTTCCCTTGTGCAAATGCCACCTGTGCAAACCCTAGGTCTCTCTGCCATCAACACAAGGGAAAAAACATGGGAAATATAACACGTGGGCATCCAGGTGGCATTTGCACAGGTGCCGCGTGGAAACAATATAACACGTGGGCGCTATATCATCCAACTAACGGTCAAACGTTGAAGACCGTTAGTTGAGGGTATTATTGGACCACTTTGGTTACTTTGGGTGTAATATTGTACCACCTGTTAGTTTATGGTGGTGGATGGTCCAGGGTGGTTACTTTGGGTATAAAATAGGGCCATTGCCCTTTGTTAAATGATCAACGTATGTTGTAAATAATTATACTAGCTATTTTTCACACCATTTTAGAAGCAATTTTACAACTATAATAAACCAAAGTTAATCAAGTACATCAATTTCTCTTCGCTCACCAAAAGTTATTGTGAAAAGAGGACTACATTATATGTTTTCATCAATGTTAAGGACTAATAGCACCATGGAGAATAAATTACTACTATGTTATGCATGAAAAATGTTTTCTATTATTATCCTTTTATCCTTCTTATGTGTTTTATTCCTTGTTACCTCTGACTTTACCTTATGATGTATTTTAACGTTTATTATCAGTCTCATGTGGTTTTTTTTTTGTTTAAAAAATGTTGTTTAATTTATTTATTAATGGACTAAAACACAAGGAAAGCATGTTAAAAGTTGCTACTATAAAAGTTTTTATTCGAATGAAAACAAGTATATTATATAAAATCTATGTACATTTTACAAAAACCCTCTAAGCAGTTGGGTCAATAGCATTAAGTTGCACATTGCTAGAGGTCATAAGGTTTTACTAGAGTATGAATTGAAAAAAATGACATTTTCAGGCTGAATATTCTCTTGGGTGAAAATGTTTTTATTTCTGCTACTCAAGAGTCTACATAGAAGTGTTCCAAAGAAAGACCTCCTATAAATGTTTGTTACAAGAATGTACAAGCATACTTTTTATGAAGCTTGACAAAATTAAAATTTAATTTTTACTATTAACAGAACATACCAACTCCTTCCCAGTTCCCACCAATGAAATTTCTCTATTTCACTAACAAACAATGAAATTCCTAAAGCATATAAATATAATAAGAATAATCTGAGGAAATAAAATGGTCAAAGAAACATGTTCCTTGAACAAGCAATTTAGATTTCACAATAATGGTCTAATTTTAAATAATCTCGAGATGACTTAATAGTTACCAAACATCCAAATCAGTGATAATTTTTTTTGTTAATTTGAAATTTTTAAATAATTGAAGGTGGTATTATTATAAATTTTGTAAAGGGTCCTCCTAGCCGTAGATGTGATTTACCCAAACTGTCAGGCTAATAACCCGAGGTCAGAGTTTATGCGGATCTGGATTTTCTAAGCCCCCATTTTCTAAGCCTCTCTAAGCCACCATTTATCCTCATCCTTCATTTCATCCAATGGCTCACAAATAGACACATACAACATTAAAAAAAAGAAAGAAAAATAAAAGAAATGCATATGATCCCTCCCCTTTCTTCTCAATTCCCTGACCACGTGACCACCCACCCACACGCAGCCGCCACCCCTTGACTCCATTAATGGCACACCAAAGCTTCTCCTTCTCCTTCCTCTTCTTCCTAACAATACCGATTCCATTTTCGTGCCTTCTCTATGTCCTTCCACATTTAAACAACAATGGCTTCCTTCTCTTTTTCACAATCTCTCTCCCTCCGCCGCCACACCTCTCTCCCCCTCGGTAACGACGTCATCACCTGCAAATTTAATCTGCAGCTCGGACAGAATTTTGGAGGTCACATGAAGTGGTCAAGAGGGAGATCTGGAGGGCCCACCCGAACTGGACGCCGACGGCAATGGAGGTGACGAGAAGGCGGCGGTAACCACGGTGGTGACAAGAAGGCGGTGGTGGACAGTGGTGGTTATGGAGGGTGAATGGGAGGAGCCGATGATTTGGGGAAGATGGGATGGGAGGAGGAAACATGGTGAGGTGAGAGAGAATAGATATGGTGAGGTGGGGTGTAGAAGACAAAGATGTATGTGTAAGCTTGTGAGCCATTGGATGAAATGGAGAGTGAGGATGAGAGGAGGCTTAGAGAGGCTTAGAAAATGGAGGCTTAGAAAATCCAGATCCGAGTTTATGCAGATAAGTCCTGAAGGTTAGCGTGGTGATTGAGTTTGACTTTGTCCGTGAATTAGGGCAACAAACATGAAATTCCATAGATACCCAACTTATTCTTCCTATTCCTTTGTTGTTATGACTTCTTTGAAGACCAAAAATTTCACAGTGTTTTCCACTATTATTTGTGTTTCGTGTTTTGTTTTTTCTCCACAAAGGGGCAGTCACAGACTCACAGGGTTTTTATCTTCATTTCATTATTTACTATTATTGGTTTTAATTCAAACCTCTGCAATGCAATCCTTTTGACAAAATTTAATTTAAAAAATTGCTTTTATTTTTGTGAGGTCTTACAGACCAACCATTTCATTAGGAAAGTGCTTTTCAATTTTTTGAAGTGCTCGGTTGGTTTCCCTTTAATTAAACCTATGTTTGGTGTAGAAAAGCACTTTTTAAAAAATGACACAGAACAAGTTTCTTTAAGCAAAGTTGTGAGTTTAAACCCTTGGGGAAGGATATAACAGGATGTGAGTTATAATTTTGAAAATTATTAATATGAGGGTACTGGAAATAAAATTAATTAAAATAATAGAATCATGGGCGAGTGAACTTCGCTATTATTTATTATTTTTTTTTTTTTGCTTAAAGCCTCCGGTATCCGACACTCTTTGAGTACCTACTAAACCAGAGTTTGCCCGGGAAGGGCGCGCCAAGTAGTGAACTTCGCTACTATTATGATAAGTTGATAACTTTTAGTTGCATTATCACAAATTGTGCTATTGATTATAGTTTGACTATTTGGTACTTAATTTTGTTATTTCACACCATATATTAATTAAGATGCTAATCAATCAATAAACCTGTTCTCAATTTGTTGTCAAAAGTTTTTTAACTATTATTTTCAATTTATCATATAGATTGTAGACTATAAGCTAAATATACAGAGAATTGACTGGGAGATTTTCATTCAAATTTGATTTATAATATTTTTATTTTTATTTTAAAATTTAATTTATACTCTATTGAAATTACTTCTGACATTCATTCAAAGATGGTAATAATAATAAAAATTTAAATAAAATAAATCAAATCAAAACAATTTGAGATTTACATTTTTTGTTGATAAACATGTATAAGTTTGCTTCTTCTGGTATTTCTGGAAATACAATCTGTTAGTAATAAAGATTTTTTAACAACAATGAGAATCTCTCATATATATATATATATATATATATATATATAAAAGGAAGCTCTCTCATAAAACAATTAAACACATTCAAATTTCAAAGAATCCTTAAATTACATTGAAATCCCAATGAACTTGGGTAATATTAAATGACTAGTCATTGAGTTGTCACTATTAGTTGTTTAAGCTTATGTAACTAATGAAATACTCCCTCCGTTCCTAAATATAAGATCACTTTGGGGAAGTGGATAAGTTCCTAAATATAAGATCACTTCCTATTTTATCTCAAGTTTTGCCCAAACTACCCTTATACTCCATCTTTTCATTGAAAATCTCTCCTCCTTTTAAAGTTAAGTAATTGAGGGGATTTTGGGAAGATCATATAATTTTATTGTCTTCCTTAATCTCCCCAAATTAACCAAAGTGATCTTATATTTAGGAACGGAGGAAGTATTTAGTTATACTTATAATTGACAACTCAATGAGTTGTGATTGACAACTCAATAACAAGTCATTTAATATCACACAAGTGCCTTAGGACTTTAATTCTATTTCACTATTCCTTAAAACTTGAATGGGATTAATTGTCGTAAACATCATTATGGTTATCCCCATATTTAAATTGGCACCTAAATGTTGTTAAAATGCTAATGGTTATATTCTTTAGCATTTGGAAATAGCTTGTCCCTTAAAATTCTGAATGTTGCATCTATTCATATTTTAAACTTTTTTTTCGTACTTTTCTTTTTGAATTGCTTAATTGCATCTATTCCATTGGACCGTTATTTTAAACGTTAATTGCTTAATTGCATCTATTCCATTGGACCGATATTTTAAATCTTAGTTTTAAATAATTGACGTATATTTATATGTTTGAATGTGGGTAATTTATATATATTTAATCACGAGGAGGTCGTCAAACAGAACCCAGAACTTTAATTTATTTTGTATATATGTATAAAAGAAAAAGGAACATGGATTTATTTAATTAAGTTCTTAATTAAAGTATTCAGAAAATAATTCCTTTTTCATCAATTTCTTTTTAATTTTAAGAAGAAAAAGTTTTAGGACTTGACTTAGGATAGGTTTGGCTAAGAAGTTGACTTTGCCATGAGGCTGGTCCCACGCGATGGCATGGAGTGTGGAGATGAGGTCCCACGCGATGGCATGGAGTGTGGAGATGAGAATGCTTTTTTGTGTTTTTTACGTAGTGATGACATGTCGGCCATACCGCAGGTTGACCAACATCGAGAATCTCATTGTCATGCAACACTTTGTTTTTTTTGGCCCATAACAACACTTTGTTTTTTATTTGGCGTTATTAACCAACTAATAATTTGGTTCTACAATGAGATGCGGTTTAAAAGAATTCCTAGCATTGGAAAGATTTTTATTGGAGGGGATCTTAATGAACATGTTGGTAAAGATGCAGGACAATACACACAAGTTCAAGGTGGTTTTGGTTTTGGGACAATTAATAATGAAGGACAATATATTATTGAATTCTGTATGACTAACAATTTAAAAATTATTAACACTTGTTTTGAGAAACAGGAAGAACATTTGATTACATTTAAGAGTGAAGTTAATAGATCACAGATTGATTTTTTCTTAGTAAGGAATTCGGACAGAAAAATTTGTACAAACTGCAAGGTGATTCCAGGTGATGGTGTAGCAACACAACATAGGCCTCTAGTTTTAGATGTTCGGGTGAAGTTTATTAGAATGAAGAAGCGAGAGATGTTGCAACCAACAATTAGATGATGGCAATTAAGAGGGGAAAAATGAGAATTTTTAAGAATAGGTTGATGAATGAATGTGTATGGGATAAACAAGGATGTGCAAATGACCTGTGGAAAGAATTGAGTATGTTGGTGCGACAAGTAGCCAAAGAAGTTTTAGGTGAATCAAAGGGTTATATTAGGCGTAAAAAGGAGACCCAGTGGTGGAATAATAATGTTCAAGAGAAAATTAAATTTAAGAAACAGTGTTTTAAGGATTTAAATATATATGATAGTGAGGAAAATTGGGTCAAATATAGATTAGCAAAGAAAGAGGCGAAAAAAGCTGTTAGTGTAGCTCGATCTACTTCTTTTGAGGAGTTTTATAAAGAATTAGGGACAAAGGATGGGGAACAAAAAATTTATCGTATAGCAAAGATAAAGGAACATAAATCAAGAGATTTAGATCAAGTAAGATGTGTTAAGGATGAAGAAGATAATGTATTGATTAATGATGATAATATTAGAGATAGATGGAGGAATTATTTTTATAAGTTGTTTAATGATAGAGTAGAAAATTTGAATTATGTTATAGATGATTTAGGGATTAGTGATAGGAATAGCAGTTTTACAGATAATAAAGATTAGAATTAGTGAAGTTGAGGATGCTCTTAAGAAAATGACTAAAGGAAAAGCTGTTGGACCAGATGGTATTCCTATTGAACTATGGAAATGTTTAGGAGAAAATGGAGTGTGGTGGCTTACTAAACTATTTAATGAAATTTTAAGGTCTAAGAAAATGCCAGATGATTGGAGGAAGAGTACATTAGTACCTATTTATAAAAATAAAGGTGATATTCAAAATTGTGAAAATTATAGAGAAATAAAACTTATGAGTCATACAATGAAGTTGTGGGAAAAAGTAATTGAGCGTAGGTTACGTAATGAAACTAGCATATCCAAAAATCCTTAAAGAAGGACATAGGCTTCATTTTTTTTAGTTAAATCAAACCCAAAAATCCCACTTGAAATTTCATTTGATTCCTCTCAAATCTTGCTCGAATCACCCAGCAAGGAAGAAGAAAAGAACAAAGGAAAGCTCACCTAAGGGCTATCGAGTTTTGAGCGTCTCAGCCATTTCTGCCATCGTAGGCCGTCGCCGGTTTCAGGAAAAGAGGAAGAGGAAAGATGATATGGTGAAAGAGGGAAGGAGTGTCGAACAGAGAGAGATTTAGGAGGGTGAAGATGGTGTTGAGAGAGTGAGGGTTTAGGTAGTGAAAGAGATGGGAGAGTGGGTTTGATGAAGACAATGGACGGTGATGATAATCACAGTGAGGAGCAAGAATTATATATATAAAACAAACTAGTGGTTGTGGTTAATGGAAAGGATAAACATGTATTAAAAAGAGTAGATATTTTAAGAATGAATGGATGGGATTTGAGTGGGGAGATGAGGATGGATTGGAAACGGGTAAACATGATTTTGGGAAGATATTTTGAGTCCTAATATAATTTCTCTAGATATGTTTTTGTTCCCAAATTTATATTTCCTAAATGCTAAACAATACCTCAAGATTCTAAATATTGCCTTATTTATTCCTTTTGAAATTTTGGGGTGTTACAGTTAAAGATAAATTGACGTTGATGACCAATAGTTGGTCAATTCGATACTATTTATCGTTTTTTTCGCTTAATTGATACTTGCATAATTGTTTATTAGTCAACTTTTTCCTCAATCCTTTTCCCTATTCGTCAATCCAGTAATACATAGCTCCAACCAAACTATATTAAACTAATTAAATTAATACACAGTCCCAAATAATACTGTCAAATAATAAATCAATACAATACTAAACTAACCACTCATAAAGAAATCTACACGATACTGTGTAGTATTTGTCTCTGTATTGTTTGGAGTGTTGGACTCATGGGACTGATGTTGATGCAGCGTTTTGTCATCCGCTATGTTTCTTCTGTCATCTTCTACTTGCCCTAGGATCAATGCTAAAAGAATATTTCCAAAGGCTCTAACATCATTCTGCTGCTCCCTTGCTCTGTTTAAATAAATAAAAAATTAATATGAGAGGGAAGAAGGAAGAATTTAAAAGGGTGAAGACAAGAATTAGAAAAGAGATTAGAGAATAGAGGGTCAAAGAGGAGAAAGGGGAATTTCCTTTCTTCTCAAAGTTTGCATGATCAATACCCTAAATAAAACATAATTTATGAACAAAACAAGTATTCACAAGCACAATTGAAGATTTTACGCAAACAAATATCTACACAAACAAACAATATTGCTCATACCAAGCCAACCCGAGCAATGAATTAGAAATCACCATTTCTCATTCCAATTAATATCAACTCCATTAAGAAAAATTGAAAACCACCTCTAGAACTAAGATAGAGCAAAAATTCCAACATTCTCATTATAGAGTTTCTAATATTATATCAAAATCTCAACACGGTAACAAGAAAAATTCCAAACATTTTTGATAGTATCAACAGCAAACAAAACCACAATCAAAGACAATTAAACATAAATTTCTGGATTAATTGTAGAGTACCACAATCTGGTCCCTTTATACAAGAGTAATATATGGTATTCAAATCATTTATCACACCAACTAATCATGACAAGAGACTAAGTAAATAAATAAATTCATTCACAATCCTGAACCTTACTACTTATGATTATATTCTAAAAGCAAATCAAGAATTTTACATTCTTTCATTTTCCCGCCATTTTTTTCATGCGTGATTGGAATAGGAATGAGCGAAGGAGACGAGTGAATTGTTGATTGCATTTTGGAGGAGATTAAATTGAATAGTGTGAATGGCAGATGGTGGGGGTGATGATATGACGAAAAGGGTTGTTTTTGTGACTGTGGGGACCACTTCATTTGATACCCTTGTGAAAGCGGTGGATTCTCCAATGGTGAAGCAAGAGCTATTTGCAAAAGGCTACACCCACCTCCTCATTCAAATGGGTCGCGGATCTTATCTTCCCACAAAGGTACTCTTTAAAACACTTACTATTGTGAGCTATTATTAGCTTCAAATGATGATTTGCGTTCAAATGTTACATATTTTTTGCGGTCAATGGTTATTCGGATGTTAGAAAGTTGGAAATGTGCTGAATTATTTTTCAAAAAAAAAATTTAATAAAACCCAAAATTTAATGGTTATTCGAAGGTCTAGATTTTATCTTAGATTTGAAAATTTAATAAAACCCAAAATTAAAAAATCCCTACTATTTATCCATTTTTTAGGAAAATATCTTTCATTTTTCAAAAAAAAAAAACATGTCACCCAAAACATATAACAGCCCTCACTCACTCTATTTCATTCGCTCTCATTCTCTCATATCCGTACTTCCTTCCTCCACAATGAAAAGGAAAATGTCAACCTTCCAAGTTCCCTTCATCTACTTTGACGGCGACACCACAGTTGACATCGGCAATCTCACCTTTGACTCCTCCACGACTTTCAAGAACTTCCAGTCTTATGTGGCCCGCAAAATCGGCCTATTTCCCCACCAAATATCCATCTACCTTGGAAACACCGAAAGAGACTGCAAAATCCACGTCACATCTAGGACAAATTTCGCGGACATACGCCACGTAGACAAACCACTCTTCTTCATTGAGCGATGCACCATACCGTATGAAGTTCCTCCTTCTCTTTCTGAGAATGTGAAGTTTCTGAAGCAAAAGTCAGATTTTGATGCCATCGATTTCATTAAATTTGCTATGGAGTGGAATAGGAAAATTGACTCTGAAGACGAGCAGAGAAGGCTTTTGAGGAATTAGAAAATGGGAATTCTTGTTGAGAATTGATACATTATTTAGAATTAGGTTATTATTTCGCTTGTGGTGTTGTTTTATGTTTCATATTTTATGTTTCATGAGTTTTTGAGTTGATGACATGAACTGCTTTCATATTTAGACCTTAGTTAGAAGCTGTTGATATGGTAGAATCAAAATCCTTATGTGATTCTAGTTTATATTAAAGATACAATCAATGTGATAATGTCTTTTATATAAATAATATCTGTACATAGAAAAATGAAAAAATGCTAGTTATATCTTTAAAAAATATTAATCACTCCCTTTCTATTGAATATATTTTTTTACCGCCAATTAAGTTATCTGACTCAACGCGAAAAATGATGCGCTTCCGTAAGCATACGGGTCGTCAAATATAGTATAGTAAAGATTTCTATATTTTCCAATGAAAAGCAGCTCCAAACACTAACATATTAATTAAAAACTATCTTCAAAAAAACACAGCTCCCTCCGCCTTCTCTTTGGAGCAACACATTTCCACTTCCACTCATTCAATGTTTCTTCTCCAATGGCGGTGAAGTTGTTCTTCACATTAGTGGGTTTATGTCTCTTAAATGGTTGTTTTGCAAGGGAGTTGAATATAGAACTTAATGTTTCATATATTACTGCCAATCCACTAGGAAAACCTCAACAGATAAATGAATGAATCCTTCTTCCTCCGTATAATTTTCCAAAACAGCACAATACGTATTGAAATTTGACTGACTTCAATGTTATATACAATACACATTCTTATTTCAGGTCATAGCTATCAATGGTTTATTTCCTGACCCTCTTATCAACTGTACCACAAGGAACAAACTAGTATTAGATGTGGTGTCCTATTAAAATTTGTGGTTAATCACTAAAAAAACCGTAGTAGGATTAGGCGCGAATTCCTTGTAAAATCTCATTCTTTCTTGAGGAAACAACCTAACTACTAATACATAACTTAGTCTTCATATTTTATAATTTTAAATTTAAATAAATGGCATCACTAATAATAAATTTTACTTTTTTATATTGATGTGGAAAAAAAGTTATATGGTTTGTAATAAAAAAAAATTTATCCATTTTTAGGAAAATATCTTTGATTTGTCAAAAAAAACATGTCACCCAAAACATATAAAAGTCCTCAATCACTCACTAGCTCACTCACTCTATTCCATCTGTTCGCTCTCATTCTCTCATATTCGTACTTCCTTCCTCCACAATGAAAACGAAAATGTCAACCTTCCAAGTTCCCTTCATCTACTTTGACGGCCACACCACAATTGAAATCGGCGATCTCACCGTTAACTCCTCCACGACTTTCAAGAACTTCCAGTCCTATGTGGCCCACGAAATCGGCCTCTTTCCTCACCAAATATCCATCTACCTTGGAAACACCGAAAGAGACCGCAAAATCCACGTCACACCTAGAACAAATTTTGCGGACATACGCCACGTAGACAAACCACTCTTCTTCATTCAGCGACGCACCATACTGTATGAAGTTCCTCCTTCTCTTTCTAAGAATGTGAAGTTTCTGAAGCAAAAGTCAGATTTTGATGCCATCGATTTCATTAAATTTGCTAAGGAGTGGAATAGGAAAGTTAACTCTGAGGACGATCAGAGAAGGCTTTTGAGGAATAAGAAAATAGGAATTCCTGTTGAGAATATATACACTACTTTAAATTAGGTTATTATTTCGCTTGGGGTATTATTTCATATTTCATGTTTCATGAGTTTTTGAGTTGATGACATGGACTGCTTTCTTTCCCATTCAACTGTAGTTATGTTTCATGTGACATCAATGATAAATACATTTATTTATTTGTATTTTTGTAGAATCTTTTTTCAATTAAGGCTTTGCGAATTTGCTTTTTTTCCCTTTTCATTTACAACCATTTCCTTCCTTTTCTTGCGTGCCACGATTTAGACCTTAGTTGGAAGATGTTGGTGAGGGAGAAGCAAAATAGTTTTTGATAAAATGAGAGTGTTTGGATAAAGTGTCAGTAGAATAACTTTTTGAATGTCAAATTACTAAGAAGGACAATTTTGAGAAAAAAGATGACATAGTAAAGTGAGGGTATTTTTGGTAATGTGGAAAACACATAGGCTCAACCAACCCAAAATGAGAAAAAAATAGCTTCTTCAAAACCCATGGTTTTGGGTTTTGAAAATGCATTTTGGATCCGAAATGCATTTTGAGACTTTTTTGAGTGTTTGGTAGGTGATTTTTCAAAATGCATTTTGAAACCCATGGTTTTGTCCAAAATGCATTTTGAAAATGATTGCCAAACAGGCCTTAAGTTTAATTTGAACTTTGCTGTGTGTGTGTTTGTGAAAGTCTAGTTTTGAAAAACAAATTTTGTTTTTTTTTCTTTAATTTGAACTCAGAAGTATGGCCTCGCTTGGTGATCAACCCCTAAACATAACTCACCAATAGTTTTTCTCTCATAAAAAAGAACGAAGATACACTGACTATAAATGTTGATTACTTGTGTTTGCTTTAGAGCTTAAGATAAGTTATTGTCATTATTGATTAGGTTTTGAGTTCCTGCAACATGAGTCATACGATTGAATTCTCCTCTACGTTGAACTTTATAACCTGTCCAAGTCCCAACTCTCCATCACACATGTATTTTTTTTGTTTAGGCTTCAAGATTATTGGTGTTTCTTATAAGATTTAAAGTAAACTAATTAATTTCATTCTGCACAAAAAAAAATTAATGTTTTGTAACTAAATTAAAAAACAAAGATTAACGTTTGGATTTAATGAGTTTAGATTCATTTGGGCTTGAATTTATAGGACTTAAGTTGAAAATTTAAATTGAAAAGGTAGAGAGCATAACATAATTCTTATAAATCTAAAAAATTAGAATATATATTCGACCTTCTAATGTAAAATAACATATTTTATACCAACATAATTATGTTTTCAAAAGAGAGACTAAAAAGTTTTTAAAATAAAAACATTACATATAATTTTTTATACATGCAAAAAGTCACATTAGGGGAGCCTTTTTCTCAAATCAGGACCTAATTCGACCACCTAAATTTGGATTATATGATATAAATACAAAATAATAAATGCATTTTTATAATTAAGAAAATAATCACAACTACACCCTACATTGAATGTTTATTTTCTATCAACAAAGAAAAATAATAGAGCTCTTCGATTTGTGCTAATTGTGAGGGAATTGGAGGTGCAATATTACTTATTAATGGTCAGTTAATGTCTATAAAAATATTTCAAAAATAATTAATAAATCCACACTACAAATTGATTTTTTGAACTATTCTTAAAATAATACTTATATAATGAATTTTTGTTTATTAAGCGATGGAATTTTCTTTTTCCTTTTATCTAATCTATGTAATTATTCTAACTTTAATAGTAATAAAGTCAAATGAATTCAAAAACTAATTTCATTTGGTTACCTAATGAGGAAGGAAATGTCAAGACTCAAATAATATCAACTCAAAAGAAGGTTCAAGAGTTTTACTTTTGTGGCCACCGAAGGTTCAAGAGCTTTAAACAAAATTGACAATATACTTTTATATATCCATATATTTAAAGAGATATTAATTGATAAAGAATTTTTATGTAAAAATATTAAATATGCACTGTTTATTTAAAAGATAGCCATATATATCAACGTCACCTGCACTCACAAATCATTTCATGCTATATTGCTTCAATATATTATTGCATAAAATGGAATGGAATTTATTTTACACGTTATATACACTCTAATAATTTTGTTGTTAGTTTTTTCCTATTGTAATAATTTATTTATAAGAGATTTTGCGAGTAAAACAAAGTGGGTTGACCCCTTTGAAGTACGGAAAGGTTTAAAATGAGACACATCATGCCGTATGCACCACATGAAGCAAACCAGCCATGTGGGAAAGAGGAATTGGTTAGCTAATTATTAATGGCAGAGTCAAAATTATGCCTTCTTTCTTTAATACTCATAAATTAAATATGTTCACTATCTAACACCCTCTAAATCCCTAATTTAGTCTGCTATCTTACCTTAATTAATTAACTTATTATATAAATAGCATCATTTTTTTGGGTTATACTGCCCGGTTTGATTCGGACTCGAGGGTTAGGAGTGTTGCCCACATAATAAGCAAGGTTGTCCCCTCTCCCAATGAGAGCATTTCCCAAGATTCAAACTCGGGTTCTCATCCTTATTACGGGAGTTGTAGTCCACTTACCAGTTCAACCAACTACCCATTAATAATAATATCATTTTCCAGTCTCTCTCTATGTGAATCTATAATATAAGGCCCACATAATAATATTCGTAGATGTTTTCATGTGTAATAGCTTAATTATACTACTATAAATTCTTAAGTGAGACTCTGTTTCTGAGAGAAAAACACCCTGAATCATTATAGTAGTGTAATGAAAATGGGAAAAAAAAGAGTGAAGTCAAAACTTCTTTTTAATAGGAAAAAATAAAATAACAATAAACATTAAGCTACCGAAAATATTTTGGCCAAAAAAAGCTACCGAAAATATGACTAAATATTTTTTTTAACATACTTTCGATTAATCAATTGTGTGTTATGTTACTTCCTCATTTTGTAACACGAAACAATGACGACAATGTGATTTTAAACTTTAAACAAAGGAAACTAGTAGTACTCTATCAAATTCATGTCTTATTAATTATGTATTTTTTATCATTATGTGTTTCACAAATATTTCTTTCATTTGTGAATTTGTGTCTTTTTTTCAACTATGACTCTTTTCAAGGTTTGCGCATAAGAGTTATACAGTAATAATAAATATTATTTCCTCCATTCTTTAACAAAAGACATATTTTCCTAATTTCATGAGATGAATGGTTTGTTTAGTTAGTCAAAATCATTTCATATAATCAAAACACTCTAACCATACCACACTCCATCACTTACTTTTTCCTTATTGAGGAGTATCAATAGGAATTATTTATGAAAAATTACACACACAAAATGAATAAATAATTAGGAAAAGTTTACCTTCTTAAATATCTCTTATATTTAAGAATGGAGGGAGACAAGGAGTAACAACAATAAAAAAATTAACCAAAATGAGAGCTGAAAGGCAAAATATATATAATAAATCATGATTAGCTTATAAGACTTTAATTAATGTTAGTGTGAAAATCAATCTTTTCTAGACCTAACAAAAACCTGAGCATGTAAGAAGAAAAATTAAAAATTGCACAACGTGAACCATAGGTTTCATAATCATTAAAAAACAAGACGTTTCATGATTAAACACGTAGTTTAATCAATTAGGACTAGAATTAATTAAAGGTAAATTAAATTAAACACCAGATTTCACGTTTAATTATTAGTATATACTCACTCCGTTTCTAAATATAAGATCACTTTGACTAATTCGGAGAGATTAAGGAAGACTTTCCAATGAATTAGGATTACAAGATTTTCCCAAAATACCCCTCACTAAAAATTTAAAAGACAAATAGGGATTTGAGAGAGAAGTGAGAGAACTAAGAAGTATAGGGGTAATTAGGACCAAAATTGAGACAAAATAGAAAGTGATCTTATATTTAGAAACTTATTCACTTCCCCAAAGTGATCTTATATTTAGGAACGGAGGGAGTACAAAGAAAAGTCAACAAATTAATATGAACTCCGAAATTCAAACTGGCTATGGCCGACAAATATACAAGCAAATTCTAGCTAGGTCTTCCAATTCGCAACGTACAAATTGTGTTTTCAAATTACCCTTCTAATTAACAGCACCGCAAGAAAAGAAATTATAGCATATATATGAGTAAGTATATATATGTACAGATTTCGCAACAAACTATAGCACAAGCTGCATTGAACAAAAAATGAATTTTAAGTAACAAATGTGGTAATGATGAATTAAAAAAAATTGAAAATCTAATAATATAATGCCGTCTAAAGTACGTTAAAATTTTGGGATGTAGGGTTTACAAATGTCAAAGTAGATATTTAACATAGTTTATGCTGATTTGATGACATTATTAAATTTGCAGCCCGTTTAATTTATCAATACTATATTTGCTACTAGAAATTCATTTTTCTATTCAATGCAACTGGGGCAATAATAATATAATCTGCTAACAAATCTATATCTTAAACATATATATAACTAATACATACATTTGTGTTTCCTCTCTAACTTCGACATTATAACTTTGATTTTTTTGACCTTATATTATGCCTTTGATTAAGACATGATAGAGTTGTACTTATTAATTTCTTTTTGATAAATGTACTTATTAATTTATTCATTATGAGAAATAAAAAATGATCAGAATCTTCGCCAATGCATTACATGTCACGCTGTCATTAAGTTTGAAAATTCAGACCAAGCAAATGAAGTGTGAAAATAACTAGACTGAAAATTGTACAAAATCATTAATTGATCATCTGACCAAATCAATGGTTGCCCACGAAATAAATCAAACAAACAAATAAATATGCGAACAAAAATTTAAAACAATGATTTCAATAAAAGTGAAATACCTCAAATTAGAGTTCCATACCTATCAATATCATAAACATAAAACCATATTTTAAATAATAATAACCACATAAAATTTGTGTGAAGGACACATGCACAATATATTGTTAAGAGATTAAATTATTGTTCAATTGGGTGTTTTATTTTTCTTATGAGCGTGTTATCTACTTTTAGCCATGCTCCAAACAAAAGACATTATTAAATATATTTAATTAAAGAATAATTATAATTACTGAAAATGAGTTGGACATGTTTATGATCCAACTTTTTGAATATTTGCTAAGGTACAAAAATACGCATATGATTATCAATGGGTAGTTTGGTTGAGCTGGTAAGTAAGCTACAACCCCCATAATGATGAGAACACATGTTTAAATCTCGGGAAGCGTTCTTATTGGGAGAGGAGACAATTTTGCATATGTGAGCAATCTCCTACCCCTCGAGTCCGGATTAGTCGGTTGCCAATAGGTGCCGATTATCGGACGGTATTTAACAAACAAAACACACATATCATTGTTACCAAGATGCACCCAATACCATGTAATTTTTTAAAGTAAAAGTAACTATAACATTTCAAAAGAGAGGCAAAAATACCCTTTTTAAAATGTTATGGATACTTTGGTCTTATTTTGAAATATTATTGTTATTTTTGCTCCAGAAAACTTACATGGGTATTTTCGCAACTTGGCTGCAATCATGGTTATTTTTGCAACTTACCCATAAATTTTATATTGAAATTATTATCAGAAATTGTACCTTTTTATATTGGGTAAATAATACAAACGAAAAAAATATGGAGTAAATAATACAAAGTGGTTTGCTTAATGTGAAAATCAAAATGAGATTAATCAGTCAAGGGCTGGGGTTGTTTTACTCTTAATTGGACATGCGTAGCTCGGCCCATCCAACAAATAAGATAATGTGTCCAAACACAACACAAAGTCAGAAAGCCGGTCTAATTGAACTAGTTTTTAAAAATGGTTATTTTTAGGTTTATGTTATGCTTCCTCTACTTGTTTTTTATGAATACGGATTTTCTCAGCGGCCCATGCTCTCAGCGGCCCTCAGCGTCGGAGATCTGGTCCGTCCAAAATGATCCAAAGGCATAGAATGAGCCACGTCATCAAGTCATACCTTCCTTCTTCCTCCTCTCGCTTCATTTCAAAATCACTTTATTCACTCATTCTTCTCTGGTTTCTCTTTCTTCTTCAAATTCCCTTCATCAACAGCGAAAGGAAATTAATTACAGCCTCTGAAGGGAAATTTATTTTCATCATAAACACAAGAATGATGAAAAAGCAAGAGTGCATTAATAATGTTTTCTTCTTCCTCGCATGCTCTGTTTCTTCTTCTCACCACAGGGGAAGCAATGCTCTATTTCTTCTTCATTCTCACCACAAAGGAAGTGAACTCTGCAATTTTTCCTTTGCTGGTTTTTAGGTGGTGATGAACTGATAATGAATTCTTGCTTTAATTGGACTAAAGCCAATGAGAAATAGAGGTGGGAGATTAAAGATGATGACTGATGAGTGAAGCTGGAAGGGAAAGAGAGAGGCTGAAGGATATTGTAGAGGGAAGGGGAACAGTGGGAGCGTTGGAACCTGGAATCAGTTTTTTTTAATTGTTTGATGTTTGATGATGTGGCCGCTGAGGGCCGCTGAGGGCATCTGCCGCTGAGAGAGTCCGGACTCGTTTTTTATACATTGCCTCGATCTACTTGTTGATATAAGTGTTTTATTACTCATTTATAAATAATTAAATAAATTATACAATAACAAATTTCTGATGATTTTTCCTAACTCATATGTTTTGATCATGCACATTGTAACAACTCATTGATATGGAGTTAGTTATAAACTGACTTACCTTGAACAATGAAAAATTATATTTTATAAAAACTAGAAATTTGTAAAATAAAGTGAATTGATATATTATATTAAGGACTAACGTGAAAACCTTGCTTAATTATCACCAGAAATTACATAGTAAAATGTTATTAATTTAAGGGTAAATGACAGCAGATAAACACATTTTTAATTTCAAAATTCTATATATATATATATATATATATATATATATATATATAACTTATGTGAATATCATTATTCAACTAGTGAAAACATTTTATTTTGTATTTTGAATTTTAAAATTTAGAAGGTTATTAACTATCATTTTCCTCAATTTAAACGCTACTATATAGTACTCCCTCCAGTCCTAAATATAAGACCTAATTGACTTTTTTGGAAAATTCTAAAAAAGCAAAATAAGTTAATTATAAATTGATGATTTACCTAATTTTTCCCTCAGACTAGTATATTTTACCTATTAACTAATGGATAATCTAAAAATATATCAAATATATCATAATTTAATAACCTATTTCGCAACCTTAATCTCTCCAAAAAAAAGTCATCTAGGTCTTATATTTAGGACCGAAGGTAGTACTATTATTGCTTCAATCCATAATATATAGATGAGGCAGTATAGCCTATTTATATTGCTTTGGGTAAACCAGTTAGGGGCTTAGGGCAATCATCTTAACATTTATTTATCATGTATATAAATTAAGTAAAATGAGAACCCAACAATTTGTTGATTTAAAAGTTGGCGAGGAGGATTTTCCAATTCTGTATAATTCAACCTGACTTAAAAGATCGAGCTAAAACAACCTTAGACAAATGAATAACATTTGGCCCCAAAAACAAAATCAATCAATCAGCTACAATCTCTTACAATCCATAAACAAATAAAAAGAACATAAAAAGAAATCAACTCGTGTACTCAAATAAAAATAGACAAACCCATCCAAACCCATAAACAAAATAAACAAACTGAAAAAAAAAATGATCATAAGTACGTAGTCTCGTACAGATTTCTCACTTCAGAAACACAAAGCCAAGAACAAGAGCTATCATCATCATCTCAGCACAGAAACTAACATTGGAAGCAGCAGAAGATTCCAAAGTATTGTTGGCCTTATTATTAGCCTCATCATTACCACCCTCACTCTCATTCTCAGACCCCACCGACTTTGTCTTATCAGATTTAGGCGATTCTGCTTTAGGAGAAGGTGCTGGAGCAGCCTTAGGAAGAACAAAGTCAAGTGGAAGAAGAACCTTATCTACATCATATATAACAAGCTTGTTATCTGTATACACTGTTCCGGTCAAGGTGGCGTTGACCGCTCCGGTGGTCAAGCTCACCCGGCCGCCACCCTCGGTAGTGACGTTGAGTTGGAGCCTTTTGGAGTCATCACCGGCCTGAGTTTGAACCGGGTTGGTCATGGTGTCAAAGTTGGAGAGGGAGATGAAGGAAGATATTGTGTGGAATTGAAGAAGCTCCACCTTTTGTCTATTATTCAAGGAGTTTAAAAACCCTGGTTTGAGTTTTGAGAAGGAAGTATCTTGAGGGGCAAAAATGGTGAGTCCACTGGCGCCTGACGTCATAAGTTGTGAGTTGAGTTGGTTGATGAGTTGTGTTGTCTTCAATAAATGTACAAGAACTGAGAATCTCTTGGCCTTTCTTAGAATTTGGACTATGTCTATGGAAGGAGTTTTAGGTATGGCTGGAGTGGGGGCTCCATTGGGTGAAGCGGGTACTAGAGGAACCGTATTGAATCCCGGTGCCGGTGCTGTGGCTGAGGTCGGTGGTGGAGCTGTCGGAGGAGAGGCTGCCGGAGATTGTAATGGTGACGGCTGTGCTGAACTGGTGGCGGTAGAATAGAAGAAGGTGATGGCTAGCAATAGAAGAGAAGTGAAGACAAGTGAGGCTTGCATTATGACTTGTTTGTTTTTGTTAAGTGAAGACAAGTGAAGACAATAGAAGAGAGTAATGAGATTGGTTTATGGGGCTAATGAAGAAGTGTAAGTGAGGGATAATGTACGTAAGAGTGAGTAGAGATCAGAAGAAGTTGTGTGGATGAGAAAATTTTGTTGTGCTTAGAGAAAGAAGTTATAGGATTTTATAGTTGAGGATTTTAATATTTGGATGGAAATAGTAGCATGCATGGGTATTAGTGGGATGGAAGTGATCAATGAAAGGTATATTTCCAACTTTCTTCTATAGTTAAGAAGCACTCTCATACCTATCCTTGAAAGATACCAACGTATTGTAATATCATGATCGAGAGTTAGATATTTGGCGGGGACGGAATGAGAGAGGGCGGATGGAATAAGAAAAGGGGGTATCAACAAATAAACATGGCTTTCAAATAATCGCAGGGATTATATGTCAATGTCAATTGGATGCATGTAATATGAAATATATTGTTGGAGATGGCTATTTGATGAGTATAGTTTGAACATTTGCATCAATCAAATTATTGCAAGTTTTTTATCATGTAGGATAACAGGTCTATTTGGATGATTACTATTTGGATGATTAAGGAGCGTAACTTTAATTTACATGCACCGCGCTCTTAACTCTCATCCTTCATACATTTCTTTAGTTTATTCTAGGAGAGGACAAGAATCCATTGAATTTATCCAAAAGAAGATTTAACTAATTTCTTTTAGTTTATATAATATCCAATTAAAATAATTAAATAAATTTATTTTGCATGAAAAACAACCTGTTTTTTTATCAATATGTAACAAAAATATATAGAGAATGTTGGCCAATATATGTATGTATGTATGTATGTATGTATGTATGTATGTGTGTGTGTGTGCATGCATGCATGCACGCACGCAGAGAGAGAGAGAGTAAAGCAGAAGATAAGCGTCACTGATCTCAAGAAAAATTAGCACCGATTACTTGCTAGTTTCTTCCCTCATCATTTCTCTTTTTTCCGTGTCATTTGTTTGGGGACGGTTTGCCCTGTACAATTTATGATAAAGTACAATTTAAACGGCTAAACAGTTTTTCTTGAAATTATTGTAACATGGTTATGGATTGTTATATACTCTCTCAGTTCTTAAATATAGAACTTTATTGATATTTTTAAAGAAATTATGTAAGAAATGAATCACTTAATCATATTATATTTTTTATGTTATCAGATTATATATTAGCTTATAATAGTCAAATAAACTAGTTTATAAAAATTCACGAAAATCAATTTTTAAATAAAGCTTTTTAAGAAATGATTCTTCAGAAAAATCGACTATAGTTAGATTATACTTAGAAGCGAAGGTATAATAGTTTCTTTCCTTACGTTTCTCTCGATCCAATAGCGTGGTTGATTATTTTGTTCAAATATGCGTAATTTGAGAGTGCCAGCAGCGGCCCATCCCATCACCAAGTCGCTCAAGACGGCCATGCATGTGTGTCAAGTGACAACCCATTCGCATTCATACATACGTAATTACTAAACCGTCACATTAATTATTTTTTTTCCCATTTATTTGATTTTTGATATTAATAAGGTTTTTTGAACATGATCGAGCTAGGTTGAAGTTAGAAAATTGGCTAAAGTATGTTTTTGGTCCCTTAAGTTTGCACAAAGTCATGTTTTGGTCCCTTAACTTTGAAAAGTGTGTTTTTGGTCCCTTAATTTTGGAGAAAGTGTGTTTTTGGTCCCTTAGCTTTGAAAAATGTGTTTTTTGTCCTTTAACTTTGGATAAGGTAATATTTTTTCATTGATTTCAGGATAAAGTAATATTTTTTGTCCTTTGTAAAAAGGATAAAAATGTTTTTAGTCCCTTCATTTTCAAAATTAAGGGACTAAAACATGACTTTTTGCAAACTTAAGGGACCGAAAACATACTTAAACCGAATTTAAAAGGACTAAAAACACACTTTTTAAAGTTAAAGGACTAAAAAGATGACTTTGTCCAAAATTAAGGGACCAAAAACACACTTTTCAAAGTTAAGGGACCAAAACATGATTTTCTCCAAAGTTAAGGGACCAAAAACATACTTTAGCCTAGAAAATTTGAGTCACATAATTTAAAGACTTTAACAAATAACGAGAAAAGAATTGCTTGTTAAGGATCGGATAGCTTTAATTTGGGCTATGCAGTTTGCAGCGCTGTTGGAAATAAAAAAAAGGAACTAAAAAGAATCAAACATGTCATATATAACCGTTGAGCACAACACAATCAAAACAATAAAAATAATTACAACTCATCAAAATGAAAAAAAAATAGAAATAAATAAAATAAATACAAACCAACAAGAACCAAACAACAAAAACAAAAATTGATCCAAATTTCGGAATCGGCTTTCACTTCATAGAATCATCATCATGGCTCCACCAAGAAAAATGCAATCCCAAGAACAAGTTGCACCATCTCTGCATGGAACCTAAAAGAAGAAGCAGCAGAGGATTCCAAAGTGTTGGCCTTATTGGCTGCATTATCATCACCACCTTCTTCACTCTCACTAGCAGATCCCTTTTTTGTATTATCAGCTTTAGGCGAATCTGCTTTCTTAGCTGCTTTTGCAGGAGAAGGCGCAGGAGCAGCTTTAGGAAGTAAAAAGTCAAGTGGAAGAAGCACCTTATCAACTTCATATATAGCAAGCTTGTTATCAGTATACACTGTTCCGGTCACGGTGGCGTTGACTGCACCGGTGGTCATGCTCACTCGGCTTGCGCCGTCGGTAGTGACGTTGAGTTGGAGCCTTTTGGAGTCATCACCGGCCTGAGTTTGAACCGGGTTGGTCAAGGTGTCAAAGTTGGAGAGGGAAAGGAAGGAAGATATTGTGTGGAATTGAAGAAGCTCCACCTTTTGTCTATCATTCAAGGAGTTTAAAAACCCTGGTTTGAGTTTTGAGAAGGAAGTGTCTTGAGGGGCAAAAATGGTGAGTCCACTGGCGCCTGATGTCATGAGTTGTGAGTTGAGTTGGTTGATGAGTTGTGTTGTCTTCAGTAAACGTACAAGAGTTGAGAATCTCTTTGCTTTTCTTAGAATTTGGACTATGTCAATGGATGGAGTTTTAGGTATGGCTGGAGTTGGGGCTCCATTGGGTGAAGCGGGTACTAGAGGCACCGTATTGAATCCCGGGGCCGGTGCGGTGGCCGGAGTTGCCGGTGGAGCTGTTGGAGGTGAAATCAATGGAGCCTGAAGTGGTGACATTTGTGCAATGGTGGAATGAAAGAGGGTGAGTAGTAGGAGAAGAGAAGTGAAGAAAGGTGATGATCCTTCCATTATGACTAGTTTGTCTTTGTTGGGTGTTACAATTTTGAAATGGATTGTGAGAGTATGAAAAATTGTGAATTGATATACACAAGAGTGAATGGAAGATCTTGCTGATGTGTTTTGTGAGGAGAGAAGGAGATATGGGATGCTTTTATAGTTGCAATAATAATGGGAGGATGATGATATACATAAGGTTAAATTAGTAGGGATGAAAAAAATTGATGAAAGGTGTATTTGTACCTTTTTAGTTAAGAATGAATCTCCTTACCTATCTTGGAAAGATATGTGGTGCATTATTGATAATTGATTGTTGGATATTTGGAGATGAAACCGAAGGGAGATTCATGCACATCGATAAGAATTTAACTAGTTGGCTTTCACATCATCAAACGAACTATAAACATCAACTAATGGGATGCATGTATATATATTATATTAATATATAAATACAATGCTAATTTAAGGGGGAAATGGCCATCATTTTAAATGGTGTGTGTTTGGTTAGATATATTTGCATCAATCAAATTGTTAGTTCCTTTTATATGCATGGATCCAGAACACTGTTTGTATCCTCACACCTGATTGCATACATACTCATAATAACTTAATTTCTTCATCTTTTGGTTGTATCCTCACTAGAAGCCTAAGAACTTTTGTAGGAGGAGGAGGTTAAGTTCCCACTGAATGAGAAATAAAGAGAGTTTAATATACTTAATTATTCCTGACATTAGAATATCATATTAATTGATTCTCGCATTATACTGGGAAGGACTAAGACAAGTCGCCATCTAGTGACTGTTGCGTTCGCTATTAGCGCGACCACAATATTAAAGAGGGTGCTTCTTTATGAATAGCATTTGCAATAAACATATCCATGTTTTTATTTTTATTTTTCTATTGCTTGTCCATGTATGACATTATATTTTGTTTAGACAATGAAATATATTTAAGTTTATGGACACACATTTTTAATTGCTCATAAGGAAAATAAATACTCCCTCCGGTCGTAAATATAGGACCTAGATGACTTTTTTGAAAAATTCTAAAAATAGCAAAAAATAAGTTAATTATAAATTGATTTACCTAATTTTTTCTCTTAAACTAGTTTATTTTACCTATAAGCTAATGGATAATCTAAAAAGATATCAAATATGTCATGATTTAATAACCTATTTCGCAACCTTAATCTTTCCAAAAAAAGTTATCTAGGTCTTATATTTAGGACCAGATGTAGTATAAGGATGTATATATAAATTAGTGGCAACTGTTACAGGAACTAGTATGGATAGATAATTCAGAAAGAAATAAAATGAGAAAAAATCAGTAAATATTCTGACATTTCATGCAAGTTTGTATATAATATTTACTGAAAAATAAATCATATAAGTTCTTTTCCCACTCTCAAACTCATGTTTTTAGACGTAGATGATTTAATTTGAATTCTGCAAAAGAATATTGGTGTTGGAGTTGAAATCAAACAAAACGAACCTCATACGACCAACAATATTTTCCAAATTTTAAAAGAATGGGTATGGAGGAAGAGTTCTTTTTTTTTTATAATAAAAGAAGGGAAACCCTTAAATAGCTACTAGCCTACATCAGTAGGCTTATTACAATCATTTTCAACCAGACATGCTAATTCTATTGAAAGAGACATTACAATTTAAATCAGTAGATAAGCTAACGCTACTACAAAAAACACTTTTAACGTCCATTATTTTGGGCTTTTCACGTCCAAAAATAAAGGGACGTAAGCGGTAGTGACGTTGAAAATATTGATTTTTTATGTCCATTTTAAAATGGACGTTAAATATCATGAATTTAACGTCCATTAACTATATTGGATGTTAAATATATGAAATATTGGACGCTAAATATATCTTGTTTTCGGCATTTTTGACGTTCATTACTCCATTATGTAAGAAGGGACGCCAATTGTGCAAATTTAGTACTAGGATGTGATTTTTATATTTTACACCATTTATTTACAATCGTTTTGAATTTGAACTTGCACAGTAACAAAACAAAAGGAAAGTTTCACTAAGATTGAAATAGTACACATCCCACAGAAATAATAAATGTATGCATACATACAATAATACGAAGTAAGCTAAGATATCCAATCTAATATTTTACTTCAAAGCATGTTCAATGAACAAACTAGCCAATTCATCCCGGATTTCATCGATGATATCTTCACTGAAAGAGACATCCGAATCAAAAATCTGTCCCAAAACATGAAAGAAACGATCAATTAATACGATATACACTATAATTAATAAGTACGAAAAATAATTATAAAAAAATAATGCAATTATAAAATTGATACAAACATTAGTCATATCTCCATGCAGTCCGCTCATAATTATGTTATACATGTATCATATAACATAATATCCACACTCTTTGTTTCAAGTTGCTGAGGACACTGTAAATTATAAAAAACACATTAGAAGACAAGGCATAACATTTGATATTTCATATAAATTTCATGATAATGACTTACTTCAGGAAAAACCCACTTGACGTCGTTACTTCCACGACCCGTACTACATATAAAATGCCAAGTCCTCATGGCCCTTAAATGAAATGAAAGTTAGAATATTTGCAAATATTTAGGATCGGAGGGAGTATTATTATAAATATCATATAATATTACATTGATTATTACGATTGAAAAATTATTATATAACCTCATATTATATGTTTAAATATTATGTATTATAATATTATTATAAATATGATATAATACTACATTAATATTATTATAATATTTTCCTTTATGTAACCTTAATCCCTTTCTAATTTGGTATCAGAGTTGATCGTCAAATTCTTTTAAATTAATACAATAACAATAAAGTCTCGTTCAAACTAGATGAGTCTGCTACCTGTAACACATGACACATATTTATAAGAAGTTATATTCAGCGGTATAAGATTTACCAAAAGATCTCATATGACACATTTTAATCATAATTCATATTGAATCAATTAGTAATTGAAAAATATTTAAAGAACACTCATGTAGAAAACACAATATCACTTAGCAATTAATGTAGTTGTTGATGGTTTAAATTAGAATAAATTGAAAATGTCGTTAAAAAACACAATGTGCAAGTGTTTCTTACCAATTAATAATGTATCCAAACTACTGAGTGAGTTGGACATGTCTCAACATGCAATAAATGTCGTGACATCCCTAGATTTTGAAGACAATACTCGAATATAAAACAAAATACATAATTGATAAAGCTTGTCGTGAGACTTTCAAAAATTTACAAAATTTTTGAAATATCTGTTTTCATCATTTCTCACAGCTTCGGCAAAATTTTCTCATTCCTTCATTCTAACTTTAAGGAAATTCATGAGATTGTCTCTCGATATAAAATTTATTAATGTGATTGATTAGATTACCTTTTTTAACATGATAATTTGGCCATAGAATCAACCAAATCGTCTTCTCAGACCACGTAAGATTCCATCAACACCCTAGATCTCGTCGAATCTAGACCCCCAACGTCGTTTTCGACCCTTAAGCAGAACCCTCCACTCTCATTTTTTATTATTTATTCTCCCTCTATATTGTTTTTAAAATCTCAAACCAACCTTGAAATCAAAACTTCACTCATCCAAGAAGACAAACAAAGGCTAGGGGTCCTTTTGAGCGATTTGGCCATGTGAAAGACGTGTATCTTCCCAAGAATTACTACACTGGACGCCTCAATCAGACATGGGTGATTGGGTTTCTCTCCTTCGCTTTTGAATTTCATCTCCGCATGGCTTTTCACGCCAAGAAGATCATCAACGATCCCAATGATTCATCAACATCAATTCTTTGGTGAAGCAGTCAAGAGGCGCATGAACCACACCTTATCGTGGACGTTGAGTACAAGAGGTTTGCATTTTATTCATCTCATTAGCTCGCCGTGGTAGTGCCTCATGTTCCAGGTCAGTTTAGTTGTTGTTATTTATTCAATTGCAGGTCTCATGATTATTAAGGTACGATTTTTCTATCTATCCCTTTCCTTTATATGTTGTGTGTTTTATATTTATTGTGTGAGTTTTGTGTTTCAAGTTTTTGGGTGTTATATAATTGACTTTGAAATTCCTTTTAATATGTGTTTTTATGAACTACATTAATTTTTAGCAATAGGATTTTAATGGTAGTATAATAGAAAATGTAGTTGTTTCTTGCAAGTGGTCGGAAATAGGGAGGATGAGTTGCTGGAGTTGTGATGTGAATGAGGATTTGTCCATGGTGAAGTTAGATGAGTTTCCTAGTTTTAGGGAGTTTTATTTGGCATTAGTGGCAAGATTGTAGGCAAATTTTTATGATTGTTTGAGTTCATGTTTGGCATAGTCAGAAAATTTTAAGGAGTGGGCCGTGGATTAATGAGAATTTTAAGGAGTCAGATTTTTTTGTGTGCAGAAATTGCAGTTTTTGACCCATTCTCCTACTTTTGCGGAAACTGCACTTTTGACCCCCTTTTTTTTTGTTTTGCGGAAATTGCAATTTTTGACCCATTCTCCTACTTTTGCGGAAACTGCAGTTTTGACCCAATTATTATTATTATTATTAATATTATTATTATTATTATTTTATTATTATTATTTTTTTCGCCTTGTTATCTATGTCATTCATATCTGATCTTTTCTCTTCCTCCTCTCATTTCTTATAATCTTTCTTCTCATCAATCTATCAAAATGAATTATTTTTTTTTCTTTTTAAGACATTTTACTAAATTTACATAGTTTTATTAAATCTTTTGTTTCTCATGCATCTCTTAACCTTTGTACATTGTTTGTTGAACATTGTGTTGTTCTGTTTTCATAGTATATTTATTAATTATTGTTTTATTTTATTGTTGAATATTGTGGTTGTTATGTTTTATTGTTTATTGTATATTGTTATTTATTTGTTATTTGTTTATGTATTATTTTATTTTGTTTTTATGGTTTTATTGTATTGTGTTATTATTTTATTGTATTGTGATTATTGTTTTATTGTTTATCGCTTTATTTATTTGTTATTATTTGTGCTAGTTTAATTATTATTAGTGTTTAGTGTTATTATTTTATTGTATTTTGTTATTATTGTATGTAATACTCTGCCTATAATATAGCCGGTCCTAAGCCCGGATAAAAAAGAGTAGGTTGTGTTAGGCTTCGGCAGCAAACGTAAAATTTATCTAATCTTAAAGCATGGACACACACAACCATTTTTGCAATATGTCATCGTCTAGCATTTTACAGAAGAAAGGATATATAAAGAAGCAAGTGAATGAGTGTAAGATTACATTTAGTACGTGGAATATTGGAACCTTAAAAGGTAAAGCTTGGGAGATAATAGGTGTGATGAGGGATAGAAAGATAAACATTTTATGTCTACAAGAGAATAAATGGGTAGGTGAAAAGGATAAGGATATTGATGATTTTAAACTTGGGTACACTGGTAAAGTGAGTCATAAGAATGGTGTAGGTATAATTGTGGATGAAGTATGAATGAAGAATGTGGTTGAAGTTTATAGAAGTGGTGACAGATTATTATTGATAAAAATGGTAATTGAGGAGGAAACAGTTAATGTAAACCGTGAATGATGGGCAGTTAAACAAAACAACAAGACATAAGATGGATGTGACAGAGATGAAAATGTTGAGAGGGATGAGTGGGTATATATTAAAAGATAGGATTCGTAATGATCACATTAGTGAAAGAGTTGGGGTAACACCAATTTCAGAGAAAATGAGAGATTATCGTTTAAGGTGGTATGGACATGTTCAAAGAAGAGAATTAGATGTGCTAGTAAGAATAGTGGAGTAGATGGTAAGGGAGACGTATATAAGAAATAGAGGGAGACCAAAGAGAACCCTTGATGAAGTTATTCAAAAAGATATGTTAGTGAAAGGTTTATCTCCAGAAAAGACTAGGGACATAGCAAAATGGCGTCGTGTGATCCATGTAGCCGACCCCACTTGAGTGGGATAAGGTTTACGTTGTTATTATAAGCTCTATAGCATAGTAGCTTAACCTAGGTCAATTCACAAATAGCTAAGATCTACGATTTCAATTAATTGAGTGCTTTTACAAGTTAGGTATTATGAATTTCTTGTAAAACTATATATGAATTTTCAAAGCAAAGAATTCAAGCAAAAAGAAATTGAGAAGCAATATCACAATTGAATTAACTTTCCTAAGAGTTTTGTCTAGCCTTCATTATCTTTTTATTTTTCAGAGTAAACCGATCTCAGATGCTGATTTTGATTCCAGAGATTAATTAAATTGAAATGCTTTTAGAACTCCTATATGAATATTGAACAATACTCATTAAAAATCAATCAACTCGGCCACAAAGTTTGACTTGAACAAGCCAAATATCACCACTGAATCTACACTAAATCAGAGAGCATTAAACACCTAAAAACATATCAATCCAGACCGAACAACCATAAAAGAATCATGTAATTAGAAAAGAATTAAGAACAACAAGTTCTGAACAGAGATAAGTTTGATCCTAATCTAACACATTAATCAGATTTATTCTCTTAAAGATCAATGACTCAGGTGCTGGCTCATCTCTTGGAGAAGAAGAAAAATTTTGGCGCTCATGGTTTTGAAATTTAGCTCGAATTGAGAATTGAAGGTCTCGATTGCATCAACTAAGTGGAAGAGGAAGAAATTTGGACTGGGTTGTGAAGAATGAAGTGGATGATGGAACCGAGAGAGAGGACGTGACTTTCCAAGATTGAAGAATGAATCAAGAATATAAAAGTTGTTGCAAATTTCTGCTCTCAAATTCGGTTATAACCGAATCTGTTTCTCTCCGCCAAAACTGAATTGTCTCCGCCAAAACTGAATTGTTTCCCCTTCATTTTCATTCTTTCTCTTCGTTCTCTTTTTTTATTCAAGCTGCCCAGAATTTCATTTTGCTCCCACTAGAATGAAGCCAAAATCATTGAATCATTTTTCCTTTTCTGTTCACGTGTCAAGCATCCAAAGTCACCAAAAATCAAGTTGGATCCCACTCCCTCGTTTTTCTTCTCCATGTGCCTCTCACGTGATGATGCAGTGAGTGTGAGAATAGAGAAAGTGTATGAGAGTTTAGAAGTAGAGGTAGAATAAGAAGAGAGAAGAGTGAGAGAAGAGAGAATTTAGAAGGAAGAGAGAACAAGAGAAGAGAAGAGAGCAAGAGAAGGCAACACAATATTATTATGCTTATTATTCAAATCATCAAAGTCTACATAGCAAATAGTTGAGGGACTATATATAGGCCTCAACCTAAACCTAAATATTAATGATAGAATACTCTAGAATATGAATCATACTTAATGCTAATTGATAACAATAAATGCAAAATTAAAATAGAACAATCTAGAAATACTAATTTCTAATATGATAATCTTCAAATCTCTTTGTCATCTTTTTTATTCTTTTGTGATTCCCATCAAATAATGATTTCCTAAATATCACATCCCATCATTTCTCCCCCGCTTGAAAAACTCGACTCCTGACGAGTTGATAGAGATGTGTAAGCCTAAATCATCAAAGTGGTTTCTTAATTTGGGAATCCCTTCCAACAAGTGAGGTACTTGAAGATGAAACCATTGCAAGTAGCTTGATAACAATTAAACTCTGGAAAACCTTTCCAATATATGAGATAATAAAAGAGAAACCCGAGCAGAGAGTGGACAACTTGCAAAAACTTCAATGTGAAACTTTGATTTGGAAGTCCTTTCCAACATGTGAGGTACCAAAAGAGAGAACCCTTGATAAAGTAGCTAGTTTTATCAGTATGAGCAGCTGGAAATCCTTTCCAACAAACAAGGTATTGTTGGAGTGACTTGTCCAACAAAGAAGCACTGTATTTGACAAATGAAGCTTTAGTTTGATAATTTTGCCTTCTCATAGTCCCAATTAAGGAAAGATCTATCTTTATTGGTTTGGAGTAATTGAAGTATTCACCAAAAATAAATTCTTTACAGTTGAAATCAACATGATTAGTGTTACCAATCATATGAGTAATTTGATCCTTAGTGGTTAAAACCTGAGAATGATCCACCTTAGTTGAAATAGTGTCTGGTAGTGTTTGTTCTGAAAGAAATTCTGGTAGAGTAACCTCACGAGTGATTTCCACCGTTGAAGAGAACTCTTTTAGTTCTAAAGGAGAATCTTCTAGCACTGTTTTCTGTTGTGGAATAAGTTGTGGTGGAGAAACCTCATTAGCATGAGTGATTTCCACAGTTGAAGAAAACTCTTCTAGTTCTGAAGGAGAATCTTCTACTTTTGTTGTCTGTTGTGGAATAACTTTTGGTAGAGTAACCTCATTAGCATGAGTGATTTCCACAGTTGAAGATAACTCTTTTAGTTCTAAAGGAGAATCTTCTACTACATCAGTTGATTTAGTTGCTTGGTTTATTTGACTCCTCCCTTGAATGTAAGGATTTCTCATACGTTGGCGAATAGTCTCCAAGGCATCCAATATCATAGAATGTTCTTGTTCAAATTCTTCATTGTACACTCCATTAGCCTTATTACATTTCTCAATAAACTCGAGGCTTTGAAATAAAGCCACATACATATCTAAATCATTGGAGCGTTCTTCCACCCATATATAATTTTTGTCAACTTGAAACTCATTTGGGTTAATACTATCATCATAGCATTCTTCATCAATATAATATTCTTCTTCATCATATTTTTCATAATCATCATAATGATTATTATATTCATATATGGTATCATATTCAAAAGGATTTCCTAATGATGTATATTTCTTGAAACTCATTGCTGCAACATGCTTTTTAGGTTTAAAGGTGAGTTTCTAACTTATATAAGGTTCCCAAGTTGCATCCACCAAAAAAGGTGAAAACCCTACTTAACAAGTTTAACCTTCAGGGACTAGCCTCAGAGATTATTCTTGCTAAATAAGTAACAACTTGAGCGAGATCTTCACAGAAACCTCAGAGGGAAACCCTTCAGGGAATCTGTTAGAAATCCCTACTAACTTAGGGTGAATGTGACCTGGGTATAAGGCCAAATGTTGGAGAGATGAAAAGCTTATAGATGACTAAAACAAAAAAAAAAACAAAAAACAAAAATCGAAACAATTTTTTTCACTCTTTTTTTTTCCACAATTTTTTTCCTTTTTCTTTTTTTCTTTTTTTTCCTCTCTTTTTTTGGGATTTTTTTTCTTTCTTTTTTTTCTCTTTTTTTTTCCTTTTCCCCTTTTTTTTGTTTTTCTCCTTTTTTTCTCTCTCGCAACAATAGAAAAAAAACTACTACAAACAAAAAAAAATCAAACTTTTTTTTTCTTTTTAAATAAAAATAAGATAACACTAATAGAAAGAGAAAAATACCGTAGAATTCCTTCCAAGTGAAAATTTGTTGAATGATGATTTTGACGAACGGTAGTTAGTTGACGGCGATGAGGGAATTTGAGCAACGGAAAGGATGTGAAACAAGGCTCTGGTACCAATTGATGTAGTGAGTGTGAGAATAGAGAAAGTGTATGAGAGTTTAGAAGTAGAGGTAGAATAAGAAGAGAGAAGAGTGAGAGAAGAGAGAATTTAGAAGGAAGAGAGAACAAGAGAAGAGAAGAGAGCAAGAGAAGCAAGAGAAGGCAACACAATATTATTATGCTTATTATTCAAATCATCAAAGTCTACATAGCAAATAGTTGAGGGACTACATATAGGCCTCAACCTAAACCTAAATATTAATGATAGAATACTCTAAAATATAAATCATACTTAATGCTAATTGATAACAATAAATGCAAAATTAAAATAGAACAATCTAGAAATACTAATTTCTAATATGATAATCTTCAAATCTCTTTTTCATCTTTTTTATTCTTTTGTGATTCCCATCAAATAATGATTTCCTAAATATCATATCCCATCACGTAAATTTTTTAACACTCTTCCATTATCTACAATTTGCCCTGCATTAAACATACAACAAACTCACAAAACTAAAGGGCAATTCCGGACTTCCATATTTTAAACATGAAAATCACTTTAAATTCTCACTTTTTGTCAACCATATGCACATCGAAATTAATTCACAATTACTCCCTCCGTTCGTAAATATAAGAGCACTTTGATTTTTTTGGAGAATCCTAAGAAAGCAAAATATGGTAATTAAAAATTGATTTTCCCAAATTTTTTCACTAAACTAGTTTATTTGGCTTATGAACTTACATATGATCTAATAATATTTAAAATATGTTATGATTAAATTATTCATTTTGCTTTCTTAGGATTCTCCAAAAAAGTCAAAGTGCTCTTATATTTAGGAACGGATGGAGTATCTCTCAATTTTGGTCAATTAAGTCCACTAATTACAGTCATAAAGCACACATTGACAGGTTCAATTTATGATTTATCAATAATTCCGTGGCAATACCTCATATCTCCAACACAAGTTAATGTGTATACAAAATGAAATCTATTACGCTTTCCATGATTTCCCCCTCTTTTTTGTCAGTTTTTTCATTCTTGTTCTTTTTATTCTTTTGTTGAGCTAATTTTGCCTTGGATGGTTTGAAGTGCATTAGTAAGGTGTCTTCCAGTCATTTGTCAAAAACGCCCAAGTTTGATCCTGAGAAAGTCCCCTTTATCGCATGGGCAACTCCGGACAGTTGGTTCTCAAAGAGACCAGATAGTGGGACTTTTACACAAAAAATATTGGGATGCTTATAATTCTAAAAGTATTAATTAACACACACAGCCCTCAGCAATTATTTGTGTGTGTGTGTGTATTGAGGGTTATGAGTGTCTATGTGTGTCTATTTTTCAGATAGAGTAGATATAAGTCCCGTTCCTCTATCTTATCTTGTTGGACATTTTGGAACTGGATGGCACAACCTGATACTGTTTAAAACTTTTATTTCATGGAAATATGAATTTAACTCTGGTAAAAAAATTATGAATTTAACAAAAACTGGCTGTCTATATGACATTTTTTAGTCATGTCCTGAAAAATAAAAACAACACATTACTCAATCAATTATATTGTCTGATCTTGAAGAATTCGGGGTTACTTATTTATGTTCCAAAAATAAACAACTATTAAGATTGACCATATGGCTTCCTAAAGGTCCAATATGTCACAATCCTCCCTTGTAGTATTACTCTTTTGGTCTAAAAATGTCTCAAATATAATCACCTCACCTAATAATTAATAACTCTCTTAGATGACTTAAATTAATTACTCCATTTAACAATACATTTGGGAATCGATGGGGTATACAAGTTCGTATTAATAGGCGTAACATATAGATTAAAGCTCATTCTATTTTAATTTAATGGAAAAAGTAGTGCCTCAATGACAATGATTTATATTATTGGTGTGAGAAAAAAAGTTAGGATTGAAAAAGAGTTTCGTCATCAAATATTACTTGACGTTGACACACAACATTTTTGGTTTCACATAAGTTATTATCAAATGAGCTGCATGATGCTATTAGAAAATGAAACTAAAGATGTGGATATATGTTAATTGTACCTGAATATAGGTTACTTATTTGCATCATTGAAGCCAATTGGCCGGGTGACAGAAATATAGTGTTGAGGATTGATGAACTAATTAAAAATATTACCTGACACCTACCATTTTTGTTTTACCAATTACTTTTCACTTGATTTATATCTCACCAGTAAATATGGAGATTGATTCACTATGTAATCTTTCTACTAAAAGTTTCACACATTTTGGTATGCACATTTCTATATTTAAAAATTCGTAACGTTTTTTAGTAAAAAATAATATAATCGATCTAGGACAAATTTGACAATACAGAGGAATGACCGTGCCTAAGTATATCCGCTTATTGAATGGAGTTTGGAGATATTAGAAAATTCCAAACCCATACACCGTAATGAGAGTTTTCTTTTATATCTTGAATTGTATGTGCGAATTCACATGGGGAATTGCAGGTTTTTTAATCAATGGAAGTTGGGTTTAGTGTAATGGTTAATCTCTCATCATGTGGCTAATATTCAACAAAATCCCTACTAGATTAAGTACATATTTAAAGACCAAGAGTACTTAAATTATGATTAACTCCAATGACAAGATACATATGTGTGTGAATTTGAACCAAAAATATAAAAATAAATAAATACACTTAATTAGTGTAATAAGATAAAAGCTAAGTCTGAGTCATTCCTTGAATTCTTTTTCTTCAAATATGTAATTATGTTATATATATGTGTAGTTAATTACTTACTTTTATATAATTTAAGACATAAGTACAAAATTAAATTTGTAACAACAGTCATATGTATATGATATTGATTTTCCTTGTTATTTTAGACGAGATCAGATGTATATAACATAGATTATATGTTGGCAAAAATAAAAAAAAAAAGTGCTTAAATGAAATCACACAACAACAATCACATACATCTTACTCATTGAAAAACACCAATTTAATACAATTAAAGCTTTACTTACACATCCCTCCAACACAATCATTCCCTACGCCACACAAACAAAACCAGGACATAAAAATTAAAAAAAAACAAGAAAAATTGTTGGCAAAAGTAAAAAAGAAAACAATTATAAACATCTTCCAAATGGACAAGTTTAATTTTCTTCCTCAATACGATGTCCTTAATGCCGCAGAAACCAAAGCTATTCCAATAGATGCCACTAGAAAGCCACCATCAAAACCTTGAGCCCCAGATTTTTCCTTCTTAGCAGACTCACTTTGGTCATCATCCCCATCAGCAGAAGAATTATCCTTATCATCAGCTTTAGGAGCCTTAGCCAAAGCCAAAGATGGTGCAGGAGCAAGTGATGACTTGGGCTTCAAGAAATCCAAAGGAATCAAAACTTTGTTCAAATGATATATAGCCAATGACCTATCTGTATAAACAATCCCTGCCATTGTTGTATTAACAACCCCAGTTGATATATTCACCATGTTCCCATCAGCTATCACATTTAGTTGCAATTGGATTGGAGCTAATGTCCTAACTGGGTTGCTCAATGAGTCAAAGTTTGAGCTTGCCACATAAACTGGTAGAACATGGAATTGTAAGAGTTCAATCTTTTGGTTATCATCAAGAGAGTTGAGAAATCCTGCCTTGAGTTCAGAGAAGGCATTATCATCAGGAGCAAGAATTGTTAGGCCACTGGCTGCTTTTGTGGCTATGAGTTGAGAATTGATTTGGGTGATGACTTGGGTTGTTTTGAGGAGACGGATTAGGATGCTGAAGATTTTGGCCTTTCTAAGGATTTTGATGATGTCATCGTTGGTGACATCTGAGGAGTCTCCTGACTGGGGCCCACTAGAGACTAATGGCTTCATCGGAGCTGGCGCCGGAGTCCCCGGTGCAGGCTTCGCAGCCACCGGGGCTTTAGGGGATGCTGCTGGAGTTGATTGAGATAAAGTGAGAGAAGAGAAGGAGGAGGTAAGCAAGAGGAGAAGGAAGAAGTGGATTTGCTTCATGTTGTTGGTAATAGTGTGGGAGGGTAAAATGGGAATTATTGTAATTTTTTAGAATGAATTTTGTTTGTTTGATGAGTGCGGAGGAGTGGGAGAGGAAGGTTTTATAGGTGGAAAGAGAATGATTAGTTGGGTAAAGGGTTCAATTGTGATGGTGATTTATAGTTTTGTTGTGTGACAGAATATGTATGTTGTTTCATGCATGGAGGTGCATCAGATAAGATTTAAATTGATCAGTTGAAGATTAGGTGTGTGCTGATGAAAATTCACATTTGTCACCTAAAAAAACTCTTCATTATTTGTTCTGGTAATGTTATTAATTATATTTGTGTTAAATAATCAATTATAGTAGACTGATTGACGTGCAATAGCATATTATCTTATGATAACAACTCACACATGCCGGTTTAGCGCAATCCAATAGATAGGCAAGTTCAATATATCGACAGGTCTATATGTTTTGAACTTGCCTATCTATTGTAAAATACAACAACATGCAAGTTATAAAGCCAACTCACACAATTAGGCTAGACTACCATCTATAAATATTAAATGAATGGTATATATTTTGCATGGAGAATTGATTAGAGGTGCATGGAAGAAACATAATTAAGATAAAATCTCAAGAGTTGTAATCATTAAGTTAAAAATTGTTGAGCTAAGTCAGCCCTTCCCATATGAGATTTAGATAGTGTACGTAAATATGTTTATCTCTCTTTGCTCTTTTTTTTTTAACTAATAACTAAACTTGTTCTGATTTTCTTTGAGAGGATTGAGTTGAATTTAATACATAAATGTGGTTCTTAGTTAAATTAAGCGGGTGGAGAATATAATTATGACGGTTGATTTTTAGTTCTGCGGGGTGACATGTTATAGTATATATATGTTTTATGCAGAAGAAGGTGGTGCATCTCCATAAAGGTTGTAGTGATTGAGAAAAAATTAGGTGTGAGTGGATGAAGATGAACATTCTGAAAATGAAGCAACTCTTTTCATTCAGGTTCATTTGATGTGCAAGGGTTGGTAAATTAAACTTTACCATTGGCAAAAGAAACGATGATGTGATGTAGTACATTTAAATTCGATCAAAAAAGATGTAGCTATGCATTTAATTGATTTTTATGTTGATAAATTCAAAATTTTAAATAATGTAAAATACAACAACATGCAAGTTATAAATTGTCAAAGAGCTTACTCAAAAGATTTCAAAAGTCTAGACAAAATAATAACACATCCATCTTTTATCTAGCTTCTTTTTTTCCTTAGAGAAAATTAATTAGCCCTGTCTACCCCTCCCGCAATTATAAAAAATTTATTTGGAAAATTAATTTAGGTCGTTAATATAAGACGGAATTATAATTTTTGTCAATATTTTATAAATTGTCTCAATTGAAATTCCTTCAACTTTAATCAAGAAAGATAGAGGGAATTTGGGAAGATAGCATGTTAAATACTTAAGCTAACATCCTTGAACAATCAAATTAAGTAATATTAATCATATATCTATGATTATCATGGGCCTTGTAATCCAGTGGTATGACATCTCCCCTTTAGGTGGGAGGTTGCGAGTTCTATCCCGCTTGTAACTTCAAGCCGTTAGTGCTTAGCCCTTTAAATAATAAAAAAAAAAGACTGAGGCAATATTTAGCAAATGAGAGGTGAGAAAATAAAGTTTTAGCTTACTTTGTAGGCCCTTTACTTTGTCGTCAACTTCCATTTTAGTTTGGGTTTTTCTCATTTCTGAAACTATTGGGCCTACCTTTAGCCCAGCATCTAATAGATAGTGAATCTTTCTTCTACTAAACAAAACACTGTAACTTTGAGTCATTGGACTTTGCGATGGTCTTGGACTACCAACAGGTCCTCTTATTAGTTTTTTGTTTTTTTTTCCAAGGTATCCCACACGCGTGTCAAGTGACACTAATCTTAAGTCCAATATAGGTGGTAGACAGCTGGACTATGAATTTGCTCCACTAACAAGTGCTAAGGATCGAACCCCAACCACTTGCTTCATGAACGAGAGTACTTACTACTTACGTCAACCCACCAGGTTCACTTATTAGGTTTATTGAACTTTAATTATTCCCACATTTGAGAGAATAAAAAGTAGGTCTCAAATAATGGAATCAATCATAAACTAGTCCCACAAAATCTTTAAATTACATTGAATTGCCTAAGAATCTTAGCGATATTGAATTACTTGTTATTGACAAGTCAATGCAACTCATTGAGTTGTCAATAACAATTGTTTAAGTTGTCAATATTGAGTTACAATCGACAACACTTTAATTATTATTCAAAACTCATTAAATTGTTAATAGAAATTTATTTAATATCACTTTGGATTTTCATGGACTTAAATATAATTGATGATTTTTTGGACCTAATTATGATTAATTTCCTTATTTATTTATTTATGACATAGTTGTAATTTTCTTTATACATTTTGGGAAGGGGTAGATTTCATCGGAAAAGAGATAAATGAATAGCTTAGAAATCTACAGAAGAAAAGGGATCCCTGCACTCATTTGAGATTTTTGAAATGAAACTCATTTACGCTTTTGATTTGTAGCAAACTTGGATATTTTCACAAGGATTTATCTTATTTTAGGTTTTAAAAAAACTTTGAATTTATTATTTTATTATTTATGGAACAAGAGATGCTTTAAACAAAACTAGAGTAGTTAAAAGCGAGGCTAAATAAGTAATTAGGTGTTAACAAAAAAAAGTAATTAGAGAATGGCCCAGTATTTTTTTTTCTAACAACCACTAATAATTCGCCATGTCTTTGCTCTTAATTGCCCTAATTTCACTATTGACTATTTTTATTTCAAAAATTCGAGTAAAATTAATTTTTTCTTTCAACCAATATTTTTTCTCTCATTATTTTTATCTATCTCATATTTTTAAAATTTCTTTACTTATCTATCTATAAAACTGATTTCCTCTCTTCACTACAATCCTTTTTCCCCACTATCATTTTAAAACCTACGTTCTTTTTTCTAGATGCAAGCATAATCACATTTTGTTCTTATTTTTTTATCTCTCCCTTGTAGCAGCTCGCTAAATTCTGGTACATACATATTCCCTTTCACACATCATTTGATAATATTGGAATTTATACAGGGCCTGCGATATCAAAAAGGAAGCCATATTCAGGTAATATCATTCAACCTCCCTTACTATAATTTTTTCCTATCAAATTTTGGTACTCTTTTTGCATATATTTCCTTTAAAGTGAATCCATGATTAACAAGTCATTCTTCAACAGAACGTCAAAGGGTCATAGCAATATAAATTAATTCAGTTACATTAAGAGCACATGAGGTTTTGTAGTGATCGAGATACGTGAGAAATAATAATAAAAGACATTTTAAGCATTGTAGGTTATGATATCACATTTTGATTAAAAGTTTCAATAATATAATATAAAAACTTTCTACTGGACTTATTCATTTATGCACAATTTTTAATATTATTCTAACCTAATATCAAGTGCATTGCAGTACATAGTTTTGATAACATACATACTACAATAATATATAATGCATTGCTTAAACCTTGTTTTGTTAGAGCAAGTGAGTTCTAGTATCAGAGGCTCTCATGGAAGCCACCCGATATGAGTGTTGTGAAGGTAAACATAGATGATGCTTATTCAAGCAGTTTAAATACCTGGCATGTGGAGGTATCACGAGAGATTGGAAAGGAAATGTTAAGGGAGGTTTTATGTTTAACATCGGTCAGGGTGGAATCTTTATGCAAAGCTAATGAGATTAAGTTTGAGTTAAGATATTGTTGGGATCTTGACATCGGTACTGTGGTGATTGAGAATGATCGTTTGGAAGTCCTTGATCTTATAAATGATGAGACTGTGGATCCTCAAGAGAATGAGGAGGTTGTTGATGAGATTGTGGATCTCAAGAGAATGAGGAGGTTGTTGATGAGATTAGAGAGATGTTGAAGTTTAGGTGGGATGTATAGTTATGTTGGTGTAGAAGAGAGGCTAACAAAGTGACAGATAACTTGTCAAAGAGACCTCTAGAGATAGGCGTTGGAGTGGTGCAGTTCGTTGATGTTTCTCTTTTTATTTTCAATTTGATTTAAAATAATAGACACAAGTATCATAAAATACTATTTCTGATAAAAAACGATAACATAAAATATTATTAATATTTGTTACAATTTAATAATTTAGCTAAAATTTATCGTTTCTAAAACACGAAAAGTCAGTCATGCAATGAGAACAGATGCCAATGTTACAGTTGGTCGGTCCTATGCAGAGTGAAAAATCCCATTAAGGCATTAACCTATCACAAGCTTCTAACTCAAATTACTGGAAAAAAAAGGTTCTAACTCTAATTAACTTCTTTTTTTTTTTTGGAAATTTCAATTTTTTTTCCGTAATACTCTCTCGAATTAGTACTACTTTCTACTGTAGGCTTTGACTTTCTGAATGATTCTCCTTTGTTGTGAAGTGGGTATCTTGGAAAATATAGTTATTGTTCTCTTCGTTTATTTAATTGGGTTACTTTCAGTAATTATTTCTATTTTGTAGTTATAATATGTCTGAATTAGTTCAAATTTCTAATAGTTTTGAGAGTGACCTCTATCATACTCTTATTATATATATATATATATATATATATATGCAATTAAAGGGTGGATTTTTTTATTTATAGATGTTTCTCTTTATTTGTATGACATAGTTTTTTCTTCCAAATTTTTCTTTCACCTATTATGTGTTTAAAAATCCTCCCTCTGAGTTGGATACCATGTGAGCTTATATACCTTTTACTTGTGGGACATGTCTTCATTTTAAAAGTCATAAATTAGGGGTATAATGAAACTGTTAACAGTATTTATTTGATGTGCAATGCAAAGGAACAGTCACTAATGTGTTTGGTTACATGTGAGGCTAAAGCCCACTTCATATATATATGTGTTGTGGCTACATGTCTTGCTGAAGCTTGAACTGTCTATATTAACTGATTCAATTATTCCAGGTTTTATACTGTTTTTGCTTCAAAATCGAATTTCTTATGTGGTAGCAATAGCTTGAATCTAGGAAAGATTTGTTTCTAATGAGTATAATTGAACAAAAAGAGCCGACGACTTGACTCAATAGTAAGCTCGTTTGCAGTGGAGTCTAAGGTCGTGGTTCAATTCAGCTTTTGTGCATAGTATATTCCCTTCCCAACACTCTCACCAATTGGGATTAGAACTGGGTTGGCTTTGTTTATTGTGTATAACTGAACAAAAAATTTCCTCTCTTGATGAGTCCTTGCATTGCGTGTGATAGATAGACATGGCACTTATTCTTGTGATAGTGACAGTGGTCAGTGGGGGGGCTATTATAAAATTTACGTCAATTCAACAATGAATATTTTTAGTTATTGAAGTTGCAGAAACAGATGAAGATGGATAGTGAGAAGAAAGGTGATGTAAGAAAGGATAGTTACTCTGAGTCTCAAAACAAGAGGCAAAGCAATAACTTTATAGAGTGGCTCCATGAAGATTTGATCTTCAATATCCTCACTAGACTTCCTGCTGAATTTCTCCACAAAAGTGTGAGGCTTACTTGCAAATCTTGGGATGCTATGATTCGCGGGTCTGATTTTGTCAAGGCTCAACTCCTCCGCGTGAAGCCTAGAATTTTCCTCCAAAGCAAATTGCATCCTTTTGGTGCTCATTTCTTGGAGGTCAAGGAAAATGGAGAGTATGGTGTCACATCTTTAAGCTCTGATTTCCCTGGAGAATGTTTGAACAGTTGTGATGGATTAATGTTGTGTTCCCTAAGAACTACAGGAGATCTTCTTGTTGTAAACCCTGTTACCAAGAAGAAACTAAATGTTCCCAAATTATTCGGTTCTTCTTCGGATTTACCTCCAGCAGCCATAGTACGTGTTCCTCGCTCTGGCGAATTCAAATTGTTTGCTTGCCTTGTACAAACTCAGTCTGAAGTTTGTTATAGCCATTGGCATGTTATAAGACTTGGGAGTGATACTACTTGGACAAGATTCGCTTCAGAAGCGGTTGATTCTGAATTTACATGCATCCCATTGTACTGTGGAGGCAATGATCTGTGCTGGCGCTCAAAGGACCATATAACTGTGATGGATGTTGACAAGCAAACATTTAGAAAGTTTTCTATCGTGCCAATAGGTCACCATTGGTTTACACAGTTCTTCGAGACTGAGGATCGTATGGTTGCCATTCTGTTTTTGGATGCAAAGGGATTCAAAATACACAAACTTGGTGCTGACTTTCGATTTGAGGGACGCTATCGTCAGACAGGACCATTTGATATTTATTATAAAAATTCAAGAAATAAGTATGGTGATGAAGTTCCACTCGTTTATGAGCCTTTTGGTGTGGGTATAGGACAAGAAGTGATTTTCAAAGTATCAATTGAACCTCCACTGAAGACATCACTTTTCAGTTACAATGTGGAAACATTACAACTCAAAGAGATTGATGTGATCCCGGAAGGTTTATTAGATGGTGCCTTTAAAGAAGGTTCATTTGAAATGGGTCTTCATATCAGTAGTCTAGTGTCTTGGTAATTTTGGTTTTCATTCCACCTTAAAGTAGTACAGAAGATACTCACCATTGTCCTTAGGTAAAAAAACAAATTAGTTTGGCTAAGATTTTCGTGCAGGAATGAGTACTCTGTCCATAATCCAATCTGTGCTTCATAATTTTCCTTTTCACATGAATAATGTATAATTGCATACTTCTTACGTTGGTTTGTTTCTTATATTTGTCTGAAATATGTTACATGCTTGCAAGAATTACTTAGAATGTACAACTAACTATACATTCAGTACCTTTTTAAGTGTAAATTAATGAGGGAAAATCATAGAGGTGCCAAAGAAATAATGGTAAGATAAATTTAAGGGCAAAGACCCAAAAATGATACATAACTATTGTCTAAGGAACAAAAATAGTACATAACTATTCCAAGATACAAAAATAATACTCATCTTTTACCTTGTGATCAAAAACGATATTTTCACTAATATGACAATAATATTAGACATGAAAAGTCCAAAATGCCCTTATAAATTAATCGCCACCCGGTAAAAGTTTATTTTATTATAAAGGCATTTTGGACATTTCATTTCTAATATTATTGTTATATTAGTGAAAATATCATTTTTGACCACATGATAAAAGTTGGGTATCATTTTTGTACCTTAGAATAGTTATGCACTATTTTTGTTCCTTGCCCAATAATTATGTATCATTTTTGGGCCTTCGCCCTAAATTTAAACTTGTCATTTCTTACGTTAGAACTTGTGATTGGCTACTTTTATGCTGTCCACTTGTTGTGTTTTTTATGGTCATTACATTTTTTCCTTGAGATTTCATTGATTTGCCTTGCAAATAACTCTAATTCGATTGGGCTTTGTGGTAATCTTATACAGTAATTTTGAGACTACTCTATTCTAAGACTACACTTTTTTTTCTTTTCTTCTACTCAACAAACAACGTAATTTGGAGTTATTGGGATTTGTGACAATCGTATACTCTTATTTGTCACAAATAGGTTCTCTAATTAGATTTATTTAAATTTAATTTTCCCCACATTCAAGAGAACTACAAATAGGCCCTAACTAAGGGACTCAATCACTATCAAAACTCACAAAATATTCAAATTAACACTGAAGTTCTTAGAGGCATAGGTAATCTTCAATTGCTTGTTATTGACAAATTAATAATTTGTCAACTTTAACTCTGAGTTGTCAATATTGATGTGTAATTGATAACTCTTTAGTTATTGATAATGAGTTATCAATGAGTCATTTAATTCACTCGAAGTCTTTATAGATTTAATGTAAATTTATGATTTTAAGATATGACCATTTTTAGCTCCCTTATTTTAGAATCTAGTTATACTTTTTCCAGTATATTTTGAGGAGAATTAGATTTAATTGGAGAATGAATGAATGAATGAATGAACAGCTTAGAAATGTAAGAAGGACAAAAGGGTCTCTAGATTCATTTGAGATGTTGAAATGTTGCGAGATGGGACATTTATCATAGAATGATTTATTGTTTTTAGGTTTTTAAAAAACTTTAAATTTATGAAACAAGAGAAGCCATAAACCTAATTAGAGCACTACTTCCTCCAATCTTAAACTAGAATGGACCCCGCGTGTTGCGCGGGATATTCATCATTTAGTTGTTTTGTGCATCTTAGATTATAAATATATTAGTTTGTGTTGTACATTGAAAGAGATATCCACTCATTCTTAATATATTTGTAGAGTGATTTTTAACTTAATCGAGAATTAAAATAGCCCATGCATGAAAACAGAAGAAAATAGCCTATGCATGATCACAATCTCTGAGAATGTGTAAGAGATCCTCTATTAGAGCTCCATAAATTTCACATGACACCTTCAAGCAAATACCTCTCTCTTTTCTAACTTCATTAGATAATACTTCCTCTGGTCCTAAATATAAGAACTAATTGAATTTTCTGAAAAATCCTTAAAAAGCAAAATAAGTTGATTATAAATTGATTTACCTAATTTTTTCCCCTTAAACTAGTTTATTTTACCTATAAATTAATGGATAATCTAAAAACATATCAAATATGTCATCATTTAACAACCTATTTCGCAACTTTAATCTCTCCAAAAAAAGTCAATTAGGTCCTATATTTAGGACCGGAGGTAGTAATTTATTTTAAAGGGACAACCACATAAAACACTTACACTTTTGTAAAGTGTGTAATTTCCAAAAATTCTGCCAAATATTGTTGGTAACGGGTTGAGTATTAGAAAAAACATCATAAGCATAGGAAACTGTGTGTACACTATTTCTATTATGGATCCATCTTGCAGAATTACTCCCAAGAACAACAACAATGTTATCCTTAATTGTTTTTCGGGCATTTTTTATACCAAACCAGCTCCAACAGTGAATCTTTCTTCTACTAATCAAAACACAGTAATTTTGAGTAATTCGGCTTTGCGATGGTCATAGACTCTAGTTTGTCACCAACATGTCCTCTTATTTGTTTTATTGAACTTTAATTGTTCCCACATTTGAGAGAATAAAAACTAGATCTCAAATAATGGAATCAGTCATTATCAAGTCCCACAAAATCTTTAAGTTAGATCGAATTGCCTAAGAATCGGGTGATACTCCCTTTGTTCCTAAATATAAGATCACTTTCTAATTTTTCCCAACTTTTTCCCAAAATTAACTCTAACAATGTTTATCTATAATAGCAAGCAATTGGGGGGAAGTGGGGATAAAGGTATATAGTTGGGACAAATTGGTAATATCATGTGTAAATAACTAACTTAACTAATTCCTTAATTTACTCAAATTAGGGAAAATTATCTTATATTTAAAAATCTGAGGGAGGATTGAATTTCTTGGTATTGACAAGTCATTGCAGCTCCATGAGTTGTCAAGCTATTAATATGGACAATACTTTAGTTATTATTCAAAACTCATTGAATTGTCAATAGAAATTCATTTAATATCACCTAATTGTGATTAATTTTAATTATTTTTTGACCTAATTGTGATTAATTTTCTTATTTATCAATGTAGTTGCAATTTTCCCAATACATTTTAGGAAGGGTTAGATTTAGTCGGAAAAGAGATAAATAAATAGCTTAGAAATAAAAAAAAGGGTCCTGCACTCATTTATTATTTTTTTTAACTGAAACTCATTTGAGAATTGAGATTTTCATTTGTTGCAAAATGGGATATTTTCACAAGGATATATTTTATTTATGGTTTCAAAAGAACTTTGAATTAATGAAACAAGAGAAGCTTTAAACACAAAAAGGGAAAAAGACAAATAAAACCCTCTAAATATGTAAAATTAGAGTAGTTAAGAGTGAAGCTAAACAAGTAAATAGGGAATGAATTGAATTGTAGAGGGGATAATTAGTTGAGGGGATGATATCACCACACAATCAACATGTTTGGTTCAAAAACATTGCACAAATGCAATGATAATCTTGATAACATTATCATATTGACTTGTTTGATTGAATTAGATAATGGTAATGTTGATTACAATTGTAAATAAATTTCTTATTTTTTTATAAAATTATTTCAAGGGGTCTCCTCCATTACAAGTTTACTTTGAGAAATTCTTGCATGACCAAAAACAACTAAACATATGTAATTTGACCTAGCACCCTAAAAAATCTAACTTTTTTTTGACCAATCCTAAAAAATCTAACACGTTTAAAAAATTTAAATCTTTGTCTTAAGAATTTCTCATGTATGTTTTCAGAGTATAGTTATCTGCTTTTTCATTAACCCATCACAAGGTACTCACTCAAATTAACTTCTTCTTTTTTTTATTGGAAATTTCAATTTTACCCCCTAATACTCTCTCGAATCAGCTTCACTACTGTGGGGTCTGAATTTCACTTTGTTGTGAAGTGGGTATCTTGGAAAGTATAGTTTTTGTACTCTTCCTTTATTCAATTGGGTTATTTTCAGTAATTATTTCTATTTTGTAGTTATAATCTGTTTGAATTAGTTCAGATTTCTGATAGTTTTGAGAGTGAGGTCTATCATACTCTTATATACTCCCCCCGGTCCTAAATATAAGACCTAATTAACTTTTTTGAAAAATCCTTAAAAAAAGCAAAATAAGTTAATTATAACTTGATTTACCTAATTTTTTTCCGTTAAACTAGTTTATTTTACTTATAAACTAATGGATAATCTAAAAATATATCAAATATGTTATGACTTAATACACTATTTTGCAACCTTAACCTCTCAAAAAAAAAGTTATCTAGGTACTATATTTAGGACCGGAGGTAGTATATCTTTCAGCAATTAAATGGTGGATTTTTTTTTATTATGGAACTAGCTTATTGACTTTGCACTTATGTGAAATGCATTCATTTCAATAATCATAGATTAGGGGTATGAATGAAATTGTAAACAATATTTATTTGAAGTGCAATACAAAGGAATTGTTTGGTTACATGTGAGGCTACAGCCCTATTCATGTGTTGTGGCTCCTTGTCTGTTGATACTTGAACTGTCTCTATTATCTGTTTCCAATATTCCAGGTTTTATATATTTTTGCTTCAAAATCTAATTTCTTATGTGGTAGCAATAGCTTTAATCTTGCTGAGATCTGTTTCCAATTAGTATTAGTATAACTAAAGAAAAAGAGCCGACTTGGCTTAACAATAAGCTCGTTTGTAGTGGGGTCCGAGGTTGTGTTTGCGAATCAGCCTCTCTGCGTAAAGTTGGGGTAAGACTGCTTAGTATTTTCTCTTTCTCAGCATTCTCAGCAAGTGGAGATCAAAACTGGGTTGGTCTTGTTTATTTAGTATAACTAAACAAAAATTTTCCTCTCTGGTAGTGTCCATGCATTGTGTGTGATAGATAGACATGGCAATTATTCTTGTGATAGTGACAGTCGTAAGTGGAGGTGCCATTAGAAAATTTAGCTCAATTCAACACTAAATATTTTTAGTTATTGAAGTTGTAGAAACAACTGGAAATGGATAGCGAGAAGAAAGATGATGTGGGAAAGGATAGCTACTCTGAGTCTCAAAGCAAGAGGCAAAGCAATAACTCTTTAGGGTGCCTCCCTGAAGATGTGATCTTCAATATCCTCACTAGACTTCCTGTTGAATTGCTCCACAAAAGTGTGAGGTTTACTTGCAAATCTTGGGATGCAATGATTCGCGGGTCTGATTTTGTTGAGGCTCAGCTCCTCCGCGCGAAGCCTGGAATTTTCCTCCAAAGCAAATTGCATCCTTTTGGTGCTCATTTCTTGGAGGTCAAGGGAAATGGAGAGTATAATATCACAGCTTTAAGCCCTCATTTCCCTGGAGAGTGTTTGAACAGTTGTGATGGATTGGTGTTGTTTTCCCTAAGAAGTACAGGAGATCTTCTTGTTGTAAACCCTGTTACCAAGAAGAGACTAAATGTTCCCAAATTATTCAGTTCTTCTCGGGATTTATCTCCAGCAGCCATAGTACGTGTTCGCCGCTCTGGTGAATTCAAATTGTTTGCTTGCCTTGTAGAAACTCAATCTGAAGTTCGTTATAGCCATTGGCATGTTCTAAGACTTGGGAGTGATACTACTTGGACAAGATTCGCTTCAGAAGCTGTTGATTCTGAATTTACATGCATCCCAGTGTACCGTGGAGGCGATAATTTGTGCTGGCGCTCAAAGGACCATATAAATGTGATGGATGTTGACAAGCAAACATTTATAAAGTTTCCTGTTATGCCAATAGGCCACCATTGGTTTACTCAGTTTTTCGAGATTGAGAATCGTTTGGCTGCCATTTTGTTTGTGGACGCAAATGGATACAAAATACACAAACTTAATGCTAACTTTCCAAATGGGAAATGCTATCGTCAGTTGGGAACGTTTGATATTTATTGTAAAAATTCAAGAGATAAGTACGGTGATGAAGTTCCACTGGTTTGTGAGCCTTTTGGTGTGGAGATAAGACAAGAAGTGATTTTCAAAGTATCAATACCTCCATTGAAGACATCACTTTACAGTTACAATGTGGAAACATTAGAACTCAAAGAGATTGATGTGATCCCGGAAGGTTTATTGGATGGTGCCTTTGAAGAAGGTTCATTTGAAATAGGCCTTCATATCAATAGTCTAGTGTCCTGGTAATTTGGGTTTTTCATTCCATCTTAGAGTAGTACAGAAGATACTCACCATTGTCCTTAGATAAAAAACAAAATATTTTGGCTAAGATTTTAGTGCAGGAATGATTACTCTGTCTGTAATCCAATCTGTGCTTCTTAATTTTCCTTTTCTCATAAATAATGTATGATTGCATACTTTTTACGTTGGTTTGTTTCTTATATTTGTCTCAAATATTATACATGCTTGCAAGAATTACTAAGTTTGTACAACTAACTATAATTTCAGTACCTATTTAAGTGTAAATTAATGAGGGAAAATCATAGAGGTCCCAAAGTAATAATGGTAAGATACATATAAATTTGTCATTTCTTACATAAGAACTTGTGATTGGCTGATTTTATGCTATCCACTTGTTATGGCGTTTATGGTTGTTACATTTCTTTCCTTGAGACTTCATTGATTTCCCCTGTTAATAACTCATATCTGACTGGGCTTTGTGATAATCTTATGCGGTAATTTTGAGACTACTCTAATCTGAGACTACATTTTTTTCTTTTCTTCTACTCAACAAAACATGGTAATTTTGAGTTATTGGGCTTTGTGATAATCTTATACTCTAATTTGTCACAAACAGGACCTCTGATTACTTTTATTTAACTTTAATTTTCCCCACATTCAAGCTTATTACAAATAGGTACTAACTAAGGGACTCAATCACTTTAAAAACCCACAAAATCTTCTAAATAACAATGAAGTTCTTAGAGGCATAGGTGATTTTGAATTGCTTTTTATTGACAAATCAATAATTTGTCAACGAAACTCTCTAAGTTGTCAATATTGATATGCAATTGATAACTCTTTAGTTATCATTAACAATGAGTTGTCAATGAATTATTTAATATCACTCGACGTTTTGATAGATTTCAATGTAATTTTATTATTTTTAGGATATGGCCATGTTTACTTCCCTTACTTTTATTCTAGTTGTATTTTTTTCCTATATATTTTGAGGAGCATTAGATTTAATCGGAGAATGAATAAATTAATATTAATAAATATATAAATAGCTTAGAAGTGTAAGCAGGACAAAATGGTCTGTAGACTCATTTGAGATTTTGAATTGTTGCAAAATGGGACATTCATACAAGGACTTATCTTATTTTAGGTTTTCAAAAAAAACTTGCAATTTATAAAAGACAAGAGAAGCTTTTTTTTCAAACAAGAGAAGCTACAAACCAACCTAAAGCACCATTCCTTCCATTCTTAAATATAAGAGTTATTTGAATTTTTTAGAGAAATTAATGAGGTGAAATGAACCACTTGATGTTAATGTATTTTGTATATTATTAGATCATATATTAGCTTATAAATTAAATAAAATAGTTTAGATCCTGACCAAAAAAAATAAAATAGTTTAGATAAAAATTAGGAAAATTAATTTTTAAACAACCAATTTATCTTTGTCATAATTTTCCAGAAAAGTCAATAAGCTTTTATATTTAAGATACAACAAAGATAAAGAAGTAAAGAAGGAATGACTCAATAATTATTTTAATAACTTCCATAGTTTTGCTCTTTACTTAGCTGACCTAATTTTATTATTGACTATTTTTTATTTAAAAAATAGTCAATAGTCAATAATGAAATTAGCTAATAAGTAATTATTGCCATCAAGTTTATAAGAACATTAGAAATTGACTGATAAGAAAGGGATTTAAGGATTATGTTTTGTAGAAAAAAAAGTTGAGGGAAACTATGTCCCATGGCCACATTTCGAAATCCTAAATAGGTCAGATGAGTTGATTTGTCCTTTGAGAAATTGGACACCCTTGTTATCAAGATTATTAAATTAGTCAGAACTCACTAATATAAGAGTTCAGTCCCCAAAACACGTTTTTTAAGAAAACATGTAAAAGTTAGTTGAGTGTCTGGAATTAATGTGTCTTTTCCAATATTGCTCTTATTTATTATGATACTTTTATATTTTGAACTAAAATCATTCAAATTTTGGGCTCTCATAATACGGATCGGACTGAGTATTATTTATTTTGATTAATAATAACTAACAAATTTATATAATTAAATATTGGAAATATAAAAACGATAATTTGATTTAAAAATTGTTCAATTCTAAATAATTGAAACTATATCTCTCAAGATTTATAATTGATCATACTTTAACAATAACGACTAAAGTTTACTCAATGAAGTTTAATTGTTAGTATGAGTTTACGGTGAGTTGACTGAAATTTCGTAAGCTACGAAATGTATACAGGGTTTTCACAGGACGAGATCAATAAACCCCCTTCCCATGTCCTTTTACGAAAAAAGCACGGGACATTTTTTTTTCTCATGTCTAGTCTTGTTCCAACTTTGTCACGTCCCGATTAGGACCTGGACGGACACGAAAATCCCGAAAACATTTTTGAAAATTTTTTTATTAAAAACATCTACTTTATAACACTTTGTGGTTGTAGCAAACAAATTAATGGTTCAATATTACTTCTACAATACATCTTATACAATATAATAGCGTAAAATTTTATTGGAATCGTATTTTTCAAAGAAAAATGTCATGTATACTTATATATGATATAAATTACACATACATTTTTTAAAAATAAATTATACACACACATATTCAGGATGTGACAACTCTATCTCGTGTCCCTTCCCAAAGATGAATTTTGTCACATCCCGATTTATTCGTCTCAAATTTTTGGAGAAGAATTTCCCATTCCAAAAAGTCACTGGGCGAGACAGAGGGACAAAATTGCAAACTCCACCGTAAAGGTTTGAGTTTTCATGTTTGACATGGTTTGAGTTTAATTTTCTTTCACATACTTTTCGCCTCCTTCTCTTCTTCTCTCTGCTTGCTTTGTTTCTACTTGAACTTCATATCTCCCATTCAATTTCATTTTTCGGAATTTTAATTTCTATTTTCTCTCTCTCATTCCCACCCATGTTTCTTCTATACCAATTTTCAAAAAGCAACTACATCTAACCACGGTGGAATCCTACATTATCCAAACAATCGTTCATGGAAGTGAAATTGTTTTAGAGTTTGCTTTTAGTTTTATTTGATTTAATTTCTCGGGATCCTGCTTTATTGTTTTTTGGTATTCTTCCATTTTGGATAAGAGTGGTGATTATTTGTATTTTTTTATTTGTATCCATATTTGCTTTTTAGACGGTAAGTCTTTTGGATGACCTACTGATTTATTATTCAAGGTTTGCTCTATATCTGAACTACATCTGGTTTCTCTTATACAAAATGACTTATAATTTTTTTTTGGCCAACATACAAAATGACTTATAAAAGATACTTATCTACCAAAGTTTCATGTCTTTTTAATTTAGTCCCCATATTTATTTCTCTCTCCTTTTTCAGCCGTGCTTTTTTCTTCCCTTTTGTTTGTGTTATCAATGATATTTTGATATTTTTGTAAAAAATCTCCTAAAATATCTCAATTTTTATTGTTATTTTCAAGTTTAAGTACTATTCTCTTTCTGTGTAGGTTTTGATTCTTCTTTCATCCTTAATTTTCTTATTTTCGTTCTGTATTATTAAAAAGGAGAGGAATTTTATTTATTACTTCCTCCGGTTCTAAAGATAAAACCTACTTGACTTTTTTGGAAAATCCTAAAAAAATAAACTAGCTCAATTATAAATTGATTTACCTAATTTATTTCCTTAAACTAGTTTCGGAGGGAGTATCTCGTACATTTAAAGAGTCTTTACTAGTTATTTCTTTTCTTTTTTTAGAACACTACTCAATAATTTGGTGCCTATTAACAATGACTAATTCTGACTCGAGAGGTAGGAGTAATGCGTAAGGTTGTCTCCTCTCCCAATAAGCGAGCTATCGGGTTTTCAAACACATATTATCATCCTTACAGGGTTGTAGTTCTACTAGTTATTTTCATTTGATATAGGTGGATAACCGAGAGATACCACTTAAATTCAACACACAAAAACACATTCGTCTTATGAAGTATGAACATAAAAAGTAAAAACAATCAGGAGCCTTTGAATTTTTTTTCATTGGGCCCATAAAACTGCTCAGCCCAATAGGTAATCCATTAAGAATAAGTGGAAGTGTTGATAAAACACGAAAAGCCACACGTGCAATGACATCATGTTCAGATTTCACACTTGGGTTTATGCACACTGAAAAATCCACCCTTCCTGTACCTTAATTTGCTTGCAAGGTATCAAATCTCATTAACCAATCACAGGGATCTCATGTTTTTGCCTGGATATCTGTTTTGTCTTATATACTTATCCTTTTACTCTTTGCTAAATCTGTAACTCATTTAATCCCTTGTCATATTGTGTATATATTTTTTTCTGCAACTTACCCTTCACCTTTTTTGTGAAGTGGGAATCTTGGAAATTTAGTTGTCATTCTCTTCTTTTGTTTGATTGGGTTATTTTTAAGTAATTATTCCTAGTCTTTAGGAATATTCTGTTTGAATAATAGGTTCAGATTTCTGATAGTTTTGAGAGTGATGTCCATCATATCATACTTTTATACTACCTCCAGTCCTAAATATAAGACCTAATTAACTTTTTTTTGAGAGGTTAAGGTTACGAAATAGGTTATTAAATCATGACATATTTGATTTATTTTTAGATAATTCATTAGTTTATAGGTAAAATAAACTAGTCTAAGGGAAAAAATTAGGTAAATCAATTTATAATTAACTTATTTTGTTTTTTTTTTAGGATTTTTTAAAAAAGTCATCTAGGTCTTATATTTAGGACCGGAGCGAGTATATTTCATTGAGCAATACTTTTGTCCTTTATGAAAAATTACATGGTGATTTTTTTTTAAAAAAAATTAAGGTACCTTCTCTTTAGTTGTATGACATATGTTTTTTCTTCCAAATTTTTCTGTGTTTAAGGAATATGGACTTTGCAACTTTAGGGTTAGTGATTTCTCTGTCAATAATATCCCAAAAGCCTGATTGGGACATGTCTTTATTTCATAAGTCATGAACTAGGAGTTTGAATGAAACTGTAAACGTTATTCATTTGCAATGCAATAGAAAGGATTAGTCACTAATGTGTTTGGTTTGGTTACATGATGTGAGGCTAGAGCCCATTTCATATGTGTTGTTGTGGCTCCCTGTATTGTTGATGCTTGAACTGTTTCTATTAACTGATTCCATTATTCCAGGTTTTATACTACTTTTGCTTCAAAATCTAATTTCTTATGTGGTTGCAATAGCTTTAATCTTGGAAAGATTTGTTATCATTCAGTATAACCCAACAAAAATTTCCCTCTTCGTATGTCTCCCTTGCATTGCATGTGATAGACAGATGAGGCAATCACTCTTATGAGTAGTGACAGTGGTCAGTGGTAGTGCTATAATAAATTTTTAGCTCAATTCCACACTGAATATTTTTAGTTATTGAAGTTGTAGAAACAGCTAAAAATGGATAGCGAGAAGAAGGATGATGTGGGAAAGGATTGCGGTGGTAGTTGCTCAGAGTCTCAGAACAAGAGCCAAGGTGATAACTCTGTAGGGTGTCTCCCTGAAGATGTGATCTTCAATATCCTGACTAGACTTCCTGCTGAATGGCTCTACAAAAGTGCGAGGTTTACTTGCAAATCTTGGGCTGCTATGATTCGCAGGTCTGATTTTGTCGAGGCACACCTCCTCCGCTTGAAGCCTGGAATTTTTCTCCAAAGCACATTGCATCCATTTGGTGCTCATTTCTTGGAGATCAAGGGAAATGGAGAGTATGATATCTCAGCTTTAAGCCCTCATTTCCCTGGAGAGTGTTTGAACAGTTGTGATGGATCGGTGCTGTTTTGCCTAAGAACTACAAGAGATCTTCATGTTATTAACCCTGTTACCAAGAAGAGACTAAATGTTCCCAAATTATTCTGTTCTTCTCCGGATTTACCTCCAGCTGCCATAGTACGTGTTCCTCGCTCTGGCGAATTCAAATTGTTCGCTTGCCTTGTACGAACTCAGTCTGAAGTTTGTTGTAGCCATTGGTATGTTCTAAGACTTGGGAGTGATACAACTTGGACAAGATTCGCTTCAGAAGCTGTTGATTCTGAATTTACATGCATCCCAATGTACCGTGGAGGCAATGATCTATGCTGGCTCACACAGGATCATATAACTGTGATGGATGTTGACAAGCAAACATTTAGAAAGTTTTCTGTTCTGGCTGTACATCACGAATGGTTTACACAATTCTTCATGATTGAGAATCGTTTAGCTTCCGTTATGTTTTTGGGCGCAAAGGGATACAAAGTACACATATTTGATGCTAACTCTGGAAAATGGAGATGTCATCATCAGATGGGAACGTTTGATGATTATTATAATTATTCAAGAGATGAGTACGGTGATGAAGGTCCAATCTTTTGTGAGACTTTTGGTGTGGGGATAAGACAAGAAGTGATTTTCAAAGTATCAATTGAACCTCCATTGAAGACATCACTTTATAGTTACAATGTGGAAACATTAGAACCCGGAGAGATTGATGTGATCCCTGAAGGTTTATTTGATGGTGCCTTTGAAGAAGGTTCATTTGAAATGGGTCTTCATATCAATAGTCTTGTGTCCTGGTAACTTGGGTTTTCATTCCATCTTAAAGTAGTACAGAAGATACTCACCATTGTCCTTATATAAAAAACAAAATACTTAGTTTGGCTAAGATTTTTTTTTGCAGGAATGACTTCTCTGTCTGTAATCCATTGTGTGCTTCATAATTTTTCTTCTCACATGAATAATGTGTAATTGCATACTTCTTAGGTTGGTTTGTTTCTTATATTTGTCTCAAATATGTTACATGCTTGCAAGAGTAACTGAGTACGTACAACTAACTATACATTCAGTACCTTTCTAAGTCTAAATTAATGTGGGAAAATCATAGAAGTCCCAGAGAACTAATGGTAAGACTAAGATAAATATAAACTTGTCATTTCTTACATCAGAACTATCCACTTCTTGTGACGTTTATGGTTGTCACATTTTTTCCCTTGAAACTTCATTGATTTGCCTGGCTAATAACTCTAATCTGACTGGGCTTTGTGATAATCTTATACGGTAATTTTGAGACTTCTCTAATCTGAGATACAATTTTTCTTTTCTTCTACTCAACAAAACACTATAATTTTGAGTTATTGGGCTTTGTGATAATCTTATACTCTAATTTGTCACAAACAGATCCTTTGATTAGTTTTATTAAACTTAAATTTTCCACACATTCAATAAAATTACAAATAGGTCCTAACTAAGGGACTCAATCACTATCAAACCCACAATCTTCTAATAACATTGAAGTTCTTAAAGGCATGGGTGATCTTGAATTGCTTGTTATTGACAAATGACAAATGTCATCAATAATTTCTCAGCGACAACTCTGAACTGTCAATATTGATATGCAATTGAAAACTTCTTAATTATCATTAACATTGAGTTTTAATGATTCATTTAATATCACTCGGAGTCTTTATAGATTTCAAGGTAATTTTTTGACTTTTTAGGATATGACCATGATTAGTTCCCTTATTTTTTTAATATAGTTGTACTTTTTCTAATATATTGTGAGGAGGATTAGATTTAATTAGAGAGTGATTGATTGATTGATTGATTGATTGAATGAATAGCTTAGATGTGTAAAAAGGACAAAAAGGGTATCTAGACTTGTTTGAGATTTTGAAATGTTGTAAAATGGGATATTCATACAAGTAGGGGTAGACATGGTTTTCGGTTCAAAATTGAACAAAAGAAAATAAAAAACCTACATAAAATGAAAACCGAAAAATCACATAAATGAAAACCAAAACTGAAAACTGATTTGTTTGCGGTTCAGTTTTCCTTTTTCCCGATTTTGTTTTTACTTTCGTTGGGCATTTTTAGATATGGCCAAAACGAAAAATTAATACACATACATTTCAAAAATATAATCGAAACTCCAATAAAAAATAAACACCACATCCAATAAAAAGATAATCAATTAGCTCTTTCATTTAGGAATAGATGGAGTAGTTTTTTTTTATCGAGAAGCAGAAATTTTTATTAAACTAGAAAATGAGAATACAAAATAGGCCTGCAAACAAGAAAATTCAAATGATAATACATTGAAACCCTAAAATGGTAAACATGGATATGAAGAAGTCACCGCCGCCGCAAAAACCCTACCATCATCTTCATCTTTCCTTCATGAAAATTTGTGGGTAGAAAGAACCGTCACCGGTAGAAACGTCATTGAGTAATGGTTGTTCAAAGAACCATCCCAAAGGATCCACACCTCTTATCGGCAATAAACCAATCAATTTGGTTTTCAAAGAAACTCCATGAGTAGATCTCACGGAAATAAACATATCCACAAAACTATTACATAAAATGAAGATTGGGTAGAAGAAATTCCTCTTGTCGTCGAACCTCCTAAACCAATTTATTTGAAAATGGATGAAATATAAAAGCAGACAAATGAAAGTGACAGACGTCTCCTTCCTCGGCATGAACCAGGGAAGGAGACATCGATGAAAAAGCTCGTACAACGATGAGAGAAGAGATCCCACCACCACCCAAAAAGTTTGAGAGGAGGGGGAGAGAGGATAGAGCCAACTCAAGAGAGCCGGCCCTAAGGAATAACTAGATGGAGTAGTTTAAAACAACACCAAAGAAGTAAAGAAGGAATGACTCAATAATTATTTTTAATAACTACCATAGTTTTGCTCTTAACTTAACTGACCTAATTTCTTTATTAACTATTTTTATTAGAAAATAAAAATATTCAATAATGAAATTAGCCGACAAGAAATTATATTGTCATTAAATTGATATGAACCTTAGAAATTGGCCGACAAGAAAGGAATTTGAGGATTTTTTCTTTGAAAAAAACAAATTTAGGGAAACTATGTCCCATGGTTGATTTGTGTTTTGACAAATTGGACACCGTTATTATCAAGGTTATTAAATTAGTGAAAAGGCGGTAAAAACTGGTATGAGTTTATTTTTATTAATAATAATGTACTCCCTCCGGTTCTATTTATAAGTCACCAACTGCCCATATTGTACAAACCAAGGAATGATGGTTAGTGGCGGTTACATCATTAAATTGATCTTGTTTTATTTTTCATTTCCATCTTTGCCCCTCCTCACAACTATTAAATGAGTCATAATGAGGCAAATAAAAGTAAATGCAGAGATCTCTTTTTTCAATGAAGGGACATATTTGGAAAACTTTAATTAATGAGTTAGTTAGTGGTAGTTGGCGACTTATATTAAGGACCAAAATTTAGTGGCGGTTAGCGACTTATAAATAGGACCGGAGGGAGTATATAATTAAATATTGGAAATATAAATATGATAATTTGATTTAAATATACTTCAATTCTAAATAATTAAAATTAGATCTACTAAGATTTATAATTTATCACACTTAACAATATCAACTAAACCAAATCCCATCCCATTGTGTTCATAAAAAAATTATTATAGTTATCATATGCAAATACACCTATCATGGTTAAATCGAAATAAATAGGAAAAACATAAGAGCATCTTTACTCACTAAAGTTGGATTATTAATATGAGTATATTGTGACTCAAATTTTGTAAGCTACTATGTCCAGTCCACGGGAAGTGACCAAACCGAGACACCCCATTTCATATCCTGTCCCGAAAAAAGCTCATGTCGGGGTTTTCGTCTTATGTCTCATCTCATCCCGAACTTTGTCACGTCTCGATTAGGATCGGGATAGGAAAGAAAATTACAAAAATGATTTGAAATTTTTTATTAAAAATAAATCAATTAGTTCAATATTACTTTTACAATAATTTTATTCAACTTAATAAGATAAAATTTTATTACGATCGTATTTTTCATAGAAAAATGTCATGTATACTTATACATAATATAAATGACACATGCATTTAAAAAAATTATTTAAAAATACACACACACATACACATATTTATTACAAGATGACTGTGTCTTGTGTCTTATCTCGTTCTAAAGATAAATTTTGTCCCATCATAATATTTTTGGGATATTCCCCATTCTAAAATAGTCACAAGGCGGGAAAAATTGCACACCCCTATGTGTAATAAGTAAAGTTGGAGGGTAGAGGTAGGACTTACAGCCTAGCTGTCGAATTCAGCCCAACCCTCTATTATAAAAGCAAGTTTGACTGAAAAAATGGGAGCCCAATGATATTAGGCTGGTTCAACCCGCGAAACCGATATGATGAGGCTATAAATTACCTAACTGGCACAAATAAATTTAGAGAAAAACCTAAAGTCTAGGGGTGAACATTCAGTTTTCGTTTCAATTTTCGGTAAAAACCGAAATAACTGAAAACCGAATTGCACTTAACATGAAAACCTAACTGAAAGCAAATTATTCTGTGACTGAACTGAATCGACCGAAACAATTTGTTTCATTTTCGGTTTTTTTCCAAAAAAACCGATTTTTTTTTTGTAATAAATTTGATTTTTTTTTTCATTTAGTATTTTCAGTATATAAACTCAATATTTTATATAGATATATTGCATATCATTTCTAAATTAGAATAAGAATAAAAAAAGCTATAAATTCAAGCATTAAATTTAACTTATGTAAAGAAAGATATAATAAAATAATAATTTTTATCATATTTTACTATTCAGTTATTCAGTTATATCCAAAAAATTTTTAAAAAAGAGAATCGAAAACCAAAAGGAAAATAACAAATAAATACCTCCAAATGTCCAAAAGGACAAGTAAGAAACTCAAACTCCCAAAAGAACAAGTAAGGAACTTAAATAAATGTTAACAATTGAAACATATTTATTAACAACTGAAACATACTAATTAATAATTGCCTAATTCCTTAATTGTCCTTTTGAAATTCGGAGTTCCTTACTTGTCATTTTGGATATTTGGAGGTATTTATTTGTCATTTTCCCAAACCGAAATTTTGAAAAACTGAATAATGACAGAAAAATGAAATAACTGAAAAGAGAATTCAGTTGGGTTCTGAATTCTTCATTTAATAACACTCAGTGGGTTGGGTTCTGTTCAGTTTTTTCAGTTAGACTCTTAGTCGTCCCGCCCTCTTGTTTGTTGTTCTCTATTGGAGTCTTCAAAGTAGCTTTCTGTCTTCTTTTTCTTCCTTCTCCAGTAGCTCAAGCCAACTAAGCAACGTAGTGAAGGCGCCATTTCTAACATGCATTCAAAGATTTGAGCTTTGCTCATTTCCTCTCTTCTTGTGTCATCTTTGTATTATTGGTAATACTCCCTCCGGTCCTAAATATAAGACCTAATTGATTTTTTTGAAAAATCCTTCAAAAAAGCAAAATAAGTTAATTATAAATTGATTTACCTAATTTTTTTCCCTTAAACTAGTTTATTTTACTTATAAAAACTAATGAATAATCTAAAAATATATCAAACATGTTATGATTTAATAGACTACTTTGCAACTTTAACCTCTCCAAAAAAAAGTTATCTAGGTCCTATATTTAGGACCGGAGGTAGTAATATTTAAAACATGAATATGGAATTAGAATACGACCGTCCATGCTTTATGTTTATGTTCATTATGAGAATCACTTTAAGATGATAGAATTATTATTGTTACATGTTAAGGTTTTTGGCTGATTTTTTTTTCTATTATTGTTTGTGTTTTGCTGTGAAGTGTCATTTGAGTAAGGGATCCAATTTATTCTGTATACTATTATTAAAGATTGGTGATTTAAACAATATCCCAAAAGCCTCATAGGAAATGTCATTATTTGAGGTAGAATTAGCTTATGGACTATGCACTTCGGGGGCAGTAATTTCTTTGTGAACAATATCTTAAAAGCTTAATAGGACATATCATTATTTCAATAGTCATGAACCTGGAGCTCCGACGAAACTGTTAACATTATTTATAAGAAGTGTAATTAGAAGTAGTCACTAATTTATTTGGTTACATATGAGACTAGATCCTACTTCATATGTCCTGACTCCCTGTCTTACTGATGCTTAAATTGTCTCCATTAACTGATTCCAGTATTCCAAGTTCTGTGCTATTTTTGCTTCATAATCTAAATTCTTATGTAGTACTCCCTCCATTCCTAAATATAGGGTCTATATGGGCAAATGAGCTTGTTCCTAAATAAAAACCTTGTTAACATCATCCCTATTAATGTTCTTTTATGATGAACACGCAAGAGGAGGAAGTGGGAATAAAACAATGAATTGTTAGGATGTTTTGGTAATACCATGCGGTTTTAACTATTAACTTAATAAATAAATAAACTAATCAAAATAGGTAAAAATGTCTTATATTTAGGAATAGAGAGAATAGTACTAGATTTAATCTTGGAAAGATTTGCAATGCTATCAAGTTGGAAGGCATCTTGCAACTAAAACGAAAACAGTTATATTCAGTTGAAGTCAACAATAATTTCCTTCTCCGTATGTATGCCTACATTTGAAAGATATACAATGCAATTATTTTTGAGTTAGACAGTGGAGGTGCTATCATAAAATTTAGCACAAATTTATATAATTAATCTTTTTACTAATGCAGTTGTAGAAATAGAGGAAAATGGATAGTGAGAAGAAAAATGATGATGAAAAGGATTGCAACAGTAGTTGCTAAGAGTCTAAGGAAAAGAACCAAAGAAAGTACAGTCCTGAAGATATCAACTTTGATATCCTGCTGAATGGCTCCTTAAAAGTGTGAGGTTTACTTGCAGATCTTGGGCTGCTATGATCCGTATGTCTGATTTTGTCGAGGTGCACCTCCTCCGCGCGAAGCATGTAATTTTCCTCCAAAGCACATTGCATCCTTTTGGTGTTCACTTCTTGGAGGTCAAGGGAAATGGAGAGTATGGTGTCACAGCATTTGGCCTTAATTTCCCTGGAGAGTGATTAAACAGTTGTGATGGATTGATGCTGCTTTACCTAAGAACTACAAGAGATCTTCATGTTGTAAACCCTGTTACCATGCAGAGACTAAATGTCCCAATTATTCAGTTGTTCTATGACTTTACCTTCAGCAACCATCGTACGTGTCCCTCGTTCTGGCGAATTCAAATTGTTTGCTTGTGATGTAAAATTTCAGTCCAGAGTTTGGTATAGCCATTGACATGTTCTAAGACTTGGCAAAGATACTACTTCCTGGACAAGATTCAATTCAAAACGTATTGATCTTAAATTCAGATGTCTCCCAATTTATTATGGAGACAATGATCTGTACTATATCACAATGGACCATATAATTGTGATTGATGTTGATAAGGAAACATTTATTGAGTTTTCTCTTCCTCAAAAACATCTTGAATGGTTTACACAGTTCTTCATGATTGAGAATCTAATGGGGACTTTGTATGGGCGAAGTATCACATCGACTAGAATGAGATGTTTGGTGTGATATTTAAGCCATTGGTTCTCCCTCCCTAACAGCTAGCTTTTGGAGATGGACTCTCCAAGGGTTTGGGTCCCATCAATGGTATCAGAGCTGGTAGTCGACCTATCGGAAAGGCTACCTACGGAGGGTTTTGACCTGAGGGGTTGTTTTATAATTTTTTTCACATAAACAATGTAAAATTTCATGGTGAATGATTGCATTTTTTTCTTTAAATCTCATTGGTTTTCCTCGCAATTTTCAAGGGATCTAACTTCAATGAAAAGTCATTCAATTGCATTTGATTTTTTTTATCTCAAACATGTACTTAAAAGCATAACTTGAGAAACTGGAAATAAATATTTTTGATGTCGTGCAATATAAGATGGAGTTGAGATCCTGATCCTACATCACTGTATGATTCACATATTATTTTTAACGTTACAGTAGTTCCTATGACAAAATCAAATGCATATAAAATATGTCTTCAAAACTTTCTCAGTGGTAGATTTAACCTGTTAGCCTATTGGGAACTAGTCATCAACTGCACAGTTGGAGCTGCAGGATAAAGCAATGCACAAAATTAGATAAAATTGTAAACTTCATTATAAGGAAAAAAAAATTATACTAACATCAATTTAACAAATTAGACAAGAAATAAGTAATGGGGCATAAAAATAATCTGGGCCTTTTCATCAATACTAGTAATTAGTTTAGATGAGCTAAAAAATGGAAGCTGGTTTGCTTTGTCTATTCTTTCTTTTACTTATTTGATGTTCTTTTGTAATGTACAAGGTAAGTATGTAATAATGGGATATGAATTTTGTGCCATATGGTTTAAATAAGTGCATTTACGGTGTCCAATCATGATCCCAAACAAGCACAATGGTAGGCTAATTTGAAACACTTATACACTGTTAATATTGTCAGCAAAATTACTAAGTTGAGGGAGGTTTGTATTACAGTCATAAATAATTTATTAGAACGGTATACATGTAATACTAAATGTGTAAATTGAGCATTAACCTGCACCAAAACTAAACATGTTTGGTTGGATTGAAAGTGTATAATGGAAATGAAATTGATTGTAAGGCGGTAAAGATGGAAAGTAGAGGTAAATTAGGTAATTATGAGATGTAAGAGTTTGTAGATCCAGGAAAAGTGTGCGATGGAAAGAGAAAACTTATGGGTCTGTGATATATAGAAATTACCTTTCTCAATTCCATTTCCCAATTCAAGTTGACCAAACAAGCCCTTAACAGAGATCAACTTTCCTTCTCTATATAAACACTTCAAACGATTAATTTTAATGGGTAAAAGTGCAAAACTAGCCACCGTAAATTTTAAATGGGACATATGAGACACCCCTAAATTTAATGGGGTAAAACCGTACATTGTAAATCAAAATGAGACAAATTTAATCCTACTGATAAGTATAGGCAAACAGACGTTAGTTTAAGTGTAGGTCCCACCTGCATTGAATGATGTGGCAAGACACCTAGCAGAGTAATGAAAACCAGCATGGCATCTAAACTCTAATTCCCTTGGGGATATTTACATTTTAGTCCCAAGGAAGGTACTTTAATAGTAAGAGATCCCAAAGAATTATACAATTATTATTAGGTCCCACTCTATTCCCCTCTTCTCTTACTCACCTCTTCCTCCGTCCCTCCTCCCCAACTCTCCCTCCTTGAATGTTGCTGCCACCGCTCCTCCGGCGGCCAACATTCCTATTGAAACATTTATGAATATGATTGGACCACATGGTTAGTTAATTATTTAAAGTTAAAAAACAACTCAAATAGATCAGGTTCCATTTTCCGAATTTCTTTTATTATTAATTTTTATTTCTTCTGGATTCAGTTTTGAAATTTCGAAATTCTTTTATCAATATTTTTTAATTCGCTTTAAAATATTATTAATGCAATAATTTGCTATAATTGGTTTCTAAATTAGTAAACATTCAACGAATAAATTTCAAAAATCATTTCTTAATAATTACTTTCCGTGTGTCATATGAGGGGAATTACTTTTTTTTATAACATATGAGGGGAATTACTAGTTAAATGTAAATGTGAAAATATTATTAATGCAATAATGATATTGATCATTAATATTTTGACAATAATAAAAATAAAACCCAAAGTCCAAAAGTGTTACATTTAAAACTTTCCACCTAAATTAAAATTCAGAGAAAAAAAAACCTCCTGACCAATTCTCATCTTCAGCACTTTTCTAGCTACTTAATAAAAGGCTTTTACGAAACTAAGCCTTCTTCTACGCTCAAATTAATAATGTCTTCATTTTTCTAATACTCTCTCTAATTACCTTCTCCTTTTACTTACCTTTGGATTCTTTATCATCTTCTATTGCAATTATTTCCTTCCAAGGACTTCATTTTCTTGTCATACGGTGTGTAAATTTTCTAATTATTGCCTTAATTCCAAAATCGCTTAATCTCTTGTCATACTACCTTTGTTCTTAAAAATAAAATCATTTTCCCTAATTTGATTAGATTAAGGATACTAATTAAGTTTTTTTTTAACACGTGATATTACTAATTTACTCTAACCATATAACTTTATTCTCACTCTCCTACCCTTACTTGTTTATTATAAATAAGCATTATTAGTGTTTATTTGGAAAAAAGTTTTAAAAAAATTAGAAAGTTGTTTATATTTAGGAACAATTTGAAATCTGAAGGGATCTTATATTTAGGAACAGAGGGAGTATGATGTATAAATTTTCTAATCTGTGTGATTCCTTATTATAGGGTATCAATTAGAAAAAAAAGTTTACCCTAACAACGAATACAATCATTAATTGTTTTTTCCCCACTTTACCCTTGTTATTAGTAGAATTGTTTTTTTTTTGCCAGTATTAGTAGAATTTTTTAATTGAAGATGTTAAGTCTATAGTAGAAGGATATATGAAGTTGGTAAAAAATGGTCAATATAGCCTAATTAAATTCAATAACACAAATATATTCATTGGTTAATAAGAATTAGTAGTTGGTGCTTTATAATAAGCATCAGTATAACATACTCTTTATTTGTGTTGTGGGGGTGGGAATGTTGGAAAGATAGTTATTCTCTTGATTTGGTTAATTGGCTTATTTCAGAAAATATTCCTATATAAGTTTTACCACATTTGTATGTTGATAGAGGATTTTAATCTTCCTTTTATAGTTTGTACCACTGAAATGTTCTTATATTTAAGGGGTTCTACTCTTTTGGTCAAAGATGCATCACGCATCATGCATATGTTTGACTTTGATGGAATGCTGAATGATTATTTTCTATATTCCTTGGCAAGTATCTTGCTTTGTAGCAGATGGGATGGATATATTTTTAGAGACAGTAACTTGTTTGTCAACAATAATCCAAAATCCGTAGGACATGTCTTCATTTCAATAGTCATAAACTAAGTGTCTGAATGAAACTGTTGACTGCATTGATTGGAAGTGCAATGCAAAGGAATAATCACTATTGTGTTTGGTTACAAGTGAGGCTAGAGCCCCACTTCATATTTGTTGGCTTCCTCTCTTTACTACCTGATTCTAATATTCCAGGTTTTCTACCATGAAATGTAGAACTAATTGCTTGAACCATGGAAAAAGTTACTTACAATTTGGATGCCATCTTGCAAGTAAACACGGTTATAATCAGTCCAAATCAACAAAAATTTCCCCCTCTGTATGTGAACTTGGGTGTAATAGATAGACATGGCAATTATTCTTGTGAGATGTGATAGTGGAGGTGTTTTGGTAAATCTTAGCACAAATTCAATTAACAAATATTTTCATTTTTACAGTTGTAGCAAGAGCTGAAAATGAATAGCAAGGAGAAAGATGATGTGGTAAAGGATAGCTACACCGAGTCTCAGAACAAGAGGCAAAGCAATAACTCTTTAGGGTACCTTCGTGAAGAAGTCATCTTTGATATCCTGACTAGACTGCCTGCTGAATGGCTCCATAAAAGTGTGAGGCTTACTTGCAAATCTTGGGCTGCTATGATCAGTAGTTCTGATTTTGTCAAGGCACACCTTCTGCGCGCGAAACCGGGAATTTTCATCCAAAAAACAAGGCGTTCATATGGTGCGCATTTCTTGGAATTCAAGGGCAATGGAGAGTATGGTGTCGCAGCTGTAAGCCCTCGTTTACCTGGACATTATTTGAACAGTTGTGATGGATTGATACTGTTTATTCAAAAATCTACAGGAAATCTTCAAGTTGTGAACCCTGTTACCATGCAGAGACTAAATGTTCCCAAATTACTTGGTTCTAATCTGAATTGTCATGCTACAGCTGCCATAATACGTGTTCCTCGCACTGGCGAATTCAAACTGTTTGCTTCTCTTGTGAAAAGTGAGTCTCTAGTGTGGCATTGCCATTGGTATGTCCTAAGACTTGGGAAAGATACTACTTGGACAAGATTTGGTTTAGAAGCTGGTTATTTTACTTTTAGAGGCACCCCAATTTACTGTGGAGGGAATGATCTGTACTGGATCAGAAGGGACCATATAATTTTGATGGATGTTGATAAGGAAACTTTTAGAAAGTTTGATCTTCATGGCAAATTGTATCATCATTTATTCAAGTTTGAGAATCATCTGGCTTATATTTCCCCTTGGGGCATAATTGGATATAGAATGCACGTTTTTGAAGCTGATTGTGGAAGATGGAGACTCCATCATCAGATAGAACAAATTGGAAGCTTTTCTGGCTATTATGATCGTGCAACAAATAATGACAGTATTGAACATTCAAGCTATTGCGTGTGTTTTTGTTTTTGTATTAACCAAGAAGTGATTTTCAAAGTAACAAGTGGACCTGGTCTCAAGCCTTTCAAGGCATGGCTTCACAGTTACAATGTTGAAACATCTAAACTCAGTGAGATTGATGTGATCCTAGAAGATTTATTTAATGGTAACTTTGTAGAAGGTTCATTCAAACTGGGTCTCCATACCAATAGTCTAGTGTCCTGGTAATTTGGTTATGGTTCCACCTTTAAGAGCGTTAAAGGTGTGCTACAAAAATGTAATAAATTATTTATTATTTTTGTGTTTTTGATTGGTCTGTTAGTTTGAATAAGTCATTTCTATTTTATCTTATTGATGATGTAAACTTCATGACAGAAATAAGATTATAACATCAATTCAACAAATTAGACAAGAAACAAGTAATGGAGCAGAAAAATAATCAGGGCCTTTACATTAATACTGTTACCATTAGCTTAGATGAGCAAAGAAGTGGAAGCTAATTTGCTTTGGCTTTTTTTTTCTTTTACTTATTTGATGTTCTTTTGTAATATATAAGGTGAGTATGTAATAATGGGATATGAATTTTGTGTCGTGGTGTAAATATGTGCATTTATGATGTCCAATGATCCCAAACAAGAACAATGGTAGGCTAATTTGAGTCTCAAGTTTGTTATTGCCATTGGCATGTCCTAAGACTTGGGATGTCCAATCATATTTTAAAGATTGACATAAGATACTTACCATTTGATGAAAGAAATGGTTTGGCTCAGACTTTGTGCAAGAATGAAGTTCGATGTACTCAATCCAATCTATGCTTTATAATTTACTTTTCACATAAATAATGTATGATTTCGTTGTTCTACCTACGTACTTTTGGCATGTTTATTGTATGTTTGTATCAAATATGTTACATCCTTAACACAATCACTTTGAATAGGAAATTATCCATTTAAAATCTATTTGAGTCTGAATTAATGAGGGAAGATCATGGAGATCCCATAGAAAGAATGCAACCACCCAAACAGAAAATGAAAATGATTTGGTTGTCATTTTCTTAAATTTGAACTTGATATTGGCTCATTGCATTTTATTCATGTGTTGTTGGCCTTTTCACAATTTACAAGTGTTTGGCCATTTTATTACAATTGATTTTTCATCTCAAACACATATTTAAACATGAATTGAGAAACTAGAAGAAATTTTATTTCTGCTAATAAGGAAAAACATGTTAACACTGAATTGGAATTGACTACTTTCCTACAATTTCTTAGTCAGATATACAATCTCGAACACTTATTAAAGAAAATAAATAAATTGAGGCTTGACCTGTAAAAAAATTGAACCTGCTAAACATCAGGAAAAAGCCTAAATACAGACAATACAAATGGCTGGTGAATGAGCCCTTGAAATTGAAGCTCCCTAAAAAACTAACTGAACTAACTATCTTGGAGACTTAGAAGTGAGACATTTTCCACATGATACCAGATTCAGCAAAGCATGAGGTTTTCTGGTTCTAACTCTTAAACGTGAAAGCTGCAAATGAAGTAGAATACATCAGCAATTATGATATCCTACTTTTAATAACAGCATGGCAAAGCAATAACAAAATGAGAAAACTCCATCAACATCCCTTAACTTCTTTTAATACTATATTAACCTATCTCCTACTTTAAAAACCTATAAAATCCCCTTGACACTGGCCTTACATTCTATAACCTACACAAAACTTTTCTAAACGACAAAATTAATCACGCAAATCTTCTTAAATACCCTGAATTGTTAAAACTGAATATCCATATCTTCCATTCTCAAATTAAACAGATTTCCCTTGAAAATAGTCCACTGAGACATGTAATTTTAACAAAGCAAAGTGAAGGTCTTATTTTTTAAGATAAGCATAAGTTTCAAATTCAGAAAGATCAATTTTAAGTATGAATGAAAATGAAAACAAGAAGGCTCAAATAGCTTCATAATGGATAGTAATATTCTTCATAAAGATAAGCAAGGGTGAGTTTGGCCAAAATACCTTCCGCCGCGTTACTCGTGATGCTTTCCAGCATAGCAAGCTCCTTGATCTTGGCTCCAGTCTCCTGAAAGTCAGTGATTTCAAGACTCAGATGCAATTCAAATATCAGCATAATCATGCATCATCTAAGAAGATTAGCATCCAAAGCTAATTATACCGAAATATTGTCATCTACAACTTTTATCCCATCCTCTAGTACTCAAGGAGAAAGAATGATAGTACATACAAACAATTCTCTACTGTATTGTTCTATAATAATTCATTCTTTGGATAATTAAGGAAAAGTCCCTGTGAAAATTTTATTGGGGAGAATGACTCAAGTAAAATCCGAACAAAAAGCCGATCATAACTTTTTACACACAGAAAGTGCAAAATATATACAGATATAATACTTCTTATTAATGACTCAAGTAAAATCTGAAGACATGACACTCATCTTGAGACCTCAAATTCTATTCTTGTATTATCCTGAAAGCTAAAAACCACTCATCCATTCTACAACTAGCTATGAACTATAGTACCAGTTATAAGAAGAAAAGGGTAGAAAGAGAGACTACATACAGATTCTCTTGTTCAAGCTTTTCAGCAATGGAAACTGCTTTGCGTTTTGACCACCCACTGCGCTGTGAATGTCCTTCTGCCTGCTGGATAACATGAGCGAGAGATACCTTACTTTTCACAATGCTTCGGCTCTGACCTTGTTCTCTCAGAATCCTTTTTTCTATGTGTGAAGTTACGATCGGCTTTTTGTTCAGATCAACTTGCTGATCATTATTCCGGTGATCCCTCGGTGAAGCAGTTTCTTCTTCTACAATCTCGCTCATTTTCTTTTCTACAGAACAACTATCTTTGTTGGCAGGCAGTATGAGAGGGAGTTGAGACCCTGATCCTGCATCTCTATTTGATTCACATCTAATTTCTAACGTTACAGGAGATCCAAGGACAGATTCAAATGCCTGTAAAATATGCCCCCTAAACTTCTCAATTGTAGATTTTGTCTGTTGAGAACTAGTCACTAGCTGTACAGTTGGAGCTGCATGATAAACCAATGCACAAAATCAGATAAATGCTAAATAAGTAATTCATTTAGCTGACACCAAGTAGTGGGATATAAGGCTTAATTGTTGTTGTTGATGTAAACCAGTAATTCAGCTAAAAAAATATAAATAAACAATAAACGGCCCATTTCCATCAATACTGCTACGTTTAACTTGGATGAGCAGAGAAAATGCCCTCTAAGCTTGTTTGGAATGGTCTTTTTGCTTTTATTTTCAATTGCTTATGCACTGTACAAGGTGAAAATATGTCAGGAATTTTTTGTCATATGGTGTAAATAAGTGCATCTAGGGTGTCCAATCATGATCCAAAACAAGCACTCAATCTGGCAGGCTAATTTGAAACAGATACACATTCTCTTGACATTGACAGCAAAAATTTCATAGTTGAGGGAGGTTTATATTACAAGGATGAATAATTTATCGGAATAAATACATGTAAGATGTGTAGATTGAGCATTTACCTGCACCAAAACTAACAGAGACCAGCTTCCCTTCTCTATATAAAAACTCCTTTAAACCATTAACTTGAATTCGGTCAAGCACTTCTAACCATATCTCTTCAATCCCTCTGCGGTTTCTACCCGGAGTCTGTCTAACATGTGAGGGTATCTGTTGAGGCCCAAGACCAGACACAGCAAGTCTTTTACTATCTGAACTAATACCCATTGCCATACCATCAGAATGACTACCAGCATGGATATTCTCCATTCTAGAATCCATTGATAAACGCCTCTCTTTTCGAGGAATCTCAACACTAGTACTTGTTCTTCGAGGTGATTCTCTCCCATCTGCACTATTTAGGGGCAAGGGACTGTGATTGAAACTGTTATCAGATGATGTAGGCAGCATATATTGCTGGTCCGGAGCAAGTTGAAGCAATGCAGCTGTTAGCCAGGTTAGTTTGTCATTGGACATCCTCAACTGCTTTTCAGCCTCAGATAAAGTTTTCAATGCTTGGCGTAGCTTTTCCATATCTTCTTTCAATACTAAGACAGGAATTCACATCATTGAACAGCGAAGAATAATGATAACAACGACAAGTTCACAAATTTGAACCAAATAAGACGCTCCAAGTTAAAGAGGTTTGCAGTCTCAAGTGAGGCATGCTATGAAAACTTCCTCTATTTGAGGTCTAACATGAATTTAAATCATATAGTTTTTACAAACAAAAAAAATATCTTAAGGCTAGGCATTTTGGGAAAATAAGCAAATAGCGCTAAAAGAAGGATGGAAAATGGAATTGATACAGAATTGAAAAAATGTTATTCCCCGTGTTCTAAATATAAGACCAAGTTGACTTTTTTAGAAAGATTAAGGACAAAAAATAGGTTATTTGATTACATTATGACATATTTGATATATTTTTAAATTACCTTTAAGTTTATAGGCCAAATAAACTAGTTTAAGGAAAAAATTAGGTAAATCAATTTATAAATAACTTATTTTGTTTTCTTAAAATTTTTCAAAACGTCAACTAGGTCTTATATTTCGAACCGGATGGAGTATTACTTATTCTATGTAACATGACATCTATCACCTCATTTTACAATAAATTTAAAAATTCGAGATATTCAAAGTTTGTCGTTGACTTACATGGATGTCTACGGAAAAACTTCCTTCTCCTCCTTTCTCTTGTAAAATCATAGGTCCCAGCTAGTATGTCAGTAATCACAGTAGCAAGCTGTGACATTAAGGCTAACGGCTCAACACCAGTTTCCATTATCACTCTCAAGTTCTTTACTGTGTTGACTGTGTCTGCGGACAGTGCCAAATCAAGAAGATCAACTAATTTCTCATCAGAGATTAGCCCAACCTGAAGAATGGATCTAACTTTAGACCAAACCATACATAACAATTTGCACAAATATTGACAATAGTGACAGAATGGTGTAATGTAATCAAAGTAGATTAAATCATGATAATGCAATACATTCAAATTAGATCATAATTCACACCCAAGAATACATGGATCTTACAGCATGTCACTCAACCAAAGTAAGCATAATAGGGAGTCTCTTCACTACTTTGCCATAGAGCTTGATGTATAATAAATTTAAGATTTCTAACAGCAAAGTGTAAGATTATTTACATTATTACTCAAATATATAAAACTTTTATGGAATAAGTCATTATCATAAGAAATCTATGTGAAATGCCACGATAGATGAGATTAAACCTATTGAGAATGCTCTCCAGTAAGAGATTTGAATAAAATGCAAGAAGCTAGTTTTTAGATCAGAATCTACAGCTTTATCTTTCATCTATCAAAAAATACAGTGGACTAAATGACCAAGATATATGAATATTAATTCCCATGTGAAGCGCCTATTCCACAATCGAAAATGCGTAGCTCGAAATAACAAGCAATTTCTATACTCAAAAGTACGACTTAGACTAACAATATAAACAAATCAGGGTATTATAGTTACAAATTAAATTCCATAAGCCTGAAAAGCACCAACTTGATGTAGACATGCAGTATCAAGAAAAAGTTATCTTGAATGTATACAAAAAATAATAGGAGACATATGTCAAAGGCCTTAGGAACAGAGTCTGAAGTATTTTACTGGTAAACAACTTACTAGTTCTTGGACAAGAGGAACTGATATTCGCTGCCCAAGCAAACTAAGTTGTTCAAGGGTCATCTCAGCATCTCTCAGTGATCCATCTGATCTTGATACAATAAGTTTCAAGGCATCCCTATCAATTTCTAGACTCTCTTTTGTTGCAATCCTCTGTAATGTATGCATAATGTCTGAATCCTTCAGTTTTGGGAAGAAAAACTTCTGACACCTGGATATGATTATATGAGGCAATCCATCAAGAGACGAACTAACAAGAATAAAAACCACACGTCTAGGAGCTCGATCAATGACCTTCGATATGGCACTCCAGCATTCAGCTGACAAAGTATCACAATCATCAAAAATAAACACTCTATATTGTGACGCGAGCTGGGAAACAATCATGTTGTCAAGTAGATCCATGATGCTCTCAAAGTCAAAATTACTGACTGGACCAACTTCTCTTATATTTCTGTTCTTTCCCATATCATGTGACACACAAGAATTGCAAAAGCCACATGGTTTTGGGTGTTCAGAAGAATGACAATTCAAAGCTCTAGCAAATATCCGAGCACAGGACGTTTTTCCAGTGCCATGAGGTCCGTAAAACACATACAGAAATCCAATCTTTCTCCTCATGACCGCATTCGAAAGTGCTTGTGCCACCAAATTCTGCCCAACCAAATCTCTGAAAGTCCGTGGCATATATTTTTGTGTTAAGCTTTGGTGCCTTCCATGGCGATTCCCTCTCATCTTATGCTGACCCCCAGATCTAGCTTCAGAAGCGAGGTCAGAATCAATGTCACCTTTTAATAAATTATCAGCAAAAATACCAAGCTCCCCAGAATAGTCATGCCCCCAACAAGCATTCTCAGTACTCCCCCGAGATCCAGATGCCTCAACTAGTAGTGGCATTGCCTCCCCATCGGACCGTGTAAATGAGCTTGATTGATCCGATACTACCGGCATGTCAGAAATGTTCCTTCCATTGGCATCCAATGCCCCTTTCTTTAATCTTGGGTCAGATAAACCACAAGATAAACTTCGTCCGGCCATGTCAAGGAATGTTTTACCTCTGTGATGAATTCTTGACCAATTCCAAGGAATGCCACACCCATTTTTGGGTGCCCGGGTCACATTTTCTTCTCCGTACTCATCGCCCTCTTCCATGTGATATTTATGATGGGCTGAACCATGAGCAAATGAGTTAGAAGCAACAGACATTTCATTCTCAACTCCAGCATCTTTATTTGATGCCACAGAAGCCCGAGCTCTTCTTGCACTTCGAAATTTACGCCTTTTCCCCCTATTCACTCCATTTCCATGACCACGTATGCTGGCTTCTGGCACCTCAATAATTTTCTGCTGCCTTGGAAACCTTCTGTGAACATTATTGTTTGAAGATGCCAAATCATCACTATCCAGTGGAACATCATTAAGCTGCTCAGAAAGGGTCTTAGCCTGAACATCATGAAGATGTTTCCCCCTTTGCTTGCTCTTTCTCTCTTTCGATTCAGAATGCCTTGAAACAACTTCCTCAGCCAAATCTTTCCCAAATTGACTATGAAGTTGCTCTTCACTGAAACCTATATAATCCGGCCTCTCACTCTTCCTACCAGACTCTTCTCTTCCAACTTTCCTCCCATCCCCAATTCCACTCCTGCTACTCCGGTCTCTACTCACCGACCCTCCTCCATCATAACCCCGGCTCTCCTCACCCGGAGCAACTTTCGATGGACCTAAACAAACAACAGGTGGTGAAGTTCCAGACAAGCGCCTTCCTTCTTTCCGGCGTTCAATTCCTACAGACCTCCTACCCTCCTGAATCACCACATCATTATCAACCCTCTTAGAAAGAACCTCAATTATTGAAGGAGAATGCCACGAAGGAGGACTCGCCGAAGGGTCCCTCAAAGAACGAGACCTTTGAAGCACAACTAGGTCCCTCATGAGGGACCTATCAGCAAAAATTGGGCTGTTCTTATGCATATGATTCTTCAAGTGAATGCAATTCGTTAAATGGATATGGTTTCGTAAATGGTCACTAATATCACCACCATTTGCATCCTTCAGTATCCTACTGCGCACAGCCTTTGTCATGATCAAAAGCACATTAACAAGTATGACCCCAGAATCTTTTCTAAATCAAGTAAACAAATAAAAAAATATCTCATTTTTTTTGCCTCTAATATCACTGAATTTCCTCAATTATGACAGCACCCCAAAAAAAAACAATCCTCATCCCATTAATAATGCCAAAAACTCAAAGCACATAATATCCTTCTACAAAAATGGAAACATAGCTACCCTCATGTTCAATTTCATCACCAATTCTGCCCAATCAAAAAACACATTACAATATAGGAACTTCCAATCTCACAAACTTCAATAGTAGAATCCCAAAACTCCAAAGACCCCATCAAATTAAAGATGCAACATTTGAGCTCAACTGCACAAAAACACAAAAACAAAGAGAACCCACATAAGCTAATGATATTAACCATTCAAGCAAAGCCAAAGAAGGCATTATATTACATTAAAGGAAATTGGAAAGAATCAAATGAAGTTATGAAGCAGCAGAAAGAGAGAGAAAGTGGAAGATGAGGAGCAGAATCACCTGAATCAGAAGAAAAAAAAGGAACTTTTAAGAGAACCGTTGATATCATTAAATTGCAGATCTTTAAGGGAAGTTCACATGCACTTCACGAGGGTTTCTTTAGAAAGAAAACGATGGTCCAGCCCATACATAACTTGAAGAGAGAGGGAGGGAGAAGAAAAAATGAAGATTTGGCTTAGAAACAAAAAGGGGTATTCAGAGAAGAAGCATAGAGTGTGGAAGAGAGAGAGAGAGAGAGAGAGAAGTGAAGGAGAGAGTGTTATGGCATCATGTCATGTGTGTAATGTTATGGGTGGTAAGATCCGTTGAAGACAGAGTGAGAGACATAATTCTGGGAACACAGTACACTTCGCTAACAGCCAATAAAGCGCTTTGTCTTCTTCTCAACCATGCAAATAATTATTCTGTTTTTTAATTTTTATTTTTTGAATTTACACATAATTATCCAATATTACTAGTAAGTACCAGTGTGGTGAATAGCGGACTAGAAGATGAGTAGTAGAGGGCTTTGGAACACAGTTCACGCAATTGGATCAGTTAGACCAACATTCGAACCAGTGAATGTCAAGCTGACATGTGAATCAGTTGACGGGTTGGACCGGCACGATTAAATAGATATTATAGTTGCTACATATTACTAGTAATTAGTGTTGTAAACAATAGACCGGAAAATGAGTCACTGGGGGCTTTTGATTACAGGTCACACAATTGGATTGGTCAGACCACCAACATTCGAACCAACAATGAACCAATGAACGGTTGGAATGGTTCGAGTAAATAGATATTATAGTTGATACATATACTTTGTTCGCACAGTTGGATCGCTTAGATTGAATGGATGACCGTTGAGCTGACATGTGAATCGGGCGACAGTTCGGTTCTTACAATATTGCTAGAAACTAGTTTATACAATTTATGTGTTATTTAAGAGAATGTAAGCTCTTAATCAGAGAATGTCACTGCCTCCGAATAATTATAATTGTTACATACATTGTGTTAAATGTAGATATTAGAGTTAAAGTAGAGGAACTCACAATTAATCTAAAATCAATATCTTTTAATAACACAAGAAAAAATTAATCTTCTTGCGGTGGGATTAGAAAAATTTGAATTTTTTGAGAATTTGGGTTTGGAGGTGGACTGATGGTACGTTTTTTCGTTGAAATGTTGTGTTTGTTGAAGATTGGGACATATTTTCTTTATGCTTCTTGTAGGACGAAGACTTTTCTTTCCCGTGTACTTCAAATTAGAAACAACATTATTGTAGAGATTTCTATAAAATTAGGTAGCCAAGACATGGAACATGTCTTTTCAATTTGCAAACATGTTTTACCATATTGGATATTGCTAATTTTTGACAAAATAAAAATATTAAATATTTCTAACTAACTTCAATTTAAACAATTTATTATTTTATGAAAATTTAATCAATGTAATATGATAATCTAAATAGTAAAAATTGAATTCTCTCTAAACTTTACAATATTCCATGAAAAAGTCCGTCTTAAAATAGCAGAGATATGAAGGTGAAATAGGGTGTGGAAAAGTATTACTCCCCATATGGTTTAATTTATTAAAGTTTAAGCGCAAAACATACTTCTTAAAAACAAATGAACGTTATTAAATATATATATATGTTTGGAATACAAACATTTTTTTAATATTACAATTATTTATGATGAGTCTATTAAAAGAGAGAGGGAGAGTATATGACCTTAAAATAAACATGAAAAAGAATTAGAGGTAAAATAGAAAAAAACATACTAAATAATGAGAAAATATAAGGTATTTTATATTTTGAATCAAATCAATTCAAATTTGAGACTCTTACATAATAAAAAATTTAATAACATTTTACCGAGTAGGATGTCTACATTTACCAATTGACATTATCCAGCAAACATAATAAAGAATTTAATAACATTTTAACGAGTAGGATGTCTACATTTAACAATTGACATTATCCAGCAAGAATTGTCTCATGAAAATGCTACTTTTCCTCAATCAAACTGCACTGTTTAGTCAAACAAAAATCTAACTCCACTGCGGTACTCAAATTTTGACTAAGGAGGTTATATAAAAAAGTACTGCAGTGGAGTTTGTTTTTTGTTTTATTAAACAGTAGAATTTGACTGAGGGTAGCTATTTACGAGACATTGACTATATAATTTTTTTTTTGCCAGAAGACATTGACTATGTTAATTTACCAAAGCCTAAACTTGAGATAGTTTCCATTAAACTAACCTATGTTAATTTTAAGAGAGGAGATTGGGAGAACGCTTGCTTTAAAAAAAACAAATGGATGCTAAAGAAAGGGGAAGAAGCGAGAATACAAAAAATTAAATTTGACGTACTAAATGCGCTAAAAAAAGAAAGGGGGCTTTAAATAGTTATTACTAAACTAATTAATGGAGTACATGTCGTTTTGTCATTATATGTTAAAGTCAAATGCTTTTAGCTAAGAATTACTACTATAGATTATACTAGTACTTATCATTTACTACTTCAAATATGAAGGAGCTTGCTATGACTACCAAGTTCAAAAGAGTGATGTGGAATTTAAAACCGAGAGATATTGTCTCTTCAAAAGGATTGGCTTATGAGTAGTGCTTATCTGTTATCCCCAAATTGGCCAATTTCTTCACATGAATTTATTTGGTAGCTGCTCAACCTTTGCAGATATGCATAATTCTGCATTAATGGACATTCAACCTCCTATCCCAAATTCATTTCTCCCCAATTATTACATAATGTCATTCATTTTTTTTAATAAAAATAATATACTCCCTCCGTTACTAAATATATGATCACTTTTAGACTTCAATTTGTTCCTAAATATAAGTAACTTCTAATTTTTCTCAATTTTTTTCCAAATAAACCTGATAATCCTTATCTATAATAAACAAGAAAGAGTATGAGAATGAGAATAGAGGTATATAGTTGGTGTAGAATAGTAATATCATATGTTAATAACCAATTAAACTAGCATCCTTAATCTAATCAAATTAGGGAAAGTGATTTTATATATAGGAATGGGGGGAGTATCTTTAATAAACTAGTTCTCTATATAATTTTTGGTCAAATTGTAGTTTTATATGAAAAAAATACTTTGTTGTATAATCCAAAATATAGTTTCAGTTTTTACCTGCCTGCATCCAAGTACAAACTAAGGAAGAAAGTAAAATGGAAATTAAGTAATTACATATGTTAAACGAATTATAAAATCCAAAACTATCCTTATTGAATGGAAATTAATATTAATGGAAAATAGTATAGAAAAGGGTAAATCAAGAAACATTTAAGTCCTACATATTACTAATAGGATTAGTATTCATTATTGTAATAAAAAAAAAGTATTCATTATACAAAATTGAATAAATGACTTTTGTGTGTGTGTTTAGTATGAGGGTAATCTATCTATTAAATTACGTGTATGAGTTACGAATTGATACCACTATTTTATGATATCTGAAAGTGACAGAAAAAAAGGGTCAATCCGGCCAATTCTAGTCCACACTTGGGGGTGGTTGATTCGAACTCACGACCTCATACTCACACGACAAGGGAGTTTACCGTTGAGCTAAGTCGGTCACTCTTCCTGAAAGTGACAGAAGAGTATGATTATTTCAACTCATAAAAGGGAAGTGTATGATAATAAAAATGAAGTGTCTAAATTATTTTTCATCCGACGAGAGAAATTAATTGTGTCCTAATAAAAAAGTACGTATTGACCTATGAGAGTAGAGAACATTGGGCACTTTAATGCAATTTTCCCTCATGTGCGGGTGCATAGGATGCTTTCTATGCACATGTCACCATGTCCCGTTTCATGCACTCTATTATAAACTATACTATTCATTTAATGTTCTTGCGTTGGCCAAAAAAGAATTTAATGTTATCTTGCTTCTGGTAAAAAAAATACACCCATGTTCTTGCTAGGTGGAGAGATGTGTTAGTAGCGACTTAACGTCTTAACCTTAACATTTTGTCTGCAGTCTCTGCACATAGAACTGAATCCAATGCCAATAGAATAAGAAAAAACCACAATGATTTACTTATCTTAATACTACTCCCCTCCCAATATAAAAAGTTTTCATAATTATAATACAATTGAGATTTCCTTAAAAATTGTTAAATTGATGAATGAATAAAAATACTTGGTTTTTTAAAGTATCATTATTTATGAGAATGTGTAAAGAGGGGGTAACAATAGGAAGGATGAAAGAGAATATATGAGATGAGTTAATGAATGAACAAATTAAAATGGGTAAAGATGTATTTATTACTTAAATAGAGTTAAATGTGACCGGGCAAAACAATTGAGAAAATACAGCTTTGTATTAATATTGTAAAACTAGTGAGTTTAGCCTCGTAAAAATAATGTAAATTCAAATTCTGAACTTGTAATTTTGATTTGATTATATTTTAAATTTAAGTGATTCATATTGAATAAATTAAAATTTATATTTTATTAGACTCGTTAAAAAGACTCCTATGAAATTTATGTATAATTAAATTTATTGAATATGGTCAAATAAAAATACTTAAAATAAAATTTAGAACAAGTTAACACGATTTTCTATAAAATAGAAACGTGAAAATAATAAATTTAGCATGTAAACTTCTGAATTTTAACCATATTTAATTTAAAGATAATACAAATTTAATTGATCCGTGACACATTTTGGTTAGGTAAAACTAGAAAAATAGTAAAATCGAATAATTATCATTTAATCATTGTTGTAGCAAAAACAACTTTAGATTTCTCCCACAAAAATTAGAAAAGTATCATAAAATAAATGTCTCACCTTAAAGATCAAAATGTCTATTCGATTTTGTAACATATATAATACAAGACACAACATTAAAACTTCTAACATTTCAAAATTGGATTTCCAAAACATGTACAACATTTCTAAAATGTTTGTGCTTCTTTCCAATTTTGACATAAGACTTATAAGTATTAAAATTAGCGTAGTTAACAATAAAGCATCAAATATTTAACAACTGAATTTTTAAAATTCATATGAGGAATTTCCAAAGTTTATATTGGGAAGTTCCATGACATTTAAAATCATGTAATATATAAGAACACTTTGTTTTTATGGTAAAACATTTAATTCACTCTCTCCTTTTATTTGATAACTCACTTTCTCCTTCTAGACGAAGCAAAGTAAATCATGTTTTTGTTAGGGGAAATATGATTTTTTTCTATTGCTCTAAGGGAGCTAAATTATATTTTCCTATTATGAAATGAGTAGGTCATATACTTCATACTAAGAATTCATTATAGTAACCAATAACAATAATTGTCCCTCAATTAAAATTAGTTTCTTAAAATATGCCTGTCAATATTTTTATTAGAAAACATATCATCATATCAAACTCCAACTACTATGGTGAATTTGATTTCTTCAACAGTTCACTTTTCATCTCAATATAAATTGAAATGTTTTTATAACAATTTTTCATAATTATTATGGTCTTGCAAGCCAACTAACACTTGGTATACCTTGTTTTTAAGTTGTCTATATGAGAGTTATGACAAGAAAAAGAGGGTGTAGTTAACTTTTTAATATTCTACAAATAAGATGTGTTGTTACCGCATAGGTTTGCCCATATATAAGCTACCAAATCATGACCTGGAGGGGAAAATCAATTAAAAGAGGTAGCTATAACAGATATCTAACACAATCAAATTTTTAATTTTTATGAGTCATCTTCCTACTTAAGCATGACAATTGAATAATAAAATAATATTATAAAATAAAATACTAATTCATTCCCAATCTTGCAATAATAAATTATCTCTCATGTATCCTTTTTCAATTATTGTGGTTCTGTTTACCCAAAAGTAATTTTAAATAAAAATAAATAAGCGTGGTTGCTGATTAATGTGCTCTTAAGTCACGTGCCTGCCCCCAAGTCATTTGTTTTTTCGGCCAAAGTTCCTTCCCCCAAGTCAATGCACCAAAATTTGCATTTTCCGTCATTAATTAGTTCAATAATCCGTGGATGGCTGGCAAATAAATAAAATCCATGGATTAATGGTATTGATTTGTTATATTATCTTTATTAACATTTCATGGAATAATGAAGATCACGTTCTAGCCCCGTAATGGATGACTTGTAAATGACAAAAAATAATGTTTTATTTACATATTTTCCACCAAATTTTTGTAGTTTACATGATAATCTTAAATCACCTCATATAAAATTTATCAAAATAAAATGAATTTATAATAAATAATTTATAATATAATTTATAATAATCATATTATCATATAATTTATTATCAATATTCAATGGGATAATATTATATTATATTATAAAATATAATAAATATACTTAATTATTACTCCCTCCGTTCCTAAATATAGGACCTAGATAACTTTTTTTTTGGAAAGATTAAGGTTGCGAAATAGGTTATTAAATGATGACATATTTGATATCTTTTTAGATTATCCATTAGCTTATAAGTAAAATAAACTAGTTTGAGAGAAAAAATTAGGTAAATCAATTTATAATTAACTTATTTTTACTTTTTTTAGGATTTTTCAAAAAAGTCATCTAGGTCCTATATTTAGGAACGGAGGGAGTACTATATATAGCCTTTTTCATAAGAGTACCCAAACACTCTTTAGTCGACAAGCCCTAAATATGATATTTATACACCTAATTTAATTATATTAAAGATATAATTAAATTAATTATCGTACCATAATTTCTAAATTAAAGTAGACATTAAGTCGGGAGAGTGTAATTTGAATTGTTATATAGTTGAATTAAATGACTATACTTTTGTCTTAAGAAAAAGAGAACTAAACAAATAATACAACTTAGTCAACGTATGTACTGTCCAGTATTATACTCCTAACTGGATGGATGGATTAATTAAGAAACCGATTCATTGGATGTGACTAACTGAACTAGATTAAGTTTTTATTGTGATGAAAATGAAGAAAGGATAATAAATAAGGAAGACTATCTGAGTGGTGTGACGGAGATGCCATTGGAGAGAACAATACCAATTTTATGAGATTATATGTCACCATCGGTGTGTATTTATTTTGAAAGGGAAGGCAGAGAAATCTCCTGATGACGAATGACGGATGAGATGAAGGATAGGGAGTGAAGTAATGCTGCACAGCCCAACAACACATTATTCTGATTCCCTTCTTCACTACCTTCCAACCATATCATCAGTTTAAAACACACTTCCATCAATTCTATGAATATTTTATTATTATGACCTAATTCATATTCAATCCTGACTCTTTTTTTATACATCGGAAATAAGTTCAATCCTGACTCTTGTTCCTTCATTATCTGAAAAATTTCTCATCATATAATGTTTTGTTAAAAAACACATAATCCGTACGAAAACATTATTATGTGAAATGGGCTCAAGTTGGTATGTGTAATAGAAACAATTGCCACTTAGATGTTGATTTCAATGCTTTATCCAATTCCTTTTATTATGGGGTATATGTATAGAGTGTGTTTTAGAAATATTCTTTAACTTTAATGTAAGAAGATTGGAGAGTCATCTTTTTCATCTATTGATTAGTGTCCTCGATAGTCAATACTTTTATATATGTGGCTATTTGTATTTGTTTATCTCATTTAAAACCTTATTATTATATGGGTAAAGTTAGAAAATTTTCCTAGTTTAAGACAGACATATAAATTAAATTCTTGTTCATTTAATACGTATGAATTAGTTGAAAGTATTTTATAATTGATATTCATCATATTAAAGAAGTAGTTTTGGTGTATATTAACTTAATTATGTGCGTTATGAATGATTTACCCTTTGTCCTTGGTAAATGAAGGTAATAGTCTCAATTATTAACGATGTGAGTCAATTAGAAATAACCCTTCTCGTATCTGTCTTTTGTTTGTATAAATACACATTTTTTATGTTATTGTGTCGACTGTCGAGCATGGGATGTTTGTTCAAATTTAGGAAATTTACATGTCAATATTTTTATTAATCTTTAAATACTAAGTAACTAAATTGAAGAACAGGTAAAGTAGAGTACAAATTGAATCTCGATAATCATATATATGAGAAAAAACCGTACAAACATGAATATAATGGACATGGAAAGCAACTCTTCTTTATCTTTCTTCATTGTCGTCTGCATAATTTTTTTAAGTGAAAGTGTTCAAAATTTAAAAAGTGACACGTGGATCTCTTATGCCCGACGTTTGGTTGGGGGCCATCAGAATCAGAACTAAAATAATAAAAGAGTGAGCCCCATCCTGTTGGGTTTGATTCAGATTCATAGCCACAAAGTCGAGTCTGACTCCTCTCTTATTCAGTGTATGGTATTGATCTTATCTGTGTCCGTTATCTAAAAATATATTTGGGTTAAAGGTACTTTAGTTAGGGGTGGAAATGAGGAGAGCCGAGTCAGACTTTGTCTAAATAGACTTGCGCCCATCATGCGATAAGAAAACTTAGGCCTAGGCCTGAGCCTAGTTGTAGGCTTTTCTTTAGAAAAAAGCTTAGGCCCGCGGAAAATAGTAAATGTTTGAAAGCCTTTTTAAAAGTCTACTTACAATGCAGACCTTTTTAAAAGGTTTCGGGCCTTTTAAAAACATACTTCGAATTTAAGCTTTTAAATGGTTTTAAAACCTTTTAAAGATCCACATATCAAACTTAAAAGGACCACAAGAGGCTAGGGTATGACCGGATAATAGATTGTGTAAATGAATGTTTTATCTTTTATTAATATTATTATTTTATTATCAGTAGTAATATTAATTGACGGGTTAGGCCTGAAGGCTTTCGAGCCAGACTTTACTAAAATAGGTCTGACCTTTTTAGGTAAAAAGGCTTGTGAATAGGCATGAACCCGACCTTTTTCTTAAAAAGGTCAAGTCGAGCCAGACTCTAAATAGGCCGAGTCGTAGGCCGCCTGTTTACGGTCAGACTCATTTCCACCCCTACTTTTGGTTCGAGTAGTTTGAAATCTATGGTTTTAGCCCCTGTTAATTATTACCCATCTATAAGAGTTAGGACCTATAGTTTAAAAAGGATTTAAACAGAGTTAATTGAGCTGATGTGTCTTTAACTCTGTTAATTTTACTTAGGTGAACACATCAGCTCAAGCCACGTAAGCAAAATTAACAGAGTTAAGGACACATCAATTCAATTAACTCTGTTAAAGTCCTATTTAAACTATAGAGATTAATTCTCATAGGCGGAGTAAATTACATGGACCAAAATCATAACTTTCAAACTACAGGGAACAAAACTCAAATTGAAGTAAACTACACTCACCAAAAGCATCTTTGACCCAATATATTTTCATATGGTACATTACTACATTGTACTAAATAAATATCAAAAGTTAAAAGCTGTATGTTGAGTTTGAAGATAAAACTGTTTAGTTTTACGGTTTTTAAAATTATGTGAAACATACTAAAAAAATTTATAAATAAGGACAAACAATGAACATGATGTATCATATGCAATGAAATTAAACTACCTAAACTATATATTGGAAAAAAATACATTAGTCAACAGGCGTTGCTCAGAGTAAAAAAATGACATCAAAAGATTTTGGATTTGATATATATATGTGAATGTAGAAGATCGATGCTCACCGGAATTTGGTTATATTTGAATCTGATATAGTGATAAATTCCCTTTCCAGCAAAAATAAAAGAAAAATAAGAAAAGATTATTGCCCTCAAAGGAAGTGGGGTTCAAAAGAGGAACAGAGTAAAAATTATGAGAACGAACGAAGGCAGAGATATTCCGTAGCACTTGGAAGGTACAAAATTAAATGATAGAAGGAACCATTTAAAGTTGAATTCACTTAACTTAGGCCATCCCTTCCCCCGCCTATCCAATTGGACTCCCCCTAAATAAAAAAGTCGCAGTTCGTTCTCACACTCAAATTATAGTTTTCATAAGAAAAAATCAACACGAGATCTCGAACAATTAAAGAAAAAGTAAAGTAATAACTACAAGTATCAATAACAAAATAGTAATATATCACAAAGCAGGTGGCATTATGTTAGCCAAAGTTGTGTAGTTTCAAAGGTGGGTGTGGGACTGAGAATGATTTCCTTAAAAGTTGAGTAGTTGAAAGCGGTGGCATTATATATAGTAGCCATGACTGATATCACAGAGCACTTTGAAAGAAGATGTGAAAATGTCTCTATGTTTGTTGGCCAAAAAAAATGTCTCTATGTTACTACGTTGCTTTTGAGAATTCAAATAAATAAATCAATCAATCAAAATCAAAAGACAAAAAGAAAAAAAAATCTATTATTCTCTCTATGTTGTTCGACACTTTCCATACAGGTTGTGCTCTTTTTAAGTTACATAATCACACTTTTTAGTTTATCAGTTTATACAAAACTACAGAGAGTGAACATTCTTGAGTAACTTATTGAGTGATTGCGAGATGAATTTTATGAAAATAGTTCCCTTTATTCAAATATTTGTTTAATATTTTAAATCTCTTAAAAATCAAATGGTGTCATCATTCATATCAAATATATAAGTTTATTCAAGCAGAGTCAAACTCACAAAAGCACAATATTTCACTTATACATGGAATAATTCTCATTCCACTTGACGACAATATCATTGCCTATTTTTCATAAGTATGAAAAGAGTTATAAATGTACTGTTAGATTCTCATATGGTTGTAAGGAAATGTAATAATGTGTCGCACAAAAGTCTACTTGCATTCAACTTCGTGTTCAATAAATTTATATTTTGATATTGACATCAATTAGGTTGAAACATATCACGTATAAAATAACATTGCTACGAAATGTTACCAATTTTTATGCAAATAAATGTGAGGATTAATTAACTTTAAATTTGTCAAGTAGAGTATTTTCGCTCATAATACTATCCCTCTGCCCCGTACACTGAAAATCTCAAAGCGTAACAAGGTTAAGTTACCCCATTATAAAATTAGCATTCACAATTCAAAAATTAATAACATTGACAGTTAAACAGGAAATAAATGACAAATTTACACCATTTTAATATTTTCAGGGTATGTAACATTCCTATAAAAGCTTCCAGAACAATATTACTTAATATGAGCGAAAATTTTCCAGATATATTTTTTTATTCCTTTTTAAGATACATCTGCATGGTTACATGTTAACTTTATATAATACTACTATTCATTTTTAAATTCTATATGTTCATACTTTCAATTGAACTGTATTTTTTGTTTTTATATTTTATAATCTAATTTATTCATTGATTCAACGTGGTTTTATTCTAAAAATTAATTACCATCTCTATTATTGACCATTTTTAACCAAGTAGCAGGAATCTCATGGAAGAAGATGGAATCATTGCTCCTAATGCCAACATATCTTAGACTACATTTCCAACTATATATGTCATAGGTATACACATGTTTTATATATAAATAACCTACAAAAGCTACTTTAATAATGAAGTTGATGGAATGAAGTGAAAATGTGGCTGATCATATTAAAAATTGAAATATGAATTATAATATAAATATAAACTACTTTTTTCCTCTAGCGGATTCGACAAAAGATAATGAACGAATATCCCTTTTACTTGACTTAGTTTGAAATCATTGTGTTTCACAGATAATTAAATAACTCGGAATCATCACATCTTAGATTGAAGCTAAGATCATTACATATTCTTTTTGTTTTAATATTTAATGATAATTTTAAGATAAATGTTAAAATATTGAGATATCACAGCAAAGGTCAAATGAAAAAGTGGAGGTGGTGAGTTAATTAATGGGTTAAATGTATAGTGGAGGTGTAGTGGCGTGAGTTATTTTGGAAAGTTCGTTGAAGAGGAAGAGAGATATGAAGGTGGACATATGACACTATAATTCTCAAAACAATATCAATTAAAATACGAAGTAAGTGTTATATTATTCAATTATCTTAGCTTTTTTGTTGACTCTTAGTAACAATTAAGAATTTCAGTTCAAATCATTTGTAAGCAAGAGTGTGACAATGTCAATATTTTTTGTGAAGACATACTCCTACATATTTTAAAAAATGGTATTTTTAGTTGGTTAGCATTTAATTTGTCCGATCCGTTTTGATTCAACTTTTTGTGTAGCATATATATGGAACACTAATAGGATGGGTTATGATGAGCTTTCTCCTCCACAATTAATTATGCAGAGCTCATTCATCAAATCTATTGTGTTTTATGTTAGAATTGTTTCATGTGTTTATATGTATGTGTGTGTGTGTGTGTAGTCACAGTGAGCATACTTCTCTACGAAAAGAATTGTATCATCTTTGTTCTCTATTGTTAGACGGGCTTGGTATAAAATACTATGTAAGTTTCTTTTTATTCAATCACAATGCCTTTACCTAAAATTAAAAAGGGATATTTTTTAAACCTGAATGATATATGAGTGCGTGTATGTGTCTGAACTAAAACATTAGGTTTTTCTTATGGGACAATTGCTTATAGGTTTCAAGAAAGATATTTGATATCATTAGAATGTCCATTAGTGGCAACTTCTTCTTCTTTACTTGTTAACCAAAACTATTTGAATTGTTAATAGAGGTTATCAACAACTCATGAGTTTCTCTTGCTTGACATTGGTATGCAATTATCTATTTTCTTTTTTGAACTGAAAGCCCTATAAAGGATAGAGTGTAGATTATAATATAAATTTGATGTGTATATAGTACAAGTGAATACCTGATAAAGAGCCGTTATCTGCATATAGTTTAAACACAAACAAACAAACATATAGAATTAGTTCACTAATTAACAAATTAAATAGACAAATTAAGGCATAGCTAGCTAGGTAGTAGCTACACAAGCTAGGATTGTTTTTAGCTATAATAACATATAGATTAGGCCAACGTAGGGGGGACTGATATGAATGAATATATAAATTGAAAGATTTATCAAACATTGTTCTAGGTTTTATACTTTATACACACACACACAATTGTATGTGGTGGAGGATATCATACAGAGGCATTGGAAAAGAGTGGGCGTGTCTAGTTCCGGAGAGACATGAACATAGTTATTAGTTCCAAACTGAATAATATAATCTAAGATGGATTGAGTGAGATTATGTAATCTGTAATTACTAATTAATAATGTCATTATCACTGATATTGAGAAGTTAATACAAGTTCCTATGAACTCTTGAGTCTTGAAGAAGACTTTTTAGAGTTTGGATTGTGTCACTGTCAATTAGTAGAGTGAGAGAGAGAGGAAGCTAATTATATGGGTGAACATATAATGCATGCAACTTCCTCCCCCTTTGCGGCGGCTACCACCGTCACAGAAGTGGGCCTATACATAACCTACAATTTGGTAAGAAGTAGTTAGAAGATTTGGATTCTATCATTGCTCAAATCAAATTTAAAATTTATAATACTTATAAAACTTGGGTAAAAAGTATTTATTTGAAAATGTTATTGATAATAAGGACCTTGTATGTGTTTATTATTTAGAAAATAGAGGTACCCCTGCAACATTTAATACGAAAAAAGTAGCAATACTCGAATTCGTATCTTCATGGCCAAAAAAAATTGCAAACAATGATTTTCCACTGATTTTCCCTATTATTTGAATTTGATACAGCAAAACAAAATGATGAATAATATATCTAAATATTCGGTTACTTATAAAGCACAATAACATCGTATAATACTATGATTTATGTAATTGAGCACACCCGATGAGATAAAGCAGTTGCTGTTGTATTTGAATTTAATCCAAAGCCAAAAAATGATGGCCAATAAAATGTTGCATTCGCCAAGTTAGGTTATAATAAGTATGTTATAACTTATAACACATTGCAAAGACATTTCATAATCAAATAAAATGTTGCATTCATATGGATAAAATCAAATTAATCCATATAGTCATGATTTAATGTCTCTTTTTGAAATTGGTATATTGAAAAAAATAATTATGAAGAAAATGGGATATTAGGTTGATTGAGTTGAATAAATTCATTTCTGTAATTAAGTTCATCAAACATCTTCCAAATGAGAAGAATTTTGACTGTAGAATAACTATATTTAAGAAACTAAAAATGTAAACTTTTGCACATTTACTTTATATGGTGCGAAAATGCACGATAATATTGGGCCTAGAGATTAGTATGTTGGGCTGTAGTATATATTCTTCTGTCCAGATTATTATGGGCTAAAATATTTGTCCAAATGTGTTATACTGGGTAGTTCTCATTTCCCTGAACGGACCCATCACCCATTAAGCATTTTTCACCTTTTCACCTTTTTTTGGGTTCATAAATATTGTTGCAGAGCCATATGATGACTAATGAATGAGCCAATTTTTACTTTGTAGTAACTTTTATTTCAAAAAATTAGAACTGCATATCTGCATGTCCTGACAATGTGAGGTTATAAATGGGATTAACCTCAATATTGATCAGTGACATTGGCCTTTCCCTCTTTCATTTCAACAGAAGTAACATTCCATTTTATAACAACCAGGGAAACATTTCCAAGTTTCTTCAAGGGTGTTTCGAGCTAGCAAAGCAAATCAACCACTCTGTTTCAACTGTAACTAAAAAAATGTCACATGAGAAGAAATACTTGCATAACTCAAAACCACTATTAAAAAATGGGGTGTTACTCAAGGTCATGTATATCAATTATTTTAAACAAACTAAGTTATGCTAATCGAAAGTCAGAGTAATGCCGATGTTGAAGTAGAAAACTAGTTGGAGTGTGACCACATTAGTAATTGTCATCGTCTGTAAAATATGAAATTACTTGTAGAAATAAGAATTTACACAACAAAAATGAACACCTAGTAATCAAAAAAATAATAATAAATTCTTTCATTTCAGTGTTTGAGAGGAATTTATCAAGATAATCAAAAGTACAACCTCTAATTCCTCGAAGTCCATCAGCAGAATTCACAAAAGAATCTCAAAAACCAAAATACTTTTCTTCAAAAAGGCATCCATAAGTAAAACGTCAAGACTAAGGGGTTGTTTGATTCGCTGGAACTGGGGGTAGGGAAGTGGAAGTGGAAGTGGAAATCACCCTAATAATGCCCCTGAAAGTGACATTCAAATCTCATGTTCCGATGATGCTAGCTAGCCTAATAATCTAATACTCCTACTATGTCTATAAGCAACAGGCAAGGAAGAAGATGGTGGGTATGGTGGTGGGGGATCGGTGGTGATGGTGGTGGTGATGGTGGCGGCGGGTTAAATGGTGGTGGGAGCTCGGTGGTGATGATGGTGGTGGTGGATTAGATGGTGGTGGGGACTCGGTGGTGGTGGTGGGTTAGATGGTGGTGGGGGTGTGGTGGTGGTGAGGGCTCGGTGGTGATGGTGGTGGTGGGTGGGTTAGATGGTGGTGGGGGGTGTGGTGTGGTGGTGGTGAGTTGGTTGACAATGAAGAAGATGATGAGAGAAGGAAAGTCTTTTCTTTTTCTTTTTATTTTAATCTAAGGGCATTTTAGGAAATTCTTATTTTATCTACATATATAAATATTGAAAAAATACCCCACTTCCATATACACTTCAACACACCAAAGACATATTAATACCCGACTTCCACCTCCACTTCCACTCCTACATCCACCTCCACTTCCACTTCCACCAAAACCAGTTCCAGCGAACCAAATGACCCCTAAAGAACAGGTTTCAATGATCCTTGCAATGATCCTCTTCCTTAGTCAAGGATTGTAGAATAGCCACAGACACACCTTCAAGAATAAGAAGTAGGCCATTCTTGAAGTAACTCGTCTTAAACTTTGCAGAATTAGAAGAGAAAGACATCGATTTTTAACAGTTAGAAGCAAAACTCTTGAGTTATTCAACAGAATTTTAACAGTAATATCAAGAGTAACTTATAGACATCGATTTTTATTCACTCTAAGATTAGTTGCTTGTATTTCACTCGTAATCTGATCACTTAAAGTTTGCTTAAGAGAACCAGAGTGAAAGGATTTTATTTTAATAGAAAAAAATAAGACATAAACTTAGATTAGATACTTGATTGATGAGCGCCTAAGTTCTATTAGAGTTTAGATGAGGAATGCAGGTTTTTATTACTTTGTTCTATTTTGAGCATTCCATGGCCATGACTGGATCATGAAATTGAGGTCTATTATTTACACATTTTCAAGCACATCTCTACTTGCGAGGGTAAGACTGTGTACATATGACCCTTGGGCTCAAATCCCACACTGTGAGAGCTTTATACATTAGGCCAACCCATATATGTGTATTTTGAAGTAGTGTATCATCCTCAACAGGCAATAACCTGTCTACTTAGGGGTCACGCGTACGCTTTCCCATCCAAATTAATTTAAATTGATTGGTTTATGAAATATGACACAAATTTCAAGTAAAATTAAATTAAATAGTTGGCTAATCACATTTTTTTAAATATGCCTATGGATCATGGGCACCAATTTCAATATAAATAAACAAAAGGTAAAATGACACAAAGATACCTTGCAAATTTCGAAATTCCAAATTGATTATTTTGAGATGTTAATGGTTGTTAATGTTTCTATTGAAATTGTTAGTACTTATATAAAAAATTTATTTGATTTCGAAATTTGAAGGTATTTTTTTCGCCTTTCCCTTAAATAAAACAGAAAATATAATAATAATTTTAAATATTTTTAATTGAATTATTTTTTATATGTCTAAGGATCAACAAGAAAAGATATTTTGCTATTTCTAGTCTAATGTCATTTTAACTTAACTAATAAAATAAAAAAAAATATATAATAAATTGAGAGACCTTTCCTATGTCTTTAAAAAATCCAATTACTTCAAGGGCAAATTCAAATTCTAAAACTAAAATAAAAATAATTGTTTAACACAATACAATTCAAAGCCTGAAGTTGCGTGGAGTAGAAGAAACCACCTTCTGGTTGCCACGATAGCTGATCTCATTTTTTTACCAAAATGAAAGCAAAGAAAATTTGACCCAAAATAAAACATAAAGAAGTTCCATATGTTAACTTAAACTATTTACTTAAAAGATAGTTGATGCGGATTAAAAATTAAAATACGCGTATTTTTATAGATCAATTTATGTATCAGTCAATCAAGGCCTTAAATGGAATATCCCATACACCCTAAATATCTCAACAAACCGATAATTTTTTTCCGAACCTTATTTAGGTCAAGTTCTTCCATCCAGGTTCTCCATTTTTCCAATAAAAAAGGATAGCTGGTCATTAGATTGAATAAATGGTTGTTATAAAAGGACACATGTCACTCCTATATTAAAAGAACTTGAGAACCTGGAGAAAGGAACTTAATGTAAGTTTTTCCCTTTTTTTCCAACCTATAAAATATAAAAACATTGAAACCTTAATATTTAAATTTTTTTAATGTGTTAGTTATGTGTTTTTTAAGGTTCAAAGTCAAATTATATATAACAATACATATATATTCACACACATTACACAACTACATTCTCTCCGTTTTTAAATATAAGCTAATTTGATTAGAATAATGATGATAATAAAGTTAACTATTAAAATATGATATTACTGATAATACCCTAATCATATATTTTTATTCTCACCCTCCCGCTCTCACTTGTCTATTATCTATTATAGATAAATATTATTAGGGTTTATTTGGCATAAAGTTGAGAAAAATTAGAAATTTGCTTATATATAAGAATAAATTAAAATTTGAAAATCATCTTATATTATATTTAGGAACGAACTTAATATATATATATATATATATATATATATATATATATATATATATATATATATATATATATAAGGTAATGTAATTATGCCCAAGGAGTCATAGACCAACTGGTAAGAAAGGGGAAGGTAAGACACCGCGTACCCACCAGGTCATGGGTTCGAACCTTGGGAAATCGTCACCCCAAAATGGGGAATCCCGGCGACGACTTTAGATTAGTTGGTTCCCGAAGGGCTGGACACCGAAGACTCTAAGAAAAAAAAAAGTAACGTAATTATATTAGTGTGCTCTTAAAAAAAAAATAAATTATAAACCCCACCTTCTTCTCAAGTTCTCCCTTTCAATTTTCACCACCGATTCCTTCTTCTACATAATAGTATTCCCTCTCTTCCCTCACCGTCTCTCTCTCTCTCTCTCTAATCACCGGCGAAGCCTTCATTATTCGCAGTGAGAGCCATGAATATCTTCAGGCTCGCCGGAGATATGACCCATCTTGTCAGCATTCTAGTGCTGCTTCTCAAAATCTACGCCACTAAGTCATGCTCAGGTAAAAGTCCTTCACTTCTGAATACCCACTTCCATTTTTTCACTCTGATCGCCTTAATACTCAAAGTTACTGAACCCCTTTTGAAATCTCGCATACCCATTTTTCCATTTGTCTCTAAATACCTGTTCCCCTAAATTCACTATGAAAAGAAGGGTTTTTATGTCATTTGTTATGATTTCTGATAAAGTTTTGACCTTTGTGTAGTTTAGTGTCTTTTTGTTGGATATTTTTTTAGCATAATTCTTGTGGATGTTTGAGCTGTGGACAAATAGGGATAGAAAAGGATTGACAAATAGGGGTTTAGTTCAAATGAATTGATGAATTGGGTTTAATATAATTCAAGTTTTAATACCTGGGTTCGGAAATACTCCCTCCGTTCCTAAATATAATATCACTTTTAAATTTCAATCTGTTATTAAATATAACACAATTTTCTAATTTTCACAAACTTTTTCTCAAATTAATCCTAATAATACCTATCTGTAATAACAAGCAAGAGATGAAGAGTGGGGATTAATGTATATAGTTAGGATAAATTGATAATATTACGTTTTAATAATTTACTTAAGAAAGTGATCTTGAACGGAGGCGGTAAAAAGCTAGGAATAAGAATTTATGAGTTGGGTTTTGAATTTGTGTGCTGATTTGGGGAAATTGTGTTTTATTGGCTGCTTTTGAATGCAGGGATTTCTCTTAAAACTCAGGAGCTGTATGCATTGGTGTTTTTGGCTCGTTACTTGGATCTGTTCACAGAGTTCATATCAGTTTATAACACTATCATGAAGATTGTTTTCATTGTGAGCTCTTTAGCTATTGTGTGGTGCATGCGAAGGCACCCTATGGTAAAGAGGAGTTATGACAAAGAACTTGACACTTTCCGCCATGTTTTTCTTGTTGGGGCCTGCTTTGTTTTGGCACTTTTGTTGCATGAAAAGTTCACATTCCTGGAGGTATATTATTTGTTGACTCTTTTTTTTTAACTAATAATTTATTGGTTATTGATGTGATTTGTTTTCTTCATGTATTATTCCAAAAAAAAAATTGTTGATCTGAATATTTCTTAAACTTCTTGATTATGCTTTGGCACCTTGATTATGCCTTGTGTCTGTAGTGCTGAAAAATAAATGATTGGGCTACTTCATTTCATTAAGCCGTTATCACAATTGTATGTATCCTAGAGCTTGATTGTTGTGGTACTCTGCAAAATTATAGCTTCAAATATTTAGCTTTCACTTCTAAAATTGGATAGATGAATTTGATAATCCTGATACTTATATTGCCTTTTTTCCTGCGTATCCTTTTTGTTGTTCTTCTCTTTAAGCAGTGATAAATTATTTTGTAAGAAACTTCTTTCGAATCTTAAAACTACTTGATGGTTAAGTTTTACCTAGGCAATATTTCTCAACAAGGTCATGCTGATTAATATTGATTTGAAGGTTAGTTTTAGCTGTACATTAGTACTAGTAAACTGATTTGTAGGCTTAACAATGCATTATCCTGAACATGTGTTTGATACCTTGCTTAATTTATAGACAAGTGCTATCCTTAGCGGAAATTTAAGTTTGCTTTAAGTTTTTGATGAACATTGAATAGCTTGTATTTTTGGAGTGTGTTCAATGATTCGGTTTTAAGGTTTTTTTCAAGATATCTTAGATTTATGTTAGCATATATTTATGTAAACTATTGGCATCCTTGGTTGGAAATTAGTGATCAGTTTTTTTCTCATTTTCCTGAAGAAAAGTCTGTCTCAAGTCATGTTTCAGTTTTCTCATTTTTTGTGTTTTCTCATGGCTTTCTGTGGTGTTCTACAGAATACCATTGGTGGATGTATAAAGTAATTATGGAGCTATTGGTGCTAAAATTGAACTCAACAGTAGTTCTGCTCTGTTTCTTATCGTTTGCTTGTGTTCATAACTGTTTGTTCAAAGGAACTTGACCAGTCAGTTTAACCTTGAACTTGACCATGGTGTAGCTCAGTTCAATTGTGTTAGTAATTCATGATGTGGCATGTACTTTTCATTCTCACTTCTACGAGAATCGTTGGTGTTAAGCCACATGGGTCAAGAAACCAGTGAATCAATGGTTATGTTCCAGCTGGAATTAAAGCTGATGGGTGGTGGACTGACTGGTTTTTTGTTTGATGGTGTGGCTGATTCTCATGCTGCCACATCATTAGCTTCCCATGGAATTTGTACACAATGCCTTATGGTCTTAAAGATGTCTATATGTTACATAATTCAACATATTCAAAGCTGAGTGAAATTTTCTAATAGTACGATGAGCATTAATGCATTAGTTGCTATGGAAGTCAGAAAATTATAACTTATAATATGGTACCCATCATAATCATAGTGTCTGATAACAGTTGAGGAATGCCATAGTTATTTTACTAAGCAATCTGCTGCTTAACGTTAATGACACATCATTGTTATTTCTAAATTTGTTCAATCTAACATTGTAATGATATTGAAATTTGTTATTTGTATTGATAAGTGTTTTTTAGTCCATGAGCACAACAATTGTCCATTTTTACATATTCTTGACATGGTTAATTTAGTTTGTACTCTATGTCTTGGGAACATTATAATATCATGAGTGTACATACTAACTTCAATGAAAAACGTTACGGCAGGTTTCCTGGGCATTTTCCATATACTTGGAGGCAGTAGCAATACTACCCCAGTTGGTTTTGTTGCAAAGAAGTGGAAATGTGGACAATTTAACTGGCCAATATGTATTCTTTCTTGGGTATGTGCTTACTTGTCTTCATATTTCTTTCTCACCTAAGATCCTTCAATCATTAGTTATTAAATTAAACATTCTTGAATCTTATGATTGTTGATAATGTTGAGTTGTTTGGAAAGATCTCATTTTAATTACTGATTATTGATCTATAGGGCATATCGTGCGTTTTACATTATGAACTGGATATACCGATATTTGACTGAGCCACGCTTTACTCGATGGATTGGTAAGTAATCTTTGGAATGAATTAAAATGGGAATATCTTCTTTACACTAGGAAAATGGAGAAACTCAGCTTATTTCCTGTTATTTCAGCTTGCGTATCAGGCATTGTTCAGACAGCCCTATATGCTGATTTCTTCTACTACTATTTCATCAGGTAATAACGAAAGCATAATGTTAAATGTTTTGAAATTGAAGTCTTTTTTGTTCATATAATGGATGGATAACACAACGTCAATTTTGTTTTACAGCTGGAAGAACAATTCAAAACTAAAGCTGCCAGCTTGAGCAAACCCATATGATTGTTTTGGAATGAAGAGTCACTGCTGGATTTTTACAGAGATATGGATAATGTTCAAGTTTGTAGCTTGTAGAGAAAAATCACCCCAGTTCATCAGTGGGATAGTGGGGTTTTAACTTTGAACAAAATTTTCTGTTCTCTTAGGTAATGTAGGATCATCTTAAGACAAATGTTTATATATGAAAGACAAAATATTTTGGAGTTTCACAGCTCCATTGCACATTAGTGTAGTCTACTTGCGCAAAGTTGCTGTTTTAAATATTATATACTATTCTTGACTATGCCGTTAAGTGTCATCAACTCAATATTTTGTCAGAGAGCCACTCATATCCTGTAGCTTGAATGCCTTGAAGTGGATCTATGTGGAGTACATAATGTTATTTATTCTTATAATAAAATCTACTGATGTGAGACAAGTTTAGAACACCTGCCCACATACTGATTTAGTACAAAACATATTAGTATTTAGGGAAGGATTGCAGAAACAGAGAAAACTTGGGAAGATGCAGAGAAATTCAGAGGTGAGAATAGAAATATTATTGGGGGCAAAGATCAAAATTGAGTCCGAAAGATAGAGAGAAATAGAACTGAATTAAAAATGAGAGAAATATGAAGAACTTGAGAGCTGTGGAGAAAGAGCTCACATAACTAGCTAATATCTAACAATACTTAATATTTATTCATCAAGTCTATCTATTATAAAAGAGAACTAGGATATTTACAGGGAGTATTCTTAATAAAGTAGCAGCAATACAAAGCACTAACTTAAATAAGAAAATATATATATATATATATATATATATATATATATATATATATATATATATATATATAACTTAAGAACTTAGTTGCTTCTTTCTACTATGTCTTGCCCAAAATATTATATTCCTATATTCCATCACTTGCCGAATTATTTACTTAATTTTGATTAAATTAGTTGTGTTAGTTTCAATACTGTGTTTTTTTTCTTTAAATGGCCAATTTATTTTATAAACCCTTCCCCCCTCTCTTGAACATCGTTGAGAGTATTTATAAAACTAGCTTTGGAGAAAAGTGACAAAAAATTAAAATAAGTCATACATTTAGGCGCAAAATAAATTTCCCTTACCCAGATCATATTGAATCGCGATTAGTGAAATGAAATGTGAAATGCATGTGTTGAAAAAGGTGAGAAATGCATTTCATGACATAAAATGCCCTTACCCAGATTAGCGGTGCATATCAACACTATAAATACAGTATAGTAGATATACAGTTTAAAATCAAGCAAATATATATATATATATATATATATATATATATATACTGTTTAAAAAATTGGGGTGAAGAACAAAAATTTTGAAATATATATTCAATTAAAAATGGTGTGTTTTGACTATGGTTTGATGATTGCTATGACAATTTATTTTAAATTTTATAACAATGTTATATGGCATTGTGTTATACTTGGGAGTTTTAATAATTATTAAATAACTCATCAAAATAAACATTTTTTAAAGTGATTTTCTAAAATTATTTTCAAAACCATCATTATATGTAAAAGTTATTCATAAACAGAAAATAAGCGGCAACAAGAGCAATATGCAAAGGCCATTCTTTGTTTTACGACATGCAAAAAAATTTGAGAATACAGGTTCTAGGCAATTAATTGGGCTTAAGGTATCGTATTTCTTGCTCTGCTCACCAAAGAGGAGAAATACTTGGAACTGCATCTTCAGGTTATATACTAGTCACTTCTGGAAATTTAGAAACTAGACCCTTCATTTTAGGCCTGAACATTGGACCAGTCAGCATGCAATTTTGTACAAATTACATCAGATAAAGACCACCCCCCTTTTATGATTATATTGTAAAATGAGAGATGATAGACATAATTGATGCTTCTGTCGTTTTATTAGTTCATATGGAGCATATACTGAAAACAAATAATAAACATTCTCATAAGATTTCGTTTCCTTTATCTCCAATGAAGATGTTCATCTTTCTTTATTGAAAAAAATAGAGATACTAAAATGAAATTATGTAATGAAGGGTACTCTGTGATATATATAGTTGTTCAGCAGTAACATTTTCTTATATTTTTTAGATCATCATCAGTTTCATTTATACCCTTAATCTGCAATTTCTTTATATATAAAATATTCTAAAGTGCGCTCTGTAAGCCAAATATTTCAGATGGATTGGGTAAACGGGTTAATTAAGAAAAGAAAAAATAAGTTAATTGTAAGTGTGTTTTTTGAACTTCCCATGCATGGTGGTATTTATTTTAGGAACAATTCTAGGTTATTATTTTTAAAGTTGATTTCTACAGATAGATTATTATTGAAGAATACTAGCCAGTCAATCAGTCATCTTAGTTTTAGATCAATGAAAAGGTGAGGAATTATTTGGTAAGAATTTGAATTTGACTAAAAAAAGATTAAGTAAGGATAGCATAATTTATTTACTATCAGTTTAAAAAATGAACCCTGAAAGAACTATTATACCATGGAAACTACTAAAAACTGTACAATTTACTTGCTTCTTTATAAAAAGGCACAATAACACTGTTTTGGGCCTCAGTTTCACATTTACAAAAATAAGTAAAGTAATACTTCTGACCTTAAATATAAAACTTAATTATTTAATTTAATTAGATTAAAAATATTAGTTAAAACACTTAAAATTACATGACATTATTCATCGAAAAAGAAAATTATTACATGACATTACTAGTGCAACCTAACCATAAACTTTTATCCCTACCTTCCCCCTCTTAATTTTATTTTGGACTGAACCTCTCTTGTTTATTATGAACATATAGGGATAATTTGGGAGAAAACATAGAATAATTAAAAAGAGATCTAACATTTAAGACTAAATTCACTAACCTAAATAGACCCCATTTTTAGACTGTAATGAGTACTTCTACAAGAGGCCTGAAGGCTCACCAAATTAGTAATATTTGATCTCACTGGTTATGAATTTAGCCCCTTATCCTTACCAATTAGACCGAACCTTGTGACAGTTCCAGCTTTTGATTACCCTGTTATCTATGAACTGTTGTTACTCCAAAGTCTATTCAAACGTGGAGCCCCAAATCTCATTACCAAAAAAAGCCTCATAGAATATGTGCAATTCCCTTTCATATTGATCACGAGCTCATATCATATTATAATAGTATATGGAATGGGCTTCTCTCATATACCATCTTCAATCATTTCTTTTCTAATAATACTCATAACATTGTGAGATTGAAATTTGAACCGATTATATTTAATTGCTTATTAAATTTTTTTGAAATATTTTTTATTGTAGTTTTAAATTGTTATATTCAACATTTCTGTATATTTAATTTAATTTTAATAATTAAACATTTTATGAGTAACTTTTCAAAACATCAAATCAGAACAAACAAATTTCAATCTAATGGTAATGGGATAGAAAGTGAATGGAAATTGTAGAGCAGATATCTCAGCTGCGATTTATTTTCCTTATACATGCAATAGGAATGCCTCAAAAAGATGGACAACTTTTTGATGCCCAAAGAATATATTATTTGTTAACTTGAATCCATGGTCGCTCGTGCAAACAATCTATCATTATGATAGAATCAATCCTTACATACAGTTGAAGGCATGAAATATGAATCATCATGAGATTCATATAACAGTGTTCGTGGTGTGAATATATATAAAGCTAGTCCACCCAAAATAAAATAAAAGAGAGAGTGAAGGGGGAAAAGTACAAATTTTATAACGAGACGCTAGAGTACATATGATGCAATTTTACCCGTTCAGGTTCAAAATGATGCGAAAGCACATCTGATCATCATGCATGTTGTTCAGCATGTAAATGGTTTAGGAAAAAATAACCATAATATAGAAATTTTGTTAATGAACTTTATTAATGCACAAGTCTCCAGGACAAAGATATGCTTCATGTTGATATATTGTAAATGTTCAAAATATAAAAATTTATAGTAAGACCCAACGTACACAATTAAAAGTCTATTGCATTTTTAAGACACTTAGTATAGTTTATTAATAATAAAAAAAGGCACGGTGAGTGTTATCCTAATTGGACATGACACTATTCGAATGATTGCACCAAACGATCATATAAATATATATGTAAATACACACTCCTGCTTGTATGATTTAAGTAATTAATAAATCATCAAAAAATTTAGTGCAAAGAATGTAATGGTCTTTATTATATAAATAATAAATAATATATATATATATATATAGATAAGAAAATCATATTAATTTGTATGATAACTGTTGTTGCACATCATTTTCGAAGTCCTAATAATATAATAATTCAACCAGATATGCGTATATGTATCCAGTAATAACTAATTAGTCATTCCCAGACATATAATTGAAGACACATTCTTTTTACACAATCATTAATGATGTTGTTTGGACAAGACACAATGATGTTCAAACTTGCTCAAAGCAAAAATATAAGTACATATACTGATATTATGATCTCATCTTTTCCACAACTCAATAAAAACAATATTTTTTTTCAATTGACAAAAAATTGAGTTTCTTTTATATACTTGGTATTTTAAAAAAGAGATGACGGAGAGAATGAAGCTAAGCTAGTAGATTGGTCAAAGGTGAAGAGATGGTTTGAGCGAGATAAGATGATGTGCAAAACCGTGAGGGTCAAAGGTGGCTAGAGATAACAAGGTAATGGTGAAGATGGGTTTTGGCTTTTTGAGAGGGAGAGAGAAAGGTTCAGGTTTGAGAAAGAGAATGAGGGAGCAAAAAAGTTTTAGGGTTAGAGGGGGAAAGAGTGGAAATTTTTATTTATTTTATATTTATGGCTGTAAAAAGCAACACTCTAACTAAACGGAAGGAAGTGGATCACAAAATAAGTGAATCAACAATCTAACTAAACGGAGGGTGAAAGAGGCCTTCACAAAAAGAAAAAGAAAAAGTAAAGTTCAACTATGGTTATAGTGAGATTAATAAATCATGGGAGAATATTTTGATCCCTTTTAAAGTAATTTATACTTGCAATGATGGTGGACCAAAAGATTTGTGAAATGTTCTTGCTCAAGGAATGAGATGAAAGAAGAAGTTGGTGGGTGATCGTGATGGTGAAAAGGAGGAGAGATTTGGTAGTGTTGGATGATGAGAATGGTCAATGAGGTCTGAATTTCGGGCTCCCCCTTCCTTAAATAGATTCTGATTGAAAAACATTCTATTTGATGAAGAATTATTAACATTGATTGTCCACAACAATTAGAAAGTGATTTGGGAAGAAGAATTTCCTAAAACTCAATGACAATTCAGTTGAAAAAATATCTCTGTTTGAAAAATTTCAAAGAAACTTTGAATGAAAATTATAACCTTGGTACTTAACTTTTACACAGGGGAAAAGTAAAATGATTTGCCTTGTGACAACAGTTAATACTTTGGATATTTACATCAGATGAACTGTAGAGCTATATTAGGCTGGAAGAAAAATCAAGGGAGGAGAGAATCAGGGGAGGAGAAAATAGAGGGAGGAAAAAAGTAAATAAAGTATATTATCCCTCCATATGTTTGGATAGAGAAGAGAAAGGATAGATGAGAGAAAACTAAATTTATGATATTTAAAATGATCCCTCCGACCTTTTTTGGATGTTAAAATTACAAAATATATATATTGTTAAATTATAACATATTTGATATATTTTTAATATTAATTTAATTGTGCCTTTGAAATTAAAAAAGTAATCCATGCATGTATCAAAGATAGAAAAAAAGTAATAGCAATAAAAAATTTAAGAATAATAGGTTATACGTGGACACTTATATATATATATATATATATATATATATATATATGCTTATTGAAGGGCGGCGAGCAATATTAACATTAACAACTGATGATGACGTGTGCCTGAAGGGTGAGATCGCAATGGGAAATCCAATATTAATATTAAAACGTTTTGCTCACAAACGCTCAATTAGCTTTTCAAAACAATTAGCTTTTCTACTACATGTCTACATCCAATTCTAGCTAGTTTCCTAAATATAAAATGCCCATTTGTTAATTAACTTTATGCTGCATGTATACAATGTTCGGTCCACTGTATATCATTTTAGCGAATACATATGAAATTGATGCATAAGTTGTAAATACCTCAAGTACTGCACGCATATTCATAGCACTCTTTCTAATCGCAGTTGTAGTTTTTATACTACGCACGAAGCTTGTTTTTAATTTGTCGAATGACTTTCAATAAGGAGTGTTTAAAAAATTTCTCTGCTAACGCTTATTTATAATTTCTTAAAATCCATTTATATGACTAATTTAAGAGAAGGGGGAAAATCGATTGTTAAAAATTATGCAGCTTCAGTTGATGGTGAAGCCTTTTAAAGCTTGGTACCTCAACACATTTTGATGTCGTATTAGATCTAAACCAAACATATAGATATTTACTTCAACATCAATTTGACATAAATTAATACAGAAAACTTATTTAAGATCCTTTTCATCTGCTGAAATTTTAACTTTCAATTTTCTAGATCAGCAGGACTTACGTTAATGTCTGAGGTAAAAGTACTATTTTTTCAGCCGTGAGACATGTAAATGAATTTGTAGAATAGTTTCGCATGATTTGTAACTGGTATTGTTATCTTTTACAGAACAAATAGCACTCTCATTAAAAAACATTGTTGGAACAAATTCTGTGGGCACAATCTTTCTCTCTCTTACTGTGATTCCATTAACAATTTAACATACATGTAATTAATCTAGGAGTGACATGTCGATCTGTGGGACTAATTAAATTAAAAACAATTCGCACGCACTTAGGATCTTATCTGTGTCTTAGATTATAAATAGAAGTCTCACAAGTCAGATTTAACAAGCCATCGATCTGCAGAAATATTTACTAAGCTAGCTAGTGTCTTTTTAACAGTCATGGCAGTGAAATCAATCTTGTTCTTTACCCTTATTGTTTTCCTTGTGGTGCAAGTTAGCATGGATTCAGTGACAGCATCAACGATGGGAAAGAAAGAGCCTCCATCATCTATGATGAATAATGAGCAAGCTTGTGGCTGTAGTACTTGTGGGAGAAGTAAGACACCATCTACAGGCATGCCTTGTGGGAAATGCAACAGCAGTTGCAACTGCATGAACAATACTGGTGGACTCTGATAATACTGTCCTAAGTGGTGAAGCATATTTGAGAATTCTGGAAATGAATAGTGTGTGTTTGTTTATTTTTCCTTTTCCTTCTACTGTTGTGTGTTTTTTTTAGGTATATTGTTGTTTTTAAAGTAAGGGTGTAGCCGTGTAGTTATGCATCATGTTAAAACGCGTCTTGCAGGTGATGATATAGATATGCTAAATGAGGGTGTTTGTTTATGTTTCCTTCAAATGAATAGTGTGTTTGTTTACTTTTCCATTGCTTTCTGCTGTTTACTTTTTTAAGTTTTTTCAAAAAAAAAAAATCAACTAGGTCTTATATATATTTGGACCTAGAGAGAGTAATATACTACTACTGCTGTAAGAAGCACTTTTTACGTTATTAGTTATTTTAGGGTTTTGCATCAGTTCTGTTGACACTTAGTTTAACTCGAAAGGTTATAAATTCCAATCTTCCACTTAAACAGTTAATACTTAACTAATATGGGAGTATATAACAAGTTTAGGTGAGTTAGGTCTTAAGGGCTTACTAGGGATAGGACATGTCTCTAGGCTCAAAGAACGCTTACAGAAGTTCTTACAGATCACCCACTAATAAGGTTCTCATATCGACGAGATTTAAACCACAAACGCAAAGTTTTGAGTCGAACTCCTTTACCAACTCGTCCAATCTTTTTTTTGACACCTATTTCTTTTAATCATAGACAAATTATTGTTTGTATAATCCTTTCATAACATGTTAAAATTAAGGGGACATTTTTAAATATTATTTTTTAATCACTTTTTTATTCTCAATGTTTGATTAACTAACACTAAATGGCTATATACGCACCTTTACAATCACTCAACAAAGGTAAAGCGCACGCACACATACATATCTATATATGCTTGTTTTAAACACATGTAAAGGATTAAGAATATTGAACCATCGTTCCTTCTTGTTCTACAATGGTTGATTTCTCCATTTGAACCTTAATCCCTAATATCCTCGAACTTTTCGCCATTGTTCTATGCTCTTCTTCAGACTCTTGTTTCATATGTCAGGAACTTGCACAGAAAGCAAAGCAAAGCAAAGTGATATTTGAAGCCTAATGTAAAGTAGTGAGGGTATCCTGTACTTACATATACTCCCTCTAGTTCCTAATATAAAAGCCCAAAATTTGAATGATTTTGCTTCCTAATATTAGAGCTCATCTCACATTCTCTCATTATTTAATGCATTTTTTCCAACTTTGCCCCTAATTTTCTTTCATATTTATTAATAATTATGTATTTCTCTCTCTTAAAGTATCACAATAAATATGAGCAATATTGGAAAAGAAGCATTAATTTCAAACATTCAACTAACATTCACATGTTTTCTTAAGAAGCGTTTTTTTGGCGGCTAACTCTTATATTAGAGACCGGAGGAAGTATATTGTTAACTACTCCCTCTGGTCCTATTTATAAGTCGCCAACCGCCACTAGATTTTGGTCCTTAATATAAGTCACCAACTAACATTAACTAATTCATTTATTAAAATTTTTCCAATATACCCTTATCATTGGAAAATGAACATTGGAAGATGAGAAGAGAAAGAAGATGAAAAAGACACATGTATACTCATAAAGATGAAAAAAGTAGTGGGCTATAGTAATAAAGGTGGGTGGGGCAAAATTGGAAAAGACAAACAAAATAAGACCAATTTAATGATGCAACTTCCATTAACCTTCATTCCTTAGTATGTACAATTTGAGCGGTTGACGACTTATAAATAGAACCGGAGGGAGTATATATTAACCTCAAAGTTTGAAGTAGCTTAAGAGTTATGCATGTGTAGAGAAGAAAGAAGATGAAAGAGTTATTTAGTACTCCCTCCGTTCCTAAATATAAGAGCACTTTGACTTTTTTGGAGAATCCTAAGAAAGCAAAATGAACAATTTAATCATAACATATTTTAAATATTATTATATCATATGTAAGTTCATAAGTTAAATAAACTAGTTTAGTGAAAAAATTTGAGAAAATCAATTTTTAATTACCATATTTTGATTTCTTAGGATTCTTCAAAAAGGTCAAAGTGCTCTTATATTTAGGAACGGAGGGAGTATCACCCAAGTCCTCGAGAATTTAATGTAATTTGATTATTGTCTAGTTCTTTCATGTAATTAATTGCCTTCTTATATGGACTTGTGTAATTCTCCCAATCATTTTTCAAAGAAGAAAAATTAGACGCCACCTTATTTTTCTTTACGAAAAGGAAAAGAAAGAGATATACGGCTGATAGTGAATCCATAAATCATGCAAGACAGCATGGGTCCACACACGATCATTCCACCGACTAGCACCACCACCGGCTGTAAGTGAAGTTTTAAGACTTTTTGTTATATTTACACTTATTTTCGAATTTTCAATTTGTACATGAGAGCATTTAATAGATGAATCTGGTTTCTCCGAAATAAAATTAACTTTATTCTAAATATCAGCAATATTTATATTCTCAAATACTCCCTCCCGCTTCAAATATGAGATTACGATGATTTTTGAATTTAAGAAAGTAAATAAGACCACTAAATTATAACATACTCCCTCCGGTTCTAAATATAAGACCTAATTGACTTTTTTAAAAAATCCTAAAAAAAGAAAAATAAGTTAATTATAAATTGATTTACCTAATTTTTTTCCCTTAAACTAGTTTATTTTACTTATAAACTAATGAATAATCTAGAAATATATCAAATGTGTCATGATTTAATAGACTATTTTTTTATACAAATTTAATAGACTATTTTGCAACCTTAACTTCTCCAAAAAAAAGTCATCTAGGTTCTATATTTAGGATCGGAGGTAGTATAGCATATGTAGTTATTTACAAGTCAGTTTATGAGTAGATCAAATTAATTTTGAGGGAAAAATAATTATATACAATTTAAATTGAATAATTTTATCTACTCAATTAATTTCAAAAAATCATAAAAGGGAAATGACAAATAAATACATTTTAATTTCAAAATCCTAAATAACAACTTTAGGATAGACACTAACAATTACTTTAGAATAGGCATTGACAATCATTTTAAAACTGAAAGATATTTATTTAATTTTTCATTTTTCAATAAAAAATATGATCTTATAATTAAAAGAAAAATCTCAGGACAGATGCCGAATAATTCTTCCCCAAGTCTTTGTCAAGTGTCATGTACTCCCAAAAAACCTCGTTATCCAATCTTTCGCTTTCCCGCGCTTTTTAGAGGTTTGCTCTGTTTGTTTGATCCCTAACTAAGGCCTTTTTTCATTCAAAAAAAAAATAATAAGGCCTTTTTGATTTGAAGATTGAGAAGGAAACAAAAATTCTCAAATTTTGATTAAACCGTTTCTTAACATGACAGATTAGTTAAAAATTCGTACATTATGTACAATGTTACCGTATACTCCTCTAATAAAAAATATAATACAAATAATCTATTATTCAGGTGAGAGGATATTATTGGTCTTAAAAAGCCTCTCAAATGTATAAATATCAATTCATGGTTCCGGAAGGACTACTTTTGCCAAAGTCCTAAGATATGAATATGAAATATAATTGAGTTTTTGAATTATGGACATTTCTATAATTTGACAATGAATAATTAATTATATGTTGTTCCCTAGTAATTTAGAAAGGGTTAATAGTAATTTTGATCTTTCAATTTCCAATCTTGATCTCCAAAATTTTAAATTTGGTGATTTTAATTTACTTTTGTGTTTTTTGTAAATGTTGGTATCTAAACTTTAAAACCAATAATTTTAGACTTTCAATTCTACCACTCGTTTTATAAATTTATGTAATAAGAATTTTATTGTGTTAGCACTATGAAGACAAAACCAATGACTTCAAATCCACACCAAATCCTTTTCAAAAATCAAATGATCAAAGGCTATTAGCGACATAAAGTTAAGATACTAAAACACACACTTTAAAATTTATAAAGTAAAAATTATTTTTTGTTGAAGCAACAACTTACTGATGTTAACATCACAAAAACATAATTAATATTGTCAAATTCAACATTGAATCTGTTTTACAAATGATAATCAAATAGTTATATGTGGCTTAAAATTGAAAAACGATCAAAACCATCAAATTTAAATCTTAAGAACCAACAATTGTACACAATATAAAATTGGCGGACAAAAACCACCAAATTTAAAGTTCAGTAATTAATTGTTTTTGAATAATTCAGTAATTAATTTTTATAAATGATTAAAAGTTGAAAACTATAATCACTTTTGGGACGTGATACGGGATGAAGGTATCTCAATCTCATCCCGTGAACACAAGAGCTTCAATCATCACCCATTATGCATTCCCGCTTCCCTTATTTAATTATTGTTAGAGATATAATTATTTAGTTGATTTAGGAAGAATTTGGGGGAAAAGACAAATAAAGTCATCCCAATTAGTAAAAGGATTAATGATAAAAAAATTGGTAAAAGGACAATTGAGGTTGCTAAATTGCAAAAAGGACAAGTTGGGTCATAAGCACCTAATACACATTAACAAATTTGGGCAAATGACTCAAATGCTCTTAAAAACACACACTTTCCCGACCCTTTCAAAACACATCATTCGATTCTCACCCCACCCTCTCCAATCTCAAATTGTTAAGAGCATTTGAGTCTTTTCTTACAAATTTGTTAATGTGTATTAGGTGCTTATGACCCAACTTATCCTTTTTACAATTTAGCAACCTCAATTGTCCTTTTACCAATTGGGATGACTTTATTTGTCTTTTTCCCAAGAATTTGACAAAAATTAGAATCATATTTTATATTTATTAATATTAAATTCTCAAAGGTCCTATGTTTAGGACTAGAGGGAGTAAATATAGGACCTTTGAGAAATAATAAGACAAATTTAATTTTGATAATTATTATATGTTATCTCATTGGAAGAGGTATCTATACTAAGGTCCGCTTTGGCAGTGTTATAGTCAAACATAAGTGTCTGTTTTTTTGACTTTTTTCCACCCTAATACAATAATCCAAATAGTACTCTTTTTCTTAATCACTCTCTTGGACCACTTTCCTCCATTTGCTCAAATTTCTTACACCTCAAACAAAACCTCTAATCCTCTTTTTGCAATGGAAACCATTAAACCCAAATCTTCCATCAACAATCGCGGCAACAAATTAGCCAAGAAATTTCTCAAAGTTATAAGCTTCCGAGATGCTGCAAAAATCAGAACTTCTTCTAATTTGTCACCCTCTTCTTCCTCCTTCAGCAATGGCATCTGCTTGCTTTCCACACAACCACTTACCACTAAATCCCATAATCATCCCAACTCTAAACACCAAAATGAAAGAGCTAGAAACCGAGCTATCATGGAGGCTTTCATTGCTAGACTCTTTGCAGGTGTTACAGCCATTAAAGCTTCTTATGCTGAGCTTTAAATGGCTCAGAAACCATACAACAATGAAGCAATTCAAGTAGCAGATCAAGCTGTGGTTGATGAACTGAGAGCAATTTCAGAACTAAAGAGGAAGTTTGTGAAGAAAGAGCTTGATCTTTCCCCACAGGTAACTCTAATGCTAGCTGAGATTCAAGAACAACAAAGCTTAATGAAGACTTATGAACTCACCATAAAGAAGCTCGAGTCAGAGGTTGAACTCAGAGAATCTGAGTGTTCTTCACTGAAGAAGAAGCTTGATGAGTGTATTAGCTTTAATAAATCACTAGAAAAGAAGGTAAACTCAAGTGGGTCATTGTCAATTTTTGATAATCTTCAAGTTTCAAAGCTGAGTCCAACTCATTTTGTTCAGTTTCTTGATATTACTTTGAGATCTATCAAGAGCTTTGTGAAGTTGTTGATAAGAGAAATGGAATCTGCTCATTGGGATCTTCAAGCAGCTGCCAAATTTATTCACCCACATGCAAAATTTTCAAAACCCAATCACATCCACTTCACTTTTGAATCATTTGTTTGTTTAACAATGTTTGAAGGTTTCAATTTCCCAAATTTCACAATCCCAAGTAATGAGGCCAATGAGAGAAAAGTACCCCACAAGCAAAACCAAAGTCTTTACTTTGAGAAATTCAAAAAACTCAAATCATTAAATCCAAAACAGTACCTAATCCACAATCCAACCTCATCATTCACAAGATTCTTGAAATCCAAATACTTCCAAGTTGTTCATGCCAAAATGGAGTGTTCCTTGTTTGGGAATTTGAACCAGAGGAAGGAAGTGAATTCTGGGGGATTCCCAGATTCTGTTTTTTTCACTTCATTTGCTGAAATGGCAAAACGTGTGTGGGATTTGCATTTCCTTGCATTGTCATTTGATGAAGAGATTAGCATTTTCCAGGTGAAGAGGAATAGTAGATTCTCTGAAGTGTACATGGAATGTGTTAATGTTGCTGAAACAGAATCTTCAGTTTCTGAGTCAGGCAGTGAAGAAGTTGGTGGCGGCAGTGGCGGCTCAGGCGAGCTTAGGGTGGGTTTTACGGTGGTGCCGGGATTCAAGATAGATAAGATGGTGTTGCAGAGTCAGGTTTATGTGTCACCGCCAGTGGGATTACCGGCCACTAGATAATGTATTTGTATTTTTTTAGGTGGGTCGGTAAGTAGGGGAAATCAAATTTCATATAAAAAGAGATAGTTGAATTTCAAAATCATTTAAACTAGTTGAATAATAGAATTAGCTAATAGAGCATCATCATTTACTACTCAAAATTCTCTTTTCGTGATTTTGAAATTCACCAATCATTTATCTAGAATTTCCTCTTGTAAGTGTATTTTACACTGATATTATCATTATTATTATCATTAGAAGGTAGAGTATATGATGTTGTGATCACTATAACATGTTTTTCTTTTGAATAGATATAACATGCTTCATGATCCAAAATTTTGAGCTATAGTGATATACTATGCGTCTTTCATGGTCTTTTTTTGGGGGTATTATAAACATTTAAAGGGGATTTGTTGGAATTCTTTTTCTCACTCATTGAATTTGGGAGTTGGGACTTTCATGTTTCAATCAAATTCGGGTTATTGATAAATTTTGTCTCGAAAGTGTTAGTTTAGGATTGATTTTATCAAGTGTTTTTCAGTCTAATATTACTCCATAAATATTAAGATGAAACAATTTTACTTTTTACATTTTCAGTATTAAGTGGGCTTATAATTAGCAGAGTTTGAGTGTTATAGGTTGCAAGGTATAATTATCATCACTTGTGTCTAATCATACCTTTTTTTTTTTGGTAAAATGTGTCTAATCATACCTATGGAAGTGCTTAAGATCCAAAATATTAAGGTAGCATATGGATATGGAGACTATAATAAGGGTAAAATATTACTTTTCATATAGAACATAAATTTTTTTTTTGCCAAATATAGAACATAAAATTTTATTTCTTCTAGATTTGGGTTTTGCAAGCCAATTAACTAGGAAGAGATGGCCAGTGACCTTTGGGTCACAATGACATCACACCTCTCCCTTTGTTGGAGTGGTCACAGGTTGGACCTATGGTGGAGTCGTGTGTATATGAAAAGTAATATAATATTTTAAAGAAAATTGCTATAAACACAAACAGGAGAAAAATGGTGAATAAACACCAATAAGACCCTTTAACTTATAAACAAACTTTAAAATCAAAATTTTAAAATATTATATTTTTTTCTTTAAAACTAAGTTATTCTTCTTGTAAACTAACTTATTATAATTTAATTACAATGATCTTATATTTAAGACCGGAGTGGATACTATATTAATGGTACTATGGATAAATTTTGTTAGAGATGTTTGGTCCAATGAGGCTCTAAGGATTCGATAACCAATTAAATTGCCAAAGCCATACCACAGGTTTGAATTCAGGGAGCTGCATGTTTGAAAATGGGGAATGATTAGATGTTGAGCATAAGGGGTGAATTGAATGGACCTAGTGGGGTAGTAAAATACATATATGATTGGCAATTTGGAAGCGTGCTTTCTTCCTAATCTTACTTCTCGTTTGAGGTAGGGTCCATTGTTTGTCTTTCATGTTTTATGTTTTTTTTGTCTTTCGCCGCCATTGATTGTGATGTTCTTGAGCAACACAATTCATAATGACTCAATATTTTTACATTTTTTTACTTGGAAGTATTTTGAAAAAAAAATACTCTTTCCAATGTTGGATAGGTTAGTTTATTCTTAACTTGATTTGTACTCCTACTGCCAAACTTTTTTTTTTGGGACAAATCCTACTTGTAGCAACTGAAAAGCCTTAAATTTGCTCACCCTGTGAACAAAATTTGATAAAATCATGTTAGAAGATCTCAAGAATCACGATTAATTAACTCCTACCATTAAGTTTTAGGGATTAACAATATATAATAGTTTGAAAAAAATAGCAATTTTAGTTATAATTTTGAGTAAATATTATTGTGATTATGCTGGAATTTTTATTCAAACATAATTATATTTAATGAAAAGCTTTATCAGTTTTATAATCGTGTGATTGATTATGAAATTTAAGAAATTTTAATATAGTATTAGTTCAGCTGGGGTCCTTACATTACATATATTCCAAGTTCCAACCGTTAGAAAAGTTGAGCCCTTCGATTATAGCTATTATAATAAATCATAATGGAATGCTAAATGTTGATTTCTAAGGAAAGTAGATTCTACAAACAAGGTCCAAAAGTTGCTAAATAAACACAAAAATGAGGAAATTGGGATTTGGGAATAAGACAGTCTTGTTCTCTTTTATGTTTTCTAAGATCTTCATGTTTGGCATATTACTCAAATCATACTTTTTTAAATGCAGTTTGAATAGGACTTGTACTGATAAAAAAAAGAGGAAGACATGGACTCTTATTAATATTTTCCACAAAATATAGTTTTTAAATATTAAATATATATAAATAGATAATAAAACTAAATAGTAGAAAATATTATAGAGTATTAAATTTTTATGATACCTCAAACTTTTAACATGTATCAAAATTCTGTTTTGTTTTTGTTTTCAGAAAAAAAATAATAAAATTTTTATTTGAGAAATTTGGAATACATGATAATCATATTTAATTTATTTTATAATATTTATTTTCAAGCTTTCAAAATAAAAAACGCTGATATGGACGGGAAAACCATAGAGGAAACATGATTTTTAAAAGTTGAGATGATAAACCTAGTTGTGTAGGTTATAAAAATTTATTAGAAAAACTTCTATAGAAGTAGTTAACTTAGGTTGATTACTTTGACACCTTTTCCACGAGATTAAATTGCAAAAGTAACCCAATATTTCAATGAAGTGATACCTCTAATCGTAACCTAATTTTCTTTTTTCTTTTTATGTGAAGATGAAAGTCTTAAACCAAAAATGAAAATAGCTACTCATAGTTTCCATCAATTCGTTGCTCTGCATCCAGTGAATCTGTTTCATAACTCTCGGATAAGTCAGTGATACAATGGTGAAGAGATATGACAGGAATATGGTGTGAAATGTTCCTTCAATTCTGCCAGAAATCCCCCAAATGAATCATCCAAAGTCTGATTAAAAACCATCTGGTAAATAGGGGTGGAAATAGCCCAAACCGGCCTATTAGGGCCTATGGTCTGGCTTACTAAAAGCCTATGGTCTGGCCTACTAAAAGTCTATGGTCTGGCCTATACCATTTCTAATCAACATTTTCATCCCCTAATAGTACATTGTAATTAATCCAACTATAATGCGAAATTTCACAATCAAATCCACTAGTTAAAAAAAGTGCATACCTAAATTGTTTAATTAGTGAACTATCTCGAGGCCATGTATCAATTTGAATAAAGAAATTTTAATTCAAGGCAGTGATAGCGTGGTAGAAATTGAACTAAACTACAAAATAACCAGAAATAGAAGTACTTATCCTACCTTAACTTTGGTTCTCTTTGCATTGGCGTGCTATTGAATTTTCTGATTCTGTATCAGTAGCTTCCAAATCCAAAATCTTCATTGTGTCAAGCCATTCCTTGGTGTTATCAATTGAAATGGAAGAAATGAAATCAATCCTGAGGACATCCCACTTAAAGTCCTTAAATACTTTTGTCATGCCGAAGTTGTTGTTCCAAAGACCAACTCTCTAAATTCTCAATCTCAATCTCACTTAGAGTAATAACAAGGAACGATACTTCAATCAATTCAACAAGATAGGCTGAAGTAGGAACAACAAAGATACAGAGGAGTTAAGAGGGACCCAAAACATAGAGAAGTTATAGATTTTTTTTCTTCAAGCTCATCAGGGTCATTAGAAAATCTCTTCACCGCCTAAACTCTGGACAGTTACCATTACTTCCTTGTAAAATTGGACATCCTTGGTTTTTTTTTGTTACCTACCATAATATGATTGTGCACGTGTAAATGCAGAAGTGTAGTCATTTCATTTTCTTCTGGCTTAATGCTTGAGTAATGGAATCCATTTATGTTTGCAACAGAGGAAAAAAAGCTAAGCTATCAACTTCCTCTATTTCCAAAGAACGGAGCCCGAGTTCTAGTTTTTCTCATGAACAAGCAAAGTTTTACTCTCTCGGATCTTGAAAACTCCCTAGCCTCAATTGGTGACCTTCAGAGAATGCTCTCAACAATAACTTCGTTCATTTATCCATATCATTGATAGAGTACACGTTTGGTCTTTATAGACAAATACACGAATCGGAAATAACTTCTCTTTCCTAAACATATAAAACTGACATCACCTTAAAATAACTTACATAGAACACTTATAAAACTTTCAGTAACAACATACAAAACATAATAAGTGTCTCTTTCTCTTTCTCCCTCATTCATTTCAACTGATAATTAGTACATTTTCAAGATCCTATGACAAAGTATCTGAGCAACTGACTACTCAAGTCATAGAGGTGGCTTCCCCTTGATTTAAAAGTCTCGTGTCATACTTATGAGATCTCAAGAGATCTAGTGGAAGAGATCTAGTGGAGCTTTACACTACTAGACCAACTATATATTTCTGATACCATGACTTCTTTTACAATCAGCTCATTTTTAGCATTAATATTCAATTATAACTCTTAAAACTCTATGTCAATCTCTGTCCCAGCGTATTCTGTCTGATTAGAAACCAAGTCAGGAACATCTTTTTCTACAACAGAAGTTACAACAGAAAGTGCAACCTGATATGTAGAAGTCACCTAGTTCCCTAGCCTCAAAGAACCAATGGCAATTTCATGGGCCTTCAGAAGAATCTAATAAGCCTTACTCTGGAAGGGCTCTGCATGAATCAAGAAGGTCCTAGTTATGTTTGAGCAGTAGCGATTGTATTGAGCTCCAACTTCACACATAATCACACGGCCAGAATCACAGTGAAGCAAATTATCATTGCTGACAGCACAAGGGCTGAGATCAAACTTCCTACCACCCTGAAACATAGGGGTAATATAAAATACTCCCTCTTATCCATCATATCATATAATATTTAATAGGAAAGTTAATTTATGTCCTAAATATATGATCTATTTATAATATTTGCCAATGTTTTTGTAAATTGCCTCCATTAATGATCCCTCAACAATAATCAAGTATGAGAGAGTTGAAGTGAATTAATGAAGATGATGATTAGTGTATTTTAGAAAAAATTAAGTATGTATTAACTCATTTAACTACTGTACTTAATATAATCAAATTAATTAAATAGCTTATATATTTACAAGAAGAGGAGGGGTATCAACATTTTCTGCCTTACAGTTGACTTTGAAAGCTTTTTTAGTATACTCCTTCGATATAGTATGAGAAATTTTATTCCGCTTGTATAGGCCTTTCAATTGGGAGGTTTGGTATTTCCATTTTGATAGTATGACATTTTCACAGAATTTCCTGCCAACTATCTGGAACACAAAAAATACATTAAAAAAAGCAATCGAATAGATGATTATTGTTAAACCATTGTCTTCATCCCACATAGCATGAATGAGGTCCTCTCATTGTCTTTTGCTCATTATTAATATTATTTCTTCAAATCGATCAGGGGAAAATAGAATTCTATACAAAGGATATTTGCAAGCTTCCATTGTATGGAGCCATCAACTTTTTTTTTATCTTTCATGCATGCAGAGCTTATATTTCAACCTCTGCTTTAAAATTAAATACTACCTCCGGTCCTAAATATAAGACCCAGATGACTTTTTTTTTGGAGAGGTTAAGGTTGCGAAATAAGTTATTAAATTATGACATATTTGATATATTTTTAGATTATCCATTAGTTTATAGATAAAATATACTAGTCTAAGGGAAAAATTAGGTAAATCATCACTTTATAATTAACTTATTTTGTTTTTTTAGGATTTTTCAGAAAAGTCAATTAGGTTTTATATTTAGGACCGGGGGGAGTATTATTTTTTGTATTCACATATACAATCCTCACTTTTTCAAACATTTTAAAGAGGGACTTCATTGCACTTTTTTGGTTGAAAACTGGAAATATAATAAATATCTCCATTTCCTATGGGTTATTTTAAAACAAAAGGTAATTAACTATAACGCAATTCATTTTAAATTTTCAATTGTACATTACTACATGAACATTGCAGCTAAATGAAAGACACACACACACACTTACACTTTGACTAAGTCGGAGAACATGCTAAAGTATCTTTTGATGACCATGAGAACATGCTACAGTGTATATCTTCCTCAAAGAGCATCCTTACATCGTTTTAGATCTATTCCTTTTGAACTCGTCTTCCATCAAAATCAAAATCCATTCATTCCACTGATATTATTTTGTCTAATACTTAGTTACTTATAACGTGCTGGCGTCTGTTCATTGTTGAATATGAATATTTGGTTAATTGCATTTAACGCCAAAAATATGTCGTTCGGCATAGAACATTCTCAAAATATTCTCTTTAAAAATGTCCAATGCCTTGATTTTTTTAATTCATTCAGCACTAAAAATTTTTCAAATTAAAGGAAAATTGCATTAGATAGTATTATAGCGTGATGGATACTAATAAAAGAATACTTTATTGAGCCAGTTTTACACCTTAACCTTTGATTATGTTATTAACCTCAATTCTAATGGAGATTATTAGACTATTGAGCAGTTGAACAAATAAGGGACGCCTGTGTTTCCAAAAAACCAATTTAATTGTTTATAGCAACCTACAATATAGTCTCTATGTTTTTACTAATTAATACAACTTTAATGACATCGAAGATATTTTTGGTCCCACATGTGGGATTCAATAGTTATAAATTTTTAATAGCACAACTTGTTTGAGATTTTTTATGAATGATAATTTTGAGAAAATTATCAAGGATGTTCCAACAACTTAATTATTTTTAATTAAGTCTTATTATTTCCTCAGCTCTAGGTTAGATGATATAAACAAACACCAATGGGTGGGGCCTCTCATCTCATGTGCCTCTCTCTAAATCATTTCCAGTGCTCAAACCTCCCAAATATTTTTATATCATTAAATTGTATAGGGGAAATCTCAAATAAATGACAGTTGAATTTCAAAATTACATAACGGGGATTTTGAGCAACAAATGTCGATACTCTATTAGTTAATCATGGTACTTGACTAGTTAAAATATTTTTGAAATTCAACTATCACCTATATGGGATTTCCCCAATTGTAAAGAAGTGAGATTTAGTTTTTTTACGGGTATGAGGCGGTGCAATTTTGTGTTTTATTACGATATTTTTTAAAAAATATTTGATAGTAAAAAAATCTATTGTGCATTTTGAAAAAAAAAATCATAAAAAATTAAAGCTTTGAGTAAGACTTGTGTGTTAGGAGGACGTATAATTCTGCTACAACAAAGGAATAAACCAAATACTAAAAACAAGAGGTATGGTAAGGGATAGTTCTAAAAGGATATGCCAGATGTAAGAAGTTATAAATAAGATATTGTCATAAGAAGCAATATGCACGGCTTGTCAGTTGCAGATGAATTACAGGGCAATTTCTTCATTGGCTGTTTCCCACTCATCTATCTTTATGCATCAATAAGTGTGTGTGTTTGAGTGAGTACACTGCCAAAGAAGATTTGCCCAGCGATTCTCTTGCAACCACCACAAAAAGTTTTCGTGTGTGGCTTACAGTATTCTGTATTTGTATATTGAATATATTCTATTGATATAGCTAGTTCGGTCTGATCAAATTTCTATTTTTATAGATTTGTTATGTCATCTTTCACTAACTTTTGCTATTTATTTCCTCTAATCCTTATAAATTCACTAATTTTTGCTATTTATTACCCTACTCAATTTCTCTGCTTACCATAAAGATAAGTAAGAAGAGATAAACATATCTAGATCTCCATCCAAGCTTCATATAGATGGTCTATATAATTGATTTTAGAAACATATATGCACAAACCATTGTATTCAAAACAAATGCGTTTGCTTGTTTTACTTGGTAATTTTTAAAAAAAAAATGAAGGGGAAGACACTAGCCTTTTGAGGTTAAAAATAGGGGATCGGATCAAACATATGTAAGCTTTCACACTTACCAAAGAGATGTCTAGTAATACCAGTCTATAAGGCTTTTGGTACTATACAAGTCAATTTAATTTATACTTCCACATCATATGCATGAATTGACCTGATCAATAATTAGGACATTAGGTTATATCTTGTCACAACAAGACAAAAAAGCTCATAGTCGCGCAAAAAATGTGAAAGATGTCGCGCCCGGCCTACGGCGCAACAATTGACATGTGTTGCAGTTTTCCGTTGCACCATATAAATGTGCAAGAAGAAGACATATGTTATGGTTTCGGAAACTGTGACATATAATATAAAAACCACGACATGATTAATTTTTTAAGATAATAAACTATGACATATAATATATAGTTGATTTTTTCAAAAAAAGCATCCCGCAACTTATGCCGCACCAACTTGTGCAACATAAGTTCCGAGAATTTTTTTAAGATAACTATTATTTTTCGAGACACAATATTATTGTTTATAATGTAGAAAGACTAGAGGGTTATTGAATTTGTTTATCTGCAGAGGGTTATTAAATAAGAAAGGGTAGAAAGATAGAATAAATGAAGAAACAAATATTAGATGATGGAAATAAAATAATAATATACGACATGGAATTATAGTATTTGAACAAAGAGGTATCATACATTGTGTACCTACTAGACGAACTAAATAGTGGGGGATATAAATTATAGTGCTTAAGTAAATAATATGTAAAAAATAAAAGACAATTAGTTATATGGGATTTGGGAAGGATGAAGAATGAAAGTGGAGAGGTACGAAATAAGAAAGTGGAGAGAGAGGAATGAAAAAAGAAAGTGGAGGGAGAGGAAAAAATAAAGTGGAAAATGGGAAAATTAATGAGAATGAGTGGAGTTTATATAGATGATTCTTTTGTCCCATCTTAATTGTCATAAGCTGGGATACTAAGTGCGACACCGCTTCGTACATTGTTAAAAATGTTGTTATATTATAACATGTCGTGTCACCAAACGCAACATGTTGGAGTTCTTTTCTTAAAAAAATGAGTGTCATTAAGCACGGCATGTGTTTTTAATTTTTGCAAAAAAGCACCATTTTAGCCACAAAGCATGACATGATGCTTTTATTTTTTGAATTAAAGCACCATGTCGCGCCACCTAGTGTAACATGGTCCTTTTATTTTTTTTTATATAAAAAGCACATGTCGCACTTGGTGGGGCCAAGATGTCCTTTTATTTTTTAAAAAAAAACATGTATTTTTATTTTTTTTCAATTAAAGCACCATGTCGCTCCACCAGACGTGACATGGTGCTTTAATTTTTTAATTAAAGCACAATGTCACACCACTAGGCGCGACATGATGTTTTTATTCTTTTTTTAAAAAAATAGCATGTCACACCAACAGTTGCGAGATGTTGCTTTAATTAAAAAAGTAGCATGTTACACCTGAAAAAGTAGCAGTTGTTGTGCCACTAAACATGGCATGCCTTTCAAAAATTTTAAAATTTGTAGCATATCGCGCCTCATGTCGTGGTTAGATAAAAAATTGTGACACTATTCTTTTTTAAGTCGTGTTTCCATATTATGCGACTTTAGACATATTTTGTTGTAGTGTGTAAACCTGACAAAGAGTGTGAGTTTGTCAATAACTCAATATATATTGTTAGGTTACATGATAAGGTTCGCCTTTATTAATAAGTTGGACTATTTGGTTGGAAATAAGAATTCATCCCAATTATGTGTGTCATCCTTGCTCAAGGGTTATACTAATAATTTTTCCCAACTATGTAATTACCATAGTCAAATAAAAATTTGTTATAAAAAAACTAGACAAATAAAAATGTATTTTACAATCAACCATAGATGGACAGGATAACTTAGTAACATTAACCACCTAATTAGCTGTATTATAAGTTAAATAAGCGATTTGATATATATTATCCGAATAATAATGTGATAGCGTAACTATAATATATGAATATATACATAAATTTTAATTCAAATCATAGATTCTTAGTGATTAAGACAGTAGAAAATTACGATATTTATCTCAATTGATGGAGATGTGTATAAAATGAAAACATCTTTAGAAGCTGGTTCATAAATATGAACGTCGGGGGTAAAATTTTTTTAAAAACAAAGGCAGTGTAAAAATAATATCATGCGAGTGTCTCACCTGACATGACTAAGATAGAAAGTTTGTTCTATTTGTTCTTTTCTTTTTTCTTTTTCAGAATTGTACCCTTTCGGTCATGCAAAGGTTATGTTTGATATAATGATGATTAGACATAACATTAAAAAGCGAGGAATTATTTTTTTTTTGGCCAATAAAGCGAGGAATTATTTAAAAATGGGAAAAATGTTGGAGGATATGAAATGAAATGAAATATTTCATCCAATAATCCTTACTCTAAGATCCTTATTTTGGTGCATATCGCGGAAATTAATTATTTTTTCGTAAATGTGTGTCAATCTTTCTACATTACCCCTTATTAAATCATCTTCATTCACTAAAAGCCTGGCTACAGAATTAGCCACAAAATTCGTCTTTAAATATTATATTGTTAAATAATTAGTGATATGATTCCTCATTTATCGACAGACCTCTGCTGCTGAATTCTATTGTTAATTCGTATATTTTTGTAGCCATTAAAACTATCTAATGATACAAACTTCTCTAACATATGCAGTATTCATAAGAGATAGTTTACAGAAAAAAAAATATGAAAGAAAGTGAATTGGGGCAATCAAATTCAACACCCATTTAACTTACAAATTAGATTTCATGAAATGAAAGTTACCAAACAACGAACTATGCACACATTAACGGAATGTAATATTGTGAAAATAAATTCAAAGAAAAGTATGTGATTAGTTTTTGTTTAAAAATTTGATTTCTAAGAAGAACCTGATTTATTTTTATAAACTGAGAAAATATTTATATTCTACATGATTTCTGAGACCAAAAATACCAATATTTCAATTCCTGTGTACTCAATAAAATTTTCATGGCAATAGCTTTGTGGAAGGAAGCTTGCTGTCACACAGAATCCATATTCAAGAGCTGCTTCTATTCTCCACATACTTGAGTGTTCGTAAATTGAGAAATTACGAAAACAACCAGAACATACTTCAGTATCTTCTCTCTAGCTAGAAGCATCGTCCATAGCTTATTCTTTAATTCTTTACCAGTTCACATTTTTCTCTTTTCTTCTTTTTGAACAAAGTCAGGATTCTTCACACTTGATTCAATCAAAAGCCATATATTCTATTAATATCGGATTGTCTTCTCCAAATAATTAAAGTTGCTTTAAATGTGTTGACTCTATTCAATCAAAAGACATATACACTTTTTACAAAAAAAAGAGCCATATACTCTTTCTTCTTTATGTTTGTGCTCTTTAATTCGTTAAAACCTCTTAACAATAATTGACCGTTACTTTTATGCTACAAGTATAATATTTAATCAAGCATTATATAACAACTATTCCTATTATTCACCGATTTAGTACGAACTGAGTAGAACAAAACCAAACAATGATATCCCAAACGCAAATAATTATACATCTATGATTTAATTATGAGATCAGATATCACTTTGAGCTTTATGTCCAATTTTGGGAAAATACTCCACCACGATAGACTAAAATAAATATAAATGGAAAAGTGAATATATATATATATATATATATATATATATATATATATATATATATATATATTACAAAAAAGGCACCGGTCAAGGACAAAGGAATAAAACCACATAAAATGCCAGAAATCAAGACTAAAGAAATGGATAGTTCCAAAGGATATACCACTTGTAGGAAGCCATAAATACGATCGCCATGTGAAGCAATCTCTGTGTGTATGGATTTCGAGTTGCGGATGCATTACTGGGTGAGATCTTCATTGGCAGGTATACACCATTATATTATATTTGTCTCATCCAAGCAATATGATTTAGTGTGTAATCTGCCAAAGAAGATTTGCCCAGTGATTCTCTTGCAACTTTGCTTCACCAACATCATTAATACGGTCTTACATATACACTGAAGATCATGATCATGACCATGGAGTTTAATGTAGAACAATTACACTTATCTCCTCTCTTATCATCACTTTTTTCTGTTATGCTTGGTACGTAGGGGAGATGAAGTTGATCTGAATAATATAGGCATGTGAAACACAGTAATAATGTTTTATTTCGTTTTTTGTTATTCTGAATTACATGTATTATTGCTGGCCAAAAAAATTTACATGTATTATTGTATTATGTGGATCGTGTTTAGGTACATTATATACAGAATCACACCGTACGAATGACGAGCACGGGAAGCAAGAGGATGATGAACTGTTTAGAATTTTAAAGTAGCACGTTGACTTCAAATTTTGAATGCAATTGGAATGGGAGAGGCATTGTTAAATGTGCCTTAATATATCTGAATATGACTCAAAGAATTATATGAATAATTTAAATGTAGCGCGTTTGACAATAATTGTATGTAATGTAAAATCTGGACATTTGTGCCATGTGTAAATAATCTTTTTACCCATAGCATTGTATACCATGAAACTTATAAAATTATAAAAATAATAATATTTTTAATGATAATATGTCCTTTAAATATTCATCAATCATAAGAAAAAAATATAACTCCTTTGGATTGAGTTATGAATTTGTAATTTCTTTCTTTCTTTCTTGTTTTTGTACCGAAATGAATATGTATATCTAAAACATAGTTCAAATTATATTAATTAGAAAATAAATATTTTCAGTTATCTGATTATTGTTTTTGGTGGAAATATGGAACTCAACTATCGAATTTAACAAAAAGAAAAATGTGATTAACACATTTATTTGAATTAAGTCTAATCCTGATTGAGCTGGGTCCAACAGAAAAGGTAGCTAAGGAGAAAATCCCAAATAAACGACAATTGAATTTTAAAATCACAAAAAATGGATTTTCAGTAATAAATGTCTCTACTCAACTAATGAATATAATCACTCATTACTGTCTTATATATACTAACTTTGAAAAATGTGTTTGTAGTTCTTTTATATTACATTATTAATTTATCTAACGAAAAATGCTTACTAATCAAAATTAAAATGCTTATAAAACATTAGTGTTTTATTTATTTTCTTATTTGTAATATTTTTTAATTTAATAATAGTAAGTCAACATTTTTATGATTACATGTCAACATCCTAAATTTATACAATCAGTGTTTTTCATCAGAAAAGTTAATGGTTTTAATTTAATTAAAAGGATTAAAAACACACTTTTCAAAGTTATGGACCTTTGTCCAAATTTAAGAAGGGACTAAAACACATTTTTCAATGTTAAAGAACTAAACCATGAATTTGTTCAAAGTTAAGGGACCAAAAACACACTTTTCAAAGTTAAGAGACTAAAACATAATTTTGTCCAATGTTAAGGACCAGAAACATACTTTAGCCTTTTTGAATGATGAAAAATGTCGATTGACCAAATTTTATAGTGAATCTAGAGGTAAATGCTATATGTGTTTAACCTTTGTTTGAATTAAGACTTTATACTTCCGCTCTATTGGTATTAAATGCTATATATGATGTGTTGATTTTATCCTTCTCTTATTGTTTCTTTGTGATTCACCACCATTTAGATTGATTTATTCATGTGGGATTGACTTGAGATAACTAAACTATAAGTAGAACTTGGTTAATATCATGTTTGGCTTGAAGTTTACATGATAAATGGAGAGTTATTATGTCAAATAAAAATATATTTATAAACCTTACATTGTCACATTAGGGTTGATTCTCAAAGTGGTTTTAGTGGAAAGATAAACTTAATTTTGACTTAAGATCAGAGTACATATTCAAGTGCCTATGAATTCTAAAGAAACACACATATTCATGTAAAATACCATTTGAGAGAGAATCATTCATGGCTTATGAAATGCATAGGGGATAAATAATCTAAGGTCGCTATTGATTGCTTGAGTAAAACGATCAATTTTTTTTATTACTCATTAAATATTTTTAAAAATAAATTCTAATTTTTAATTTTACGCACAAAACTCTTTTCTTAGTTCAATTTGATTGAGTTCACTTAGTCTTTTGATTAGTTGAGTTTTTAATCTAAATCTTTGTGAGAATAATTTTTTTACTACTTGTGATCCGTGCGCTTGCGATTAACGCTATACGACCAACGAGATACTTAGCAAAAAGACATTAGTTATTATGGTACTTACATAAAAAGGATAAATTCTATCTTAATTCTCAATGGACTGCAGACATCAAATTTCTTAATTAATAACAAAAATTAACTAAACTTGTCAAAAAAAAAATATATATGTCAATTTTATAATATAATGGAAGACTAAAAAATTTATGTATTAGTAAATAGTAGAAACCCAAATCACCCTTAAACAAAGATGATATTGTTTTTAAAAAATTATGTGACTCAACAAATTATTAAATATTTGATTGGTAAAAAGTGAGTCCTAAAATATAAAGTAAAGTTTTTTTAAATAGAACTTATATAAATTCAAGTAATATAGGATATTTGAAGGAAGAAAAAGAGTTAAGAAAATAAGAAGGTAATTTGGGGTAGCTTTTATGAGGTTAGAATAATGGCCCCACCAATATAAAAAAAGTAATAAAACCTTGTTTGGATTAGCTTTTGGAAAATAGATTTTAAATATAGGGATATTCAACAATGTTTTTAGATAATAGACTTTAATATAATATATTTTGGGAGAAAATAACTTTTTATTTGATAGTTATAGTGCATACTTTTTTTGGGCCAGAAATTACAGTGCATAATTGCTTCTTTATTTGTATTAGTCTCTTAATTTTCTCAGGAATTAGTCTCTTAAATTTTAAATTATCTTGTAGTATTCTTTCCTTCATACCGTTGATTTCTTTGAAAAAATATTTAAAATTTAAAGGCTATCAAATCGTTTTCAAATGCTACATATTAAGTTTACTTTTCATAAAAAAATAAGAATTGACACAAACAGTTATCATTTATGGCTACCTAAGTTAAAATAACACATGCTTCACAAATTTTAAGTGAGTAAAGTGATACATTGTATAAAGTAAACGAAATCAAGCTAAGGTTCAGATAGAAAAAGAAAACTAAATTAAGGTTGTTTGCCAATTTTAACAAATTAAATCTTATAATTAAAAGTTACTTCAAGTATCGCCTCATAGACAACTTCTGGGGTCTAGACATCAAAACTAAACCCACCAAATATTTCCTTTGATCAAATACACAGAACATGCTCACGGATCTCCTTTCGCCACAAAGCATAATTCGATCAACTTTCTCATGGATTTCTCTACTTACCCTCCTTTCCAACATAATCAGATTCTCCATCCGGATCCATTTGCAACAACACAATCTATAGACATATATTCGAACACGTATATATCATTGTCCCCAACGTAAGAAAATACACACACACACACTTGGCCTTACAAAATCATATAGGGACAGCAACGTCGAATTGATTGACCCTGCGTTGTAAGTGTCTTTTGAAGTGTTGTTCACTTAGTGTCAAGTGGCTATAGTAACATGACTAGTGGCTGGGGCATGCTTCCATGGTATATGCTGTGTGTGAACTAATTGGAGTACGTATATAAACGAATATATTGATCAAATGCATGTCAAATCACTCAAATATTACAATATCACGCGTTGTTCTTGTATATATATCTTGGCTAGCTACATAAGTCACACAATATCATTGAGTTTTATATATCAATATTAAAATTATTGATAAATTGTTAACCATGAGGTTGCGCTCGATAACGTCATTTAAGTTGAGATTTTTGTTTTCTATCTTCATCTATTTCTTTTCATCACTAAAACGGTAAAACCTCTAAATTCGATCGGCATAATACATGCATGGGATGTTTCATGGGGTTGGAAGTAATTTGAAAAACATATGAAATGATATTTTAAATATTACGTTGGCTCTCAACTAAGGTCACTACTGATTTCAAATTTACTATTGACATTTAAATTGTGGAAAATGATTATTGTAAGGGTAATGACCCTAATTTGCCCTTCAAGTAACTACCGTGGACCACTGGGCACCCTAAATTAACAACAGGCCCTAATATGCCCTTCTAACCAAAGTGGTCAAATTTTACCCTCACCTGATGGTCAATGACTTTTGCAAAATTGCATATTGACCCCATATATTATTTTTATTTATATTTTGGTCCTTATAGTTTGCTTCAATTTTCGTTTTAGTCCTTGTGTTTAAAACAATAGGCTTAGGTCCCTCAAATTTGATTCCTTTAGCACAAAAGGTTTAGAGAATAACTGTGCTAATAAAATCAAATTTGAGGGACCAAAACTTCTTGTTTTAAATTACAGGGACTAAAACAAAAATTGAAGCAAACTATAGGGACCAAAATATAAATAAGAATAATATATGGGGTCAATATACAATTTTGCAAAGATTTTAAATGGTCAACATTGACCGTCAGGTGAGGGTAAAATTTGATCAGTTTGATTACTTGAAGGGCATATTAATGACCGTTGTTAATTTAGGGTGCCCAATAGACCACGTGGGTTTCTTGAAGGGAAAATTAGAGTTACCTTATTATCACATTCCAGCACCAAAGATCTTAAATTGTCAATTTTAGGCCGGCCCACCATCCTTCTAGTTTGAAAATACGTCGAGAGATGAGGTATGTGGGCACTTGTAACTGTAACATCTTTCTTTACCCTACCCATTTGATCATAAGGTACTACACAGTCCACCTCATTTAGCTTGGGCCTAGTGTCCGGTGTACGTATTGACCCAGTCATGAATCTAATATCTTCCATAAAAGATTTTGATTTGATGCATAATGTTTAGTTGGAATAATCAATACACTTGGTGAGTCTCATATTTCTATGTCTAGCTTACTAAAAATTATCAAATTGCTAAAACTTTCAAATCTGGTAAAACTATTGATTTCTCTTTATCTTGCGTACTTCATTTAATCTTTTCCGTTTAAAATATCTCTATACAAGAAGGAAGTTTCACTTTAGGAATCTGACCATTCTTAAAAGAAAATTGAGAAAAAGAGAAAGTGGCTTGGCCTTGCGATAAATAAAGTACACTTGAAGTGGTATTATTCTTTACGGCAGAAATAAAAAAACCTTTTGTTACCAGAACATAAGGTTCATGAGACAAAGCAATAACCCTTTGAGAAAGTTAAGACCGTTTACAAGACACCATACAAAGAAAGGATTGTTCCCAAGGATATGCCATTCCCAGGAAACAATGAATAACGATGATATCATTTACGACCTCTGTGTACAAAAGTTGGAGATGAATTACAGGGCAACTTCTCCATTGGCCGTTAGGCATTATTTGTACAATTTTTTATATTTTGTTCTTATAGTGTGCTACCTGCCAAAGGAGATTTGCCCAGCGATTCCTCCTTACTTCAACTAACTTCGCTTCTTATTCTTTTTGTTCTTCAACATATGTACTACTACTGATTCAAGCTGAAACATCACGTTTTTGTTCTTCAACATATTTTGTTCTTCAACATACAATTCGATGCTATTTGTATCTATTACTCACATTACGTCTTCTTACTTAGGTATGAATATATTTTTTTAACACATTTTTCGGACCAAACACAACAGCAAAACCAACTATTTATATACTCACACACACATTCTTGGTCAATGTGGGACTAAGAGATCCCACAGGGACTCCCAGTACGGGGCAAGCGCCACCCACACCAACATACGCAAGGCACAAACCATTTTTTTAACACATTTTTCGGACCAAACACAACAGCAAAACCAACTAACGCGGTTGGCAAGCTGAAGTGCGAATGTCCTACTTATATACTCACACACACACACACATTCTTGGTCGATGTGCGACTAAGAGATCCCACATGGACCTCCCTTACGTATGAATATATGATTTTGCTCTTGTTCATATATAATAAGTGACAAGGACGTTTGAGACAAGGAAATTCGTTAAGATATGTATTTTTAGGTTATATTATTTCTTTTCCGTATTGATTATATATACATTATTACTTATTACTATACTACTCCAATTATGTTCTTGTGCAACCTCATGGCAGATATAACTGTACACAATGATACTGTTTCAAACGTACGTAGAAGATACCGTATACGTCATATGTGATCATTAGTCTCTTCATATGCTGGGAACACGTCAGCCAATGGAGAACATTACCAATTGACGATGACTTGTGTAAAGGGTGAGGTCGCAATGGGAGGGGTAGTTCAGGAAGTTTCCTTTTTACCCAAAATCTCTCCAAGGGTCGTGATAAAATATGCAAAGAAAGTCAGCATAAAAGAACTCAACATTATTGTATAAAAAAAAAAAAGAACTCAACATTATAAAATATGCAGAGAAAATACTATCAGATCGACCCCATCCTTTTCTTCACATTTTTTCTTCCCTATTTTCTCCTCCAATCGAAACAAGGTAAAGTTCATTTTCCCCCTATTTTCTATCGTACTTTTCTTCTCCCTCAAATTTTAACAAATCGTACTTTGAATCACATAAAATTTTTTCAAGAAAATAAAACCCATGGAAATTTCGCGTTTTAATAAAAGAAAATGCGAGTTTTTTACTCCCTTTTATTATGTTTATTTGGTGTGTCAGTATAATCCATCTGCAATATCAAGTGATATAGGTAAACCCAGTAGATTTGACTCTTGTCTATACGCCTTGAGGTCAAATGCAAAAATTTATAAACTATGAATTGTACTATGGGGTACAATCTCGGGTTGTCTTACAAAGAGTCTTGTTAATCTAACTACCTAATAAATTAAGTGCAATGCAATATTAATGATATGGATAAAGTGATATTTGTTTGGTTTTCAATAGTGGAAATAAAGTATGCAAAAGTACTACATAATTTGGGTCTTTTTTTAATAAAAGGGGTGGAAATGATATGGGTACTCTTGGGAATAATTTTCAATGGCTATCATGACTCACTACAAATATTTGCAAAGTTAAAATGCACTAATTCACTAAAATATCAAACACCATGAATCTATAATCCATAGGGTTAATGCCTAATTAAATCCCATATAATTAGTTATTGTTAAGTTCTTTAGTGCTAATGGATATATTGTTTGTAAGAAACTATTAATCCTACGACCAAAATCGCAAACTGCAACAAAATTAATTTACTAATCCTAAGTTCTTAGTGGAATCCCAACCGATGACTTGGAACTAACAAGTTGAAGCCTAATTTTACTCAAGAAATTAGTAGGTTCATTTTACCAATATCAAGTACTGATTAAATCCACAATTTGAGCCACCTCACAATTGCTCTTAATTTCTCTTAAGACTTTGATTTAGTAATGGCTACTCAAATAATAAAGATAATAAAGAGTTAAAATCTGATTTTCCAACACAATTAATTAATCCAAATGTTATTTCATGCAAACAGTTAACACATAACAATCCACTAACTTTGAATTACCACAAGATATTCACAAAGAGGATAACTAAATCATGAATCTCTAATATTAATTAAACTTAACAAGAGGGAAAATAACATAAAGAACATAAATATTTGTTTCTACCATTCATACAAAATATAGATGAATTGAAATACACAACCATGTACATATAAATCAATCCTTAGAATCCTAGATAAATTGAAATACATTAAAGGAAGAGAGAATCTAGACAAAGAGCTCCCCTTTGAAGAACTCAATGCTCAAGATATCTTCTTCCACTTTCAAGAGCAATGAAGAGACTTATTTATTCATGGAGGAAGGAAGGAAATGGAGGAAGAAGGTTAGAAATGGAAAATGGAGTGAAGGAAAATGGAACAGATGGAGATAGATGAAGAGAATGGAGTGGAGATGAGAGAAGATGATGAGGCGGTTGATGGTGGCTATGGTTTTTTTATTTCCCAAGGGTATCCATGCCCTTTTTGTGGTGACTATGGTTTTTCCTTTTTGTGGTGACTATGGTTTTTGTGGTGTGTCTTCTCTCATTTTACTTTTTGGCCCCTCCCCTCTATTTTTTTTTAGGTTTTGGTTTTTGGTCCCAATTCTCTTACTTTTTTGCTTTCATTCCTTACTTCACACGGGTTGCTTTGCTACAAGAAAAGAAAGATAGATTAAAACTAAAATAAAATGATAGGAAATAGCGATAATAATATTAACAACATCAAAACTGAACACACACATATTTGTTTATTTTCATTTCTTTTCAATTAACAATTTTATTTTGTAAATTAAAATCTAAAATTTAATACTAAAATTCCAAAACATGTACCAATTCTACAACTTTGTAGTTAATAGCCTCAAATATACACATAAAAAACTATACAACTCTCGAGATTTGTCACCAGTTGATAATTAACAAGTCAATCATCAAAACGTGACATGCAAATTCAGGTGTGATGGGCATTACGTTTTTATTCATATCTACATAAATTCAGTAAACTAGCCATGGAATCAGCCATGAAAATTATCAGCAGGTTGTTAAAGTTAGCCATAGAATCTCATTTAGTCATAGAATTTATTTTAATGACGGAATTTTGTCATTCAATTCCGTGGCATGCATTCAATATTTTTCATACATACTTTGGAATACAAAGTCACATGCAAATCATCAAGGACGCAATGCAACAACTAATTCTTGCAACTACAAATGCATGTTATTACCTCTTGCCCACGATATAGGGGCTAGTTGGGGTTGGATTATTTGGTCCAAACATATCAATTCAATTCGCTTTGTCTCTCTAAATTATCCTCATTAATTGTAAAATTGAAGAGTTTGTTTAAAGATGTAGCAGTTGGTTTCGATATGAATGATTTGAAAGAATATTTTATGAAAGCTAACAATACATTTTCAAGAAATAGCTAATTTAACTAATTTCCTTGATCTACTCAAATTATAAGTTAAGTAGATATTATGTTAATGGCCATAAGTAGTAGGAGAAATTAATTAATTACTTAATAAGCGTTGTTCTTTTAAAATAAAGAATGGCTGGGTCTTGCCAGTTAAAATATGTTCCAGAAATGGCATTATTCTGTGAAAGCAAAAGTAATACCTTTTGCTTTTACTGATGGACCTGATAGTTGATGAAGATACAAAGGAACAAAACCCTATGAAAGGCCACAAGACAAGAAGAAGCTAAATGATATTTCCACAGGATATGCCATTTTCTATGAAGCCATAAATAAAGATATTATTTTATAAATTTTTTTGGTTTTAGTAAAAATATTGTTGAAAAAGTAATCTTTAAAATATTATTATCATTATTTTATATTCTACACTCACACAAACAATATTTTTAAAACAGTATATAAACTTTTATAAATTCAAATATGAACCAAAAATATCAAATCTAAAGATTCAGATTTAGTTAGCTCTCCCTGCCTACTTGAACTTTATGCTTAACAGAAGAACTAGTTCGCTAAGGTTTAGTGTTAAAGAGCATGTTGCTAAAAAGAGGGTTAAAGAGTGGGCATCATATTACTAGTTCATAATCCTTCCGGAGCCCTCTCCTTGCACGATCAGTTTTAATAAATTTTAGGGGTAACGAATGTTTAGATACCGATAATGATTGATGGATCAACTTTAATTTATTTGTTTTAATATTCAAACATCACGTTCTTCTTATTCATTTATGTAAAGACTATTTCAATTAGACTACGATAATTTATGCTGCAATTAATGGACCGAGACTATCAACTTCAAACTCATTATATTGTAGAGTAGTGTATCAATAAGGTGTATCTTTTCACCTAACCTTGAATTCTTGATTAAGATAGTGGATCTTTAAGAAATTAAAATTTAAAAATAGGGAATAAAATATATGGCTGGTCCAGGGAGAATCTATACTTGAAGGCTGCGTCAAGTTTTAGCATATGACAGAATAGAATTTTTTGGAGGCCACTGAGAACAAGAGGGACCCTATCTGATGAGATTATTTGTCTTAGAACGAGGAATTTCCTCTAAAAGTTACTCAATCCATGTTTTCAGATCTTTCAAGTTCACGTAGGGACGCTTAAACACCATTTAAATTCCTTTTTTGAGATTTCTGGGTCAAGATTAATCAAGGTTAAAAACCACTAAATGGTAATTTTTTTTATTCATTTTACAGTAAGAGTTTTGTTTGAAGCGGTGCATCTCATCTCAATGTAATATGGTATCTATTATATAAGACACATCCCTTAAACTAATGATAAAGGTAGTAAATAATTAATTTTATCTAAAAATAAATAAAATAATTAATTTCCGTTATGTTCAAATAGAAAATTTACATATTGCTATGACATTTTTTATTAGTGATTTTGAATAACAATGATAGTATAGTAGTAAATAAACTTAATTGATACATCATCAAATTGCTTATAAAAGGAAGATGCAATGTCATAGTGCTCAAATCTTTATTTCTATATAACATTTGAATGATCCAGCTTATTAACTAAGTCTAAATAGTTGGACATTTTCGCAATCTTAAATATTATTTTCAGCTTTTAATATAAGACATCCATTGTATATAGCTAGAATTTCATTCCCTAGTAATTATCACTTTTTTTTTAATTTAGATTACAAGTGTAGTTCTTAAAAATCATGGGGATCGAACTCCAAATTTAGTGCGAGCTAGACCAATGGCTGTTTGGCAAATGGTCGTCACTGAACATTTTGTTTTATTTTAAAACAATTGGCACATTAGGTTTTTATAGAAAAATAAAATAATTTCTTTTGGAAAATTTCATGATCTCAGTTAATGAATCAAAAGTACTGATTATTCATGAATACATTTCAAGGATATTTTTGAGAAAAAAATCATTTTTAAAAAATTTGAAAAAAAGATTCTGTAAAACTGTTTTCATTTTTCGAAATAGTTTCCGTAGCACGAGAGCAGAAAACTCTGATGACAAACCAATACCACGGAGAATTATTTTAGGAACAATTTATTTCTTTGTTAGCTTCTTCATCAGTCTTCACACAAAGTTATTTAAGTTGTTCACTGATTTGATACATTATTAGTTAAAGTGACTTGTATTAAGAATGAGAGGGAGTATTGTAAATTATATATATCGCGGAGAAAATAAAATCCTGGAACCTTATCAAAATAGAAAAATAAATTCCTGGAGCTCTAGCAATGGTCGCTATATAATATTTCTAATAGAACTTCTTTGATAGCTTTCTATAGATTAAGAGAAACAAAATTAAAGTCCGACCTTGACATAAAAAAACAATAAATTTCCAAAATAAAATACGTTAGCCACCACCTACGTTGCACTCACAAATGATAAATAGGCTTTGTACGTAAAACAAACTTAATTCCTTTGTTTCTTTCTCTCTTCTTTCTCTCAGCTTTTCATTTGAATTATTCAATTTTTAAATTTGATGTCAATATACATATTCTCAAATTCAAAAATAAATACATTTATTTCCTAAAAATAAACACATTTATATTATTGGATTTTATTTTGATGATGCCATTAAATTAGAAACAGGAGAGAAATTCCATAAAAAAAAAAGAAAGAAACAGGAGAGAAATTACGATTGCCAAATTACTATATCTTCTCACTTGCATGTGCTGCGTGTCAAATTTAGTGACATATATAGGTGAAATAGGTGTTGCACAGAACTACATAGGAAGTAAAAATGATATCCTTTATATAATAATGTGGGAACTATTCAGAGAAAGTGAAAATGAGATTTAATTAATTATCAAATAACAGATTCCTAAACTCATACAATAATTAAAAGGTAGGAGAGAAAAACTAGCCTAATGAAAAAGAAAATCTACTTAACCTGGTTAATTCTGTCATTTCCTCATTCTTCTGCCACATCAACTCTTACGATGACTCATGAATGCGCACCAACTGAAATCTTTTCTGAGATCAATCATCGAAAATCCTGCCTGCAGTAATTGTGTGCGGTGTGTACTTCTTGTAGAGATCATAAAGTACTCCTTTGAAACAAGTAGTAGCTAGAAGAAATCTTGTGGCTAAATCCAAGAATGTACTGAAGTGCGTTCACCAAAACAAACAATAATAGTAGTAATGGTAGTGTGAAAGAATGGCAGGGCAATTCTCCTTTGGCAGAAAATAAACACTGATCGAATTATACAATAAATATATATATCTGCCAAAGGAGATTTGCACTGTTATTCCTCTCTACCTGCTTGCGAGAGCTGTGTGTTGCTTTGCCTCTAGGGCTGCCAATGGTATATAAAGGAAGTGAATTATTCGCATATAGTATTGGATATTCCATACATATTTAGGCATGTAAACAGTATATGCTATGGATCATTCCTTTGGAATTTCTTCGCGTCTCTGCTTTTCTTTTCTTTTTCTTTCATCTTTCATGGTCCCCTTTACGTTATTTCCTTCCATTTAGCTCTGGTAAATTGCACCTTGCACTTTTTTAAGGCTTACTTGCTGTTAAAAGGCATACCATTTTTTCTTAGCATGCGTATGTTCTTACGCGTTTCTCTGTTCTTATTTCAATTATCACTCTTGTGAGATTCAAATAAATGTAATTTTGGGTATTTTCGTAATTTGATTTTTAAATATCTACACCCATCCGGAAGAGTTTACCTACTCATCAATAGCAAGGCTTATGTAGGCCATTTAAATCTAAGTGAATTGTAATAAAAAAAATCTCAGTGAATTTGTACGATTTACTTTTTTGTTTTAGACCATGCATTTTAAAATATTGTTTGAAGGTCTAAAAATACCCATGTAGCTTGATCTAAAGTGCACCCACACCGCAGATTTGTTTCTCCCCAAAAATGCATACATAGATATTGAAAATAGCATAAGTATATATATCTATGACAACGATACATATTAACGACGTTAAGTTTTCCAAAGTTATAGAAAATAAAAAGTGCAAACAAATTACTTTATTGTATATTCTACTTATATGTAACATATGTTAAAATTAAATTGTTTATTTGACTTCCTTAACCCACAAAAAGTCAACATGATCTCCGGAAGAAGTATTTAGCAATACATGAACTCAACTTCTCCAACAACAACTTATAGTTTAGAGGACACCAATTACCTCCTTTTCAATTGTGGCTCCGATCCAAATCCTTTATTTGGACCTTGAGGAATCGATAGGTGCTTAATGCATTAGGGTGAAATTTGATAATTAAAGTATATATTACTCCTTCCAACCACTAAATATAAACTTCAATTAGCATTGTTTGTCATATTTATAATTTTTGTCTTAAATTATCCTTATTGATTATTTATCACATATTTTTGAGTCAGTTCTCCAACAACATATTCAATAAATTAAAAAGGTATTTTTAGAAAAGACACACTGTTTCAAAACAAATATACAACATAATTTATTTCCTGAACTAATATATATTGGCATATTACTTGTGTAACTCTTCTATTATATTAAAAACAGGATTGAGATTACCTACTGATCTCATATCTAGATTGTTAGATTTCCCCTAGCTTGTAACAATATACTCATTAAATTTAGATTAATATATTAATTTTAATAGAGACGCAATCTAGACTGTATGATTAAGATTAAATGGTCCATAGACAGATAGCTCTCCCTACTCATCTTTTTTGAGTAAGGAAACCAAATATATATATATATATATATATATATATATATATATATATATATATATATATATATATATATATATATATAAAAACTGGAAGCAGTATATATTTACATAATTAATACATTTTCTAACATATGTGTAGATAACACAAACTTTTCCCAAATTTCTCCACTTTCCTCCATTTTCTCAAGTCTCAACCCTCCCCCATTTCCTTTCATATATGCCTCCCTTTTCTTTTTTCAGTTTGAATAAAACTTAACAGCTCTTGATTTTGCATCTATAATTTTTTTTTCTAAACTATATTTGAAATTCAAAATCGTTTCCTTCCTTTTCTTGTCATCGATCAGTAACTCAATTGGATTTTTCTTGCATATTGAGCTCATAAATAAGCAAACCACAACACCATATAAAAAAATTTTATTAGCTTTCATACATTACAAATATAACTAACTATAAAGATGGTTCGATTGACAACAATATAATAGATATTCATGATAAATGGGATTGAGATCAAAATAAATCCCAGTGTTTCTACATTCAAAATAGGAGGCAATATGTGTAGCTATAGTGTCTTTCATATTTTCATATGCATATATAGACGTGGATCATGGCTGATGCTATCACTAGTTGTACGGAGAAAGTTTATGATAATAAAACGTTTAGGTGAGTTGGGTCTCAGGGCTCACCAGGGCCAGGACAGGCCTCCAGGCTCTTTGAACGCTTATAGAGGTACTTACAGAGCGTCCACCAATAAAGTCCTCACATCGGCAGGATTCGAACCCACAACCACATAGTTTTGAGTCAAACCCCTTTACCAACTGGGCCAACCTTTGTTGGTTGTACGGAGAAAGTTTTGCGTGAGGTTTATTGATGCGATTTTTGGAGCTGTAAAAGAAATCTTCTTTTCTATCAAATTCTTTTATTTGATGGTTTCCATTAAGTATAGATGAAACCAAGTCCTTCTGCGCAGTATCATTATTGTGTTTGAAAAAAAATTGAGTGTTGAATCAAATGTTGAAAAAAATTGAGTTTTGAATCAAATGTTGCAGGAATCCATATTATCTTCTTGCATATGTAATTCAGTTATTATTTTCTTCAACCAAAATGACAGCTCGACCATTTTTGAGATCTTCGGATACTCCAGCGCGCGGAGAAACAAAACAAAGCCATTTTATGACTATATAACCAAGTGTGAGTGTTAGGATATCTAGCCATTACTGGACTTGTTGATCAGTTGATGCAAGAATTACTCGCACATAGAATAAATTAAAAAAGGACTTAATAATAATAATAACAACAACATAAACCTTATCTCAATTAAATGAGGTCGGCTACATGGATCACACGTCGTCATTGTGTTCTATCAATAGTCATGCTTGGAGGTAAACCTTTCATCAAAAGATCTCAATGAATAAATTCGTTAAGAGTTCTCTTTGGTCTTCCTCTCCTTCTTATGCAGTGCTTCCATTCCCTTTGATAAATTATTCTGACTGCTCATCCACTTCTCTTCTTTGAACCTTTTGTTTCTTTATATGCCTTCTCTCATGTTAGTGTGACAGCCCTTGTGAAGTACCAAGCAATGACCTATTGATATAAATAATGCGTGTGTCCATGCTCAATAGATTCGACATATTTTTACGTTGGCTGCCGAAGCCTAACACAACCCTACTCTTTTATTCGAGCTTGGCACCGACTATAAATATAGGCGGTGTATTCCGTGGACACACAGTCACACGAGGGTAAATAAACAAGCATGACACGAGGTCACAAAAACATGTAAATAGTCAAGATTAATTTTTCTTTAATATAAACAATTAAAGAATGATGCTAAAAAAACTAAAAATCCATGACATAAATTAATTAAATCAAAAAATCTTTCTGGAACTAAAAAAAAATTAATATAAGAAATTCAAAAAAAAATTGAAGATTGACTAAAATGAAATTCCAGAAAATAAAAAGGGGTAAAAATATACTTTTCGCAAGCTAAAACACCTTCTTGACAAGAAGGGACTAAAATATAAATGCAGAAAATTAATTGGAAAAATAATAATAATAATAAATAAATTAATAAACAAACAAAAACAAGTAATATATATTTTTGGAAATTAAAAAAAAATAAATGAAATAAAAATAATAATAATAATAATAATAATAATAATAATAATATAAATAATAATAATAATAATAATAATAATAATAAACTTAAACCATAATTTCCAGAACTGCAAACGGGCAAAAAGCTGTAATATCCGCAGTCTTACAAAAAACAGAATTTTCGCATAACTGCCGGGCACAAAAACGTAATTTCCGCCACGCACAAAAAAAATATAAAATATATAATTAAGTATTATTAAAATAGAATAAATACCCAAATAGTGAAAAATTTGAGAGGACTTTAAGCAAGTGTTAAAAAAAATCAACAGCTATAAATATAATATATATATATATATATATATATGTGTGTGTGTGTGTGTATAAAAGAAAAGAAGTAACGAATTATATATTATAAAAAAAAAGAAACAGCCTCTAAAAAGGAAATAAATAAATAAATAAATAATATAAAAAGAAGGAAGAAGCAAACAACCGTTGAATCAAAAGTGCAACAGTTAAAAAAAAAGTGCAACGGTTATATACTAAAAAAGAAAAAAAATTAAAAATTAAAAAAAAATAAATAAAAAGAAGCAAAGGAACCGTTCAAACATGTTAAAAAAAACTATATATTGAATGAAGTGAAAGTATATATGAACTCAAGCAATATCGTGTTGAATTAGATATGTATTGTCCTACCTGTCTAGTCATGGACCTATATATTGCTCTAATACTCTTATTAATTTAAACTGTCTCTACTCTCTGAAGTTCTTCTCTTACTCAATATTCAAACTGTTCTTCAAGTACGCATCCACCTTCTACAAATGTAAAGAAAAATCATTATAGCTACAGAAAATACAGCCCTATAAATATAAAAGGAAGATATAATTGAATCATACTGCCATTAGAATCTGAAACATGAAACTTACAGAAAATGGAAAAGCCGCTACAGGTATAAAAAGTAATAAATAAATCATTAAAACACTGTCAAAAAATGGCAGGGCAATTCTCCTTTGGCAGACAAGAACTGAGAGTGAATAGTGCTTTCAAAGTGTTAAGTGTTCATTGCGTTCTCTCCTGCCAAACGAGAATTACACTGTCATCCCGCAACAGCAAAATCCATCAATCTCACACCTCTTAGAAACTCTAACATATCTGTGTTTTGATGAGTTTGAGTCCATCGTGATTGAACAATGCTGCTGTGCATATAGAATGTGATGCGCACATTGTCTTTAGATATGCCATTTGAGAATTGAAGGAGCAGCTAGGTGGAGTATAATTTTGTTCTCGGTCATTGTTATATGGTCCCAATTTAAGATTTTCCAACACCAAAAATATTATTCCCTCTTTATTAATTTCCTCAGTTCAGAACTTCATAAGCCTCTTTTAGTTTGCTTCAAAAAGCTTATAATCATTCCCTAATTTTTACTTGATTCTGTACATTTGCGTTCGGAACTTATCATGAATATCACTTTTATTCACGTTTAATTAATAATATCAATTAAGTTATTAAGTATATCACTCAAGTAAGAAAAATTGAATTGAGTTTTTTTTCTTTGAATTACTGTTGAAGATTTTATCATGAATATTAGTCCAATTGATAAGCATGCATGCGACTTATACGTGTGGTGAGAGAATTTATATACTTGGCTTTCCTTCTCTAAACTTATCGTTCACATTCCCTTTACTACCCGTCCCAACTCTTTGATTGTAATATAATTAATAATATTTTTTATTAAGTAATGCCACTGTTTTAACAATCATCATTGACACCAACAATCCACTAGTCAAATGACCTTAAACTAGCACCAAAAATTCAAAAAGAATGTAATCAAACCATGAACCTGTAGATTATATTGAACTCAAATCTAAAATATCACAAAGTCAAGTATCTTAAAAAGAGACAAAGCAACATTAGCACACAAATAATTATTTCTATCATTCTCATCATACAAAATATAAAATTATCCAGATCCTTTTTACCCCTTTCCTTGAATTTTCAATTTCTTGCTCCATTTTGTCTTCTTCTCATCTGGAATCCACCATAGTTGATCATTGAGTGACCCTACAAGTGAAAATATGCAACCAATAAAGATCAAAGGCCCTAAAAATCAACTAATACTAATTGATTTTCAATTATGGCTAATTAATAATGCTAATTTCACCTAAGGGTCTATGATATCAAACTAACCACAACTGGACCGATATTACATCTTAAAATATTTTTTTAACTGACATATTCAGAATATTAATAATTTCAAATATGTACATTAAAAACATAAAAATTCAAGGATTTGCCAATTGGACTATTAATAAGAAAGAGAGAAAATATGTAGTATCAATGAGTATAAAAGAGAATTGGGATAAAACAAGGTAAAAATGCATTAAATAGTAAGACAACACAAAGAGAGCTCTTATATTTTAGATCAAAATAACTCAAAATTCGAGCTCTTATAACAAAGATTGAAGGGAGTATTTCTAAGGCAACAAAATAACTTTGTTTTGAAAATGCATTGTTTATCTGTGTTGAGAAGAAGAATCATAATTGTCTTGAAACTTTCAATATTTGTGACACACATATATAGTGTTGTTATGAATTCTCGATCTTCTTTTGTTTCAAATACCTTTATGTCTATTAAAAATCAATCTATTTGTCTTGAAATTTCCATATTTTTCTTGCAAACCATACAAGTAACGATGGCAATAAAGTTTTTTAACCCTTGAATTTTATTTTATTGTTCCCATAAAGAGTGCAACGATGTTTTAGACTCTTACGAGGACTATTTCACATTAATTGCCGGGACTTTACTGAATTGTTTTCTTTTTTTTAAAAAAAAAAGATACGTTAGTTGTACGACATGAGTAGAATTGCAGAAATATCGATTGTCAACAACAGACGTGAGAGTGAAGGAACATTAGAGGATGCATGGACCACACTATCTTTATGTTAAGGTGCGAAACACAGGAACAAAGTATATGCTTGGGAATATCCTTGGCTTCTAGGTCATTCATGGCTGAGACACACGCAAACACAAAAACAAAAACACATATATAAACACACATGGGGCACCCAGAAACTGTTCAAATTAAGACCAGGTAGGTCACGATCTCCTCACGTGAGGGTGCATTACAGGGCAATACTCCTCTGGCAGTACGCAATTATAATTAATATATGAAATTATATTAAAGTCGCTCACTGCCAAAGGAGATTTGTCCCGCGATTCACCTTCACAATTCCGTGCACGCACACACACACACAACTCCAAAATTCATTGATTTCTTTGTTAGCTGTTGTATAATTTATGTACGTGTAGGATACAAAATGATGCAGCAATTGCTGTAGCAATTGTTATTACTCAAATTGAACCAATTAACTCGTTTATTGTGTCTTGATCAGCTCATGGGAAAGACTGATGTGAGCAATTCTCGATCGATCCTGTTCCAACCCCAAATCCAAAATGTGTTAACAACAGTGTCCACCCCAGATTTTTCACTTCAATAATACTTCGCTATTTCTCATTGATGAGCTTTTTAGGACACAAGAATGAGTAATTCTTATTTTGAGCCATCATCTGAGTTATTATTTACATGTTTTTCAATACATACCTTCCTTAATTATTTAAAGTTTTGATGTCATTTTTTCCTCTTGTCAAGATGAATTCAGTGCTTTAAAAAAATAATTAAATTTATATGGAAGGTGATTTACGCATTCTCGAACTATTAACTGTACATGATTAATCTTGAATATCTCCTGCTCCATGAAACTACATCAGCCTGTGTTCAACTTTATAGATTTTACAAGGTGATTATTAGCCCTGATAACTCACTATGCTGATTCCTTTGGTTAAAGAGTTTGAATTTGACTTAAATTAAATTTGTCTTAAAAGGGTATAAGAAGGCTTCAAAATCTTTCTCCACCACAACCAAAAGTGGCTACATGTGATCCATGACTAATTAAGAGGGTTTAAATTAAACAAAATATGTCACTTTAGTTTTGTGCTTTTTTGTTTGTGTTAAGAAAACATATGAATACCAAGGGCTTTGTAGTCCAGTGGTATGATATCTCCCCTTTAGATGGGAGGTTGCGGGTTCGATCCCGCTTGTAACCTCAAGCCGTTAGTGCTTGCCCCTCTTTGAATCAAAAAAAAAGAAAAAAGAAAACAGATGAATGAAGATGGCATATTTGCTTTGTATAGCTGAAATTTTGCTATCTCTAGCCATCCTTCTTGTCCAAAAACTCTATATCAAAGTCATCTCGGCAATTTCTACATTTGTTTTTTAAGGCCATTTCTTCTTCTTCTTCACATGATTGTGCATATACCTTTCAATAAGCAAGCCAACGAGTTATATACATTGTGGATAACTAGTTTGCATCGGTGGTTCGTGGTGGCATCCTTGTTTTTTTATACATGAGAAAGTAATAACAACTATAATATATAATACAAGAGGTAAATAAATGAAAATCATATATAAAGAAACAAAATGGACCCCAGTTGGCATCTGTATAGAACGTTTAACAAGAGTATCAGCTGTCATATTTCTCTTTATGAATGTGTTCAAAATCAATCAACCAACTTGACTTAAGTGTGTTAGGCGTTACCGTAAACGCACGGATTTTCAAAAAGTAGTATAGGAAAAATTGTCATTCTGCAAGGATTATCATTTAAGTGAGATGATTAGCATTAATTGTATCGTTAATTGGATTAAGCAAAGACATATTGGTAATTCTGTATTTTACAAAGACAAATTTGGTTCCAAGGTGCCTTAGAACTAAGTTCAATCGTGTATCAAGTGTCTGCCACCAAATGTCCTCCAATTTTGTCTTTGTATGATACAGAATTACCAAAACATGGAGCATTAGGGCTCTCTTGCCATGGGCTTGCCACGGCTTTGAGTTAGCAAGCAATGGGTCTCGCTGCGTTAAGTAGCTGGCAAGAGATCAGAGTACCTCCTTGCTTTTTCTTGCTTCCTTGTTATCTTCTCTTGTCTCCTCCTAGCTTCTAACACTTTTCCACCACTTCATGTTTGAAGTGGAAAGAGGGTTGGTAGTTATCACACACATAAGGGCCTTCAATTCATTTTGTGTTCATTCCTATTTGTAATTGTGTATCAATTATCTATTTACCATAAAAAATCATGTACAAGTAAGTGAATTTGAGATGGAATGTGTGGAGTTATGGAGTTTATCACTCTCCAAACTTAACTTCATGCTTGTCTTCAAAGAAATTTTTAAAGGAACTCATGAATTTGACGACATGCTAGTTTTACTTAATTTGATAAGTTTGTTCTCATATGTTGTCTTCCCTATTTAGTTTATAGAAAACATAGAATGTATGCAAGGATGAATGTTTCACAACATTAAAAACTAGCTTTCCAAAATTCTCTAAGTTAGTGTGTATTGAAGTTAAACAATTTTATTTCAAAATTTTACTCTAATAATTTGCAATACTCTAATTCATGTATAATAAGTTCTCTTCTTTCAAATTTCTCCACTCTCAACTTGTAACACATGAAATAAAAATTAAGAGGTCTATAATTAAGCATGTAATAACTCAGGCATGATTGAGGGTATTTGAAATGAAAGTAATAGTAATTATAGCAAAAACTCTGAGATCAAGGAATCTTTGAGCTCTTGGAAATCCGATCCACTTCTTTCTTTATTTGATCTAACTCCACTTTTCACCTTCTATGTTCAACTAATCCCAATATCCAAAATCACATGAAAATTGCTAAGAGTGTTGAAGTTATCCAAAAAAAGGATTTCAAAATTATCAAATGAGACCAAATAATACATAAATCAGTTCACTACAAACTTCCTTCATAAAACTTAAGCGTTTTCTATAGATTAGATGTGTGTTCATAAATTTATGTATAGGATGTCATTAATAATGAATGCGTTTTATAATGCAGGCCCTCCAACCACACATACGTGTGTTGCTATTATGTTAAATTTATTTGGACATCAGTTAAAATAAATTTGAGATTAGTTGAGATTCAGAAACTGAGAAAATATTAAAATAAAAAATAATCAATACTCGTATGGGTTATCTAATTATGAAATAGCATGCAAATTTTCTACCCTAAAATCAAGAGTTTAATGAGCACATGATATACAAGGTAGTAAGAAAAACAGAGCAAGTGATAAAATAAGAGACTTGGTTGGGAACGATGAGCAACGCAGACACATGAGAATCACGTGGTGAAGCTACCATTCTCAATTCCCTAATTATTTGTCAATAATACAATGGCCTTTATAAACATTATAATATAATACTCTTCCGTATCCTTATATCAGTCCCAAGAAAAACAATAGTATAACATACATGACCTTTCTTAATTCTAACAGAATACCTAGCTATCAGTATATATGTGTGCGTGTATGTGTGTTATTAGCTCAAAATGCGAATAGATATATCACTTTTTATAATTATAATATAATAATTCATCTAGATATTTCAAAGTATTTAATAAGTTTTTCTTATCTTACCCATCGTTGTTTTTTCTATTGACAATACTCCCTTTCATACCTTTATAAATAGAGATTGAAGGAGTTTTTAAGAAGGAAAAATATAATAAAATACGTAACTAAAAATGTTATTAGTGCAATGGCATTAATAAGCTAAGAGTATTAATAATTTGTAACTGTGAATACAAAATTTTCAAATATAGGTACATTTTGGTCTAAAACATTTAAGTAATATTTTTCTACGTACTGGTAAAATTTTGTAATGGGAGACATTTTCCCAATTTTCTCTATTTAAAATATATTTATTTATTGTACTATAAAAGTAAAATACAAATTTAAATGGCATTAGAATACAGCTAGTAATATAAGATCGTGTTAATTAATTCATGAATTTTAAAAATGATAGGGATATATTATGTTAAAGAAAAATTCATGAGGTAAACGAGAGTCGAGAATGAGATTTGTTTGGTATCCAACTTCAATCTTCAACGAATCCACTTATGTATGTGTACGTACTGTAAGATTAATTTGATAAATTATACTCCCTCCGTTCCTAAATATAAGACCTAGATAACTTTTTTTTGGGAAGATTAAAGTTGCGAAATAGGTTATTAAATCATGATATATTTGATATCTTTTTAGATTATCCATTAGCTTATAGGTAAAATAAACTAGTTTAAGAGAAAAAATTAGGTAAATCAATTTATAATTAACTTATTTTTTGCTTTTTTAGGATTTTTCAAAAAAGTCATCTAGGTCCTATATTTAGGAACGGAGGGAGTACTACCTACTAGTCACCCCTTTCAGTCTTTTATATTTTTGTACAAATATAAATAAAGCCAGTCACACGTTTATATATAAAATTAGAAATAAATATGATATTTATGTCCCCATTTAGCAACTCCATAATTATGTTTATTTTATTCGTGAATTAAACGGAATCGAAACAAGAATATGCTGCCTGCCACCATTCGTTTATTTACTGAAATGCCCCGGAAAGTCTTTATATTGAACTGTGATTGTGATAAACCGATAAAGAGATGACATGTGAAACACTATGTACAACTTAGTATAGGAGTCAACCATATTAAGAAATCGGTCCTACATATAAAGAAAAATAAAATTAAGAATTGTTGCATCCCTACAAAATATTGTGATTAGAGTGGGTTTTTCAAATTAAGTAGCTAAATTGTTTTTGACAAATTTTTTGACAGATTAGTTAGCTCGATTCAAGTACATAATATCTTAAACCTCCCTGCACTGGGGTTTGTCTTTGTTTGAAATTTCTTGAAAAAACAAACTAACAGTTAAAAAATGTGGATATATATCTATATATACTTTGTTGCAACTGTTCATGAGAAAAAGTGATAGAGTATGAAATTGTAGAACTTTAAGCATGTGTTATTAGTCTTTAAATTGCCGATAAAAACAACTCCTCGAGTGCAATTTATTTTTTTAATGATGGAACTAATTATCTTCATTCTTATTGAAATATAATTCGGGAAAGTAATAACTTGCTTAAATAAGGTTGGTTGATTCATCTGAAACATATTTAATTTGTTGAGACTTGATACAAACTCTTCACTGACAAATGCACTTTAGTGTTGACTCCTAAATCTATCTCATTTTTCTAAAAATGATTTTCATTCATTTAATTTTTATATTTTGAAAAATGACAAATAAAAAACCTTACAATTTCAAAATTTCAATAACAACTTCAGTATATATTATATTAACAATGTCAGGATAAGCATTAACAATCATTAACAACTCAAAAAAAACCAATTTAGAATTTTGTGAATCCGAAGAGATTTATTTCTCATTTTCCCCTCATTCTATGTAGGAATAATTATTGTTTTCTTCTCCTATAAATAGAAAGAAATATATTTTTAAGGAATTCAAAAATAAAATATAAAAAATGGTTGAATTGATGACACTTCAAAATTTTCTCTTTTAAAGTTTTCAGAGATGTTTCTTAATTAATAACACATGATTTGTTAAGTATATATACTGCTCTATATATACTGCTCATAGAGCATAAATTAATTTTTTCCCAGAAAAATATAATAATTACATATCACACATAGCTTCATTATTAAAAATTTAAAATGATAAGCTAACATCAATTTCGATCCTGACTATTCCTTGATCAAACTCCCAAGCAATTTTGAATTTTCTTATAATCAAAGAACAACAACAAAGTCTTATCCCAACAATATTTAATCATTATATATATAACCTGAGTGATATGGTCATATCAAGTTTATATTTTACATATTGAAGACCTGTTATTATAAAATATATATGAAAAGCATTTATCTTATACGATTTCAAATTTTGATTAAAAGACATATAAGTAGTCCTCTGCAGATGGTAGTACCTCTCTCATACATTATTGAAAGAATTTTAAGATATCGAGACAAGTTAATAACAAGTTCTTGGCCAAAACAAAATTTAATAGAAAGTTTCAAGGTTCGAAAAATCGGACCTGACATCCAATCGGACAAGTTACTGCTTCAAGGGTTATTGGTTCAACCGTGGTTCAACTGGGTCAAACCGGAAATAATAAAATAATAATATTTAATTGTCATATATAAGAAGATAGATAAATAAGATAAACTCGTAGGGACTTTTTGGCAATTTTTCTCTCTATTTAATAATATATGGGGATATATGGATTATATGCTAAACTCATAGGGACTTTTTGGCAATTATGATGTGAGCGGTGAGCCCATTAGCTCGAACCCTAATATTTGCTTCCATATATAAACTAATCCTCCCTCTCTCCCTCATTTGATTTGCCGCCACTCACACTCAACACTCCATCTATCACCATCTTTGCCTCCTCATTTTCACCTCCTTAAACAAAAACACATCTCTCTCTCTTTAGATTTTCTCACGTCTAAACACACTCATCAACAAGATCAACCTTCTCCATCTCGTTTTCACTCTTCATTCCTCACTCTCCTTTGTTCCTCATCTTCGGCGAGCCCCAGCAGCATTCGACGACGTGTCTGGCGGAGCAAAACACGGCGCCGACGAACCACAAAGCAGCTAACTAGATGACCCGTATTTGGCAGGGTTCGACGGTTTGAGGCCGGTTAGTGCGAGTCAACCCGGGCTAACTCCGGTTCAAGGTTGCAGGCGGTTGAACAACAAGATCGGACCGCTTTAAGGGGCGGTTGCATGTTCAACCGGTTGGACCGCCCGGTCCGATCCGGGTTTTCAAACCTTACAAAGTTCAAATTAAATATACGCAGCCTCTAGTATTCAAATTAACGAGACAAAATTAAAGAAGGGAGGACATCTCTCTTAAGTCCTCAAAATTAATAAAGTGAGATTAAAATGTGAGAAAAGCACTATTAAGTAGGCAGCGAAATCAGCTTTTCTAATCCAACTCCCACATGATCTTTGGTATAACATTTAATTTTTGTAATTTGATTTATTAAACTTGATCTTTATTGGATTTATTGATACATTTATTTTCATAGAAATATTATATAAACCTTCAGAATTATGTCAGTCTCACGTTCAAAATATTACTTTAAAAGAGGGACTTATAAGGAGGACCTGGGCAGGTAAGCTCTCAAACACTAATAAGTAACTTTTGATGCATTATTCTAGCTATGACTTTATGATCATTGATGCAATGGTGCCTTTATTGAAAGTCGGCCTGCAATGATTTACTTGGGAGGTGAATGGTCAGTTTGGATGGCAAGGAAAGTTGGGAGGGAAAGTGAAACTAATGGAAAGTGAAAATATTTTGGTAATTTACATATATCCTTAGGCCCACAAGTTCTCTCTCTCCATCTCACACTTTTTTTGGGACCCTCAAATTTTACTTCCCATCATTACCTCTACTTTCCATACTTTACCCCTATACCCATTTCCAATTCCATTTTCATCCTCCCAATTCTATCCATCCAAACGGGCGATTACTTTACGTCACAAAAACAATATATATATATATATATATATATATATATATATATATATATATATATATATATATATATATGTATGTATGTATGTATATATGTTAAACTAAAAGTAGTAAAATATTGTAGCAACCTAGATTTCTCAAGGTAATAACTTATTATATTTTAAACTAAAACGGTAATTACCATGACCTTAACTGAGTAAAAGTTCATAAGATTTGTACCTGATAAAAAAACGGTAATTACCGTTTTTAAGATTAAATTTATTTCATGAAAAAAGCAGAGAAGTGGACCTATACTCGGATGCAAATTCAAATCCTAAATTGAGAATAAAACTAAAAATTGAGCAAAGAAAATGAAACAAACACTCAATTCGGTTAGGGTTGAACGGAGCGATTTGCATGGTGTCAACATTTTAACCCAATTTAGTTTGTTAATTATACCCAAGGGGTGATTGAGTAAAGAGTATAATTAATATGTTTAATTTAAAATTTAAACACAGGAAAACCTCATGTTTAAAACACGGAATCCTTTAGAAAACTCATAACATAATAAGCGATATAGTTCATTGACAATAAATCAAATTAGCCTCAAAAGTCAAATCATTCAAAAATATATTAACAAGATGAGATAAATATATACAAGCAATTATTCATCAGGTACATTTTCATTAGTCATACACTGGACCTACATTAAAAGAAAGGTAAATCATTATAAAACATTGGACTCTCCAAATCCAACCACCATTTTTCTTACTTTTTTGAAAGACTTGTCCGAATTCGTTTATATTTTATACTTGGGCGCAGGCCCAAAAATGATACACAACTATTGGCTAACGAACAAAAATAGTACATAATTATTCTGAGGTACAAAAATGATGCCAAACTTTTACCATATAATTAAAAATGATATTTTCACTAACATGACAATAATATTAGACATGAAATGTCCAAAATGCCCTTATAATTAAATAAACTTTTACCGGGCGACGATTAATTTATAAGGGCATTTTGGACTTTTCATGTCTAATATTAATGTCATATTAATGAAAATATCATCATTTTTTATCACATGATAAAAGTTGGGTATCATTTTTGTACCTCGTAATAGTTATGTACTATTTTTGTTCCTTGGCCAATAGTTATGTATCATTTTTGGGTCTTCGCCCTTTATACTTCATATTGTGTTTACACTGGAAAAAAGGACATTTTGCGATAATTTTTAGCAACCAAGTAACGCTAAAATTCAACGCCAGAGGAGTTGGTTTTAGGGGCGACTTTAAAGGAATTAAATTGCGATAAACCTATGCTTCAGAGCTTAAATTGTACATAAGTAAAAATTATATGAATAAATCCTCCATTCGTTCCTAAATACGTAACTTATTTACCTTATTTAATTAGATTTAATATGTAAATTAAATTAGTTAAAATTACGTGATATTACCAATACTTCAAAATCATATATCTTTGTCTCCATCCTCTCTCTTCTTGTTTATTTGTTATTGATGAGCTTTAATATGAATGATTAGAGGAAAAATTTAAAATGATTAAAATGAATTATTATATTAATGACCAAACTGTAATCCTTATTATAGTTACCATATGGGAGGAGTAATTGATTTTATTTTTGTTTTTCATTAAGATCTATTCCATGTGTGGGGCATTCTCAAAATTTCTAGAGATTAACCCCATATTTTGATGTTATGTGACAGCCAAGTCGCCGACCACAGTGATTGATGCAAAGAAAATGAGACATTAATACTAATGCTAATTCAGTTGTTCGGCTAGCGGCGTAGGAGTGTTGTTCTTCCTAGCTGTGATGTATAGTCTCATTCCATATATTGTCTTTGAAATTTTTATGTCTATCTCTTTGGATAATTTAAAGTCTTATATATGCCTTTACAACCATTCAAGAGTTTTATTTTTATGTTGTATAAAAAAGATTTGAATCTATCTTCCACATACCTACACACACACACACATCACCTAAATCGACAAGAAGTCATAATCTTTGATGGACTACGTACGATCGATATCTACACTAATTCTTAACTAAAAAATCATATATGTCAAATGATTTTATTGAGTTTTTTTTTTGTCTTCCTATACTCATTCTCAGAACATTTTATAATTTTTATTTGTCATCTTCACTAAAGTCTTCAACAATTTTCTTTATACATAATTTTCAAATGGTTTTCTGACATATTTGGTAAACAAATTAAATGCACATTATTTAGCTTTGTAAAATATATTTTTGTTAAAGATCATATCTAACATACCTTATTTACCACTTACTTTTTTGTTGTACAACAACGCATCTAAATCCTGCATTTTCATGGCCTATGATACTTGAGATTTTTTTCCTCTAAACAGGAGAAAATATAGGTACATAATTTGATTTGATTTCTCACCTTTCCCCCCACACGTTATTATTTTTATTCTTTTGTCTAATTTGAAAGCAAGCGACAATTTTTGTCGTGACTCGTGATGACTATGGAAATAGACAACTCAGCTGTTCACTTTGGATTATTATCGTAAATATGTGTGGTGAATAAACTCATTTTATAAATATGTTAGAAAACCTTTTGAATGTTTCAAAATCTTAATATACATTGTTGTTTGTAAGACATAATTATTGCTATTCTCGTTGTCTTCTTTCGTCTCCTCTTCATCTTTAATTTGAGGTGTAGCTAATCTCTCGTCCTTATACGTGATTTTTTTTTATATGGCATCTCTGATCTTTCCCAATTTCTTCTAGGGGAGGAGACTTTTTTATCAGTCTTCCTTTAATTTCATTTCATGTTTCTTTTGGTTTCCTATGATTTTGTTGTTTGTTTATAGGAATGTTTCTATTCAATATTCATCTTTTTGTATTAGTGTTTTGTGGATTCTGTTGTGGCGTGAGATATCCTCATGAAATATCTAGAAAACCCACTTTTTTTTTGAGTGAATTAGAAAACCCACTTTTTGATGACCTTGTTGTTAGTATTAAACTTTTTCTACTCAGGAATTCTAATGAACAAATGATACAAACGATAGAATTTTTGGAGGCGGCTACTTAAAATAATACTCACAAAAATATTATGAATATACAAAAGGAATATTAAAACCATATTAAGAATACTTTTAAATAAAAAGATTTGTATCTATTTCGTTATTCACTTTCACCATGTTGTGTCTACGCATTTGTTTTGCTTGAACTATCTCAAGACAACTATTTTTTGTTTTCCAAGTCAATAAATGTAAATGAAATATAATTTTTTATAAACAGAATAAGCAGAAAATTCTAAAATGCCTTTTATTCTGCGCTAGATTCTGTTAATATTAAATGTTTAACTTAAAAAGGGCTATTTTGGAAGAATATTACTTTTTTTATAACAATTTTTGGAAGAATATTACTATTCCTAATGAATAAATATTTTTTTCAACCATTATATTATGAAACATAAAACTACTCAATTATATCTTATAAATCAAAACTAAGATATAATAATTCTATAAAATTACTCCCTCCAATATTTTTATGACACAAAGAATTTAATTTTATAAATTGATTATATTATTTGAAAAATGTAACTTATTTTTCTAAAACAAATTTTATTGAGATAATACGTGGGTTTATATATATATATATATATAAATATAAAAGTTAAAGTATGATTTTATCCCTTAATTTCAGACAAAATCATGTTTTAATCCATTGACTTTGAAAAGTGTATTTTTCGTCCTTTTAAGCTAGCACCATTAACTTATCTACCGGAAAATGATTACTATGTAAAATTAAAATGCTTATAAAATATTAGGAGTTTATTTATTTTCTTATTTGTAATATTTTTCAATTAAATAATAGTAATTCAACATTTTAATGTTTTCCTATCAACATCTTAAATTTATCTTAAATTTATATAGTTGACATTTTTCGTTAAAGAAGTTAATTTTGAAAGGCCTTGAAACATACATTTCGAAGTTAAAGGATTAAAATATTACTTTGTTCAAAATTAAGAGACTAAAAAAACACTTTTCAGTTAGGAGACTAAAACATGACTTTTCAGTTGAGACAACAAAAATACAGTTTTCAAAGTTAAGTGATTAAAACATTACTTTGTTCAAAGTTAAGAGACAAAAACATAGACTTTTGTTCATCTTTTCTCCAAAAATTGTTTTATAATATTTTTCTCGTTTTCTTTACTATAAATGGAAACACAGGTGTACTATAATATTGATAGAGATGAGGCAACAGGCGCAAAAGGTGCAAGGTATTAATGGGGAATGTGTGGAAAGCAGAAAGAAATAGTAGTTGGATTGTGTGTTGTTAGCAATCATGAAGTTAAGAAGAAAAAGATAGAACCACCAAGGGTCAATGTATGAGGTTTAATGAAACGGATGCCATCCCCTTTGTACATACTACACACTGAACGATATTAACCATTCACCAACCACTCACATGTCTAAATGAGGCCCCTCCCATTAATTAATTTATGTGTTTTATGATGTTTTTCATGTCTAAATGAGGCCCATCCCATTAATTAATTCATGCCTTTTATGATGTTTTCTTATCTTTGTGTTTTATGATGTTTTAGTGTATGACAATCCTGACTCCACCAGTCCACCCACTTCTTTCTATTTTATCTCCACCCACATATCAAGGGTAAATGATAAACAAGCATCCAAATAACACTTTGGTTCTTCATTTTTAAAATCAAAATCAAAACTGGTCCGGAGAGTTCATGCTAATTAGAATTAATAATATTAATGGATTACATGTTTATTTCTAACCTAACAAACAAACTTTAAAGCCTATTTCTAGTCGAATTCCATTTTTACTTCCACCCACACTCCATTGAAATCAATTTCGTGCAACAAACATGATATAAGATTTGCACTACTATAAATCTATAAAAATGATACTGATCTTACTCAGAATCATTTCACCCTCCTTGCAATCCGGTTTAGTGGATCAAGAATTCCTTGCCCAAGTCTCACTTCTTCGGGGATGCCCAGCATTATTAACTGGGACATAACTCATGCTAGCTGCTTACTTATCTCTGTCAATGCATTATTGCAAACATTTGTTGCAACCCTATGTTTCCTTTCTTTTGCTGCCTTCATTCTAGTATTAATGTATGCCGACTCATTTAAAAAAACAAAATCAAAACTTAGGCAAGCGATTTATAAAATAGGACAAAATCATTTGAAGTTATGATTTTTATATATAGATAGAAATGGAGAGTATAAAATTTTCAACTAAAGAATATTATCAAGTTTAATTTTTATTATTGATAATGATTTACCACAATTTTAAATTTTTTCAATATGATTTTTTATTAAGAAAAGTCCATATGATAAGATTTGATTAGAGATTTGATCAAATAAAGACAGGAAATTGAACTAAAAGTTATCTCACATAATTAGTTTTTTAATATTAAGATTAAATAGGATTAATATTAATTGACAATCATTATAATTGAGCTTCAGGATATTCATTTGAGTTTTTTTTTTAAAAAAAATTATAATCATTTTTAAATTTTTGTGTATATATGGGGATGGTTTGACCAAATATTTTTAAAAATTTGAATCCTACTATAATATCATTATTCAATTTATTTGGTCCTGAAATATCACGTTCACATTCATTAATCGATCCTTCTACAAAATTCCGAGATCCATCGCCCCTTTCCAGAAAGATACGTTCCTATAATCCTATTTATACATTTCTACCCTATTGTGTCGGATTTTTTTCCATCTTTAGGGCATTTTAAGTATTTTTATTCCGCATACAAAATTTATTTTTCATCATAATTATATTTTGTTTTCTATACATATAGTATGATTTCAACACTAATCAGGAGGCCTTTTCATGTTTATAAAATTTGTATTTTATCTTGATAAATTCATAGATGAAATTAGTCTACAAATTCATTGCTTCATAAGTCCTTATAAGTTACATGCTTGCATGCAATTTGCACATCAATCTTAAAAATAGAAAATAATAACAAAAATTGCAATTATATTATTTTTGTTACATGTGAATTAATAAAAGTAATTAATAAGTTATACAACTTTATTTTAACTTCTTTTATTTCATATTGATTATCAATTATTAAGCTAAACGTCTAAGACTATTACATACATGATAACAATTAAACTTTTGGCTATAATATACTTTTGGTCCCTTATGTTTGCATCAAGTTTCAATTTAGTCCTTTATGTTTGGAAAGTACACTTTTAGTCCTTTTTTGTTAACACCGTTAGTTTAACTTAACGGAAAATGCTAACTCAACAATTTTAAATGGTTATTAACTACTGAAAAATGTTCAAATTAAAATATTTGAGTGTAAATATTCTTATATTTTCAAAATTTATCATTTTTTGTCCAATTTCATTATAAAATAATCATTTAAAATTGTTAAGTTAGTATTTTCCGTTAAGTTAAATTAACAGTGTTAACAAAAAAGGACTAAAAGTGTACTTTTCAAACATAAATGACTAAATTGAAACTTGATGCAAATATAGGGGACCAAAAGTTTACTTAAGCCTAAACTTTTTAATGAATTACATGACCAGCTATACCTATACTTGTCAATTGGATCGAATATTAGAACTAACATTTATGAAAACCATAGATGTATAATAGCAGTAGCAACTTAACTAAAATCTTTTTAAAATAGTAAACTCAACAACGTTTTTTCTATTGCAGGCTGTTAACATTGAATTCATTTTATTTGAAAAGAGTCACACGTACTATATCACACGCATTAGTATTATTATTACCCTTGTTTATTTCACTAAAAACACAAAAGCAAGAACAAAAGAATTATTATTGAAAAAGTCGCAGATGCAAAACGTGTACAAATATAATTAAACTAATTTAAACTTTTGAATTCTTCTTAGTTTTACTTTTAGCTGGTTAAAAAAATTATTTTAGGACATAAAAGGGCAGTAAGGTAATAACATGATATTCTATATAACTATAATAAATATCATCGCTAAGATAAGTATCCTATATATACACATCATAGATAGGTCCGAATTTATCACAAAGTTCTTCTGTTTACTTTCCTAGTAGCTGACATTGATGGAAGCAGAGGATGTTCTAAATCTCTTTGATGTTTGCTGGTTTGAGATCCAAATCTTGAAGGAAACCCCATTTTCAACAAAATCAACAAGTTCTGAATCAACCCCAGAAGTTCAAATTGAACAAAACCAACAAATCCCACTAGATTCTCCAAATAAACCAAAGCTTTCTCACATAGAAACCATCCACACAAGGTCAATGAGTGACTCCTTAGCAAGCTTAAAGCTTGATTCATTTTCACCAGATTCTGTTCTTGTTCCTTGCAAGCTTAAAACAATTCTATCAGGAAAAGAAGTCACAGATACAGACAAAGAAGTAGAACCTATGAATCATAGGACAAGTCTGTTTCATTTGGAAGATTTGCAGACAAAGAAGAAGAGAGATATCAGAAGGAGGAAGAACAAGAAGGAAACGAAGAGTTTCTCTGATCTTGAGTTTGAGGAGCTAAAAGGGTTTATGGATCTTGGTTTTGTTTTCTCAGAGGAAGATAAAGATTCCAACTTGGCTACCATAATTCCTGGGTTGCATAGATTTGGTAAGAGGGATATTGAAATTGATGTAGAAGAAGAAAAAGGAGATTTTGATGAGTCTGAATTACCAAGACCTTATCTATCAGAAGCATGGAAGTTTCATGAAAGAAGAAGAAATCAGAAAGAGAAAAGTCAAAATAATCTTAATCCTGTTCTGATGAACTGGAGAGTTCCTTCTAGCAACAATGAAATTGATGTGAAAGATAGTCTAAAATTGTGGGCTCACACTGTTGCTTCTACTGTTAGGTGATCAATTTCAAGTTCATGATTTGTAATTAAGTAGTTAATGTAATAAAAAACTTTTCTGCTTATACATTGTTATTTTCTTGACAGTTCTGGTTAACTAATAATTGGAAAATTGTCGATCAAGGCAAAATGAAATCTACAAATATAACATGTTTTTTCATTTTTAAGAGGAATGGATAGTGAAATACCTTCCTTTCCCTTAATTATTTTAGGTGTCATTGCTATTCTCTAGCTTGAACGTTAGTTGGATGATAGCTTTTGATTAGTGCGTAGCTTTGAAACTTTAATACCATATAGTGATTCTGACAAAAAAGAAACCATATAGTGACAATAGATTAGACAATTTGGAAGTTAAAAAAATAGTTTTATACAACTTTGGGCAGTGTAGCCATGTCATAACAATATAAAATATGTTTAAATAAAGCAAACGCATATACTTATTTTTCAATCGAACATTAACTAGTGATTATATATTATAAATAGTTGATACACCCCCTACACCATTATCGATCATAATGAGGTTTATCTATAAATGGTACTATTGATTTCTTATGTCACATGACCTTAAATTAAAGTAATAGCACTAAATTAATAACCAACAACCAAATCTTATTGTATTAGGTGGGTCGCCAACCTATTATACAATATTATTTAGCTCTATCAGTAACCAAATTTTTGATATATTACTTCCTCCATTCTTAAATATAAGGACATTTTTTTCTAATTTAATTAGATTAAGAAAGTTAGTTACGTTAGTAATTAGCACATGATATTGTTTGAGACAATATGGGTTAATATGCTTGATGTAAATATGCTTATTATTAAATTGATATTTACTAAAATTGAGTTTTTGAGATTTGTTGTTGGAAAGTTTAGGAAAAATTAAAGTTGTGTTTATATATATATATATATATATATATATATATATATATATATATATATGATTTTGGGTGTATATGTGTGTTATGCTTGCTGTTTGATGATAGTTGTATTATGTATGAGTTGGATAGAATTTATAATACAAATATATTTTAGAAATGGGAAGGGTAGAGGTCATAAGGGACTTGAGATGTAAAATTTTTATAAAGAAATATAATATTAATTTATCGTGTATTCATATTAATTATATAGGAAAAGATAGGGGGATTAGTACCTTAAAGCATTGTGAAGGGAAGGAGCTCTTTTAGGAGTATGATCTACATACAAGTAGTAGTTTCAGTCATTATTATTTATCACGTATTAATAGAAAATTACATTAAATTCTAGGGTTGAAAGACCGCCCTAACTCTGTCAGAAATATTCAGTGAATTGGAGTTCTCTAAGACTATGAGTTAGCTACCCTTAGTACAATTTAGATATAACTGAAAAGTTATATTAAGGAGGTTGAACCTCACATGCCACACAATCAGAAAAATAGATTTATATGGTTGTGTGAGCATCAGAGTTAAGGTTTATTATTAATTAATGGTTTTTATATAGAAATTTATGAATTCTTATATTATCAAAAAAAAATTATGAATTCTTATGCATGATAATGAATGATAAATTGCTATTGGGATTATTTGAATATCACTTTTCAAAATACATGATTTTTATTTAAAGTTTTGGAAGCTAGTGAGATGAATGAGATAAAGTTGGTTTGTTTTGGATCTCATGAGTGATAGTGTGACATGAAACACATATAGTTATTTTGAATATCAGCATACATAAAATTACATTTGGTGTAAATAGGAAATTAAAACTAAAGCAAGCATGGAGCTTGGATAGTAGTCACATGTAAGTAGTTTTATATATGCATGAAAATGGAACTGCAATATGTATAGGAAGGAAGGAGATTGGTGACTGAGATAATCTCAATATTTTAATTAGAAAAGAATAATGTTATTAGTAATAACTAACAACAACAACAATAATAGTAATAATAATAATAATAATAATAAATATAGTAATCGAGTAGACTGTAGCAAGGTATGAAAAGTTTTTGGATGAGTAAAATTATTTAAATTGTTCTTTATTATCTACTAATTTTAATCTAAAATTTTAACTTAACTGAACTTGTCAGAAAAGTCCATTTCGAAAAAAGAAAAATTAATATATTATTTTAAAAGAAAAAGTTTTAAATTATTTATATTTTTGGGTTCTTCACATTTTAAAAATTGTTTATAAATCAACTAAAAAATGCTATATTATAGTAATAAAAAGTAAGATGTTACGTTTTGGTTATTTATGATTCATTTTTCATACCCTATTATCCTTTTGGATTATATACACTTACAATTCTCTGGGTTATATACACTTGCAATTCTCTCCCACATAGTTTCATCCCCAACCCAAAACAAAAATTAAATCTTGTCATTGATTCCAATACACTAATGAGTGGATGTTCTTTACAAATAATCTTTTATTATTTCAAGTGAACAAGAAGAAAGGAAGAGAAGAAGAACAAGAAACAAAGAAGGGAAAATGCCATTTAAATCCCTCTGAATATATAAAAGGACAATTCAGGAACTCAAACTTCCAAAAGGACCATGAAGGAACTAGGACCTAGTTGACATTTTGAAATTGTGTAAAAAGACAAAATTGCCCTAATCATAAAACAGAAATTACTAACCACCCTTACACCCACCATTTTCAATAGGGTGGTTAGTAATTTCTGTTTTATGATTAGGGCAATTTTGTCTTTTCACACAATTTTAAAATGTCAACTAGGTCCTGGTTCCTCCATGGTCCTTTTGGAAGTTTGAGTTCCTGAATTGTCCTTTTGTATATTCGGAGGGATTTAAATGACATTTTCCCTACAAAGAATCAGGGCAGTAATATATACAAAGATTTTTGTTTTCAATATATATGCTTTGACCTTGTTCACTTCTTACCTCTCGTTCTATTCCTTTATGCATTTATCAAGCTCTCATTCTTTTAATTTCTTTTTCTTCAAGTCAAAACATTCAAAATTATATGTTGCTTTTAAATATTAATCACGTCCTTTCTTTACTTATTTTCTGAGCCAACATTCTGATATCTTTTTTTTAATCAGGTATAAACCTTGTTATGAGCTTTTGTTCAGTTAAGGTCGTAATATTCTAATATCTACTCATCACTTTTTTTTTCCTTAAATTGGATCCTACCTTCTTTCAATCCTTATCTATTTCTTCTTGATCCCCAAGTAAACCAAGTCCTATCAATTTGAACTTCTCTTTTTCATGCTATAAATGATCTCATCTACTACCTCATTTTTATTCTATAATCATGTATCATAATATACAAGTGTGTGTATATATAGATATATTATTATATCAAATGAAATTCACAATAGTATAAAGTTCTTAATACTTAATAATATACATACTTCCTTCATTCCTAAATATAAGAGTTAGTTGACTTTTTTGGAAAATTCTAAGAAACTTAAATAAGGTAATCAAAAATTGATGTTCCTAAATTTTTTCTCTATGTATATTCTGATATTTATGAACAATAAAGAGTAAATTAGTATATAAAATCACGGTAATTAAACAATTTAGAAAAAATCAAAATTTTTCTATTACCAATTTTCTTGAATATGGTGTTCCAAGCTTTGTGTAACTTATAAAGTGTTTGGGATAATCACCGGTTGGTGAGATGTTTCTTGAATATCCAATTTGCTTCTATTGGTCTCAAACATTGCAAATAACTTGAAGAAGTGAGTGCCCTTAAAAGGGACCATATGAATCTGAAAATTGTAAAAATATTAACGGATTGGAAGATTGGAGTTTTCTCTCTATGTATATTAATTTGACTTATAAGCTAAAATATGATCAAATAATATACAAAATACTATATTATTATGAAACAGTTGATTTCGCTTTCTTAAGATTAGTTATTAGAAGTTACAGTTGACCCCTATATTTAAAAATAATTTAATGGAATTTATAACATTTCCTTTAAATATGCAACGGAGACTTAGATCAATCAAATATTTTGATCATGTTTTTAAATGTATTGCCTGTAAATGTCATTTCTGTAATTTGAGTGTTTTTCCTGACATTTTCCCTTGAACTTATTTAATTAATGGTCCATTTAGCACATATTTAATGATACATATAATGATCTTTTAATTAGTTATTTATGGCAATACGTTTTCTGTTTTAAATTTAATTTAATACGTTTTTTTTTTTCAAATTTAGAGCCTCTCTTATTTACTTTATGCTTGATTTCTTCAGTCCCGCATGTGCTTCATTTCAGTCCCAAAATCATCTATTCATTCATTTCCCTGTCATTTTCATCTTTGCCAACTGTTTCACACACACACACATACATGTATCTGTGGACGTCCTGTCATGACAACTCCCGTATTTATCTCTCTCCCTACTGCTTCTGATTGCTATGGCCAGCCCCATTCCCGATGAGCCTACAAAGCACCTCCAACTGCAAAGGCTCCCCAAAGTAGCATTACTAACTTCTCTGCCCTCTGTTATAGATCTTCCTCTCGATGTCATCCTTGATATAATGAAACGAAACGGGTGGCAAAAGGTTCTTAGTTGAGTTTCATAAACACAAAGGCAACTTGCATCAAATAAAACCCAAGAGTTTTGTGTTCCCTGTTATGAGAGGCTTTATTTCTTCTTTATTTGATCTATAATTTTTGATCCTGTAATTAGTTAAAAGGGCTGGGTTCAACTTTTCTTTTCTGTTTCGTCGGGATGATTTCCTTGGCCATACTGATCTTTGGGATGTATATCTAATTTTTATTTGTACCTAAAGTAGTTATGAGCTGATTTGAGGGTTAAGGTATGTTTGAACCAATTATTTGTATTTAACTTCATCTTTGTTTACTTAATCTTGAATCAATTTTCTACTTATTGATTGATTTATGAATTAGAGGATATATCCTTGGAAGAGAGATCTTATTTGGACTTAGGATTAAGTAATGTGGAATTGAGTTTTAATTTTCTAATTTGCCAATAGAATAGAGTGAAATAAATTATTTATTCCCTCTTGAATAGTTTTGCTAGGAATAACAAGTTTAAATTTAAGAGAGGGATGGTGATTGTGATATCCTTATCTTTACAAATAAATTAGGTTAACAATTCAATTTTAAATACAATTTGGTATTTACATGCTCTGAATAAAAACGAAGATTGTGCCCAAGGGAGCGTAGACCAGCTGGTAAGAAAGGGGAAGGTAAGACACCGCGTACCCACCAGGTCATGGGTTCGAACTCTTGGGAAGTCGTTACCCCCAAATGAAGGGGGTCGGACACCGAAGGCTCTAAGCGAAAAATTAAAAAAGGGGATTGCTCTAGGTCATGTTTAATATTTTGCTTTTCTTTAAATTTATTTTTGATCAAACTTACCCTTGATGGTGCGAATTGTCTCCTTTCCTCCTTAACCTTTTCATTCCTTTTACTTTTGACACACAAATAGATTAAAGATCCAATGGTTAAGATTTAATATTTTTTTATACAAAAATATAATTATAATAATACTTGAAATCTTATCAATAAATTTCATGCATGAAAATTTAAACAGTTCACAACTGTAATAAAAATAAAAAGATTTAATTTATAATAGTAGTCTACTATTCTCTCTGAATAGTTCACACCAAATTTTGACAAATCAAATTATGAGATTTTTAAATATTTTCTCTATTATTACTAAATATTTTAAGCATAATCAAATATCAAGTATCAAAGATTTTAGTCCAATGTTTCTTTAATTAGTTTACTATACTTTTGCTATAGAATTTACCCATCTCCCTTCAGTGTAGGATTATAGTTATGTAGTCCTTATGGATTTTACCTGTTTGATGTTATAACAAAATCATAAATCAGCAAAAAAGAAATAATAAATCAATTACCCACTGATTTACGCAATCTCCATCTTAGTTCAAGCAATCTCCATCATAAATCAGTTTGAATTTTGCTACTAACTAAATAAAAACTGACTGCCATATTTAAAGGTTGAAGGTAAATTTAGTCAACATTTACAATTACCATGTGAAAGAACTGTAAAGTAGCAATCAAAATAGCAATGACAATAACTTATTGGGATTCTGAATTTATTGGTTAAATGACAATTAAGGAACAAAAACTATTAGGCCGAGTTATACTTTAAAAACTTTTATTGATTTTCTTAATTAGACCTATAATCGTATCCTCTTTTCTGTATCTTCCTGCAAAGACAAAACATGAGTAGTATTTGAATTGTTTTAGGCATTTTTGGCAGTTGAGACAAGGGGTATGTAGAGATCATGACCTCCATATGAGTTTTTTTTTTTCAGATAAATCATATTACATAAGAAGCAAATTATAAATTAGGCTAAAGTATACTTTTGGTCCCTTATGTTTGCATCAAGTTTCAATTTAGTCCTTTATGTTTGGAAAGTACACGTTTAGTCCTTTTTTGTTAACACTGTTAGTTCAACTTAACGGAAAATGAAAATTTAACAATTTTAAATGATTATTTTGTAATGTAATTGGACCAAAAATGATAAATTTTGAAAATATAAGAATATTTACACTCAAATATTTTAATCTGAACATTTTTTCAGTATTTAATAACCATTTAAAATTGTTAAGTAACATTTTCCGTTAAGTTAAACTAACGGTGTTAACAAAAAAGGACTAAAAGTGTACTTTCCAAACATAAAGGACTAAATTGAAACTTGATGCATACATAAGGGACTAAAAGTATACTTTAGCCTATAAATTATATCACTTTTCCCCACTTCTTCCCCTTTTGCTTTACCATTGCTATTATTGAGTTATTAATTGTCCAGCGTCTACAACCCCAAAATCAAATATAGTCATTGCCAAAGTACTGAGAGAGAAAGAAATAACACAGACACACACATTAAATATAACAAAATAAAAACTCATTTAAAGTCATTGGATGTTTTCTGAATTTTCAAAACAGACTTCTCAATAATCCCTTTAAGCTCTATTACTTTGTTTGTTGATATTCATCTTATCAAAAATTAATATTAGTATTAGTATTAATATCTAATTGACACTAGATCAGAGCAATCATTTGTTACTTACAATACAAAATTAGAATCAAGAATGACCATTTATTGCCATGATTTTTTTTTATCGAAATATTGCCATGATTTCAGTTGTTACACTTTTGCTATATGTATCCTATTTATGACTTCATTAGTTAAATGATTCACTATCTTCCAAATTGTTATATAAAACTCATTGGATCAAACCTAGGGTGTGTGGTTGAGTGGCAAAGACTCATTCACCCTTAACCAATTGTCTGGGGTTCGATCCTTGGCGTTGGGTATGGAGAAATATTAAATCTCCCAGGCCAGCTATCCCACCCTTTGAGGTGCCTACAAATCAGCGGGGGATTAGTCTCTCACTTGTCGAGTGAGGGGATACCTTGATCATGGATAAAAAAAACTCATTGGATCAAAAATGGCTTCTAATTATCCAATGAAAATGAACCAGTTTTGGTGCAAATTTTGAATCATGACTAGCCATTTATTGTCATAATTTCATTTGTTACACTTTGCATATATTTATCCCAATTACACACTCATTAATTAAATGATTTTCTAGCGTACATGATGCATGTCTAGCCATTTATTCCCATGATTCAATGTGTTGCATTTTATCTAAATTTATCCCAATAATGCCCTTAATAATAAAATGACTTACTAGCATCCAAAATGTTATGCAATGCTCATTAGATTACATGACTTCTGATTTTCCAATGAAAATGGTCTGCTTTTAGTTCAACATTTTCATCATTTGCTGATAAAAAACTTTTTCATCATGACTAGACATTTATTTTCGTTATTTCATCTGTTAATTTTTCTATATTTATCCCAAATGTGCCTCATTACTAGCCAAGACAAAAGCATCCAAAGTCCAAACATATATAATGGATAGAAACAAAAAAATTAATGCCATATATAATGAAACTCCATTGCCATGATTTCATTGGTTACCCTTTTCCTATATTTATCCCAATTATACCCTCATTAATTAAATGATTTACTAGGATCCAATATGTTATTGTTAATTAATTCACAAATCTTATGTTTACATTCAAATTATATAGAGGTTTAGATTTTTAACCAAGTTATGGAATTAACCTTTCTAGAATTATACTGTTAACTAAAATTTGAACAAAAATTATATATCATGTGAACATGTGTGTATGAATTATGCAAGTCTAATAATATATGACTTGAGAATAGTGGAATAATACTCTTTATTAAAAAAAACTCAATTCAAATATCTATTGCAATTGTGGCACAATGAAAACTACTATTAGAAAATCCCTATATCAGATAAAAAATAGACTAGAAAAATATAATATCCAACACCACTTATATTTTATAACTAGCAATTCCCCGTGTAATGCACGGAAAGTAATTATTAAAAAAGATCATTTAAAATTATTCGTTAAATGTTTACTAATTTAATAGTCAATTATATCAAATTATTGTATTTATAATAATCATGATCCGTTTATTGCGAATTAAATGATTTTGATACAAAAATTTCGGAGTTTCAAAACTGAATCCAAGCAAAATAAAAATTAATAATAAAACGAATTCAAAAAATAGAAATTAAACTGAGTCTATTTGAATTGTTTTTTTTTAACTTGAAATAATTAAGTAACCATGTGGTCCAATTATATTTTGGCAAGTAGTAGAATAGGAATGTTGCCACTACTTTTAGTATATATAATATATTTTTTTTTATCCTTTATCAAGGTATCCTCTCACTCGATAAGTGAGAGACTAATCCCCGCTGATTTGTAGGCACCTCAATGGGTGGGACAGCTGGCCTGAGAGATTAAATGTTTCTCCATACACTCAACCACACACCCCGGGTTATATATAATAGATTTCTTCTCAAACTTAACAATCAATATAAATATAAAGTAAATAGAAACTAACCTTTTTGTAGGAAGCTAGGAGCTAACCTTTGTAATCCCATGTAGTAAACATATTTCCCTAAATTTTATGTATTTATTTAATTTCATAAATTTTTGGAATACTAATTTCATATAATAATATATACACACTAACATTTTGAACTCTTACTTCGTTTCTCTCCCTCTCTCTTAGTTCCTAGGGATATAATTGACCTCTTTTAGTGTAAATTTTGTATCATGACTAGCCATTTAGTGTCATTATTTCATCTGTTACACTTTACCTATATTTATCAGGATAATACCTTCATTAATTAAATATTTTTGAACCATTCAATATGTTATCCAGCATTCATATGATCAAATATGAGTTATGACTTACCAATCAAAGTAAACCAATTTTGGGAAAGCCAATTAATTGAATTATAACCTTTTCTATTACAGTGGATACTAATTAGAAATTGGAAATTTAAACCTCAAGATTACATTAAATGTCTAGTAGTTTTTTTTAACTGAATTTTTTTTAACTGAAAATGTCCATAGTAGTTGAACACACAATATAAGATTTTTAGTTACATGTGTATATTTACATGTAACTAAAAAGTGAGGAATTCTTATTTTATTTCTATGGAATTTACATGTGTATACTTGAACCACTTATTTTAATATGGTGCTTGACAACAAATGTTTGTGAGTAGATTTGACCCTTTACCTGTTTGCATAAAAAAAAACTCTTTAGTTATATCAAACTAGAAATTTGTTGCATAGTCTAATAAAAAATGAATATGTTGGATATAAATTGTTACTCTTTTATTCCTATTTATAAGACATTTATCTATTTTTCACTCATACTAAGAAAATTCTAAAATCTTATTAAATCTGCATGAAACGGTTAGACCTTTTTAACTATACCCTTAAATAATACTTTAAAAATAATAATATAAAATATATATTAAGTGGTGAGAGTGTACACTATACTAACAACCCACTAATCGATTTGTGGGTATGTAGCCCCAAAATAGGCTCACAATGTAAGTACCATATTTATTTTTAAAATCATTGTATTAACTACCTTTACCAAAATAATTGATAATCATTATTATTTGTCTCATATGGTATGCCTAATGAATATATTTTAATCACTTGAATTAAACTATCAACCCCCCCCCAAACAACGCTTAAAATAAGTGGGTATTTTTTTATCAAAAAAATAAGAAGAATTATTACTAAATATTTATTTCAAATGAATATAATTTGATTCTAACAAATTAATTGATAATTAATAAGAATTTGTTACTCAATATTAATGCTCAATATCAATTATTAATGGTAATGATTTTGTGGTAATATTAATGCAAAGTATTTTGTTTCAAAATTGTATTTTTGGTGCCGAACTGCCAATCGAAAATTTGGTTTCCAGATATTAGAGAATGGAGTTTGACTCTTCTTTTATTTTTATAAATGCCCCCTAATTTGGAGATATAAAAACTATTTAAATATATTAACTTTTTCTATTTGATATAAATGCATAAATGGGACAAAAACATTTTTTTATTACATATATACATATGCACAAGTTTTTTACTAACTCATTTGTTTTGAATAATAAATAACTACAAATAAAATTGGGAAAATTAGAGTAAAGGACTTACTTATGAGTATTTATATAGCATGAAGATCCAAAAAATTGAAATTATTTGGGAAGATCAACTATAAAAAGAATTAGCCGAAGTAAACTTTCAGGTGGAAAGGTGCCGGGGCGAATTTGGTTCTCTTTCGGAGTTGAGATTTGGATGAGGAAGGTTGGGGGATGGAGTTTAAATCTTCTTTTATTTTTTTACATGCACAAGTTTAATTCTTTACTAAGTTAAAAATATTACATGTAATAAAAATTCAAAATATTTGGAAATACAACTACAACATATGTTTTGTCCAAACGAACTTTCAAATGGGGAAGGCCAGGTGCTAGGGGAATTTGTTTTTTTTTTGGGGGGGGGAGTTGGGTTTGCACGGGGGGGTTCGGGATGATGCTTGACTGTTCTTTTTGTTTTTATACACAGATAAGTGTGGTTCTCAATCAATTTAAAAATATTACTTGTCATGTAAATTTATATTTTTTGAAACAATTAATTGTTAATGATAATAGGTATCGCATCGAACTGAGATTTACATAATGGTTGGATAACAAGTTTAGTGTCGTTTTTAGGTGTTTTAAGAAGATATATTTGGGAAGTAAAAGGGGTCTGGAGTTTTTATTTTCATAGTAATTTAAATATTACACATGGTATAATTTCTATTTTATTTTCTAACTCATTTTGATTCTCGATATTTCTATATTATTAGCATTTTGCCTTTGAAAAAAATGTAGTATTAGGATTTGGAAGCGTTATAGTCACATTGTTAAAAGAATCTTACATAATAGAAACATGGTGAATCTGAGAGATCAGTATTGCGGGTTAATGCACCATTATAATTAACTCACAAAACAAACACGTCTGATTAATAACTATTGATGTCTTGTCATTACACAATTTTTCCTTCCTCATTTTCAATCATTTTACAAAACCTTGACATTTTTTTATGTTAACTATTTTCTTACACCAACCAATTGATTTAATTAGATTATGCCAAATGATTATTTAGATTTTCACAAACTTTTTTCCTAACACCAGTTGCCTTATATTGTGCCAACTATTTCCCCATCACATATAAAACTTTAATTCACGTGGAACATCAAAATACCTTCAAATTAAGACGATATGTGATATTTCATTAAGAATAAAAACATCCATGTGCATTGCATGGGGTAGGCCACTTGAATAAAATTTAAGTGGCAATAGAAATAAGGGAAGTCGTTTTAATAGGAAATAAAATTTAATTGATTTTAACCACCCCATGCCAATTTTATACTTAATAAACCGGGAATCACATTTTAGTGTTAAGTATTGATCATTGATCAACCTCAAATGAGGGATGATAAAACTAGCCAAGTCGATTACCATGATTGTACCTGTTTGTTGTTAATAAAAAAATGTGCGAGATTCGTTACTCTATGATAGACAATATATAAATATGGTTTTATTAGTCTTCTTATATCCCTCAATAATCAAAAGTCAACAATTTAATTTAGTTTGAAAATGACTATCATACATAATTAAAATTAAACTTCAATCGTCTTATATGAATTAGTCTAGGACTACTAATCATGTTAATACTAAATATAAGATCAAGTGATAATAAAACATCGCATAATACAATAGCATCCCCGTGCATCGCAGGGAGTCTATCACTAGTTTGCTTCTATTGGTCTCAAACATTGCAAATAACTTGAAGAAGTGAGTGCCCTTAAAAGGGACCATATGAATATGAAAATTGTAAAAATCTTAACGGATTGGAAGATTGGAGTTTTCTCTCTATGTATATTAATTTGACTTATAAGCTAAAATATGATCAAATAATATACAAAATACTATATTATTATGAAACAGTTGATTTCGCTTTCTTAAGATTAGTTATTAGAGGTTACAGTTGACCCCTATATTTAAAAATAATTTAATGGAATTTATAACATTTCCTTTAAATATGCAACGGAGACTTAGATCAATCAAATATTTTGATCATGTTTTTAAATGTATTGCCTGTAAATGTCATTTCTGTAATTTGAGTGTTTTTCCTGACATTTTCCCTTGAACTTCACCAAATTACCATCCCATACCATAAGTCCATAACCCCATAGAAGGAAGGTATAGACTTCTCAATACTAAGGAAGCTTTAGCAAAGGAATTTCAAGCACTGAAAAGTTTTCTTTTAAAAAAAAATCTTAAATTAAATGCACTGGACGTAGTCCCTCCGATCCTAATTATAAGTCGCCTTTGACTTTTTTTTGGAGATGTTAAGTTTACAAAATATGTTACTCCCTCCGTTCCTAAATATAAGACCTAGATAACTTTTTTTTGGAAAGATTAAGGTTGCGAAATAGGTTATTAAATGATGACATATTTGATATCTTTTTAGATTATCCATTAGCTTATAGGTAAAATAAACTAGTTTAAGAGAAAAAATTAGGTAAATCAATTTATAATTAACTTATTTTTTGCTTTTTTTAGGATTTTTCAAAAAAGTCATCTAGGTCCTATATTTAGGAACGGAGGGAGTATTAAATTATAACATATTTGATAAATTTTTATATTAGTCATTAGTTTATAGGTTAAACAAACTAGTTTAAGATAAAAAATTAGCTAAATCAATTTATGATTAAATTATTTTTTTTTTATGATTTTCCAAAAAAGCCAAAAGACGACTTATAATTATAATTAGGACCGGAGGGAGTATATATTATTCTCTCACTCTCACTTTCGTTTTCTCTTTTTGGTGGGCGCCCATTTCCGGTGAGTCTCTTCTTTCTATTTCAACCCTTTATTTCATTTCAAGGGATTTGAACTGATTAAATGAATGTTTATGAGTATATTTTTGTTGGGTTTTTGAGTTTGCCCACTTTTAACTAATTCAATGAATATTAGAGCTTATATGTGTAGTTCCCCTTAACAAATTTGTGTTTTGTGAGGTATTGTTGGTATGTTCATGGAACCACTCCTTTCATTTCTTACTGGAAACAATGCAAAGTGATGCTCAAATTATAGAAATGTTTGTTACAACTTCATGTATGAATTTTTGAAGTTGTCATGTTTTCCAAAAATGTAATCTTTTTCACTTCTCTGTTCGGTTGGGTTGGGGTTACTGGTTTTATTTTGGGTGTATGTAATTGGTGATTATAGCTTATGGTTGTTTTAAAGCATGCATGTTAATATCAATATTTATGTATTTTGCAAATTTCTGTTTTCATTGGGTTCACTTGTTCACTTCGGTCAACCCATTTCTCTGTTTTAATTTAATTTGGATAGTAATGTATGAAAGTTTCTGGATATTATTGTTATGTCACAACACAAAAAAATAGAACGAAGCTCTCTTTGCTATGTGTATGCATATATGTGACCTGTTTTATGTGTATTATATGTGAATGTTTATGACCTTTTATGATACACTTAAAAATCGTGGTTCTTGTTGGCTGTGACATGATTCTGTAATTATAATGGTTTAAATTCTTTTTGTTTATGTTATGAACAATGCTTAAGAGATATGCAGAGAAATATGATATTGATGACCTTTGAAGTGCTCTTGGAGAAATTAGGTTTAAAATGTTATGTGATAGACTATTTCATTGTTGAGATAGACTAATAAGATTTAGATATACACACATGAGAGCTTTATGGGGTTGAGAATAGGAAATAATTAAATTGGTTTCATGCTGGTGTTGTGATTAGGAGTTGTTAATTTGCTTGGGTGATATAACTGCGATGTAGGATGAAGAGTATAGAGGAATTATTTTATTGTATTAAAATAGTGAAGATATATCAAGGATTTTAACAAGAGGGAAGCTGTTTTAGTTTTTAAAAGAAACGGAAGTAATGTTTATAAGTGATTCTTATGGAAATGTTTTGTTTACAAGTCTCAATGTTTGAATTGATTTTAATGTTGATGTTTTGGAAGTGGATTCGACTTTCTTGCATTATTTCTGTTTGTTTTGTTTGGCATATGAACTTTAATTTCTAAGCCATGAGTTATAGAAAATGCTGGAATATATGTTTTAGATGGAATTTGACCTTCAACTTCGTTTGCACCAACAGTTGAACCTGGTAAATTCAAACAAAGAGGAAACAGACTCATTAAGTTCTTAATGGAGTGTGTAATTGTAAGCACTTGAGGGAGATTCTTTGAGATTCTTTGGTGGTAGTAGCTTTGTTTGGCTTGGTATGTTTGTTTGATTGTATTGCCTTCTTGAAATTGAATGTTGAAGCATTTGGGAGACTTACAGAATTGTATTTGAAAGAGCATTTGGGTCTCTTAGAACTCATTTCTTCCGTGATAAATCTTGTTACTTCTGCTGGCCAAGGAACCACCTTTCTGTTTGATGGGGGAAAATTCATTCCTCCAAGAATGAAACTTACATCTGAAGAGAATGGGACCAAGTATCCTTATCTATTGGGCATTTTTACTCCAACCAAATGGGGCATCAATCCTCAAAGATACTTTTTTTCACGCCCACATTTTTTCCCTCAAAATGTTGGTTTAATTTCCCCCATACATTTTCTATTGTCAAAGCCATACATTTTCAGAATTGTGATGCGCAGAAGTTGGATGAAATGCTTCATAGTTGCCCTCCTGCACTTAACTCTTTTATCACTTCATATGTTCGCCAACATGATGCTGTCACTGCCTGGGCAATCTTTCATCGTATGCGTCATGTGCGCTCTGACATTGATGTTTATACTTTCACCCCTATTTTGGGTGCATGTTCCATGTTATCTGGTCCAGAGCGTGGCAAGCAAGTCCATGCCTTGATGATCAAAACAGGTTGTGATTCTGGAACTGTGATCGAAACTGCTCTTATGGACATGTATTCCAAATATGGGCTTATGAGCGAGTCATTGAAGGTCTTTGAAGAGATGGAATGCAAGGATGTGAGGACTTGGAATGTTTTGCTTTCAAATTTTTTACGGCACAATCATCCTCTTGAAGCACTTGGTGTCTTGAAAGCCATGAGGAGGGAGAATGTGGAACCAAATGAATTTACTTTGTGTTCTGTGCTTAAAACTTGCGCTTCTCTTAAAGCCTTGAAGCAGGGAAAACAAGTTCACAGTTTGGTGGTAGTAGTGGGTTCTGATTTAGTAGTGCTGAGTACTGCTCTTATCGACTTCTACTCGAGTGTAGGGCACATCTCCGAAGCTTTAAAAGTGTTTTATACATTGAATTGTACAAGAGACGACAAGATGCACAACTCGTTGATTTCTGGGTGCTTAAGGAATAAAAGGTATAAGGAGGCATTCTTTGTCATGCGTGAGATAAAACCTAATGTTGTAGCCCTTACCAGTGCCCTTGCAGCTTGTTCTGAGAATTCTGATTTGTTGATAGGGAAACAAATCCATTGTGTTGCTGTACGCCAGGATTTCATGTCTGATACCCAGTTATGCAATGTCCTATTGAATATGTATGCAAAATGTGGCAAGATTTTGCTTGCTCGGTTGTTGTTTGATAGAATCAGTCAAAAAGATGTTATCTCCTGGACAAATATGATCGATGCATATGGGAACGATGGGCATGGGCATGAAGCTGTTATGCTGTTTGAGCAGATGGGTGGGAGTGGGAGTAATGTACTCCCAAATTCAATAACCATTTTAGTTGTTTTATCTGCTTGTGCTCACTCTATGTTGGTGGAGGAAGGACGAAAGATCTTCCATTTTGCAAGGGGAAAATACGGTCTTGAACCTGGTCCAGAGCACTATGCCTGCTTCATAGATATCTTAGGTCGAGCTGGTAGTATAGATGAAGCATGGTCTGTTTATTATGGTATGGTTGAACAGGGTACTAAGCCTACTGCAGGAGTTTGGGCAGCATTGTTGAATGCTTGCAGCCTTAACATGGATGCTAAAAGAGGTGAATATGCTGTTAAACATCTATTGGAGTTGGAACCTGGTAAATCTAGCAATATTGTTCTTGCATCAAATTTTTATGCAGCCATTGGAAGGTGGGATTGTGTTGATGAACTGAGAAATTTGATGATCACAAAGGGGATATTTAAGGAAGCTGGGAATAGCTGGATTAATGTTACTGGCTCTAGTCAAGTTGCCAAGTCTTTGACCGCTTGACTATTTATCTGTTGCTCTTGCTTATGTTTAGATCGAGGGAAATGAAGAAGGAGAACTGAATTTACATGACATTGTCAGTCGTATCGTGAAAGATTTTTGTGGGTGAAATCACTCTGAGAAAGGATTTTTATGCAATATTGAAATGTTACATTATACATGTCAGGTAACCATCAAATAGTATGTACTTGAGTTGATGGTTACCTTATTCCAATGGAAAGGAAAAATTGAAGAAAGAGATCAAAGGAAAAAGAAATGAATGAAAAATAACTTTTTTTTAACATTTATTTAAAATCATTGTGGGAGACCAAGGAAAACGTTCGGTGAACTTATACAACGAGATATATTGGTCAATAATATACCCAAAGAGTTGGTTACTGATAGAGCACAATAAAGTCATATGATCCATGTAGCAGACCCACGTAGTGGGATAAGTTTATGTTGTTGTATTTGAAAATCATCATATTTTAAACAGTGCAGGTGAATCTTGTGAGGTGTTCAGCTTGGCCCAATGTGAAAGATTTCACACTAGTGGAGACTTGCGAAAAATTTTCACAGAAGATTATATCCTTATTGGAAGATTATGTTTCTTATATCATATGCCTCTTATTTCATACAATGGTAAAAAGGTATTGTGAGTTTTGGCACTTCAGCGTCAATTTTGAGTTTTGGCCTTTCCTGAGCTTACTCTGAATTTTAGAACATGAAATAAACACCAAATAGAGAGAGACCTACGCCTTCATCACAGCATAATAAATTCTTGCTGTCAAGACCTTTTGTTCTGATAGATTGTAAATTAGGCCTCTCCCCTTCACACATACGTTTTTCCGCTTCATAACTAGGACAATGCAGTAGTTTACTTGGGTTTTGTGTTTTTAACCTCTTGAGGAAGGAGAGAGAGGCTATGAAATTTCTGGTTATGACTGGCCATCATGAAAATGAAAATTTTCTGCAGAAGTTCATCTTGAGGTTCATGCTCTCCCCATTCCTGCATTCTGCATGTTTTTAGATCAAGGGATATGAAAGGTAAGTGAAGGTTTGACTTTGATCAAATTAAGAATTCACTTTGTTTAGTCCTTTATGCTTCCATTCATCCAAACATAACACTGTCTCCTTATAATTCCAGGATATGTTTTCCCCTTGATGCAGGGGCACTGATATTATTCAGAATAATCCATTTCAAATTTACTTATCATCAACTCCGCAAGTGAGAGTCATGAGTTTGACTCCAGTGGAGGATTCTTTTCAACGTTACAAATGATGGATTGTTTTGATGTCACTCACCAATATGATCAAATGTATACATATAAAGCAAGCAACTTCTATACCAAAATCGAAAGGGGATCTGTTTCAAACATAGTGACATGATCCATACTTTGTAATATAGTAATAGCTTAAAGTTTGGACTATAACAGAATTCATATTTGATGCTACCAAAATTTTGATAAAAATTCCGCAAGTGTAATTTTGATAAAAATTCCGCAAGTGTACGGATCGTAAATAAGTAAAGTGGTAAATCTAAGGTCGATCCCACAGAAACTCGGACAATTAATAACTAGACATTAGATCTCCTATTTTCATTCAAGTTGAGTTAATACAAGAAAATTGATTTTAATTATCTAACATCTAAGAAAATAAAATAAAACAAATATTCACACAGATGAAATTCACGAGTCAAAAGAACAACCTAGAGTCACTAATCCCTTATATGCTTCTTAGATTTTATTCCCACTAAATTAATTATGAATTAATCCAACTAGCTAATCTAGAGTACTAGTGTTTATAAATGCCTTTCGGTTTCCACCTATATCCTTGCCTAGCTTAATTACACAATGTCTTACACTAATTTACTAAGCCAATTAATATCGGTACCGCTCTAATGTGACTATGTAGGGCTTCTAGGTATATGTCTATCCTAGTCGCAAATCAGATTAAAAATTCAATCCTACACTATTCAATCTCATGGTCTATTTAAAATTCTCTCTTTCAAGTCCAATTCTAAATTCCCTAAACATGTCTAATGGTGATCAAACACTAAACAAGTTAATCAATAATAGCAAGATTAAATAAACTAGATCAAATTAACTTTAACTAAATAGTGGGAAATAAAATATCCAGCTCAAGCCCAAGCCCAAGCCCAATAAAATAAAATCTTCCATTTTATAATGGTTGATCTCCTTAATCAATTAGGAAAGATCCAGCCCAAGCTCAAGACTCATTCTTTCCTTTTTCTTTTGTTTCCAAATCTTCATTGTCCTATTATAAGAGAAAGAAAGGAAATAGAAAATAATCACCATAACTCAATCATATAATCTCATTAAAAAGAAACTTTCCTTTAAAATATTTTCTTTTATTATTTCAAGTTTCCTATTTCAATTAAATTTCATATTTTTAAAATAATTACACATATAATGCTCAAATAACTTTCTTTCCAATTCACATCAACTCTATTAATTATTTAATTAATGACTCCCCAAATACAACAAAATATTTCAAAAATACACTAAATATGGGGAGTCATCAATATTTGTTTAAATTTTAACAAAAATTTTATATATAGAAACCATGTAAACTAGATATTAAAATCTGATACATGGTTTAGATGGAAATAGATGTTTTCGTATGTGGTTTCTCTGATTTGAAATCAAATTTCATTTCATGAAGTTAGAAATTATATTATGAGGAATTGGATGGTCACTCAAGATTTTCATTAGAGAAGCGGATACTTAAACTAGTTGGTTAGACGTGATACAATTTTAGAAAATTATGTTAGTAGATATTCACTTTGATTTACAAATGTAGTTCTTATTTAGGGATTCATCTTAGTCCTAAATATACTACACACTCCCGTATTAAAATCATAAAAAAGTTATTAAAAAATTGAAAATAATAAACAAAATCATTATAATCTACTATTAATGTTATGTCTATAGTTTAAAATTATGTGGTATCCATATTATTATTGCAATGTCTTTGAATTTCGATAAACTAAACACACGTATATGAGGTACTTAACCTTTTAGACAACATATTTGTGGAGACAACATATTTGTGGAATATACGGTTCATGCATCACCCTTATGTATATCTACTTTTCGTATTTTTCTTGCACTTTTCTTGCACGGGCCCATTCAACTATAGTATCTACTTTTCGTATTTTTCTTGCACGGGTCCATTAAACTATTTTTTTATCAAACATTAAACTATTTATTAGAATTAAGACAAATGTCATCCTTCAAATGTCAAATTACCAATATATCTCTTCACCCTTATGTTTACTTACTGGAAGATTGTATTAATTTCTATATATTTCTTTCTAAAAAAATATTCCAGAAAAACTAATGACAATATCTTCAAATATCAACCAAAAAAATTAGTACAAACTGGCACACAAACTTCCACCCAACTTATCGCTGCAACTGCTCTTTCAAATTCCCAAGAGGGCCAAAACCTCTCTCTTTATTTTCCTCTTTGCTACAATTGCAACTGCTAGTGTTCAAATTTGTACCACATTTCAAGCACATCCCTTTGCATCTCGGATCACATATTGCAGTAATGGTAATCTCAAGATGTATCCTGTCTCTTATGTTCTTTGAAATGTCAATTTCTTTCTCTTCAGGAGGAAAGTGCAGCTGATCATCTATGTCAATCAATGCATCATTTTCGTCGTCCTCGTCATTGTCATCATCTTTATCATTGTTATAGATATCTTTCCCGTATATTGTACCCATGTCGATAGTCTCCAGTTCAGCAACCGGTTCATCAGTGAGCAGGAGGCAAAATTCAGAGAATATACCCTCACCAGCTGGCTCACCACACCTTCAATTCAACAGTACATTCAAATAAAGCTAATTTAATGAAACAATAAGAAGAGACTGAAGATATCTAATTGGTGTGAGAGACTGAAGATATCTCACATCTAATTGGTGTGAGAGACTGAAGATATCTTTGAGCAATACGATGATTAGATCCTCACTAGTTCAAATATCACTCTACCAAGAGGACCAAACAAAGACAAACATTGAACATCAAAGAAAACCATTCCATATAATTCTTAAACTGATCTTAAAAATAAGATGGAAGTATAACATTACAATTACTACTGTTACACTCATGATATACAAAGGACATCAATACCATTCCAGCTCACATTATAATCCCAACAAGAGAACTGTCTTTACAATCTCCAAAAAAACAAAGCCAGAATCGAATCATCATTGCAAGTAGATATGAACCAGACTAATCTATCCTAATTCCAATTGCATAAAAGCTGAAATGAATGAAACCACCATTAAGCTAATCGAAGATACTCTATGGTGCACAAAAGAACTTTACCACAATGATGAAAGTCACAAACAACAAACAGAAGCAAAATATAAAATATCAATATAGTGTATAGACACATAACTTTTATGATCTGAAGAGTATATTTATAACAAAGTAAATCACAGGTAGGCAAACATACATGTAAAAATACCAGATTTGCTTAAAATCAGGATAAGTTAAAGAAGGCAATACCTATTACAAGCAAGGGAGATGACAGTTTTTATGATCCCATCAAGCCTCAACTTTTTCTTCTTTCTGGTCACATCTATGGAGATCTGAACAGGCGTTCCATGCGGATAATCCTTCACGGCTTTCATAAAGCGCAATCCCATAACAGAAGCCTTAGACTTAGACACATCAGTTGAAAGTTTTCCTAAACCTAATCTTTCCAAGGTAGTGCAATACTCAAGGTGAGAAATTGAAGCATTTCTCTTGTATATAACTGCACCTTCCCATGGTGACCCTATATCTTCAAGTTCTCCTTCATCATTATCATCATCATCATCATCCAAATCCAATGACATTGTCCTTTCTTCAGTAAATGATTCACTACTAACTCCCTCACACCTAAAGGCATACTTACTAAGACTATTTGGTACATTTCTAAAGATGGGAAGAATATTTTCTGTTGTACAATTCAGAATTGTTCTATGTTTAAAGGGAATGTATGAAATACATGAAGGTTTCATATGGAAATCCAAATTACAAATTTTACATTGAGTGAAATGCCAAGCTGAAGTAGAAAATGATGGGAATACAAGTGACATTTTCAGTATCTTGTTTCAGTGAAGCCAAGACCTAAGTCAAAAAAAAGATGTATACAGTATTAAGATAATGGTACAAAAAAACAAAAAGAGTTGAAGTTGAATTGCAACTTCAAGATATAACTAACACCACAGCTTTCATTGCACACAAAATTTTCAAGTATATAGCATACCAAAATTGAATCCATAGCACAACAAAATCAGTAATGTACATTCATTTAGCACATCTAAATTACAATTATAAAACTAACTCAACTTCACCAAGGCATCATAAAAATTTAAAATTTCAAAGAGTAAAATTTCAGAATCATCCTCCCTCCCTTTTCTGCATCACCCAACTGAACAAAGAAAGCTTTGAACAAACTCCATTCTCAATCATAGTATCATCAAGAGGCATCAAACAAGAAATGGCAACACTCTTCCAAATATTTTTGGACTTGAGAACAAGAATTGGGCAGTAAAATAAAATACAAAAATCTGCAACTTCAAAATCGCCCAAACTCAAAAGATTCCACAAGAAAGCTTGAAAATGAAGTAGGATTTTGATCACAAATTTCATCCCCAAACAGACCCAATTGGACATATGAAAACAGAAGCTAAAAAAGATTGCGAATTTCTTCATATACTTTACATGCATGAACTAAAACATTAATAATCAATCTTATTACACACTATATTCACAAAATACCCACCACAAACACATGTTAGAGAATGGGTCAGAAATAGAGGATGACTAAGTATATGTGAAAACATCAACTCAAGCAAAACAATCATACAAAGCTAAATAACCACGTTAATATACACAAACAGATTAGTTAAAATAAAAATGTTGGAGGTTTTTGAATGATAAAAGTAGAAGCTTAGGTGACTATTGAGCTCACCAAGAGTGTTGAAAGTCTTCTTCACCTTTTCCGTTGACTTCACCGTCGCCGGGCGAGCAAGGATGAGAAAGTGAAGGGTGGCCAACAGAGAGAGAGAGAGAGAGAGCTTTGGAGAGTGGAGATGATAAGTGGGCCCCACTGCTCATAAGGATAATAACTCATGTTTGAAGTCCACGTGCTCTTATTAATCATGCCTATGTAAATACCAATTTGCTTCTTGAGAAAATGTCATTTAAATTCCTCCGAATATATAAAAAGACAATTCAGGAACTCAAACTTTCAAAAGGACCATGAAGGAACTAGGACCTAGTTGACATTTTAAAATTGTGTGAAAAGACAAAATTGCTCTAATCATAAAACAGAAATTACTAACCACCCTATTGAAAATGGTGGGTGTAAGGGTGGTTAGTAATTTCTGTTTTACAATTAGGGCAATTTTGTCTTTTCACACAATTTTAAAATGTCAACTAGGTTCTAGTTCCTTCATGGTCCTTTTGGAAGTTTGAGTTCCTGAATTGTCCTTTTGTATATTCGGAGGGATTTAAATGACATTTTCCCCTATTTCTTTCCCGTCGAGTGCGAATTAGTTTATTGTCAATAGAAACTAAATTAAATTAGTGTGAGTGTTTAGCAAATACAAATGATATACTCCCTGGGATTCAAAATATTTCTAATGTTTACGAATTTTTCTCAAAATATCTTTACCAATGCTCCGTAATTAATAGACAAGAAGAGAGGGAGACTGAAGTTAATGTTACTTATTGATAGATAAGAAGAGATGGAGAGTGAAGTCAATGTTCCCTAATAGACAAGAAGAGAGAAAATGTGGGGGTGAAGGTGGATAGTTAGGGTATATTGGTAATATCATGTCATTTTAAATAATTTAACTAACATTCTTAATCTAATCAAATTAGGTAAATTAGTCTTATATTTCAGACCGGTGGAGTAATGTTTTTATATGATTTGTTTGACCCTGGTCTTACCAATATATCTATGCGGGATATAATGTCCCATGCCCATCCAGACATTTCTTAAACCTTGATAATATGTATGAGACAATTACAGGTAAGTGACATAAATTTCAAAATCATTTTAACTAGTTGAGTAGAGAGATTAACTTGTTGAGTAGAGACTCTGACTAATATAAATCTCTTTATGTGATTTTAAAATTCAATTGTCATTTATTTACGATTTTACCTGATAATTATTGTTCGTCATTGAACACGTTTACCGATGTGACACAAATTCGATGTACATAGCTGAAATATTAAGAAAGAAGGAGACTTCAATTCGTAAAAGTTTACATGTGTTAGTTCCACATGTTTTTGAATGAGTTTAAAATAAGTTTACAACTTATGTTTTGAAAGGAAAATAAATGGTATGATTTTGAATAAAATAATATATATGAACTCTATAAAAAAATAGAATATAGGGAATAATATATTTTTTTTTGTCAGAAGGGAATAATATATAGTTCAAACAAATGCTTTATAATTTTTCAGAATTGGTCAAAATGGACAGGGTAGCACCCCTTGCCCAATGGCCACCTCTGCCGAATAAGTAGCCCGGCCCTGCCCCTATCCAAATTTTTTTGGACTATTATTTTCGGGCTGGGCAGGGCAATTCTTTGTTTTTTTTGCTCAAGTGGGCATGTTGGGTGGCTAGACACTATACTCATCCCTACTTAATTTAATTAGATTAAACAATAAATCATAAATTTTTGGGATGGAGTAATTGATACATCATTACACAGAGCTACCCTTGCCATTAACAACAAACAGATATGTACAAGATGAACAGAAAAATAAGAAAATATCTACACACAGCTACTCAAAATATTCGAACCCTGTTGTCTATATGACAAAAGATATGTCTGCAAGTGTTCTTCCCTCCTCTGTGATTTCCTCTAAAGCCTTCAAATGAACAATTAATGTAACAAAGATAATAAGAAGAGCAACTTTCATGTTTCTTAATTTTTAATGGTTGAATCCCGTGCGTGCGTATGAATAATTGAATATGATCTTCTAGTATACTTCCACTGCACCTTCGACTCTCAGCATATCACTGTCCATGTCCATTCATCAACCACCTTGCATAACCTATATGTATTTATATATCGCCACCATATCAACAACATTGAACACTAAAATCATAGTCCACATTCCTAGATTAAACTCCAGAATGAGTAGAACCACCTCGACTAATACAAGCAAAATTCCATAAAAAATTATCAAAGTCTTAACCTTTCTGAAAGAAACTTGAAATGTGGGATTTAACAGCCTTTTCTATGAAGCAAGGAAAGAAGAGGAAAGTGGCAAAAGAAATGGAATTTCACAGTAAGAACAATAGACAATGCGATCAGTAACAGAATGAAGCAAACAAGACAAGGGCAGAGAGCTACCACAAAGAAACCATTTTTTCTCTTCTCCATTTTAATCTTAAACGCTCTTGTTTGTACCCATAAACAGTATACTCATTGAACTACAATTTATAAAGAGGAAAACAAAGAATAGAAGAGAAGAAAACAATTTGATTGAGTAGAGGTGCAACATTTTGCTGTGGTTGGGAGTTTGATGGATGGTGAAATGGCAATTGGCAAAAGCCATTAGGCGACTGGTCGTTGTTTAAGCTTAAATCTTGTTTATGAAGTAATTATTGTTTATAGTACAATCTTTCTTCCAAAAATGTAAAATATAGTGGTAATGAATTCTAATCAGTATCTTTGCTACATAGGGTTGGAAAATGAGATGGACAGGAATATTAAAGAGTGGAATGGGATAAACCTTCACTTGCTAGAGCATCCACAAGACAATTATAATTATTTTTTTCATCTAAACTAGAATTTCTTTACTCAAAAATAAATTATAAAAAAAGCCTTCAAGAGTTTTATCCGTAATCAATCGCAGCCTGTTGAATAAAAGGTTGAGTTGATCAAACGAGCAAAAGTTACCTTATAAAAAGACTTAGTTGATTGGTCAAATGTATGGAAAGTTTTTCTATATTCAATAATCTTGAGTAAGCATAATTTGCCAATATCTATGAATAGAAAATCTAATGTTATCATTTGTATAATTTTTTAATTAAAAGCGTAAACACTAATAACTTGAGTTACTAGCGGTGATTGATTGAATGACATCACTACCTCAAAGAGCATTGTTATTTGCCTCTATAAAATCCGACACTAGAATAATCTTCCTAAACATTTTGTTCCGACATAGATTTAGACAATAAATGAGCAATCAATTCAGCCATCACCTGACGAACCCTAGTTACTTTGCAGCTGAAACATGCAATCCATTTGTCTTAAATGACATTGAATTAAACCTCCACAACCATTGCGTTCATCCTCCAATTCGGATTTCTTGAGAAATACTTACTCAAGAAAGTATAAATAAGCATTTGTTAAGCCCACTAGAAAGTTTTCAAGTGTTTATTCACGCCTATGAATTTTATTCACATATTCTATTTTGTGCCCAAATATGCAAGACTAAGGCCCAACTTATCTACTCCAAGTATAAGTGTTTGTTTTGGGCCTTTCATACACACACACACATATGTATATGTGTATGTATGAAAACCTCTTAAACACGTATCCTTTCTTATTGGGCTTTGACAACACTGATTTAAGGCAAAGTTACATAATTGCACTTATAAGTTCACATATCATATAGTTTTATTATTATTCTATTTCGTTAACTCGTTTACCACTCCAAATATTTTTGTTTCTCTCGGGCCACCCTCAAATTCATTGAATCACCAATTACAAGCCATAGCCCCCACCACTCAGAGAAGCTGCCAACACCTCCAACTTTGTAAACAAGACAAGCTTATAAGTATATTCAATTAAAACCACGGTAAAATCTTTATTTTGTTTCAGAAAAACTACATAGATTGAAATTCATATGCTCATGTTTGGCTACTAAAAATTATTGGCAAAAAAAGTTTTAGCAAATAAAATAATGATGATTTGCACACTATTTAACAGCGACTTGCATTCTCAGTTTAATATAGATTATTACAGCATGACAGTAGCACACTCTATTTTGATGCGCACGTAGGATTGTTTACGGGTACTATTAAGCTTCGGTGCAAAATTCCAAGAATATTTCCTTGTATTACCCCAACAAAAACAATTTTTTTTGCCAGACCAACAATAACAATTTACATAAACATACATACGCATAAACCTCAACTACCCTGTTGGGGATTTGAATATTTTGTAAAATTGAGAAAAGAGGGTTGAAGGAAAAAAATTTGAAAACATACATTTACAAAATTAGTTGACGTGCTACCCTCATGCTTCAACACACGGATTCTAATTATATATAAGTGAATGGGAAAATGTCATTTAAATCCCTCTGAATATACAAAAGGACAATTCAGGAACTCAAACTTCCAAAAGGACCATGAAGGAACTAGGACCTAGTTGACATTTTAAAATTGTGTGAAAAGACAAAATTGATAAAACAGAAATTACTAACCACCCTTACACCCACCATTTTCAATAGGGTGGTTAGTAATTTCTGTTTTATGATTAGGGCAATTTTGTCTTTTCACACAATTTTAAAATGTCAACTAGGTCCTAGTTCCTTCATGGTTCTTTTGGAAGTTTGAGTTCCTGAATTGTCCTTTTGTATATTCGGAGGGATTTAAATGGCATTTTCCCTAAGTGAATTTGTTTTTGAAATTTTTAGTCTTGTTTATGTGGTGTGTGCACAAGTTGGAATTCAACTCTAACGGGTAGATTATGATAAATTCGATTGAGTTTGGAAACGAATTCTTATAGAGCCCAATCCAAAATAACTACATAGGTCATTCGGCCTCGTAAATGATTTTGTTAATAAGATTATATGTTATTTTATTTTTACTTTGCTAATAATTTTTTCTTTTATACATGTTGAATCTAAAATAAAAATTAATTTATAATTATTATTCATTAATAAAAATTTAATTATTTTGAAGATGTACAGATTGCTTCTTGGAGGTTTGAAACTTATTTTAATTTAAAAAGAATTTTTTAAAAATTAATTAAAACAAGAAGCTTGTCCTTTGAATTAAGCATTCCCTTTACAATATTAGACCATTGTTCCTCAATTAAAACATGAATTCATTCCTTTTTTTTAGATAGAAATGTATTCCTCATTTTTTTAAATATAGTGTATGTATATATGTCATTGAGCAAACTTTACTTTAAACTTTTAGCAAAGCAGGCACACAAGTTATTATAGAGGAATTAACGCATTTATATATAGGAATAAATACAAAGTATGGTGTCATATGCAAACATGAAAAGATCGATGCTCTAGTACAGTGAAAAACAAAGAGATGAAAAAGAAACAGCGACACACAGAAAAGAAATGAAACATTGTTGGATGATATGAAAACAGATGAATACTAAAATGACAGACAAGAAGCTCTTGGTTCTATGGGAAGCCTCCCATATTTCCGTCTCGATGCTCCATTTATTTTAACATTTTTCATCCACATTGGATGAGAATAAGTCAAAAGACCTACTTTGGAAGCAAAAACTTAAGTGAATTACACATTGGCCCTTTTAGCTCTAGAGATTAGAGAAGCATGTTGAAGTTTGAAGGTTTCCTCTTCTTATTACTTATAACAAGTTGAAAGGTTTGTTCTTGGCTAAGGGTAAAGCAAAAATAAATTAAAATCTTATCGCATCACTGGGGTCAGCTATTGTTAAATTTACAATCTTGATAAAATGAAGGTCAAAAGAGACTAAGTTCAAAGTTAAAATGTGTGATGAAATTATTGTTACATGTGATTATTTATACATTAATTATTTAGAGTTGATATATTTATGATAATTAATCTATAAAAAATAGTCAAAATAATCAAATGGAAAATATTCAAAATTTTAGGTGAATAGTTTATTTAAATATAGAAAAGCAACCACCAGGAACTTGTGACCAAAAGATAGTTACACAATTATAAGATTAGCAAAGGATATGTGTGTAGTGTGTGTGTGTGTGTGTGTTTGTATATAACAGTGATGAATGTTGGGTTGTAAGGGATATATCAAATACATCAAGTAAGAATGCTGAATGAGTTGGTCACGTTGATAAGATAGTAATTGTGCAAATATAAAAGAAAATATATAATTTTCAACATGTATATCATTGAATTGTATGAAGGTAATTTTATATACAAGCTATGAAGAGATAGTTGCAACGCTGTTAACATTAATAGTTATATTATCTCTTAGATGACTGATAATGCATATAAAAAATTGTCAAGAAAAGTATATGTTTATTATCACATAGTATGATTCTACACTCTCATTTTTAATAATTAACTAGATAAGAAATTTGACATTTTCAGCTTAGGATTTTTTAGAGTTAATTAATTTCGTTTTATTCAGTCTATTTATTTAGTTAAATTATATGAAGGTTTACATCAAACTTCATTTCATTTCTTTACTATAAAACACGCTGAGTCTTCAATATAAACATCGTTAGTTTCATAAAATAAAAAATTTTAACATATCAAATTTAAGTTATGGCCGTGCATTTAAATCATTAGATGGGACTAATAACGAGTTCAAGATTTTAAAAACTAAAATTGCCGTTTATACTTTATAAAGAAAATGAATTACAATGAAGCTTCATTTATATATAAAAGAGAGAGAAAAATACTTAAATGTATTTATCTATATTCATTCTTAGTTGTCTTCTGGATGGCAGATAACTTTTTCATATGGGTTAACCATTAATATTATAATTGCGTATGCATACAAATAAGACAAGACAAACCACCTATGATCATTACGATTGTTGCAAATTATATGACAACGAAGCAATTATCAATACCTTACACAATTAATTAATTTTATTTAAACACAATTATTTATTTATATACCAACAATGTCACTATGTTGTGTGTCCTTTGTTACTAAACCCTAACCTCACGTCGATATCCACAACACGGCCTGCGATTGCGACGTTATTACAATTTAATTTATTTATACATTATGTAAAGACATTTTGATCAGGTAACAATTCCTATCACAAAAGGACAAATGGAGAGGAGAAAATGTATCATCCTTTTGTTTATCAAATTTTAGAAAGTAGTTGTGGTGAGTATCACATATTAAGTGATGTTAAGGTAAATACAATTTATCAATAATAAGAGAGCTAATCATGTGATACAAATTAAACCTTTAGTGAAAAAAAATCATGTAATCTGATAAAAAAGAAGAAAAAAATCATGTTATACATACTTCCAATTTCTAACTGAAAATCTTTATCCAATGTGATATGTTATTATATATAATCAAATATGGGTGTAAATTTGCCAGCAAAGTAAAAAATCACTATATTTTTATTGTTTTCATTTGCTAAAATGAGGTTTTAAACATATCAATGATGCAATATTGGTCCTTTTGAGCTAAATTGAATATCTAGACTCTTAAGTTGGAATTGATTGAAAATTTGGTCAATAGGTCTTGACTAAGTTTTGACTTGTGTTGATTGAATTTTTGTGTCATTTGATCTTGTTTCTCTCTCTTCTTTTCTTGTAGGGTCGCTAGGATCAACTTGGAGTAAATTGGGACGAAGGAAAATGAAGAACAAGAAGTTAAAAAAAAAACGTATATGGCCCCCTCTTGCCACGGCAAGAGTTTGGTGAGAGAGGCTCTCTCTGGCGAGTCTGAAGTAGGACTATAGAGAGCGAGAAACAACTATCGCAAATGATGAAAATGTGCGCTCTGGTTAAAAGGTTGCTTTGTTGCGGCAAGCTCCAATTAGTTTTACTACTTTGTTCTGCTTTGTTCCATTGACTAATCTCCTCCAATTCGGTTCTTATGACATTGCACATTATAGAAGAGAAGGAAAAAGATCAAATTAAATGACTATCAAAACTAATTAATACTCCTTCCGGCCTCTAATATAAGAGTCAGCCACAAAAAAACTTTTTAAGAAAACATGTGAATGTTAGTTGGGTATCTGGAGTTAATGCTTCTTTTCCAATATTGCACATATTTATTGTTATACATTTAAGAAAGAGAAATACATAAGTATTAATGAATATGAAAGAAAGTTAGGGACAAAATTAGAAAAAACACATAAAATGATGAGAGAATGTGAGATGAGCTCTTATATTAGGGACCAAAATCATTCAAATTTCAGGCTCTTAAATTAGGGACCAGAGGGAGTAACATTCAGCACAAAAATATTGTCAATTAACCAATTTCCTAAACTAATTTCAAGTGATAGGCCTAAATGTTCAATTGGTATATTAGGGACCAAAATCGCATCTTAGGTATGTTACTCACCTCACTTAAGCAAGTTTAAAAAAAATACAAATATAGAGATTTGTCAGGTGAAATGTAAAAATGTGACACAATGTCCATATATAAAATAATTCATAAGTTAGCTAAATTATTTTAGCTGGGGAAAAGTGACTAACTTAATAAAATAAACTAGAATTTATTTATATTTTAGATAAGAAGACTCAACCCCAATTAACTCTTACATTAACCATTGAGTGTAATACTTAGTCATTAATAAAGAAAAACAAGAATATAAAATCTCTGTCTCACTTCCTCGGCTGGATCTTGAATATATATTCAAATATATAGATATTCAAAATGCAGCCATGCAAATCATAGAATAATTAATTAGTAAATTAGTTAATTAATCAACCTTTTGACATGTTCTTTTCTTGTCCAATTGGGGTGATGAGTTGGAAGAACTCCTACGCTTCATTAGACAAACCTTGTAAACCTTCTCCACAATTATTATTATATATTGTGCTTATATATATAATTAAGCACATACAACCTAAACTTCATCAAGAAAGCAGCCATGGGAGCCATAGCTAATACAACCATCAAGTCCAGAAAGAAGTCATCATCCAGAGGCCACCATCGATTCGTAGGGGTCCGGCAACGGCCGTCGGGACGGTGGGTGGCTGAAATCAAAGACTCCCTTCAAAAAGTCCGCCTATGGCTCGGAACATTTGACACGGCCGAGGACGCGGCCAAAGCCTATGACTCAGCCGCACGCGCCCTACGTGGCGCCAACGCTCGCACCAACTTTGACTTACCGGACCCCACCGCCTCTGGTGGTGGCTCCGCCCAAACCGGTGGCCGGAGTTTCAGTTACACGCCTGAGAATCTCGAGCCATTCTCATTTGAGGACAACACGTGTGTGGGATCAGATGATCATCATGACCTTCTTGGAGCTCTCAAGGCCAAATTGTTTGATGACAAAGGAGAAGTAAAGAAGCTTCCTTCTCAGTTATCAAATAGTAGCCAAATCTTAGCAGGATTTGTAAACCCTAATAAAAATAATAATCTAGGGTTTGCAAGCACTTCTTCACCAAGCACAAGCATGAGTTCTAAGAGCAATCATACTAATACTAATAATGATAATAATAACAATAGGAATATGCTCATCTCATCAGATCAAGACCAAGGAGCTTCCGTAGTACCTGCTAATAATAATAGTTCTTCAGTAGTGCCATTAATGACGTCATCGTGGTCCAATAACTATGAATTTACTTGGCCTACAAGTTCACAGGTGATGGTGATGAACCAGGTTCCTGAAAATAATAATAGCTTGTTATTTGCTTCTTCAAGTAATTCTCCAATATGGCCATCACTTTCTACGATGAATAATAATATGTACTCATCAGATGATGTCAACCTCATAAACGTTGACCAGAGAGAACATGGTTCTGAAGATAGATCGAAGTTATTAGGATATTCTGATTGTAATATTAACAATCAAAATAGTATTATTTATTCTGATAATTATGGGGCTTCGAGTAGTAGAAGTAATATTGCTCAAATTGGAGGATTGACTCAAGAGTTTTGGACAACTGATCAGCAGCAGCAACTCCTTGTGCAGAGTGACAATAATGATGGAGGTTGGTTTAGTTCGAATAATAATAATGGTACGTGGGATCCTTTGCTTTTTGTGTCGTCTGAATTAGGCTAATTATTGTATTAACTTTATTAGTTAAAGTAATTAAATATATGTGTATATTGATTATTTTATGCATTGAATAACTAAAAATCATTCTTTTCTCTGTCAGTTTAGTATAATTATTTAATTAATTAGGAATATATTTACTTGCGTGTAAGGTTTTGTTCTTAATTCATGAAAAAGAATGGTTTAACATAATTTCATATGAATTTCCTCAACATTGTAGTACCTTGAATACATTTTTCAATTATTCAGATTTATGTGGGATTTAGTCAATCAAATAGGGGCTAGTGTGTGTTTATATATATGTGTGTGTGTGTATTGGATATCAAATATAGGTTTATACGGGACGGGTACCGGGTGTCCCGTGTGTATATATTAAAATACTCTTAGATTATTCTATATTAAATGATTGACAATTTTTCACACACACACACATAAGAAAATGCAACACAATTTTAAAGTCTTGAATGATTTAAAAATCATTAAAAATGTGAAAACATAACTTTTTAAATCATAAAAATCAAAATGTCACCTCTTAGATAATCCAATAATAAAAAAACAAATATTTATATTTTCATAAGTAATAGTAAATGGTATATTTATATTTTCACCATCATGGTTATAAATTTGAATAATATGTCCAACGCTTTCATTTGTAACTAATCATTGTCATGTCCTTGCCGCATGTCAACCCGTTATCAATCCACAGGTAATTCACAATGAGTGACATATTAACACGTGGAATGAACTTAACGTAATTTAGCTACATCTGATGGTGTCGCCTATTTTGTTCAATTTGATGATTTAGTTGAATAAAATTGTTCTATTTATTAATATTTGTGTCAGATGATATTTACACAATTGTTTATTAGCCAAATTGATCTTTACCCCTCACCATATCAAGAGGTGATTTTGTGGATTCTAATTTTTTTTTAATGTTTGTTTGGATTAAATTTGTCAAAAGCTAAGTAAGCATTGCCAACTGCTTTTATAAACTCAAGTTAGATCAGAAGTCAAATTAATGCTTTCTAATTTATATTTGACATAAAATTTTCTACAAAAATATATTGAAAAGTTAATTAATAAAGTTCAAATTAAACAAAGAAAAGAAAAGTAAAGTCAGAAGTTAGTTGTCCCTAAAATATGTAAAATATCATGTAATGTGTAACCTTTTAATTTTATAGAGTATGCAAGTCATAGATCTTTCTTGACATGGATTACATTAATGTGTTTTATAACGCTTATTCCTATGTGTCCCACGAAATTTTTCATAATGAGCTCCCAAAGTAGTGTGCACAATGATATGCACTTGTTCTATTAATATTTTGCATCGATTCAATGTATGTAGTATACCTTTTCTTTCTATATATATTGGATGGTTTACCGATCTCCATCAAAGCAAATAAAATACAATTGATTGAAGATTCCTTCCTTCAATGATTCTTAGTGAAGAAATACGGTTATGATGAAAATAATTGACATGAGCTTTTGATATGATAGAGTACGCATAAAGAATACGCAAATGAGGACTCAAATTCAATTAATGAAGTATATATCGGCTCTAACTGTTTTCCTTTACCTAGTACCGGTTCTAACTTTAACATACATAGTTATTTCAAATGTGAACCCTAAAAAAGGATTCTAAATTATTTAAAATTGAAACATTTTTCGTACCAAAAGAATATAGACTTTTTGTCATAAATTCTATAATCCAAAAATACATTTTTATTGTACTTTATACAATTTCATTTACAAAATAAACCATAATTCGTAAAACTTTGTAAAAATTACTGGCTATGATTAACCCTCATAAATTTGTGAAAATAAAAAAACTTATAATTGGCTTTGATTAACCCTTCAAACTCCAAGTAAAAAAAAAGCTTCTAATAGAAAAAAAAATTGAGCTCCTAGATATGGGATAAACTGGCGGCAATAATAACTAAAACTGATTAAATTTTGGATACTTTCGTTTCAATAATTTTGCTGGAACTTAAATAAAAATTGACCACTTGTAATTATTTTAAACAAAGAACAATATTGAACAACTATTCTATGGGTCTAAACAATATATAGGTCCCGCTTCAATTACATAAATCTAAAGTGGGCCGTGGAGGAATAGCATTGCACTACCAAAAATATTATCAAAAAACATCTCTTTAAGATTCTTGACTTTATTTACTAATTATTCCAAAGCAGAGCAACCTAGATTTAGACAAAATTCTTGTCCACGAATTCATGTAATTAATTGGTCCCCACACGTATTTTCCAAATGAAACTTAATTATTCCTTTCGCTTTTTGCCTTTGGGTGAGATCGATGTGACAAGATTTTTGACGAAATAGGATGGAGTTAAAGGGAAATTAACAAAGTGGGTTGGGAGGGTATTTCTAGGACATATAGGGTCCATCAAGACAAATTCTATGAGAGGCACAATCTATGGTTACAATAGGGGGAGACTTCTTGTGCATGCATGTTCCAGTTATTTTTTTATCTATTTTCTTGGATCGTCAAAATCCAAATACGGTACCCTAAGTTGCTTTAGAAGGTGAAGGAAAGCAGCTTTTAAGTTCTCCTATTGTTATCGTTAATAATGAATGGTTGTTATTCTTAAGAATTTTTCAGCAATATTAAAAAAATAATGAAATTATAATCAATGCACTAGTAATTGAGAATAACAGTGTATGCGAAATCATAATGTCGAAGTCGGATAGTCTGATTTTAATTCTAAATTTTAGCACCCAAAATAGATCCCAATTTTGCCCAATGTGATTTTAATTATAGTGTTCCAATGTTGACGGAGACAAAAAGGAGAGCAAATGAAACGGATTGGATATGCTAAATAAAAGTTGAATATGTATGATGAATGATTTGAGAACACTGCTTGAAGGAGATATGATTGAGAGTCAAGTGTGTGTGTGAGTTCATAAGGAATCAAAGCAATCCAACGTATAAAGCTTGGTTAAATTAAACATGAATATGTTAAAACGTGTATGTATTCAATGTCATAAGATATAATTAACGAGTAATTAGTTGAGTTGGTAAGTGAAATACGAAGGATGAGAACGTGTATTTAAATTCAGTTTATCTAGTTGCCAATAAAGACTAGATTACTAGACTGTGTTTAACAAAAAAAAATGTCTTAATATATATATATATATATGTGTGTGTGTGTGTGTGTGTTTAGACAGCTAGCATGTTTCTTTCTAGAGTTAAACTTATGCAAATTTATATTAGAATAATGCGATTTTCTATTACAATATAAGTTGATTTGAGTCATAATTGCTCCAGGACATTATCTTTAAAAATAATGTAAGCTTAAAATGTGACGCATCTAAGGATTTTAATGAATCCTTCTTGTAAGAATAAGGTGAGTAGAATACCCCACAAAAATGAAGCTATGCAGAAGTTATTAGAAAGTGAGAAGGATGCTCGAAAGCAAGGTGCCTGAACCTTTGCAAAACAGTACAACACTCCCTTGTATAGGGATAATATAAGCAAAGAGTAATTACGCTAATAGCAAGTTCTAAAACTTTGAGCAAATTAAAGTAAAGTGTCGAATTTCAAAAATGTAATATTGAATTAAAAATGTAGTTTTGATATGTTTTAATTGTGTTAACTTTGGAAGCCGGTTTAGTAGCTTTGATATGTTTTAATTGTGTTAACTTGAGGTTATTAACATTTCAAAAATGTAATATTGAATTAAAATGCATTGATTATAATTGAATTGAATTAAAAATAACTTTGTGTGAAAAAATGGGCAAATAAGAGCATAATTGTCACATTTAATTGTCTATCTTAAGTGACTAATTTTTTGGATTAAAGGTATTATGTTGTTGTAAATTTTCCCTTACAGAAATTGAGAAAAATGGACTGCAAATTATTATTCTGGATATTTTCAAAAATTACAGAATATGGCCCAAAATGCTGAAAAAGTTTCATAACATTCCTGTCAAAATTACAGAAATTGATCCAACACTTCCGGAATTTGCAAAACGGTCCCTGCTGCGAACTGTTTTGATCCAACCTTGTTTTTCACTGATTTTTGGGATGTTTTGGCTTCGATTTGGACCCAAACTTAATTCCATACATTTGACCCAACTTCCATTTGATATTAAGTGGAAAATTAGATTTAGAAACACAAGTTTTGGGGTTGGGTCATCTCCAAAACCCTAGGTTTCTCCATCTCTTCCTCCATTCTTCTCTCATTCCCTCACATTTCCCTTCCACCTCCCTTCCTCCTTCCATGACACAATAAATTCCTCTATTGCTCTTTGGGATGTTTCCATTGGCTTGAGCTTTGGTTCTACAAAAGGGGAGTTCCATTTCCCTTTCTTTCTCTTTGTATCTTTGATTTCCTTGATTTAGGTTTATCATTTATGCTTTGAGATAGACTGGATATGACTGTTATTGTGAGTATTTGTGATTTTGCTTAGTAATGAGGAATTTGGACTCATCAATATATATGGTCATATGTATATGTTCTTTATGATTCATTTGATATCTCTATATTTATTCATGGTATTGGTAGAAGTTTGATTGAATTGAATTATAATATAACCTAATGCATTACAAGTCATTAATCACACTCTAAGGTACTTAATAATGCCTAATTAAATGAGTTCATTAGATTAGGTGTTAGACTTGCCGGTTGGTGATGTTTTATATTTTAGAAAACTTGGAGAACCTATTGATTGTTTGAGTAACATTAGACTTCAATCCTTGATTTTATTATTTCATTATGTGGGTTCCAATAGTGACTTAAAATCGTAGGATTAATTAAGTGGCGATTCAGGATTCTGATCATAGAATTAATAGTTTCTTGCAAGCAATAAGTTCATTTGCACTAAAGAGCTTAACAATGCCTAATAGGATGAGGTTCCGACAATCAGGTTTTGGACTCATGGGTCTATTAGGTTTGGTAAATTAGAAATTTAGTGCATTTAACTCCCCCAAAATCCTTATAAAGCTATTATGATAATTGAAAGTCATTTCCAAGAGAGCTTCACATCCATTTGACCCATTTTATTCAAAAAGATCAATTTTTTTGCATCATTCATTCCCATGTTTAAAAATCAAACAAAATATATTTTCTTTACCCAAATCCAACTTACATTTAGATTAAAAAGGTTCCTTGTGAATGACTCGAATTGCACCCTATTGTGACACCCTTGCATCATATAAATATTTTTTGCAATTGACCCAAGGGCGATATACGACGACGTTCGATTTAAGCTCAAGATCACATGTTAATACCTCTACTACTAAACATAAGACCACTTCCAGATTTCAAGTTGTTCTTAAATATAAGACAGATTTCTAATTGTTCCCAACTTTTTCCCAAATTATTAACCTTAACAATGCTTATTTTATTTTTGTTTATTAGAAAAAATGTCGCGGTGTTTGGTCTATATGTCGTGGTTTTCCGAAACCATGACAAATTGCTTCGTCTTGTGCGTTAATATGACGCAATGGAAAACCACGACACATGCCTCTTTGAATCGACCGTCGTCTTATGTCGTCGCCCTTGGGTCAATTACAAAAGGAATTTATAAATCGGATACAAGAGTGTAGCAATAGTGTGCAATCCGAGTCGTTCTTAAGGAGCCTTGTTTAATCTAACTAACCTAGTAAATTATATGTAATGCAAGATGGATTTGGGTGAAGAAAATATATTTTGTTGATTTTTTAAAGAGAGAATAAAGGATGCAAAACAAATAAATATTTTTGGTATTTTTAATAAAAGGATGTAATGGAAGTGAAATGCTCTTGGAAATGATTTTCAATAACTATCATAGCTTTCTAAGGATTTTTGGGGAGTTTAATGCACTAATTTCCTAATTTACCAAACCTCATGAACCCATGAGTCCAATTACCTAATTAGTGGAAACCCAACTAATTAGAAATTGCTAAGCCCTTTAGCACATTTGAGTTTTCTCTAGGTTTCCTAAAGTACCAAACCTCACCAACCGGTAAGTCTAATGCCTAGTCTCATTAACCCATTCATTCAAATAGACATTATTAATTACACTAGAGTGTGATTAGTGCTTTGTAATGGATTAAGTTCAATTATAATTCAATTCAATCAAACTATCTATTAATACCATGAATAAATAGAATGATATCAAATAAACCATAAAGAACATATACATGATCATGTATATTGATGAGTACAAATCTCTAATTACAAACCAAAATCACAAATACCCACAATAACAACCAAATACAGTCCAATCTCAAAACATAAATGGTAACCTAAACCTAAGCAATCAAAAATATTAAGAGAAAGGAAAAGAATTTGAACTCCCCTTTGAAGAACCAAAACTCAAGCTACTTCCCATCAACTCTAAGAGTAAGGAGGAACTTTATTGAGACATGGAAGGAGGAAGGAAGGTGGAAGGTGAACGGAAAATGTGAGGAAAATGAGAGTGGAGTGGTGGAAGAGATGGAGAAGATGAAAGAACTAAGGTTTTGGGGGAGCACCCAACCCCCAAAACTTGTATTTCTAAATCTAATTTTCAACCTAATATGAATGAGAACATGGACTTAAGCATTGAGTTTAATTTTGGGTCCAAATTGGTGCAAAAATAGTCAAAAATATCAGTGAAAACCGAGCTGTAAATGCATTAGTTCGCGCAGGGGCTGTCCTGCAATTTCTGGAAATGTTGGGTCAATTTCTGTAATTTTTCCAGGACTGTTTTGAAGCATTTTCAGGATTCTGGGCCGATTCTGTAATTTTCTCCAAATGCTCAGATAGCAATTTCAGCTCATTTTCTCCATTTTCTGCAAGGAAAATTTACAACAACATAATACCTTTCATCCTAAAAATTAATCACTCAAGATAAACAATAAAATGTGACAATTATGCCCTTATTTGACCCTTTTCACACATAATCATTTTTAATTCAATTCAATTATAATCAATGCATTTTAATTCAATATTGCATCTTTGATATGTTAATAACTTCAATTTATCACATTAAAAACATACAAATCCAAGGATTTGTCACTCTTTTTGCGTTATGGGGTGGGACATTCTTCACTTTTTTTGGGCATTGACTTATCGGCCGTTTCCGGTCTTACCGTAAGCGTACGGGTCATCAAAATTAGTAGTATAAAAGTTATCGTCCCACAGAGACTAAGGCAAAAGAGAATTAACTATTTCAATTAGGTTGAGTGCAAATATTTGGGTTTGGAGATTCTAAACTAACTAAATGAAAATAATCTAATTAAAACTAAACTAACAATTAAAATCAAGAAAAGTGAAGTTTAGGATTATTTATCACAATTCCATTTCATGAGACATAATTAAAGCCCTCTCAATTAGTATGCTACTGAATACATGTGTTTGTCTAAGGTTCATAGGCATTTGAAAAAGCTTTCTCAAGTCAAGATCAAATTTCTACTTATATTAATTAACAATCTCTTGTCACAATTAATACAAGCTCTACTTCAAAAACCAACTTTTTTGTGACAATGTTGGGTCAATAACTATATCTCTATGTTATCAACAAACCATCCATTTAAAACCATAAACTTCAAGTCCAACATGTTTTTATCCAAGTTCTAAAACAAAATATATTTTCTCAAGTCATATTCCATTTAACTAAATAAGTGGTGATCAAGCACTTAAGCAAGTAAAAGGCAAGATAAAAACCACACATGAAATTCACTAACAACTAAAAGAGGTCTTAACAAATCTCAATTCATGGAATGAGTCAAAATAATCCTAAACCAAAAACTAACTACTCATGATAGAACTGAAATTCATCCCAACAACACAAAAATCCAGAGATTATCCAAGAAAAATTAAAGAAACATGAGAGGAAAAGAGAGAAAAACCACCAAGTATCTCCAAGCATTTATCTTCTTTAGGCCCAAAACCTCTCTTTGTCCAAGCCCCTGCCTCTATTATTTTTCCTGTCTCGGCTGTGACGAAGCAGAGGATGAAGAACAGTAGGTGCCGCCTCTCAATTTGTCTTCCTATTCCTCTCACTGATTCATGGCTCGTTCACGCTCAAGAGGAAAAGGAAGTGAGACTCATCATGAACAGTGGCGGCCCCCTCTCTTGTTGCGTCTCTGCCTTTTTATTTCTTAGGTCTTGGGCTTGTGTTTTTTTTCCTTCCACCAAACACACCGTTTTCCGAAAGTTAATTCCCACTCGAAGTTCTTTCCTTCATAACTCACGTCATGCTGAGTTAAATCTGCAAGGGAAATAAAATAAGCAATGAAACTAAGACAAAACAAAAGTAATGCAAATATAATATAGTAAAATTTATTGTTATCTCTATTTTAAACTTGACTACTCCTATTTTAATTCAAAATCATAATATCTAGAATGAAATCCCTCAAACAATGCTCCATGTTACTATCATGCTAAAATATCAAATAAATCCCTTTAATTTAATGATAATGACTCCCCAAAAGATATCAAATATATGACAAATCAATTAAATATGGGGAGTCATCAGCCACTGTGAGACTTTTTTCTTGTAGTGTTATTTGTTCTTATTATGTAAGAAGTTGGATTTAATATCTACTAACCTATAGCGTTTTCCCCTTCTAATATCTCTCAAATATTTGTTATCATTCAGTTTTGTGACTAGAAGATGTGAAGCAAAGATTTCTATTATACTGGAAATCACGATAATTGAAGTTACAACCTAGCTATAAAATGGCTTTGGAAAGAAAGATATATACTTTATAACACTGATGTTATTCAAGTTGACATTGATGGAATGGTCATGATTTTTCAGAAGAATAAATAAATATAAAAAAAAGAATAGTAGAACTATTATTAATTGATAAGTTGGTAATTTGTAAGTGAATAAATTGTAGTGCAAGCTATATAGTTGAAGAAAAATCCGGGAAGTTGGGACCTGTGCCAAAAAGCCAAGGACATAGTTTATATACCAATCTTGCGCTTAAAATGCACAAAGTTGCAGAATTTGTGCCTTTAATTCTCATCGGTCAAGATATCTTCTTTATAGCATCTTTTCTGAGTACAAGGACATGTAGGCCATGCCATATATGGCTTCATAATCTTTTCCCAACTTTATGCATTCAAATCATTTAGGTTTAACGTTGGCCAAAAAAACATCATTTAGGTTTAACGTTAATATTGAGGTTAAATACAACCCACGATAAAATTGAACCTAAAACTCAACGAGTGACTAAGGATTGAACAACTCTTTGGAATGAGTAATCCAAGTTTGATTGACGACACCTTGAAAAATCTTTCTAATCTTTGTCTTATATATAATTACATTTTTTGTTAATTATTGATGACACCTTTAAAAATATTTCTAATCTTTGTCTTGATTATGATTACAATTTTTGTTAACATATACTTTAACTTCAATAACTACATTTGAGTTAAGATATAATTTTCTATAAATATATTCAATGGATTTTGGTCAAAAAAATAAATAAATAAATTTAATGGATAAAAAATCTTATAAATATATTTAATAGTGAGGGAAGAGGGAGAAGAATGAGATAAGCTGACAAGGGCAAATGTGGCAACTGCCAGGTAAAAAAATAATTTAATGAGCACAACACAACCGTTATAGTAATTAAGCTTTTCTCTCACCTACATTTTTTTCACCCGGCAGAAGACAGAAGGAGATAAGCTACTTTCATGCAGCTGTATTTTTATCCTACCTCCTACATATAAGCTATTTATTTAAAATAAGTTCAATCAAACCAAGCGCAACCAAACACATAAAAAAAAGACCATACTCAATTTAAGAGCTTTTTTTTATTAAAAAGAAAAAGTACTTTAAGTAAGTTTATCCAAACACAGAGAGTAATGCTGAAACTTTTCTTCAATTCGTGTCTATAGAACTTGTATAAAAAAAATAACTATATCAATTTTCAGTTATGCTTGGCAAGGGAATCATGAATCAATAAAGATGATATTATAATTATCGTAGTGCGAATCAACGACGAATGATAAACCAATGTTAACCATGTTTAATAATGATAGTTATTTTATCATTGTTAAGTAGCATTTTACCATATTTTACATAAATCATTGTATTTAAGTAGCCATAAAAAAATTGAAGTACCCAAATTAACAAACATGAGCTTGTACTTATGAAAGGAGATTTAATTTTTCTGATCAAGCACAACGCCCTGAGTTTGAATTTGTATAAATACAAATAATGTCTTTGGGACTTCGGGAGAGTTACCTTCTTTTGGGTTTACCAATAATTTGACTTGGAAATAATGAAATTAAATCACCTTGGTGGCATATATACTACTCCCTCCGGTCCTAAATATAAGACATAGTTGACTTTTTAGAAAATCTTATAAAAAAACAAAATAAGTTAATTATAAATTGATTTACCTAATTTTTCCCTTAAATTAGTTTATTTTACCTATAAACTAATGTATAATCTAAAAATATATCAAATATGTCATGATTTAATAGCTTATTTCGTAACCTTAACCTCTCCAAAAAAAGTCAATTAGGTCTTATATTTAGGACCCAAGGTAGTAGTACTTCTTAGAAATCAAGTTGTAGAGTAGAACCCTAAAACTCTAGGGCTTATTGCTGCCTAATCCCATGTGTTGAAAAGCAGCCCGCCGTACACTTTTTATTGGTTCGCATCACTAAATTCTCCCTCCTTAATTTTTCTCTTTCTTTCTCCTTGTTTTTCAAACTTTTTCATCAAATTGGCACAGAGATTTGACACTTTGTTCTGGCTTTTCATGTCTCAAGAGATCAGATCAATATGAGAGGTTGCAACTAGCTAGTTACTTAGCTATAGCTACATACTCCTCTCACTGCTTCAAAAGATATGAAGTATTAGATTCCATGCACACGACATGAAGAGAAGCACAAATTTCTTCTCTATAATTCCACTCAAAAGATGCCCTCTCACCAATCACGAAAAATCTTATTTTCCCTCTATGGGAATATAATTAATCTGGACTCAAACATGAAGAACATAACCGTATTCCTGCCTCTAGGATTTCTTAATATATATATAACTCGTGGTCTAGAATAAATTAAATTTGAATAGTGTCTTTATGGGAGACACTGTTCTGAAATAGTGTCTGCTTCTATTGAACAGGATATATCAGTCAAAAGAAACCAAAAAAGAAAAGAGCATAACCATTAAACTAATGTCAAAGCTGGTTGCTTAAAGTGCTGGACGTGATTTGCAGAATTTAATCTTGCTTTCTTGCCACTTATTCTAGAATATTATTTATATATACCTATGCCTAGCTCTGTGATAGTTTATCATTCTATTTGCAAACAACAATAAAAGCTATATTTGTTTACTTTCTTCCCAAAACTAAGAAGGTTTGAAGAAGTTTTACCTCTTCTTCTTGCCCTCTAAGAGTTTCTTCTGAGCTCAATTTCATCATTTTTTTCTCAGATGATGATCAGTTGTTGTGAAGAATGGAAGCCTTTTCTAGTTATGATAGCTATCGATTTCGCTTTAGCAGTTGTGAATATTCTGCTAAAGAAATCTCTTCAAGAGGGAATGAACCATTTGGTTTTCATAACTTACAGGTTGATAACTTCAAGTATTTTTCTTGCACCAATCGGTTACTTTTGGGAAAGGTATATATGTATGTCTGCGTGAGTGTGTAGGCACTTTCATTTCCTAGATTTGGTAGCTTTTATTTCTATTTATAGAACTCTTGAAATTATATGCTAATCAGAAACCTTCAAGATGAATGATACAATGAAATATTTCAACTCTAAAGCCATTCTTGTTCACTATTGCAGAGATGGCAGACCAAGGCTCACATTTAGAATTTTATGCTACCTCTTTCTCAGTGCCATTGTTGGGTTAGTTAATATATGTAAAACCCAAGTTTTTTCTTTTTGTAATTTGATTTCCCTTTTATCTATATATTCTTCTCTCTTTTAGTTATATTGTTGTGTGTGTGTGTGAATTTTGATGAGCTTGATATATCAATTGTAGGGCATCAGTCACACAGTACTTTTTCCTTTTGGGAATTCAATACACTTCTGCAACCTTTGCTTGTGCCTTTCTCAACATTGTGCCTGTGATCACATTCATCATGGCATTGCCATTTGGGTATGTATATTCAAAAATATAGATCCTCAAATTTTCTTGGAACCTGATTGTCTTTGTTTTCACTTAAGTAACTGCATATAGTGCATCTCAATGATATATGGAGAAAAAAAAAAGGCGAGATGATAGGTAGGTATAAGTATACGAGTCAAGAGTGCAATGTAGAAAATCGAATTCTGTACATATAGGACCCACATGCACATTGAATTTGACTGTTAATTTTTTAAAAATCAAGATTCGAATTCTAATGAAGTTATGCATGACAGGACATGATAGAATAATACATATAAATATGCAATTACTATTATTTTACATCAAGCACGTAAAATTAAACTCCATTTTCTCAAAGTATTGATGCGTGACAAGTAACTACCACCCAAAAATGCAGAATAATAACATGGTGCTGTGCTGTAAGTATTTCTGACTATATATGTATTTTTATTAATTATCCACACAGGTTAGAGAATGTGAACATAAAATGCAACAGTGGGAGAGCAAAGATCCTAGGAACAGTGGTGTGCATTGGAGGGGCATTGATGTTGACACTATACAAAGGGAAGCCATTGTTCAATATTAATTCTCACTATGATTCTTCTTCATCATTATCAGGACCAGTATCAAAAAGTTCTATTGCAGTAAAATTGGAAACTTCACATGAGAATACTGAGAGATGGACCCTTGGTGTGATAGCTTTGACCTTGGGAACACTCTTTTGGTCTTCATGGTTTCTTGTGCAATCAAAAATAGGCAAAAGGTTTCCATGTCAGTATTCTAGCACGGCTATCATGACCTTCTTTGGAGCCATTCAATCTGCTGTTCTCAGCTTAGCCACAGGAAGGAACTTGTCCATGTGGGTTCTTAAGGGAAAGATTCAAATCATTACTGTCCTGTTTTCTGTAAGTTCAATATCTACCGTCCCACACACACACACACCTTCAAGTCCCATGCTGAATATCAATTCAACTAATTTAATTTGGTTTGAATTCACGAAACTATTTATGTATCTCTGTTCAGTCCTGATTGCTTGTAGCTTAATAACTAGTTCACAGATTAGGGAATTTTTTTTTGGACAAAAAGATAAGGGAAATTAGTTTTATCATGTTTTGGTTTTCCTTATAACACCCCTTTTTATTATTTGCATTGGAAGATGCTTCCATTGATGAGGACCCTTATTGATATTTTATTCAAAAATTCACTATACAAGTAATTAGTACTACCTCCGGTCCTAAATATAAGATTTAATTGATTTTTTTTGGAGAGATTAAGGTTGCAAAATAGGTTATTAAATCATGACATATTTGATATCTTTTTAGATTATCCATTAGCTTATAGGTAAAATAAACTAGTGTAAGAGAAAAAATTAGGTAAATCAATTTATAATTAACTTATTTTGCTTTTTTATAGGATTTTTCAAAAAAGTCAACTAGGTCCTATATTTAGGACCGGAGGGAGTATAAGATAAATTTATTTAATATTGATAGACTTTAGAATCTGGCAAAAATAAAGATGGACTTAAGAAATGGGATTTTGGTAGTGTAACTTTTTAATACTAGATTATATTCCATCAGTAATTGGGGTTTTTTTGTAGTGTAATTTTTATAAAACTACCAATTAACATGCAAACTCCTTTTACATGTGCAATCAATAGGGATGTTTCTGTCCAAAAAAATTAAAATAGGCTGGGGATGGTTTGAAAAATGATAATAAGTTTGTGAAACATAATGGAATGAAGTATTTAATTATTTAAGACCGTATTCATTGTCTCAGCTAACTTTTATATTAGGAACTGAAAGTAATACTACTTCCGGTCCTAAATATAAGACCAAATTGACTTTTTTGGAAAATCCTAAAAAAGCAAAATAAGTTAAAAATTGATTCAACTAATTTTTCCCCTTGAACTAGTTTATTTGACATATAAACTAATGGATGATCCAAAAATTTTTCAAATATGTCATAATTTAATAGTCTAATTTGCAACCTTAATCTTTCAAAAAAAAGTCATCTAGGTCTTATATTTAGGACCAGAAGGAGTATAAATTTGAGATGCAAACTGAATTAAAGTTTCAATTAATGATCAAAACAAGCCCATAGCTCCTACACTTCCAACTCTTATCAATTACATTTGTAAAGAATTTGAAAGGAACCAAAAAAGATTAACATTAAGATAAGTCAACCCACTTAAGTTTGTTTTCCTGTTATTTTCTCTGAATGCATTAATGTTAATATCTAAGTGAAGATCCATATTCTGGTTTTCGGTTGAGAAACGAGGAATTCATGGACCTAATACACATTCTAAAGGACTATCAACTAATAAATAAAGAAAATTTAATTGTAATTTATGAAATAATAAAATTTACTAGATATTTGATGGCTTAAAATGGGCATGGAATTTTTTAAGGCTGCAGGCTATGCTGTTTTTCTGATTTTGAGAATCTTGCAAGAAAAAAGAAAAGTAGAAAAAGGAAAGAAAAAAAAGAAAAGCATCTCACCACAAGGATCTATTGGGAAATGAAGAGACATGAGTTTAGTAACACATGGTTAAGGTTTCATTATTAAGTACAACTGTTTTGTGCGAAGTTTGATATCGATGTATGTGTGTCACAGATTCTTTTTCATCTCGTTCCCATAAATCTCATTGGAACGTAATTTCTGGAGTACAGCTCTTCTTTTCATCAAATATATAACTCCTAAGAAATATTTCGTTTCATTTTTGGTCCTTCGGATTCTCTGCTATCTAATCACTGAGACAAGTGTGAAATAAAATGCACATGCAGGGAATGGTAGGATCAGGATTGTGTTTCGTGGGAATGTCATGGTGTGTGAAGAAAAGGGGCCCAGTCTTCACGGCAGCTTTTAGCCCTTTTGTTCAGATTATGGCAGCCATGATTGATGTCCCTCTCTTGCATGAACAGCTTAATCTTGGAAGGTAACTTCTATACTATCATGCCCATATATTTTACACACACGCACACAAAATATGTATATGTTGTTGTTGGATTCTTTCAAAAGCTTAGGACAACAGAAGATCAAGGTATGTCTAGACGAAATTGATTGATCGTGGTATAAAACCCAATTCGAGTCAACCAATTAAATTAGCGAAACCAATTCAATAAGCCAATCTTATATATGGTTGATCCATAAAGAGTTTTATACAGATCCACCGTACCAATTTGATTTTATTTTTTTCTTTCTCCTTGTTCAACCTAAAGTGATATTATTTTGATAAATAAACCTAAATTTGAGTATTAATAACGGTAAATAAACCTAAATTTGTGTATTAATAACGGTGTTTTTTATATTGTACGTTATTAACAAAATATTAGTGTGTATTTACTTGTGGGTTAATACTACGTCAATTTAAAAATGACTTTTTTTCAAGGTTATACATAAATATTTTTGTGCATTTTGATATATTATACTACTCTGGTCCTAAATATAAGACCTAATTGACTTTTTTTTTTGGAGAGATTAAAGCTGCGAAATATATTATTAAATTATAATATATTTGATATATTTTTAGATTATCCATTAGTTTATAGGTAAAATAAATTAGTATAAGGGGAAACATTAGGTAAATCTATTTATAATTAACTTATTTTGCTTTTTTAGGATTTTTCAAAAAAGTAAATTAAGTTTTATATTTAACACCGGAGGGAGTATATATTATTTAAAGTATGGTTGGGTTGATCTTGGTTGAACTGGTAATAATAGATCATTTTTCCTTGAACCTATATTAACCGATTTGGTAATCTGTCTGATTTTATTATAGTGTGTTTTTCTTATCACATCAATCATGCATTAAGCTGATCTAATTTAACAATGATGAATAGATACATACCGGTTTTAAAAATTTTGATTAATACATATATAAAATGCAGTGTATTGGGATCCGTACTGGTGATGCTGGGGTTATATATTCTTCTATGGGGAAAGAACGAGGAGATGAAGAACAAGGTGACGAAGTTGGTACAAGAAGCTGAAGAAGCTAAAGAACAAGATCCACCAGTTCAACAAAAAATAACAGTTTAATTAATTCATTTCGAGTGTTCCATTTTAAACAAAGTAGTTTCAAGTTTCCATATATATATATTTGATGTTCACGTTGAAAATTACTAATAACAAGGGTTTAACCCTCTGCGTCTTCCTTCTTATTTGTTCACGAATTATTTCTGTAAACAGAAGCATATACATAATTTTTACTCCAGTAGATTAACAGTGAAGTACACACACGAACACGTAAATTATTTGGAAATGATGTCATTTTAGTTTTGTATTGCTATATATCCACATTGAAAAGTTGCATAGTATAACAAGTTTTCGAATGTTTTTATATTTATTCAAAGAGCACTACTAACAGCTGATTAGATTAATTTAATTCGTAGGAATGCAAGGCTGTAATGGGAGGACTTCACTATGTCTATGTAATTATTGCATACACGGAATTCGAATTTAAGAGAACACTAATTTTGCAAGAACAATCTACAACCAGTTACTCTAAGCGTTTTTGGTGATATTTTGGAATGTTTTTTGAGCAAACTTTTTTAAAATTTTAAATTAGCCAAATTGAATTTATAGGGGGTTTAATCTCTATTCATGGTGAGTTTATAGTTGATCAGAGTGACAAGGAATGAAACCCAAAACTAGAGGGCAATAAACGATATTTGTGATTTGTGCAGGGAAAAGAGAATATATATATATATATATATATATATATATATATATATATATATATATATATATATATATTAAATTTGAATTACTTTGGAAAGTTTTGGAAAAGAAAGGGGTTCGAGTTGGGTATATCAGAGTCATTTAGGATATGTATGAAGGGGTAATGACTAGCGTTAGAACACCGGGAGGAGAAACAAATGACTTTCCAATAAGAATTGGGTTGCATCAAGGTTCGGCATTGAGTCCATATATGTTCAACTTAGTTTTGGATGTTCTAACTGCAAGTATCCAAGAAGGAATTCCTAAATGCATGCTTTTCGCTGATGATATACTCCTTTTAGGGGACTCAAAAGAGGAAATTAATCAGAAGTTAGAGCTATGGCGGATGACCCTAGAGTTCAAAGGTTTTCGACTAAGTAGAGACATAAAAGAATATATGCACTATAGTTTTGGTAATAGACAAACTCGTGACAATATAGAAATTTTATTGGGAGACCATGCTATACAACAGGTGGACAAGTTTAAATATTTGGATCAATTATACAAGAAAATTGTGAAGTTGATGACGATGTTAATAATAGAATTCAGGCTGATTAGTTTAAATGGAGAAAAACTACTAGGGTTATATGTGATCGCAAGGTTCAAGATAAGGTGAAGGAGAAGTTTTACCTGACAGCTATTAGACCAACAATGTTATATGGTAGTGAATGTTGGATTCTCAAAAGACAACATAAACATAAGATGCAGGTGGCAGAGATGAGAATGTTAAGATGGATGTGTGGTCATACAATAAAAAATAGGATCCATAATGATCATATCCGAGAAAGAGTTGGGGTAGCATCAATTACAGAGAAAATGGTAGAAAATCGCTTGAGGTGGTTTGAGCATGTTCAAAGAAGAGAACTAGATGAGCCAGCAGTAAGAATCGTTGATCAAATAATTTGAAGTCCTTACAAAAGAGAGAGAGGAATATCGAAGAGAACTCTTCACGAACTTATTCAACAAGATTTATTTGATTAATAATTTATCTCCAAGCATGACTAATGATCGAACAAAATGGCGTCGTGTGATCCATGTAGCCGACCCCACCTAGGTGGGGTAAGGCTTTGTTGTTGTTGTATATATTAAATTTGAATATTAATGGGCACATTGGCTTATTTGGCACCAAATGCATAATGCGAAAGGTGATTCCCTCTAAACCTGGCCTAGTGGCCGAAAAGATGGCAAAAATGGTCAGAAAGCTAAAATTTTTAATTTACAATAATATCATAATAACACGCAGGTAAAAGTCAAAAGTTATTTTATAAAATTAAAGCTTTTCTTTTTACCAGAATTTATAAAATAAAAGGCTAACAAGGAATTAGTGGGAATCTTGTCCCCTCATCTGCGTGTACTGTGTATGAAAATGTAATACTTTTGGCGTCCACTACTACCAACAGGCTTTTAACGTCGCTAATTAATATCAGATTGCTGAGTGAGTGACGCTAAAAATAAGGGGAAATGACAAAAAAATGACACTTGAATTTGAATTGGGCAAAATGGGGTCTCCAATTTCAACTTAGACAAATAAGGGATAGTCCCCAATTTGTCCTAACTGAAGTTTATGACTTTGTGTCAAAAACGTAGTTAATAGCGATACATGGGTAGTGAATTGCGATACTTGAGTAGTTAATGAGAAGGATAGTTAATAGCGATACTTGGGTAGTGAATTGCGATACATGAGTAGTTAACGATTAACTACTCATGTATCGCAATTCACTACCCAAGTATCGATATTAACTACTGTTTTGACACAAAGTCACAAACTTCATTTAGGACAAATTGATGACTATTCCTTATTTGTCCAAGTTGGAATTGGATACCCCATTTTGTCTAACTCAAATTCAAGTGTCATTTTTTATCATTTTCCCTAAAAATAAGTTGATGTAATCTTTAAAATTAAAGTGAACTTTTTAACATTGTTTTTTTTTTAAAAAGCAATGTTGAAAATTTCAACATCGCAATTTAACAAATTAACGACATTAAAAAATTAATAAGTAATAACACTACTGATATTGTATATTATAAAATAAGAGATGTTAAAAGATTAACGTTGACATTAATAAAACTATTAACGTCACTTTTTAAGATGCTAATAATATTATCAATGTCGCTTTCCATAAGTAAGCGCCGTAAAAAACTACACGCATATTATATAAAGCGGGCTACTGGAAAGAAACCACATCGCTTTTATATAATTAAGTGGCGTGGAAAGTGAACCTTTGACGTCCCTTTTTTAAGCGACATTGAAAGTGGTCTTTCTGCATCGTTCGAATAGAACCCTAAATATGATGTTAAAAGTCTTTTTTATACTAGGGAGTGTTAGTTATTACAACTTTACCTGAATCATTTTGTAAGCCACCAATATAATACTACCTCCGGTCCTAAATATAAGACCTAATTGACTTTTTTTGGAGAGATTAAGGTTGCAAAATAGGTTATTAAATCATGACATATTTGATATCTTTTTACATTATCCATTAGCTTATAGGTAAAATAAACTAGTGTAAGAGAAAAAATTATGTAAATCTATTTATAATTAACTTATTTTGCTTTTTTATAGGATTTTTCAAAAAATTCATCTAGGTCCTATATTTAGGACCGGAGGGAGTATAATACTTCCTCCGGTCCTAAATATAAGACCTAATTGACTTTTTCTGGAAAATCCTTAAAAAGAAAAATAAGTTAATTATATATTGATTTACCTAATTTTTTCCTTTAAACTAGTTTATTTTACCTATAAACTAATGGATAATCTAAAAATATATCAAATATGTCATCATTTAATAACATATTTCACAACCTTAATCTCTAAAAAAAAGTCAATTAGATCCTATATTTAGGACCAGAGGTATTTTTCTTTAGTTTAGTTAGAAAGAAGAGTAAAAGACAACAATCTCCACGTTATTTTATTTAAATTATAGAACCCCCCATCTTTCTTCAAAAACACATTCAAACCTCCCTTAGAACTAAAATAAATATTTCCTCCAATTCTACATATAGAACCTATTTAATTTGATCACATGAGCTTGGATCTAAATATAAGATATTTTGCTAATTGTTTTTCACCTTTTCCTCAATTATCTCTATTAAATATTAATGAATCCTCTACAATAACCAAAGATCGAATAGAGCGCGGGTAGAAATATAAATAGATGGTTATGGTGCATTTGTGATATTATGTGATTTTAATCAACTTAACTAACATCTTTAATTTATATCAAATTAGGTAAAACAATCTTATATTGAGGAACAGAGGAGGGGCTATTACAATCCTCCTTATATTTGGGTGAAGGACACTAGATTTACGGTAGATATAATGTGCCTTAGGTCTAGTCCTTCAAGAAATTTAGGACCTCAAGGTAAGCGGAAGTTACCCCGGGTATCGGTCTCAAAGGAGCTTATAAAATGCAATTAATTTCCTAGTAACTAAATGCTAAAGTTGTTTGAATGAGAAGAATTGTTATGGATTAATAATGAAAATTAGTAAAAAGGTGTAATATGCAAAAGAGAAAATAAGAATTGGGAAAAAAGTATAGATTTGGTAAAATAGAATGGAATTGCTCTTGGGAAATGATTAGGAATAACTATCCTAGCTCAATTAATATATTTAGGGAGTCAATTAGGATGCTAATGTACTAATTTACCAAACCTCATGGACCCATGAGTCCAACACCTAATTGTTGGAACCGCATCCAATTAGGCATTGTTAAGCCCTTTAGCACCTTGAGTTTTCTCTAAGTTTCCTAAAACTACCAAACCTCACCAACCGGCAAGTCTAATACCTAATCTCATGAACCCATTTAACTAGGCATTATTATGTACCATAGAGTGTGATTAGTGATTGCAATGCACTAGCCACTAGGTTCAATTACAATTCAATTCAACAAACTATCTACCAATACCATGAGTAAATAGAGATATCTAATGAATTATAAAGAACATATGTATGACTATACATATTGTTGAGACCAAATCCTTCATTACAAGTCAAAATCACAATTAAACTCAAGTAAAGAACACAATCCAAATCTTAAAATATAAATGACAAGCCTAACCCTAGGAAAATCATAAATACAAGAGAAATGGAAAATAAAAGACTCCCCCTATTAAGTATGAGAGCTCAAGCTATAACCCAAATCATTCCCAATGAGCAAAGGGTATTTTAGTTACCTCCCATAAGAAGAGGATGAAGAGGAATCATGGTGGAAACAGGGGAAAAAATAAGAGAAAATGAAGGTGGTAGGAGAGGATTTGAGAGACCTTGAGGTTGGGGTTTTGATGTGTTCATGAAGAGCAATTCGGCACCTCCCCACTGCTCAAACGTTTCTGCCCCCCGGCTCCCAGCAGCTCTCTCTTTTCTTTTTTCTTTGCGTCCAGCCCCCACCAAACACGTCTCTGACCTCTAGCTCTCTTCTCCCAAAAACATCACAGCTCCCCCCCTTTTTCTTCTCCTTTTTTTTCTTGGACCCATCTTTTCTTCCTTTCTATTCCAATTCAGCAGCAGCCCAACTTCCTCCCTTTTCTATGGTTAGCAAGCCCACTTTGTCTCTTCTTTCTTTTCTTTCTCTTTTCCTTTTCTTTGCCAAGCCCAAACAACATGAGATTTAATTCAATTCAAAGAACATGTTGACAACCTAAAGAGAAGGAGAACAAGCATGTAATATCTTTTACATTTTTTTCAATTATCAATCTATTATTTATTTTATCTAATGATTTATCCAAGATAAAACCCCTTTGTCTTAACTCTAAAATAGGCATAAGTGAAATTAAAATTGCATCTTCAATATGTTAGTAACTTCAATTTAACATAACAAAATCATACAAATCTTATGATTTGTCATTGGGATTTCTTTTCCATCTACATGAAATGTTAGCTTACCATTATTTCTGACTTTTAAATATTGTTTGTATCTTTTTTTAATAGTAAAATTATTTAAAAATTGACATGATAAAATGTTTCAATAAGTTAAAAATGATTTTAGCACACATTTTTTTAAACGGCACGCATATACATTTTTCAACTTTATAATATGTTTAAAAATTTATTAATTTTGATTTGAATTATTATTTATTTCAAACTGATAAAAAAGTATGTTTGCATACGTTTTTATCATCAGTATGGGGAAATTATATAATTTTTTTTATAATATAATTCAATTAATTTTATAACGGAAATTTTTTAAACACAAGTTTTCGCACCATATAAAACACATTTTTTTTTGATACATGATCAAGGTATCCCCTCACTCGACAAGTGAGAGACTAATCCCCCGCTGATTTGTAGGCACCTCAAAGGGTGGGACAGCTGGCCTGGGAGATTTAATGCTTCTCCATATCCAACGCCAGGGATCGAACCCCAGACAATTGGTTAAGGGTGAATGAGTCCTTGCCACTCAACCATACACCCCAGGTTATATAAAACACATTTTCGCTATAAGTTGTAACCACATTTGACCAAGGATACATTTATTAAAACAAAAACAGATTTTTGTGTAAAAAATATAATGAATTGAATTTGTAATCAAGTTTTTATTACTAGATCTTTTCGTATTTACTCAAAATGAAATTTTTGGAACCGCAGTAATTTTATAACTCCTTTAATTTAGGGAAATATTTGAATAAAGGGTAAAATAGTAAATATAATACTCCCTCCATTCCTAAATATAAGACCTAGATAACTTTTTTTTGGAAAGATTAAGGTTGCGAAATAGGTTATTTAATGATGACATATTTGATATCTTTTTAGATTATACATTAGCTTATAGGTAAAATAAACTAGTTTAAGAGAAAAAATTAGGTAAATCAATTTATAATTAACTTATTTTTTGCTTGTTTTAGGATTTTTCAAAAAAGTCATCTAGGTCCTATATTTAGGAACGGAGGGAGTATAACTTTAATTTTAAAATTATGATTTATAGAATCTTTTCAGAATTTTCCTTATGGTATTAAATGAATTGGACTTAAGTGTATATTTTCAAACTAGATGGAATATTTGTCTATTAATTAAGACAAAATAAACGAAGGGTGATAATTGGATTTTATGATCTTTATTAATGAATAAGTCAATTCACAATCTAATTTATGCTTAATATATAGCCTTTACTTTTTACTTTTAAGCTTAAGTTTCGTTAAGTAATATTTTCATCATGTTTATTGCTAAGTATATACCGCATTGGTTACTTATGTCTACTGGAGTATCATATGAGGTGTTCATACCCGTTTTTAAATAATTTTTTTTTCATTGAAGTACAACATTGATCAAGTAAGGAAAGTAATTAATAATATTCTTCACTCTATGCTCAATATCACCCATTTCAATATCGTTTAATAAAAATAACGGTCACGCCCGCTTCTTCATTAATTACATATAAATACGTAAAAAAGAAATTAATAATTAGAATGGATAGAATCGGGGTGTGTGTGTGTGTGTGACTTTAATCTTATACATTAATGAAATTAAACAACTATTTCATAATACAAAATATTGAAAATAGTTGACAGTGAATTTAAAGGGTAAGCTCGCCACTATTATATACTGTAATAAAGTAGGAATAGTAAAAGCAATCACAATTAAGATTTTGACACTCCACCTTTACTAAGGTTGGTGATGAGCTAACCAAGCATATTATCTTCAATCAGAATGTCCAGAATGATGAGCACCACCATCACTTTTGTGTCCTTCCTTTTCTTTCTTCTTCTTTCCCTTCTTATCGTGCTTCCCGGCCTTATGGTGGCTAGCTGGCTCAATAAAATCCACAATCTCAACGTTCACACCAGGGTCATTAGCTTGGTAACTCCCACTAAACATGATTGAGTTGTTCACAGCCTGAAAATTGCTGTTCACATAGGTGCTCAATAGTTCCTCTTCTGGCTTCATTGAGTGGTGGCCAGCCATCTTATTGTCAACTTCGCTTTTCAAGGTAGCTCCATCATTGGTTCCAGCAAGAGTTATGATCCTAACACCATCATCTTCATCTTCATCTTCTTTATAGTGACCTGACTTGTGGAAATTAGTTACACGGCTAGTGATGGATGTGACCATCTCTCTAATATCTTTATCTAGCTGCTTATGATGCATCTGATCACCTTCTGGAGTACGATTTGATGATTCAGATGAAGGCATTGGTAATTTTGAATTGTAATGAAAGAGACTTTTTTTTGTTCTTGTTTGGTATTGGGTTTTTGAGGTGAATTCAAATTAATGTGTGATATCATATTATATAAGTGGCTGGGGAATAAAGTTGATGCATGGAATTACTTGGACTTCAAATCAAGGATCGATTTGTGATGATTTATATTCCAAAGAAGAAAAAATGTTGAGAGATCAGGAATTGCTTGAGAATGAGTTTAACTCCGATTCTTTTAGCTATTTTAGTAACAACTCAATCCTTTGTGATTCTTGTAAATACTTATGGTTGAAGCGATAAAAAAAAGTTAATTTAGTTAGTGTTAATAGAATATTACTATCTCTCTTTCTAAACATCGAACCCATTTGGGAAACTATTTTGTGAATGCGAGCTCTTTCCTGAATAAGATATCTTCCCAATTTTCTTTCATTTCCCCAAAAATTATCTCTAAAAGTGCTCCAATAATAAACTAAAAAGAGAGGGAGGGCATGAATAAAAGAATATGCAATTATATATGTTGTTTTAGTAATATTATGTGATTTTAAATTATTTGACTAGCATACTTAATTTAATTAAATTAGATAAGTGTCTTATATTTATAAATAGAGAAATTAATTATGAAACTCATATAAATATATATATATATATATATATATATATATATATATATATATATAATATTATTTGTCTAAAATAAAACCATTGTGTTTGAGACCAGTTTGAGTGTGCATTGCAATTTCATCAAATACAAATACAGAATTTCAAATTTAAAATTCAATGTACAGTTCAAACATAAAATTTAAATTTAATGTGTATTTTTTAAGAATAATTTAATTAACACATAAATATTCTCTTATTGGAGAAAATTCCATCTCTTCCTTTTCTTAATTTCTAGATCCATTTAAGTAAATGAAGAATGACCCATGCAGCTTCCTTTTCTTCTTCTTATTCAATTGGGTCAGTTAGTTGTCAAAGCCCAAAACTTGTCTTGCTCACAATGCTTCAATCCTATCAATCTATCATGTTGCTCTGGGCCTTTTGCTTCATTTTTTAATTAAGCTCAAACTAGGGAATACAATGGGTGATATGTCTGACAAATGAACGGGACACCTCTATCACAGGACACCTCTATCACACCTCTGTAACTATGAAAGGTAGAAATATCACAGTCATAACTACAATCATTATGACAACAATCAACAATAATGATTAATTTGATTCTAATCAAATCAATCAGCATCAAACACATATTAATGCTGATTTGACAATTGATTTGATTCTAATCAAATCAATCAGCATCAATCACATATTAATGCTATTTGTTAACTTTCTATTTTCCTAAATGTCATTGGATTTAGCAAACGTGCCTTGGATTCTATTAAAAATGGTAATTTATATAGAGTAATGAGAAAAATTGGTGTTTATTGTATGAAAAAGGAATCGTGCAATCTGAACCAGGGCGGATTCGATCAAATATTTTCAACAAAAATAAAATTGGTGTTAAATGCCTTGGATTCTATTTAAAATGGTAATTTATATAGAGTAATGAGGAAAATTTGGTGTTTATTGTATAAAAAAGGAATTGTATATAAAAAAGTGGTATTTAATGCCTTTGATTCTAATATTGTGTTTAATGCATTTGATTTTATTGAATATGCATTTGATTATTATCCAAGGAGATCCAATACAAATAAGAATATGATTAGTTTTCCCTAGTGTGTGTATATATATGTGTGTAGCACAATCCTAATTTAGACATCTATCGTGTGAAAGTGATCAAACCAAGAAGACGATGAAGATTAACAATTCCTCATTTGTTATTCTAGCTCTTTTAATTCTCATATCTCGTAAGTCCTCTAAGAAATTTGACACACACATACATATACACACATGCGTTAATTATTAATTCTTCAAATTGAATGTATAAATTATTCATCCATCATACATCTAACACACCACACCGAAAATAAAATGTTTGTGGATGCAGGTATGTCTGTGGGTGCAGGTATTGAGGATGCTACTAGAAACAATTGTAAGGTGCGATACGGATTGTCGCATTGTAATGACAAAAAATGCTTTAATGCTTGCATTAACATTTTCCCATTCAATTATCATTGTGGAAAGTGTGCTCCACCCCCATTTCATGAATCTGATTGTATCTGTAGTTGTAATCCATGTTGATCAACCTTTAGCAAGTATTTATAAGTGATGAACTTAGGACACTCATCATCTAATAATTTTAGCTATATGACTTGTAATGGAAGTTAAATAAATCAGAGTGGTTATTCGTTTATGGATTTATAAAACATTATATATACTTGCATCATCTCCTTTTTCCCGCTCTCGATTTTGTGTGTTGTTCTCTTTTAATACAATTTTGATTTATATTACTACAAATCAATTTTTTTTATCAACAATGCAAATCATGTTGAAACAAATCAATGAAGAAATTACACTGGAAGTGGTTTATATGTGTTTCTTCATTCCAAAGTTGACCAGGCCATATAATTATTTCTAAAGAGAATCACAAATAAACCAGGATTCTCTTAATTTTGATAAAAATTACATTTTATCATGTCTGCTTCAGAAAAAACTCTTCTTTTTTTTGGATACATCTGAATGCAAATAAGCAAAACAGAAATAATAATAATAATAATATCAAGTTCCTTTCTCCAACGTGTATGGATGGTCCTTATAAAAGGACATACACGTGTCATGATGTAAGTTTTTCCATAATAATGATAATAATAATAATAATAATAATAATAATAAATAAATGGTCTCCGTATGAATAGGGGGAGGAAAACAACACCTTAGCTTTAGGGCAAAAGAGAGATAAGTACTCAAAACTATCATATTCAAGTGATTCTTATTATGAACAAATCAAAATGAAGTGCTTATATTATGAACAAATAAATAAAAAAAGACAAATTAACATAAGTAAGATCAAATAATCACCTTTAAATAGCCAATTAGAGGAAAGTCAAGGTGTATATGGAGTAGCACCAATCGGTAACATGGTAAGGTAATTTCTTGACTCCATCATGGAACCATCTAGAAATAGAAAAGACATTAGATAAAAAAATATCCAGGAAAAACTATAATTTTATCTGTTAAAAATGTAAGCAATAAGCAAGAAGCTATATAAGAACAATATCAACACAATAATTAGAGAGTCAATTGTGTCTTTATTAACAGGAAGATTAGCCGATTATCACACTGCAGGGCACCCAACCTTGGCAAACTTCATAGCAAACCATTGGTGTCGATTCATAATCTCTATATACCTACAAATAGCACAATAAATCAGTCTACTTATTTCTTTACAGTGAATAATAACCATCAAAGTAGAACTCAATCAGTTATGGATATAAAAGCAGAAAAAAAAAACAGAAATATTTATTTGTGCATCACAACTTCATATTATACAACGATGGCAGAGCCTAGAGCTGGGAATTTCCAACCCGGCCCGTCGGGTTCAACCCAACACGCCTAAAAAAAAGCGGGTTTGGCCAAAGAAAAATGGAACCCACTTGTATTGGGTCTGGTCAGGTTGGTAGCCCGCATATATCGTGTTGATTCGGGCTAGCCCGCCGGGTTGGCGGGCTTGCCTGCTTACTTTTTTTTGAAAAAAAAAAATATCTGCCTTTTCCTGGGTAATGAAAATTATCTGCCTTTTTTTCATAAACTCATCTTCCTTTTTTCCATTCTTTCACGTCTTCTTTGTTTTCATCTTCATTTGAATTTTTTTAGGCTTTATTTTGTTGGGTGTGAGGTTTCATATTTTGTTTTGGAGTGTGTAACGTGAATATGTGAATTTAAGTATATATTAAACATATGAGGAAAAAAATATAACCAAGGTCATGGATATGTTTTACGTATGAGGTTTTCCACGTGTGATTGAAAAAGGGGTGCAAAAAAATCTTTTGACTTGTAATATGTTATAGATATTTTAGTTTTGTTGTTTGGCAACAATAAAAAAAGTTGAAGATTAAAGAATATATATATATTAGAAATTAGATAACATATGTTAAGGATCTTTGAAAATCATAAACTATTTTGAATTTGTTCACATTATAGTTTTTAAATTTAGACATATAAATCAAAACTATAATGTCAAAATAGTTAATGACTTTCAAGACAAATAACACCTAAATTTGACTGGGTGAATCTTGATCGAGCGACTTGATATTTGTAGCTTTTATATGTTGTAATATATAGTGGTATCCAATTTTATTAAAAAAAAATAGACAGATAAAATTATTCATTTACTTTGTTAGTAAATGATGGTGTCACAATTTTTTTTTGCTTTTTTACTATTTTAATGTTCAATTTTAATTTTTAAAAAATAATATAGCCTGTAATTCGGGTCGAGTCAGGCTGACCAGCCTATTAGTAAATGCGGGTCGGGTTATAATATTCCAGCCCGCATTAGAATCGGGTCGGGTCGGACTGGCCCGCTTCTACTGTGAGTAGGATCGGTTTAAACTGGCTAGCCCGTTTTCCCGGCTCTAGCAGGGCCGACATAAACCTTTATGGTAACCTATGACCAATTGAAGTAAAATATTTAAAAAAGAAAATAAATGAGGGATAAATGAGGATCATGGCCAACAATAAGTACAAAAAATCGTATAATTAAAAAGAAATAATGTCAACAAAATTCCTATCACAACTGTTATAGGCACTTACTCATGGTAATTTTGAACGGGTTACTTGCCAAATAAAAAAACTATATTTCAAGAATCAGGGGACCAAATAATTCATACGGCATCACCAAAGTTGTGTGAAATAATTTAATCTGGTAAGGACTAAATATGTAAATTTGACTTAGGACTCATTCTAACTCATACTTCCTACAAAAATAGCAAGTCCAAAAATCAATACCTAACAAACTGGATAGAAGTTCCATTTCACAAACAATCTTCCACATGCATCACTGCAGGTGAATCCCAGAAACCACCTACAAACGAAAAAAAAGCTTCTTGTAGATCACGTGGAAATAGAAGACAACAGAGGAGGAATGGTTAGAGAGGAAAGGGTAAGTCACATTCGAGAGTGGTTAATTGGAAAAAGAAAGGAAAAGAACCTGGTAGATGAAGTCCTCATCAAGAGCATTAAAATGAGGAGGCAAGTGCAGTGCATCTGTCCATGTGAGTGTATATATGTGCGCGAAAGTTGATGGCAGGTGAGTGCATGGGAAACAGGGAAGAGAGATGAAGAGTCTAGCAACATTATGGGGCCAGGTATTAGGAGAAAATTAGAGTACCACATATTCTTCAGTGTGAACGCAAAACAACTTAAGTTGAGTCTTGAAAAATAATCTCTATGATTCAATATCAAACTTTAGAAAACCCACATAAAAAACTGGTTCATAGTGTGAAATAGAAAAGCGGTTAGGATGAGCTTTTAAGGGTTATATTGAAGGTGCTGCCATGTCCTATGGTCTAAGGGCAAATTGAAATCAATTAAATACTTATTAATTCTACTACTAAATACCACAATAAAAGCTAGAGAAAATTACTAACAATTGGAAAATTACCAAATCTCAACAATTCTATATAAATTTGTATGAGGACTTTCCAAATATGCCAATACATATCAAAAATAATCCGAAAATGGGGAGTTATTATGGACAATATTGCATCTTAATTATGTTAATTCCTTCAAGTTTAGCATGCAAAAACAATACAAATTTAAGGATTTGTCTACTTCCTCACTCTTAAACATTTGTTCTCCTGTAGAAAGGCAAGTTAAAAAACTTTGAGGTACAATGACAAGCAAAGCAATTATGAGAATTTCAAAATGCTACATAAGCATGGATCAATGCAATTTGACAATCCCAATCAACAAATAATGTGTAATGGAATAATGCTAACAATGATCAACAATAGTTGTAATAAATACTAATAATGAATATGAGTAGAGAAGAAAGTTACTTAAGAATATGTATTTCAAACATCTCACCATATTAAATTTTCTACTTTCAACATCCAATCTATCACACATTCTATCATATGCTTGTAAGAATTCTAGGGTCTCCACTGAAACACAAGAGCAATGCATTAAAAGGGTTTTTGTGGGTTGTAGTGATTTTATTATCACTATTTACTCATATTTTTCCTATATGAGTAGATAATGATTATAAAATCATTGTCCTCCTCCACCTTTATATATGAGATAATTCTTCAAGTTTTTCCGATAGTTTTTTCAATTGAATCCAAGCTTTTCCAAATAGCTCAAATCATGAAAGCAATTATCTCATATAGGACATGGATTTTATGATCACTATCTACTCTTTTTGCAAACATGATGACCCTACCTACGGCCACATCGATTCCATTTGTTTCATATTTGGATATGATTGGGTACCTAACCAAAAAATACCTTATTCAAGATTATTTTCAAATTTTTTTTGTCGTAGTATCATTCTACTTGTTTTTTAAATAAAATTGTCACATTAAAACTAAGAAAAAAATATAATAAATAAACAAGACGAGTTTCCAGATTCTTCCAGCAGCCACTACCGACCCCGGGCAACATTCACTTCCCTCTTCTGCAGAGTTATGACTCGGACTTTTCCATGAAGAATACTCAAGGGAAAATTAATTATAGGTCCCTTGTAAGGGACATAATATAGAAAAGTTCCCAAAAACTTAAAATATTAAAGTAAAGTTCCAAGGGACCTCACTTTAATATATTTAGAAGATTTAGAAGATGTGGGACCCATATAAAATAATTAAAAAATCTCCTCCCACTCATTTCTCTCTCCTGACCTCTCCCTCCTTCTTCTCCAGTCTCCACTCTCCACCCTTGGCTCTCCTTCCCCACCACCTACCAAAACACACCCACCCGCCACCGGCCCTCTCAGCCCACCGCAGGAGTATAAAATTTTAAGTTTTTGAGACTTTTTCTATATTATGTCCCTTACAAGGGACCTATAATTATTTTCCCAATACTCAAGAAACGAGTCACGTCTTGTCTAAACTCGCTTCATTCAAGAAGCCCATGATCAAAGCCGGAAATGTACATTGGAATCATAAAATGATCACTTCCACATCAAAATAACACTAATTTACGATAGTACATACAGTATTTTATTTATTTTTTAATACTTTAATTTCCAATCATCGCTGATTTCTTACTCATTAATAACCAAGTGAGAGAGAAAGAAATGGGTTTTTTTAAGATGATTTGCGAGATTTGGACACATTAATTAATTTAAATATCATATTTAACTGGATCAATCGAATTAAGAAAGAGGGGCAATCAAAAAGCTGTTGCAGATTTTTCAGTTCAAAGATTATCGCAAACTGGAATTAAAGCAGACTTACTGCAAAATCGAAATCACCACAAAAATATCAACCAAAGATCATTCATAATTGAGGTCAAAACCAAGATATTTAATTACAATCATAAGGAGGAATATTTACAGATGAAGAAGTGAAAAAAAAAACCAACAAAACACACAATATCCTCACTCAGATTTCAACAAATCAAAACAAATCAAAATTCAAAGTCCTAAATATAAATATCTCATTTAAGAAAAAAAAAGAAAATATCAAAGTCAGTGAGGAACAGGAGCCAAAATGTGAGGCCTTGAAGTAGAAGTATAAGGAAGGCTGTGAAGTATGAGGAAACGAACTCGGCGAGGAACAGGTGCAGATTGGAACAATTGCTCCACCACTCTTGCTAGCACAGCCGTGTACTCTTCAAGTACCTCAGCCACCGATGCCACCTGAATCATCTCTTATGATTTTGAATTGAAGATAGCTAGCTAGAAAATCACTCTTAAGATAAGAAGGATGATGAGTAGTCACAATAATAATAATGAATGAAGAAGCTAAGGTTGAAGTGAGATTTATAGAATAATGTTGGGTTGGTTTGAATTTTCTGTTTCTACGGCTACCAGCGGCGCCACCTTAATATTGTGAAACCGTGAAAAGCTAGGAAGATGGTATTGGAGACTTTTCAGTGTGCTGATGAAGGCTATTAAATGGTTGTGAGGGAGCTTTAATACTACTCTATTTATGTTTGTTGGGTTGTGTGCTCATGGTATTCTGGTTTTGGTCTTATCTTCTTTGGGTATATTTAATGTGAAATTTTTAATTCATTTATATAAAAGACACCATTTAGAGTTGTATACTTATTCAACCCCAAAAAAATCCTATATACTCACTCCGGTCCTTAATATAAATATAAGAGTTAGCCGCCAACAAATGTTTTTTAAGAAAACATGTGAATGTTATTAGTTGGGTGTCTGAAGTTAATGCTTCTTTTCTAATATTGCCAATATTTATTATGACACTTTTAAGAGAGATAAATACATAAGCATTAATAAATATGAAAGAGAGTTGGGGGTAAAGTTATAAAAAATGTATTAAATTAGGAGAGAATGTGAGATGAGCTCTTATATTATGGACCAAAACCATTTAAATTTTGGCTCTTATATTAGGGACCGGAGGGAGTAATTATCAATTCCAGTCTATTAGGAGAGTGAATTTTTGTTTGATTATATTTATAAGCTAAGGCATGTAATTACATTCTACGCGGAAATTTACCATCTAACCATTCATGTATAATTGACTTTTGAATGCGTAAATTTACAATCTAACCATTTATGTATAATTGAGGTTTTTTAGTTTGCATTTGAAAGTAGCTAATGAATAAGACAAAAATTGTAGTAATTAAATATTTGGAGATGTGATGCGGCTTTTAATTATTCATTTTGAAGAAATTGGATAATTTAATCTAAATTTTGTTTGGTTGTGCCACGTTGCTGAGAGGTGGTGATATGCATGGGCGACCTGACTTTCTAGTATGTTCGGATTGAGATGATGATGATAGTGATCAGTGGGTCATATGATGATTTGTACATAATCCATAACTCATTCAAATTTAAATAAAATATATACAGTAACTTAATAAGTTGGTTACATCGAAGAAAAAAATAAAGTTGAAGGTTTTCTATGTATGCATAGAGAGTTATATATGTTTTTACTATTTATAATAATTTATAAATTACTCCCTCCGGTCCTTAGTATAAGAGTCAAAATTTGAATGATTTTGGTACCTAATATAAGAGCCCAAAATTTGAATGGTTTTGCTCCCTAATATAAGAGCTCATCTCACATTCTCTCCTCATTTAATGCATTTTTTCCTACTTTGCCCCCAACTCTCTTTCATATTTATTAATGCTTATATATTTCTCTCACTTAAAAGTATCATAATAAATATGGACAATATTGGAAAACAAGCATTAACTCCAGACACTCAACTAACATTCACATGTTTTCTTAAGAAGCGTTTTTTTGGCCGCTTGCTCTTATATTAGGGACCGGAGAGAGTATTATTTAGCTTTCTTATTTTTTATAAAAAAAGTCAATTGAATTTTATATTTAGGAATGTAGAAGAAATTTATATAATTTGTTTCATCATACACAATTGATTATTCAATTATATGTGAATTTTCTTAATACATAAAGAAAGAATGTGGTGGAAATTATTCAATTTTTCTACCCAAATGCTATACCAAAAAAATTATTACCAATATACTATATCAAAAAAAAAAATACCAATAACGACTTTAGAAGAACGTTTTCAGAAGAATTGCATCATATACACACGCACACACATACCATACTACTTCCTCTGGATCTAAATATAAGACTTAATTGACTTTTTCGGAAAAATCAAGGAAGCAAAATAGGTCATTTAACTATGATATAGTTGATATTTTTTATAGTATCCATTAGTTTATAGGTCAAATAAACTAGTTTTAAAGAAAAAAAAGGTAAATCAACTTATAAGAAACTTATCTTGCTTTCTTAGGATTTTCTAAAAATGTCAAATAGACTTTATATTTAGAACGGATGTAATATTATTTAACCTCAAACTATCTCATATAGTATTATTTATGTAGCTTAATTACAATTAAGCATATTAAAACTATATTGTCTTTAATTTTTTCCATTTTTATTATTATCTTTACCAATACACTAAATTTATGTGTCATTATTTTTTTATATGACATTAGTTTTTCTAAAGATAATAATAAAAATGGAAAAAACTAAAGACGATATAGGATTAATATGCTTAATTCTAATTAAACTACATAAATATATGAGATAGTGTAAGGTTAAATAATACTACCTCTGATTCTAAATATAAGGCCTATTTGACATTTTTAGAAAATCCTAAGAAAGCAAAATAAGTTCCTTAAAAATTGATTTTACCTATTTTTTTCCTTAAGCTAATTTATTTGACCTATAAACTAATAGATACTATAAAAATATACCAAATATATCATAGTTAAATGTCCTATTTTGCTTCATTATTTTTTTCCAAAAAAGTCATTCAGATCATATATTTAGATTCGGAGGAAGTAGTATGGTTTGTGTGTGTATATATATATTATATAATTCATCTGAAAATGTTCTTGGGAAGCGTGTGGTTTTGGAACGACTTCTAAAGTCGTTCTTGGCAAGAACGATTTCTTTATTTTGTAGCATATTAGTATTTTTTTTATGTTATAGCATATTGGTAATATTATTTTTGCTATAGCATTTCAGTAGAAAAACAAAACTTGTTGCCTTGAAGTATTTACTACTTATTATTGACTCAAACTCAAGACTATAGGTTAAATTAGAACTACAATGTCTTGTTAAAATATGACCAAACTACTTGTAACAAAAAAAAAACTATGACCAAACTACTATAAAAAACTAATATCAATTGATAGTAGATTATTTTATCTTACTCATTGACATCATGGATGAGCACTCCAATAAATTCTTAGAGGTGATGAATTTTTCCCTATTGCACATTTACATTCCCATGAAAAGACGGATTCGTTGATTTATATCAATATTATTGGGTTAAATAGCTTTTTTGTCTTTCTAAATTTGGGCCTAGGGTACTTGGGAGTTTTTAGGGGCCGAATAAGTTACAAAGTTTAAAAATAGAGCAATTTAGACCCCCTATTAACTAACTATATTAGTCAATCATTTTAACTAAAATATGTTGAAGTGTTGACTACATTCATACATATGACATCCACGTTGTCCCATTTTTTTTATTAAATCATGCTTTTCAATCAACAAAAATGATACATAAAAAAAATTATCTCTCCCACTCTTCTCACCCTCGCTCTTCCTCTCCCTCGGAGAAGGGTACGAAGAGAGAGAGCAGGTGTTGAGGAGGAATGTGACAATATTTTTTTAAATATGTGTATATATTATTGATGTGGAATCACATATAAAGGGTATAAATGACTTCTCCATACCCTAAAAAATTTACATCAATTTACACATTTTATAGGACTGACCATTATTAAGTCCTTTATAAGGACCCCTAATCAATTACCTCATTAATTTGGTGTGTTATGCACCAATAACCTCTATTATTTCCTCCCTATCACTTAATTGATTGTTGCCAGAGAATTACAGAACTAGGGGAACTGAAGACCCATTAGATCGTAAATGTTGACAGATTTCAGCAATTAGAATGTAAATTTTATGTTTTGCTGGAAATTTAAAAATTAACCATCCATGACCTATGAATGTTGTTAGTATTTAATTTTTTTTACCAACAAATATGCGAACTATGATATCGAGCACGTTTTACCAACAAATATGTGAGGTCAGTTGTTACACCACGCAGCAGAATCTCAATGTTTTTGGGAAAAAAGCTGGATCAGGAGCATGGCTAGCAAAATAAACCCACTAAATTTATTTATCAAAAGACTCTAAATCAATGTAAATTGTCTCCTTCATCAGAATGCCTAGTTTACATGTGCTTTTAAGATATTTCGACATTTGACAAAACTATAATCTTGAGATATTTCTCACCATTTCTCACCTGCGTGTTGCAGGACTCTTCTAAGTTCATCTGCTATCTCTTGGAGAAGAATGGGTTTTCGAATCAATCCATTCATTCCAACCCGCAGGCACCTATCCATCAAATCCTCTTCTGCACTTGCTGTAAGAGCTATGATCAAGGGCCAACTGCGGCTGTGGAACTTCCTTATCCTCATAGCCACATCAAAACCATCCATTTCAGGCATGTGCAGATCCAAAAGGATGACTTTGAAAGTGTTGCCAGATGCACTTATAGCACCCAGGCAATCAAACCCTGATGAAACTGCAGTTACTTGGCAGCCCAACTTCTCAAGAAGTTTCTTCGTCACTGTCCTGTTTACATCGTCGTCTTCCGTTAACACAACATTAAGGCCTCTGAATCGAGAGTCCAGAGAGTCATTAGCTCCTAAAATTGATCTTCCGTGAGATGAACCTATCTGAAACTTGAGGGCAAGTGACATGCTTTGTGCCAAACCCCGAGCATTCGGTGATAACCAGATATCGCCTTGTATCATCTGCAAATTATTCCACCTTGCAATGTCAAAATTACCAAATACTATAAAAAATATCATACCATATCAATATCCATCATACTCATGATAGTATTTAGAAAACAACTTATTTCGTATACAGAGCACGATCCCACTTTACCAATCTTTAAGGCACAATATAGGGACACAACGCCCATGCGCTATGTCATTAAACTAAAATGACAAAGCAACAAAGTTTATAACTGAAACAAGACCTGAATAAGATTTTCATGTCATGACAGAAGCAAGCACTTTTCAAACAGCCTATTCGAGCAAAATTGAATGTCAATTACTGATTAGTACTAGGGACTAACAGATCACAAAGAATTATGGCCTTTCTCAAAATTGAATGTCAATTACATCAACTTTCACTATAGTTACCACTTAGCAAAAACTGATAAAAGTCACAAAACTACGAGGCCATGGAATGACACTATCAACCATCTAAGCCAATACTATATAGTATTACCGTAGACCGTAGTACTCAAGAAAAGTCATCAACATTTTGTGTAAATGAATTTCAAGGAAAAACTAAGATACCGTAGTAAATGAATTTTGAGTAAATCATAGGATGGAAAAGAAAAATTGACTATAGAAGGTGGCAGAGTAATGCATCGTTCAATTTGAAACAAAAGATCTACAAAAATCATTAGCTGACACATTGTTTCTTCAGCTTTCCATGAGGCCAAATAAATCTTTTTTTTATAGGCCACATAAATCTTAATAAAGAAAAAAAATGGTCAACCAATTTCTAGTCTCCACTTGGTGAGGGTGTTGGGGGCGGGAATCTTAATAAAAAAAAAAAACAATTAAAAAAAAATTCTCTCCCACACCCCAAACAACCAACTGGCCATTGCATACACAATGGTTTTAAAAGCCAACCTTTCAATCCCTTCCTCCATTTTTTTGGGTGCTATGTCATATTCTCCATTAATTTATATGTCAAGATAAAGTTAATCACTAACATCTAAAACTTTTTTTGGGATTAATGTATTTGATGCAAAGAACCTCTTGTTGATAAATCAAGGAAAGAGTTTGCATGGCCATTAAAAATTATGAATCTGGGGCTCGAGAAGCTTTTAGCCCGTTAAGCAGCATTCAACTCATACACTGTATTTTTCACAATTAAAGCTAGACCAGAAATCAAGCAACCGGATTCCCAAACCAAAACTGTTGTTTAGTAAGAAAGAAAACATGCAAGAGGTCCCACGACTCCTACCTAGCACAAAATGCTGCATAAACTAAAATAACATATTTTTCTTATACATCTTTTAGAGTGCAAGCCATTTCATAATTCTTTGTTACTGTCAAATCTGACAACTTCATTACAGTACTAAATTTTCCAGGACTAGAGTTAACATATATACATTAAAGCAGCAACCATTGCATACGTTGTTTCAAACAAAACGTCCTAAGCTGCCAACAGCCAATTGCTAACAAATTTTAAATTAGCAGGAGATTTAAAAGATGGAAATGCATCTCAACACCTACAAATTAAAAACTCAATGCACGATGCATCATTCGACTATATCAAGTGGAGAAAATAACTGATAATATTATATAAACATAAATTAAAGAATAATCATGATGGTGCACATACCTGCGCTAGCGTTTTGCACATACTGAAGCTTAAACCTTCATTAGATTCATTGCTATAGTGACTTCCACCAGCATAGCGTCTTGTTAAAGTTAATTCATCTGACTGTAAACTTGTACCAGTTATCTCGAAATCAAATTTTATATATACATAATCATTTTGCATGCCTGATCTCCATATTCCCAAATGATTGTCGTCCTTACGCCCACTATCATTTTCAAGATAAACTCGAAAAATGAAATTCCTTTCTCCATCATATATGTTCAATAAATAGTCAATCATATGCAAGATCACTTGAAAAGCCCTTGCCTGGTCCCCTATGACAAGATTAGGCAACGACTTCTGGACCTCTATTTTAAAACCAAAGCCTTTATATACACACAAACACTTAGCAATACAAGCAGCTTCTCTCATCATCAGATGTAAATCGAAGGGCTTCATCTCTAACCGGAAGCTTCCTTTATCATTTAATGAAATCTCCATTACATCATTAATCAAACTTGAGAGAACATGACCAACTTTGATCATTGTGTCAACTATAACCTTTTGCTCGGATTTCAAGTTTTCCTCTTGAATCATTGAAAGTAGGCCCAGGATTGAATGCATAGGCCTGCGCATACCATGACTCATCACTTTCTGAAACGATTTCCTAGCCTGACTAGCCATCATTGCATTCTTTTTAGCCTGTTGCAGAGCTCTGTTTTGGTCTGCCAATTTCTGCCTCATGAGCTGAGACTCTTCAAGAACAGATGCATGGGACAGGGCGACAGCAACCTGGTCAGCAACTACCTCCACTATCTCCATCTCTTGGTGACTCCAAGCACTAGAGTTAGAATTTGGGAGAACCAAAACCAGAATAGCATAGCATGTATCAACTAACTCAGGTGTCCCTCCTTTAAAATTTGAAACATTGAGCATTGGCATACGAATAGCTGCAACAGCACCTGACTCCCCAGATTCCCCCTTACTTGCAGCTCCTAGTGCTGACTCAGGCCTCAAAATCCTTACCCCTTTACTTTTTCTTATCTCTAAGACATCTGGGTCGTTTATGGGAATAGAATGGTGAAAAACATCGAGGGAGCTCGATTTCAGCTCATGGGTTAAGTACATCTCTCGTCCATCCTCATTGGGCATCCAAACAGCGCAGTTACGCAAGTCCAATGATTTGGAAAGCTCAACGAGGGTAGTGTACAAGATAGTATGCTTATCCAGAGACTTCCTGATTTCCTGTGTGAGCATCCGGACATGCCAGCTGGCTTCTTTTTGTCTTTTGATCATTCCAATCTCCTGGTCTAGTTCCAACACATTCTGCTTCAAAAAGAGCTCCCTCACTTTAATTTTGAGGAGCAGAGGAATGAGCGTGAAAAGGGTGATGGCAGTGGCACAGGAGACCAGAGCGGTGAGGAGTTTAGCGATTGTAAGGGAGAGCACCAGGTGGAAGGAGTGGGGTCCGTAATAAGTGTAGGCGTTAAGCAGATGCGTGAGGCCACAGAGGACTATGAATGCAATGAACTGAATGAATACCCATTTGAAGGGAAGATTGGAGCGACTGACGAAGTAGAGGAGTTCAAGGGGGATGGAAAAGTAGGCAATGGCAATGAAGAAGTCACTCACTCTTTGGCTCTCCAGAATGTTGTGGATGCTGAAAAGCCCTTCTTCATCACAATTGCACAGCACATAATCACCATCGATGGCAGAAACGGAGGAGACGAGGATGGAAGGAGCCAACAAAAGAAAGGCCGATGCTGCCTTTGCCTTTTCCATGGGTAGTTAGTATGAGCATGAGTGTCACACCCCAAAATTTTCAAGGCATGACCGGCACGAAGTTAATGATATCTAAACTTCATAAGCCCTTTAAAATTAATTATAAACCTGTTAAGCATAAATTCGTTAGACATTGTATTTCCAAACATTTACTATTTCAAGCATTTGTCTATAACATTTTCATCTTAATGCATAGAAAGATAAATACACAAGGAAAATAAATATCTACGAACCTATTATTTACAATAAAAATGTGAATTTGTTTTACTCAAATTATTTTTACCTTCCATTGTCCTAAATAAAAAATGTGGTTTCAAATTCTTCAATCTGAAATACAAAATACTATATCAATATGTGTATTCTCGTTACAATGACTTCATATTCAAATTCCCTAAAAGTAGATAAATAAATAAATGAAGATTCAGAATATAGAAACTTCAGCTTATTATAACCATACTTGTATTTGAGAATAAAAACCAAAAAGGGGGAAAATCAGCATATCTAAAAATAATTTCTTTTAAGGTTTACAAAGTAAATATGAAAACTCATGATTATAAAAACTTGTTTTCTATAGAGGAACTGGCACAAAGCGAATAACAAGCACAACTCGAAATCTATGAGTCAAGCGCAACCTGAAGACCACGAAAACAAGCGTAGCTCGAGACAACGAAAACAAGTGTGGACACACAGTCCACAAGGGTAAATAACCAAGCGTGACACGAAGTCGCGAAAACAAGTGTGGCAAAGCCACGAAACAAGCGTAGCTCGAGATTACGAAAATAGGTCAAGCGTAGCTCGAGATTACGAAAACAGGTCAAGCGTAGTTCAAGACTACGAAAACAGTTCAAACATAGCTGGAGACTACGAAAACAGTTCAAGCATAGCTCGAGTCTACAAAAACAGATCAAGTGTAGCTCGAGTCTACGAAAACAGTTCAAGGGTAGCTCGAGTCTACGAAAACAGTTCAAACGTAGCTCGAGTCTACGAAAACAGTTCAAGCGTAGCTATAGTCTACGAAAACAGTTCAAGCGTAGCTATAGTCTACGAAAACAGTTCAAGCGTAGCTCGAGTCTACGAAAACAAGTCAAGCGTAGCTTCAAACTACGAAAACAGTTCAAGCGTGGCAAAACCACGAAACAAGCGTGACACGAAGTCACGAAAACAAACTTGGTTTATAACCACGAACAAGAGTAACAAGGCTACGAGTCAAGCGCAGTTATAAAACCCACGAAAAAAAGTGCTTTGTATCTAGTTCCACTAATAAAAGTAAATATATATAGTAATGAATAAATCAATTTGAATGAGGATAACTCCTACTTTAGTTCAATCATTGTATTCAAGAACATCTTCATAGTTTAAATCATCAACTCACAACATCCAATAGTATATATACATTTTCAACTGTTTATTTAGCAATATTCAAAATATTAGTGAATAGAGAATATTAATTTATTTGGCACCCATATCCCACCACCCATGCCATGAGGAAACAAGCTAAGGAGAACAAGAGAAACTATTAAGCATAGCCAAATTAAATCAAAATACACCTAAATCAAACACCAATAATTAATTCAGTCCTTTAAAGAATAAGCATTACCTAAATCAAAACAAGTTTGGTACTCATAAGAATTCATCTTCATTCTAATAAAAATAAGGAATTAACATAAAGTCATTTCAACATCCTAAATAGAATTCTCAAACAGCATTTTGATACTATTAACACTACTTTTACACCTCAAATTAGATCAATCGTTCATAGAGAAAGAACAGCAAATATGATACACCATATCTTTAATTATTACTTGCGCATCCATAAATTCTCATCACATTTAAACTTTCTTCAACACTACTTTTCCACATCACACCATCCACACAAAGATTTACATTCAAAATTCCCATCTTCAACAATCAATCCATTAATGAAGAAGACCTTGAATGCACATTAAGTAAAATCCAATCCAATCTCTCAATTTATTTCCTCTATAAGTCAGCTAGTATATACGTGTGAAAGTTAAGCAAATAGCTTATATAGGTATCCAAATTCAATAAAAAGTCACTTTAATATTTCAGGTATAAATTTCAAAAGTCTAAGCATCCTTATTCCAAAAATTTACCAACTTTGTCAAACTGAAATTGTTAAGTTACATATTTAAACAGTATACCAAATGCACCATGTTCAGTCATGTTACACAAACAATCTAAAACCCAGTACATACACAAACCATACAACAGACGCACATAGACTTTGAAAGAAAGTTTTCAAATTTACACGTAGACCACCACACCCACCCACAATAAGCCAAAGAACCCAATGTACAGCGAGCTAGCAATATTGTCAATATCCTTGCCAAAGCACAAATAATTCAAGAATAAAATAAAAAAAAATAGTATCCACATGTTCAAATAAATAAGTTCAAAAGTTCTAAAAGATCAATTTCCTGAAATTTCACTTCATCACCAATTACTGAGATCACATCTGGGCATCGACCATTTAGGGAGCTAGAGTTTATAAAATATATCGTATATTATGTTTCCAAACAATAATTAAGTTCTCCTTCACAATGAGTGGTAAGAAGGATCAAGTCATTTTCAATTAAATTAGTCCAAAAACCATAAATATCTCAATTACATTTTATCTAACACCTCAAATCACCTAGCAAATCTATAATTTTCCAACAACCCCTTCTCTTAGACATTTTATCAAACACCTAAAATCACCTTGCAAAATCTATAATTTTCAAACAATCCCTCCTCTTAGTCATTTATCAAACACCTAAAATCACCATGCAAAATCTATAATTTTCAAACAATACCTTCTCACAGACATTTTATCAAACACCTTAAGTGCATTCCAAAACCAAATGATATTATTAACCCCTTCACAACCACTTTCTTCCATTATGTTCCAGCCTTCATTCAAGTTCTTCAAGTATGATACAACTAATTTCCAGATTGTATTAGACCTTTTAACAAACTTTGAGTGCACTCATAACCAAATGATATTACTCCCTCCGTTCCTAAATATAAGAGCACTTTGACTTTTTTGGAGAATCCTAAGAAAGCAAAATGAACAATTTAATCATAACATATTTTAAATATTATTAGATCATATGTAAGTTCATAAGTCAAATAAACTAGTTTAGTGAAAAAAATTGGGAAAATCAATTTTTAATTACCATATTTTGCTTTCTTAGGATTCTCCAAAAAAGTCAAAGTGCTCTTATATTTAGGAAGGGAGTATTTATTTACCCATCACTTATAAATCTCATGCCAAAATTTCCCTTATACAATAAAATGAAAGGGTACAGAATATTAATTTATTGCTGTCCATTCTCAGCCATCAAACATGTTTGTCAAAAATATAAAAAGTAGAAGCAGCAGCAAAATCCAAGAAGAAGTTACTTTACATTTCATAAATGAATGATTGAAGAGGCAAGAAATCAAGTCTTACCTACTTCATAGGCGCTGTACACAAGAGAAAAAAAACGTTGCAGCAAGCATCAACATCAACACTGATTCAAAGGAAAGGAAATCGCTGGACTTGAGGTGTCGAAATAGAAGCTTAAAGATAAACAAGTTGTGAAGGTTTCTGCGATTGCTACAGAGAAGATTGGAGGAGAGGGGCAGTATTGTCCTACTCCTACACTCCCTCCCTTCTCTGCATCCCAGTCATGTCTCCTGTTTCACCTCAATAAATAATTTATTGCTTTTCCTTTAATACTATTCTATTTTCGTGGATGTATTGGTTATAGATCTACATGTCCTTCTTTGTCCAAATACACCTTGGGATTTGTACCAATATGTTACACGGAGGGAAAAAATTAACAATATTCTACACCTAAAGAAATAAGGGAAAATCCCAAATAAATTCATCCGAATATCTAAAAGGATAAGTGAGGAACTTAAACTTCCAAAAGTACCATGAAGGAACCAGCAGTTATATGTCATCTTAAAATTTTGCGAAAAGATAAAATTTTCCCGTCATAAAATACAAATTGGGAGAAGAGGGTGAGTGTTAGGGTGAGTTTAGAGTGGGGTAGGAATTTGTGCTTTTGGGCATTCAGAGGGATTTATTTGGGATTTTCCCAAAAACTAAATACCAACATGCTCATTTGCAAAGAAGTCGTTCTTAGGAAGAACGACTTTCATTTTTTTTATTTGCATACTCGGTATATGTATAATTGTTGATTTTTTTAATACTTGCTTATTTATATATAAAAAAGATGTTTTCGTGACTCCATGTCACTTATGGTTATTTACCCTTGTGTGACTGTATGTCCACGGAATACACCGCCTATATTTATAGTCGGTTCCAAGCTCGGATAAAAGAGTAGAGTTGTGTTAGGCTTCGGCAGCCAACGTAAAAATATGTCGAATCTATTGAGTATGGACACACACATTGTTTATATCAATATGTCACTGTTTGAGACTTCACAAGGGCTATCACACTAGCATGGGAGAAGGCATATAAAGAAACAAAAGGTTCAAAGAAGAGTAGTGGATGAACAATAAGAATAATTGATCAAATGATATGGAATCACTACAAAAGAAAGAGAGGAAAACCAGAGATAACTCTTAACGAAGTTATTCAATGAGATCTTTTGATGAAAGGTTTACCTCCAAGCATGACTATTGATAGTGCACAATGACGTCGTGTGATCCATATAGCCGACCTCACTTAGTTGGGATAAGGTTTTGTTGTTGTTGTACTCGGTACGCATATGCATGCATCAAAAAACCATATTCTTCCTTTCTCCTCTTCTCCATGCTATTTTTTGCAAAGCTCTCCTCTCTTATGTCAACTAATATTAAACATATTCGTGCCATTATTCTTGAGTATTGGCACATATGTGAACCTCTCTTTTCTCATGAACTAAGTGTAGTTCATAATTTATTTGTTCTAGTTATGTATAGAATCAGTAAATCTACAGTTTTTATTGTTCATAAAATAAATTTTTATGGTTTTATCATCAAAGCCATTTTATTCGTTGTATTTTTTATTATTTGAATATTTTTCTTTAGGGTACACCTAGGGGGAGGGGAACTGTATGTTTTACAGGCAGTCAATACTTATAAACACACATTAAGAACGTCCACCACACCCGCGATATAGGGGGAGGGGAACTGGATGTGGTACAGACAGTCACTACTCATAGGGTATACTTATTTATTTTTTGTAAATTTAGTTATTAGTTTTATTTATATGCTCTTAAAATTTAAATTAATATGCACTTTATTAAATTTTTGTGACATTATTTTTGTTTTATTTGACATTAATTTTTCTAAAAATAGTAATGAAAATGGAGAAAACTAAAGAAGATATATGTTTATTATGCTTAATTCTAATTAAGCTACATAAATATAATGAGATAGTTTGAGGTTAAATAATACTCCTTCTGGTCCTAAATATAACTCACTAAATACCAATTTTTCTTGGTTCTTTTTATAAGTCACTTCATGGTTTTCAGTGTACATTAATTATTTTTTCATATATACTCATATTTAATAGAAGTAGCGGGAGAGGGTAATAGTTAATAGTTTTAGAAATAAGTGTAATAATTGGGGGTAATATTGGAAATTACTTGAATTTCAGGACAAACTAAATAAATGCATTTAACCATTTTTATTGGTATGTGAGAAAAATTAGTCGATGACTTATAATAAAGACTGGAGGGAGTAACATTTTTTGCACACACATGTCGTTCTCCTCAAGAACGACTTTCATATATGTAGCATATTGGTAAATATATTTTTTGCTGTAGCATATTGGTAAAAACAAATTTTGTCCTATTGTATATCTGCTAAAAAAACCAAATTATTCTTTTGAAACATACTATAAGGACATTACATAGTTTTAACTTTTAACCGATTTGACCAGCAATATACTACTATGTTAGAATTATTATTTTGTGTACATATATACCGGGAAGTTTCTTGATTGAAATGAATAATTGTTTTTCAGTGTGGTGTGTAGAATGTTATTTCACGGTTATTTACAGATAATAATTGGAAGATGAATTTATGAAATTGAAATAATTGTAGGAACCCATTGCAAAAGATAAGCACATATCTCACAATCAAGTAAAAATGTAATCCCCTTTAATTTTTAATTAAGATTTTTAAAGAAGAAGAGGTGCAAACTATTTTTGAATGGAACCCACACACACATAAGATTGAGTTAATATTCATTTTGACCAACAAACAATTTTCAAAGTTTTAATTTAGCCAATAAACAATAAAATGTCTCATTTTGACTAATGACTGAAAAATAGGTCCCATTTTGGCCAATAGATTATTGGAAAATACTAATATGTCCTTTGTAAAATAAAAAATATTCATTCTGACTAAATCTTTATGTAGGACATATTAGTATTTTTCAATAGTCAATTGGACAAAGTGGGATTTATATTTTGTTCATTGGCTAAAATGAGACCTGCTATTGTTTGTTTGCCAATTTGAAACTTAATAAATTGTTTGTTGGCTAGAATAAACATTAACCCTGTAAGATTAGGTCAATTTCCTTTTTTGTTCAACTAAATTCGCTCAACAAGTACTTCTCTTAAGTTCACGTTGAATTGCTTTCTGCCCTTCAAATATCCTAGTTAATACAGTATTAGTCTGACAACATGACGTTTCTTTCTGTAAAGAACTTTCAATATGAAAACGAGGTAAAACGGAGCGGAGGAGGTAGTTCAGTCCAGACAAAAGGAGGAGGTGGTTGAAAAAATTGCTAGTACATATTTTTGATGCTCGAAACTTCATTATTATTATTAGTGTTATATAAAAACTAAGATAATAGATATAGTGCACTCATGATTATTAACTTAACCATCCCAATAAAATTAGTTTAAAACTTTAAATCATTTTAATAATGTATCAAAATGATTGATAATCAATTGATCAAATCACACCACCCATAAAAACCATTAGTTAAAAGCATGGCCAAATAAATTGTTTTTTTTCTATTCCTTGGTACTGCTAGAAATTATATAATATATCAAGTATTTTTGATTTATTTGTAATAGAACTTTGGCCAGAACTTTTACATGGAATCTAAAATAAACTATAATTTAAATGACTAGTGTAATTGTTTTTATACAATTGCTCATACATATAATATATACAGCCCTGATTGAAATTATGTATAAGCCCCCTTTTAATCACGCATCAGAATTATTAATGAACAACATAGCCCATTAAATCTATTTCAAATGAAAGAAAATCTCTCATTAAATTATCTATTCACAATGTTTGTGTGTGTGTGTGTGTTAAGAGACACACGAAGGATGGATGACATATATATGATTAATAAGCATTGATTGTTATATATATATATATATATATATATATATATATATATATATATATATATATATATATATATATATATAACCTTTTAAAAGATTATGACTTATACTCCATCGTTTCTAAATATAATATCAGTTTAATTACTAATTTTATTACATTAAGAATGTGTTTTATCATAATAAATTAAGAATTAAGAATGTTAGTTAAATTAGTTATAAATATACGATATTACTAATATCCCATAACCATACACCATTATTTACACTCTTCCTCTCATACTTGTTCATTATAATTAAGTGATCTTATTATATTTAGAAAATTTAGGAATAGAGAGAGTATTATGGTCTATGGATGATAAAAATATTGTTTTAAGAATTTTGGAATTTTGAAACTGAATACTAACGAAATAAAATTAATAATTCAAGAAATTTTGATGAAATGATAATAGTTTTGTTTAAATTATCTTTTTTATTTTTAAATAATTAGGTATCCATGTCATCCAATCATATTGTGCCAATTGCCAAGTGATCCATAGGAATGTCACCATGATCCAATAGGAATGTGATCCAATCATGAAATAAATATTAATATTAAATGCGAAAATGCAAAAATGATATTAAACTTTAACTAAAATGGCGTTTCTAAAAAGCTTTGCAAGGAGCTAAAATAATAACCAATTTCCAAGTGCAAATATATTTTTTTCACCTTAGAAAAATAAAATTTAGATATGAAATCTAAATTTCATTTTTTCTAAATGAAAATACTATATTTGGGTAAAGTTTAGTAGTATCAGTTTTTCACCTTCAACCTAACATTAATACTAATATTAATAATTTGATAGAAGTAAGATTCATTAATAAACAAGCATAATTGATTAATTTCAGTTCAGTTGCCACCTCATTTTCACTTCCAACTTGCCTCAGTCCCTTAAGTCCTAACGAATTGCCGAAGTGGTGTACAAAGCGAAGGCCCAGGAGAAGGCGCACGATAACACGCCGCACTCGATCATACCCATGCCTTTGTCGACGGTGGCCGTAAAAGCATGACCGTACAATCGGAGAGACATTAATGAATGAAGTGTGAAAAGTGAAGAAAGAAAAATGGGGAGTGAGAAGACTAAATCCAGAAGACTTAGAGGGCACAAGGACACGTGTACTTGCTGTATTGCCTCCATCACTCGCCCACATGTCGTCGTCACTTCCGGCGAGGTACTTATCATAGCATAAGTCTTTTTATTATATGCTTTGTTTTGTTTTGAAGGCGGAAAATTGATTATTGATGTTTGTTACGTACTCTTTTGCTCAATAAATGACCTTGTTGATTAATGAACTGAAATAAGCCACTTATTTAGAATAATACTACCTCCGGTCCTAAATATAAGACCTAGATGACTTTTTTTTTGGAGAGATTAAGGTTGCGAAATAAGTTATTAAATTATGACATATTTGATATATTTTTAGATTATCCATTAGTTTATAGGCAAACTATACTCGTCTAAGGGAAAAATTAGGTAAATCATCAATTTATATTTTGCTTTTTGAAGATTTTTTAAAAAAGTCAATTAGGTCTTATATTTACGACCGGAGGGAGTAGTAACATATTTTGTTTATTGCTCTCAACCTTTTCCCATATAGTAAAAAGAGAGAGAGAGAGTGTGAGGATAAATGTATATAGTTAGGATAAATTGATAATATCATGTGTTAATAACTAAATTAACTAACATCTTTAATCTAATCAAATTTAGGCAAGTGATTTTATATTTAATAAGAGAGTTAGTAGTATTAGATTTATGTAATAATACAAGTCAACTAAGATTAAGGAGGTAAAATCAGTCATTTAATCATGATGTACTTAAAATAAAAAGGTTTAGGTGAGTTGGGTCCTGGGGCTCACCGAGGTCAAGGAAGGCCGCTCAAAGAGTGGTTATGAACAAGGTCATCATCTCATATTAGCGGGATTTGAACCCACAACCACATAGTTATGTGACAAATCACTTTATGACGGGATCAACCTTTGTTGGCTAATCATGATGTATTTTACATATTAGTTATGTTAGCTTGAAAATTAAAAAAATGGAACGGGTAAATTAGTTTAGAGAATAATTCAGTTAAATCAAATTTTAATTAATTTATTTGGTTTTCTTGGAATTTTCTGAAATGGTGAACTAAGTAGCAGGAACATAGGGAGTATTAAAAATTGATTATTGATGTTAGCTTGTTAATCAACATAGGGAGTATTTCTGAAATGGGGAAAATTGATTATTGATGTTGTTAATTACTCCTTTGCCTCAATTAATGACCTTGTTGATTAATGAACTGAAGTAAGCCTCTCAATTATTATAACAACATATACATTTTGTGTATCACTCTCTCCGGTCCTAAATATAAGACCTAGTTGACTTTTTTTGAAAAATCATAGAAAAAAGCAAAAAATAAGTTAATTATTAATTGATTTACCTAATTTTTTCCCTTAGACTAGTTTATTTTACCTATAAACTAATGGATTATCTAAAAATCTATCAAATATGTCATCATTTAATAACATATTTCGCAACCTTAATCTCTAAAAAAAATCAATTAGGTCTTTTATTTAGGACCATAGATAGTATTAGATTATACTCCCTCTGGTCCTAAATATAAGACCTAATTGACTTTTTCTGGAAAATCCTAAAAAAGCAAAATAAGTTAATTATAAATTGATTTACCTAATTTTTTCCCCTTACACTAATTTATTTTACCTATAAACTAATGGATAATCTAAAAATATATCAAATATGCTATCATTTAATAACTTATTTCGCAACCTTAATCTCTCCAAAAAAAAAAAGTCAATTAGGTCCTAGGACCGGAGGTAGTATATTACTAGTTCGATGCGATTAAGGAAGTAAAACTAGTTATTTAACCATGTTGTACTCCCTCCGTTCCTAAATGTAAGATCACTTTGGGGATATGAATAAGTTCCTAAATGTAAGAACACTTTCTCTTTTTTCCCAAGTTTTACCCAAAATACCCCTATACTCCTTTTACAATTGAGTTGTGGGGTTGAGTTGGAAGCATGAAGGGGTATATTTGTGTTTTCAATTTAATTGAAGGGTATTTTTGGAACATCAGGTAATTTGACCACCTTCCTTAATCTCCCCAAATTATGGAAAGTGATCTTACATTTAGGAACGGAGGGAGTATTTTTTTTTTTTTTTATAATAAGAAGTTTAGGTGAGTTGGGTCTTTGGCCAACCAATAAAGTCCTTATTAAGTGGGATTTGAACCCACAACCGCATAGTTATGGGATAAACCCCGTTTTCTAGCTGGATCAACCTTTATTGGCTAATCATGATGTATTTTACATATTATTTATGTTAGCTTGCAAATTAAGAAAGGGTCCAACGAGTAAATTAGTTAAGAGAAAAATTTAAACAGATGAATTTATAGGTAAGTTATTTAAACTTTTTACAATTTTTCAAAAGAACTCAATCAAGTACTATATCTAGGAATGGTGGGATTTGTTTATGTGTTAAATGAATTAGTTTAGAGAAAAAACGAAGTAGTAGCAACAGAGGGAGTATTAAGTTTGTTGTGTAAGGCTCTGGTTGATTTAATTGTTTTGGTGTTTCTTATGTGATTCATTGAGGCTTATTGAAACACTTAATCTCTACTATTAGGGATGTTTAAAATGGAAGATGGTGGGGGAGTTGAATGGTTGAGCTTTGTTATAATGTGTGTCATTATGTCTTTTTCATTTGACTCTACGGAATGAATTATAGTCAAGCTACTTGCCATCTCTATGAAGTTTGTGCGTGCATTCAACAAAATGTTGCCTCTAGTATGGTATCTGTTGTAAATAATGAGGATCCCTTTTCTGCTCCATATGGGAATGGTGAGTGTTTTTTTTATTAAAAAAGCATTTGTTTCTGATATGACAGGATGGTCGAATTTGCTGGTTTGATTTGCGATGTAGAGAAGCCCAGCTGGTTATGGATGTTTGCGAGGAACCCATTTCATCCATATGTTTTAGGCCAGGTGAATCTTATTGATATCTTTGTGCATCAACCATCCCTCAAATCTTTTTAGTTTGTGCCTGAAAATAAGTTATTTATCTTTAATTGAGTGGACTTTGCTAGAAAAAACATAGTAAGCTGATATTAACTTGTACATCCCTGATATAAAATTGAAACGTAACTGCTATAGATTATTCCGTACAAGTGGCAAGAAGTATTGTGTAATGTCTTAGGTACAACATGTCACATTTGTCCTGTCCAGCTCCAATTGTTCAATCACACTGTTATATCTGTCACAGCTGTTACACAACATAAGTTCATATTCTTGTCTTCCAACATTATTCATTAGTTATAAGTTAAGCTTTAAGTAAGTGCTAAACAAGTAGCTCACTATGCCATGTTCTACCCACAACTATGTGTCTAAGTTGTCTCACACTGAAGGTTTTAGCCTGGTTTCTGTATGATTTTGGTATGAAGTATCCTATATAATTCCATATTGTGCATTAATTTTTTGAACGATTGTTGACTCCTGATAATGTTTCTTGTATATTATGTGAATGTTTTTTGCTTGTGTCAGGGAATGAAGATATCATTTACGTCTCCTCAGGAAAAGAAGTCAAATGTTTTGATGTGAATCTGGTAACCGCTGATTGCACTGTCTTTGAGTTTCTACAGTTCTATCTAATGATAATTTATATTTGAATTTTTTTTTTATTGTGAACCTTTTCTTTTCTTGAATTTCATTTATTTTCAAGGCTTCTTAAAGGGTTTACTTATAATGTGTGATTATGTTATTTTTTCTGAAGGCCACCTCATGGAAGCCTTTGGAGAGCTATAGTTACAATAAAGATGATATAAATCAGGTAGATGTTAATTTTTTATTTCTTGTGTTTCAGTTTAATGTTATGACAGTGTCCTGAATTTACCAGAGTAGTTGATTCTTGTTCTGCTTATGGTATGCTAGGAAATCTCCTGTTTAGTTTACTCTTGTCCCTTTTTTAGGGTCTTATCAGCAGTTTGATATAGAATCAGTCTAGTCTTTGACATGAACTTTAAACTACGGCTGAGTTTTTTCCTGTTGTTTGAAGGACCTAAGCACTGATACTGTAATTGCAATGATTCAATAGTCTACTATTTTCTATGATATTTCAACTTTTAAACTTAAATTTGTTGTTCAGTACTTGAGCCTTATTTAATGTTCGGTCCATAATACTAATTTCTGTCAACTTATCAACTTTTCCCATCTTAATCATTGAATAATTTTTCTTGTGTGTGCAGATTGTCTGTAACTCGAAATCTTCCTTTCTTGCTGCTGCAGATGATAGTGGTGATGTGAAAGTATCTATTTTCTATCCATCTTTTCAATTTTCCCCCTTGAGGAATAGCCTTAACTGTCATTCTAACTTTGATTCCAATCTTCTTTAGTTTTGACTTTAAGAAACGCTAAATATCTTATGCTTGTAAATTTAGGGAAAGCTGATATGTATCATGCCTCATGTTAACTGTTGATATCTCTTTGCAGATAATTGATATTCGCCAACAATGCTTGTATAAAACACTGCGATCTGGCCATTCAAGTGTATCCTTTATACCATATAATCCATTCTTTTGTGGTACTTCCTTTGATGGACTAAAAAAAACATGCTTTCTCTGTTGTAGTTTTTTGCAGCCCTTTTGGGTTGACATTGAATTATAAGTGTGTCCTTTTTGAAACCATTGATAATTCCCATCTTTGAGAATTATTCAGTTATGTTGATTTTTTGGAGACTTTTTCCATGTACTTGTTGACTCCCTTGTGCCATTGACACCCTGCGATGTTGAGATCAAAATTTTATCTTGATTTGCCACTGCATGTTGTGCCACAATTTGAACAGTATCATCACATAAAGCTTATTTTTCAAAATATTTCCAGCTCTTCTTTGTCCAAGGATTTTTTTCTTTCGTGAGATCTTTTCACTTTTGCAATACACTTCTGTTGATTATTTCAATCATTTTGTTTTTCCACATTATAGAAAAGTATGCTATGCAGCTAGTTCAGTAATTCTCATAGGTCGTAACTTTCATCCAAAAGGCATGGCTGGGTTTTTCAAAGGGTCAAATACCTAGTTTGTTGAGCTGTTTAATCTCTTCTGAAATTCTCAAACTGGTATTATCCACTCATGAACCAACAAGTTTGTGAAGCGTTGAATTAAACTCCTGAAAGTGAGTTGTTTCACAAAATGGGTGTAAGAAGGTTATTACTATGCTGTCATTCTGTAGTGGATTGGGTTGGGACGTTAATAATGATGTTTTATGAGAATGGTGTTCATGCCGATCTGTCATGTGTGATAAGGGAGTTTAAGGCTTGTCAATATAATTTAATGTACATTATAATGTACATTGTATTCAACTTTTAATTAAATTATACTTCCTCCGATCTTAATATTTTTCTTAAAATTTTTATTTCTTAAAATGTTACCTTGACCCAACTTTTCTGATAGATTTGTAGCAGTGTGCAATTTCTTCCTTGGAGATCTTGGGAAGGTATTGTATATCCTATTTATGAATGTTTGTTCACAGCCAAATCTCACAGTTGCTGCATGGTGCCCTTTATCTAATGGATGGGGGTTAACTAATTGTAGCCTATCTGTCCATTATGCATTCAGTTACGGAAATATCTGTTTCAACTTTTAATGCAAATTTTATTTTAGTTTATAATAAGACTAGAAATTTGCATCAAACCCTGTATGATAACTTATTTTCCCTTTCATACTTGTACATGGTCCATTAAACTGGTTGGAAATGATCCGTCAAATATCTATTTTGTCCGAAAATAATCTTCAGAGTTTTTATCAAAACTTGTACACTAAATTCTTTTCACTCATGACCGAAAGGGTTTTGGAATTTTTTTATTTGACTCTTATTTTTTGTGCTTGGTTAGTTATCAGTGGAGGTCTTGATTCAAAACTTCTAATGTGGGACTTCTCCAGGGGGCGTTCATATGAAGTTGTGGATTTTGGTACATTTCCTCGTACTCTTCCCTGTAAATAGGCTTACAAACATACTGATTGCCTTTAAAAAAAAATTTAAATGGATAACTTTTTTCAGCCTGATGTAAAATAAATATCTGACTTTGCATATGTTCCTTTTCCTTTCTGTAGGTTCGCCCGACGTTACAAGTTCTAGCAGCCTTGGCCAGTGTTTAAACCCCGCTTTCGTTCATGCAGTAGCTTTTCCAGAGGTTGACATGCTAGATAACTTAGGCAAGGTATGTGCTGTTGCTAGGGGGGATGGTGTTGTAAGTATGATAAATATTGAATCAGACCTCACTGCAACAAAATCAAAAGGCTCCTCAAAACCACTTAAAGGTTCTAAGTCAAAATCAAAAGATAGCAGTTCCACTACCAATGAGGATGCAGATCATAATGGAAAGATCTTGCATTTGGATTCCTCAATGGGCGGCCATTCGGCAGCCGTTTCCTGCGTGTAAGTGAATTACTTATCTCACTGGGTAATAAAGACTAATTCATTGTTCTAACAAGAAGAACATTCAGGGCCTTTTCTTTATTTGGAGGGAAAGGGAAGTACATACTATCGGGTGGAAACGACTGCTCGGTGAAGTTATGGAATAGTTCCAGTTATTTTCATGGTGGATCAAGCAGTAGTATCAACAGCAATAGCGATTTTCTACATATGAACATCACTCTTCCTGGAAAAGTGAGTTCTTCTATATAGTTTCACTGGAACTTCTTGGATGTTTCTTTTTTGTTCTTCCTTGTAGACTGTGCATTTATTGTTTTATTGATGTTTTTGCAGGTCAATTGGCTGTGTACCCGACCAGCTGAAACAAACAACCTTATTGTATGTGACACATCAAAAGCAGTAAAGGTTTATTCTGTGTCATAGATATATCCATGATGAACATTAGTTCTCCAAATCTCGTGCAGAAGTAGAACTTTGTTGTGACAGTTAGTGATGATGTTAAGCGTACAATGAAGATAGCTTTGTGCTCCCTGAACTTGCGATTTGGAGTTAACATTTAGTATATGGCTTAAATTGTAGGATTTCAGTTGGCCTTTTTTAAGTTTACTACTCCCGGTCCTAAATATAAGACCTATTTGAGGGATGAGTTTGGTCCTAAATATAAGACCTATTTCTATCTTTTATCAACTTTTTCCCAAAATATCCTTAATAATGTCCCCTAATAATAGACAAGAAAAGAGGGAGGGTGGAGTCAATGTTCCCTAATGGTAAACAAGAGGAGAGGGAGTATGGAGTGAATGCTCCTTAATGGTAGACAAGAAGAGATGATGGGTGAAGTCATTGTTCCCTAATAGTAGACAAGAAGAAAGGGAGTGTTGGTGTGAAGGTGGCTAGTTAGGGTATATTGGTAATATCATGTCATTTTAACTAGCATCCTTAATCTAATCAAATTAAGTAAATAGGTCTTATATTTAGGACTGGATGAAATACTTAACGGCTATAAAGCTGTGCCAATGATGTATATTTATTTATTTATTAGTGATTGGTGGTTGTGTTGTTATTAACAATGTGTGATGGATGATAACCATGAAGTTTTGTTTCAGCTTTTATATTTATTTTGCTTTATTTGTGTACCAGTTTACGAATATACCTTCATGATGATTATTGAGGATATATGAAGTAATGAACTAATTTAAAGAGGGAATAAGGTGTATTTTTGGGTTGCGGATTTCCTAGAAAAAACATTTGATTCCGCATGAAAGGCATTCAATCCACCATGCAGATCAAGTAAGCAACTTTTGTTTTACGAATTCTCCAAACCTCAAACTTTAGATATGGAGGGAGTAATGTACAATATATTATGACTAAATGACTTGTTTTTTTGTTGGTCGAAACTAAGTGCCTTGTTTAAGTTACTCAATTACAATAACAAAAGTACCCTGCTTAGATTTTTTACCAGGATTTTCAAAAACAGTCAAACAAAATTTTTTTGAATTTTTTATAAAAATAGAGAAACTGTTTTCAGTTGCCAATTAGATCAATTTTATTATGCTAACGGAAGTTTTTAGGAAGTTGTACAAATTTAGTGCGTAAAGATGGCAATGTCTATCTACGGGACCTAGTAAAGGTGGCATAGTTTTTTTTTTTTTTTTTGGTGACATAAATTTTAGGAAGGGGTTTGGACTCAACCCAATCCAAGGGCAGGACACCTAACTCATGATCCACTGGGGCCTGTCCCTGTGGGCTCTGGAGCATGACAAGCAAGCCCTTTCTTTCTGTCCACACAGGTAGGTTACTCCCAGCTTCACTTAGCTACGGAGATGCCTCCCCAAGCGTCGCGATGGAGACACAACAAAGTGTCACTCCCCAGGATCGAACTCGCGACGTGGTGGACAACCCGACGCTCATTGTTCAATCCCTTCGTCACTGAACCCACGGACAATGGGTAAAGGTGGCATAGTTACATCAGGATGTTATCGTGCATTGAATATTTTATTTTACTAAATTGATTCTATATATTGGTCATGCTTAAAACAAATAGCGTAATACATAGAATTTCAATAAACATGTCTGTTATAATAATAGACGAAATAGCGTAACACTTGAGAGAGATGATATGAAGATAGAAATAATACAAATAATAGATATTGTGATAAGAACATTTTATTAAAAAAACTATAATTATAATTTTACAAAAAAATATAAATAAATTTAAATTACAAAATTTTTGATAAGAACATTTGGCAAATATGGGGTACATTATTTATTGGTAAGATTGAATATCTATATATATATATGTGTGTGTGTGTGTGTGTGGGAGAATTAATTAATATTAGATGTTCTATCAAATAAATATAATTAAAATGATGTTATGTTCCACAAGTTTAATTCATCAAGCCAAAACTTGTCATTATTATTTACTGCTCGTGCTTGGAGTTTTTTAATTATGTCTTTTTCTATGCGAAATCTAATAATTCTCCTAACATAAAATTCAATTTTTCATGATTACCTCATATTTTAGTATGAAATAAAAGATCTAGATTTCTGTTTACCGTAACAAAAATGAAAGCTAAGCTTGTATTTTCAAAATATTATTCTGAAGTCTAGATATGTGAATTGATCAAACAAACAGTTGAGCCATGCATATGTATGTATGTATATGTATGTATGTATGTATGTATGCGCATGCATGCATGAGTTTGCATGGATTTGTCAGTTAGATGAAGCCCACCCAACCGAAACAAGTTGCTTCAACTTCCCGCAAAAATGTCACCTCTCTGTCCCCATTTTTAAAATACTCCTAACATAAAACACTTCTCCTCTATGATTTAGAGTGCAAGGTAACATGGTACACCAATGACTTCAACCTTTCACCCTTTGGAAAACACCTTCCCACCACCACCACCCTCCTACACTTTATCATCATCTTCTTCTTTAATGGCAGTTTTTCACTCCCATATAAGCTCATTACATATTTCCGATCCAAAGCTCCAATATCATCTTTATCTTCTCTTGTGTTTGAAGGTGGAGGAGCTTACTTGACACTGAAAAATGGAGGAATCTGCAGGTGGGGTTCCCATATGTAACACTTGTGGGGAAAATATTGGTGTTAGTGCCAATGGAGATATGTTTGTGGCTTGTCATCACTGTGAATTCCCTATTTGTAAGTCTTGTTATGAATATGATGTCAATGAAGGGAGAAGTAAGTGCTTGAGCTGTGGCACTCCCTATGAAGGTTTGCTTATATCAACTCTTTGTTTTTAAGTTTTTACCACATTATTCTCTAGTTAAAGAGTAATTATTATCACTAGGTGTCACTATGTTTTTTTTTATCATGATAGATAGTTAATTTGTGGTCTTAATATAGTAATTCTGATCTTGATATGAGTTTTAATTAAGTAATTTGCGAATATTAACTATGATATAAACTATATATTTTTTTAAACATATACTGCTCAGTAATCCGGAACCTATTGACTATGCTCAATGAGCTTGATATGTGTTTAATGGAGTAATTCAATCTAATTTTTATTGGTGAAAATCTCTATTTTCCTGTGGACTTGATCTCCTCCCTTCACTTGGTGGAACTTCATTTGTAAGATAATGATGTTGGAGCAGGAATTCCAACGTTATTTTAGAAAATAAATAAAAAATTTTATGTCAATCCTTATAGTCTTATTTGTAAGAAGTCTCTGCAATGCCTTTTTATTGGATCTTTAAGTTAACAAATACATTTTTAAAAAATAAAAAGAAATAAAACACTATTATGCTCATAATCAACAACTAATATTGTTACTGGGTACTCGTAAAAAAGAATCAATCAACATAGTAATAAATTAAATCGTTCATGTGTTTATCGAAAGGGAAGGGGAAAAAAAGAATAGTTACTCTATATTGCTTATATGTTGGAACTTGGAAGAAGGCAAACAAGAATGTTTGACACTATTTAATTTTCATAAATTCATTAATTTTATTCCACAGAATTTAAGTAATTATTTTTTTTTGTGTCACTTAAGTGTTAAAGAAATTATTGCTTTACCCATCGTCCGTGGGTTCAGTGGCGAAGGGATTGAACAATGAGCGTCGGGTTGTCCACCACGTCGCGAGTTCGATCCTGTGGAGTGACACTTTGTTGTGTCTCCATCGCGGCGCTTGGGGAGGCATCTCCGTAGCTAAGTGAAACTGGGAGTAACCTACTTGTGTGGACAGACATAAAGGGCTTGCTGGTCATGCTTCAGAGCCCACAGGGACAGGCCCCAGTGGATCATGAGTTAGGTGCCCTGCCCTTGGATTGGGTTGAGCCTAAACACCTTCCTAAAATTCTTGTATCAAAAAAAAAAAAGAAATTATTGCTTTTTTTTAATACATGAATAAAGAAAAATCCTAATGTATATGTCTTTGTTTTATTTTTTTGGAAATTCAGACAAAATATTGGAAAGTAATGATACAGAGGCTTCTGAAGATCATTCCACAATTGCCCCTGAGTTTAGTAACCCCCAGGTATTGAATCACTAGAGAGTAGCTCTACATGTTATTGGTGCAAGAACTAGTTTTGCTCAAATTTGGTAAATGATTTTGTAGGAAAACAAGAAAAATATTTAGTTATGTTCATATTATTTTGAAATGTTGTTGATATTTGCAGGATGTTGGTTTACATGCTAGGCATGTCAGTTCAGTGTCCACTGTGGAAAGTGGTAAGAGGGAGACTTGAAGCCTGATTTCTCTTGGTGCAGTTTTTTCTATGTATAATCACTAATATTTGCAAAATGATTTCCTTTGTAGAAATAAATGTTGAATCTAGCGGGAATTCAATCTGGAAAAATAGAGTAGAGAGCTGGAAGTCAAAGGATAAGAAGACCAAGAAGAAAAAGGAAAAGGAAAAGAAAGAGGAACTTAAGTTAGAAAATGAGGCCCCAATTGCACCAGAGCAGCAGCATATGGAAGAAACAAAGTAAGTTCAATGAGCAATGTAAACACTTTCCTTCACAAATGATTTAGAATTATATCATAGTATCATTGTTTAGATACTGCCACCTGGGAAAACTGCAAGTGGTAAAATAAGAGGCATTGGCTAAGAGGTTAGTGGATTGATACTTGCAACAACAAAAAGTTTTCTCCTATTAGTTGGAGTCACCTACATAGATACACAATGTGGTTATACTTTAACAACAACCAAGTCTTTAGTTGAATCATTAATTAAGTTACCTTCCTAAACTCAGTCTTCACTTCAGTTTCCTCTATTAAGAGAGCTTCATATTGCTTGATCTACCCTTTTGACTGGCGCATCTAATGACCTTCTTTTAATCCATACTTCTAACAAAAGTGGAAAAATTATAGAAATAAACCTGAGCACCAAAAACAGTAGATGTGGTTTAGATTCTGAATTACCATGTCATTTGAGAATTCCAACATTTTCTTGAGAGATATGTAATGATCTGATATTTATAGGGAGACATCTATGAGTTGAAATCTGATTATAAACATTTCAACTTTCTAATGGGGAATGAGAGTAAATTTCAGACATTCCTAAGTGTTTCAACAGTATTACAAATTCAGATCAAATTAACTTTTCCATGATAAAAAGTTCAGGGAATAATGTATCATCTGTCTAGCATTGATTATATTCATACCCCTTGATGTATTGAAATGAAAAAGCAAACAAGGTAGGAAGTGGCAGCAGCAATATCTTTGTTTGAAGGGAACTGGGGGACATTTTACCAGATGATCTATCAGGTCTCAAGTGACAGGCTTACAATATACATTCTATCCTAAAGGAACTGAAGCAAAGGAACAGAAAATATAGGGTAATGATATTAACTAATACCACCTAAAAAAGGAAACAAAAACATGCATAAAAAGCAAGAATAGGTCGCATCAATATGCACCCTCCAACATTTATAGACCATATTTATTATAATTTTGAGTTAATTTCATGTATTCATGATTTTTGTTCACCTTGTTGTAACATATTTTAGCTACTTTGTGTGTGTTTGTTCGTGTGATTAACGTGTTGATTTATTTTGCAGCCCATCAGAGGGTGGTGAGCTACTTTCAAGGATTATTCCAGTTGCAAGAACAAAAATTTTGCCATACAGAATTGTGATCATTATGCGGCTGATAATCCTGGGGCTTTTCTTCCATTATCGAGTTACAAATCCTGTTGAGAGTGCTTATCCTCTATGGTTGACATCTGTCATCTGTGAAATTTGGTTTGCATATTCCTGGGTGTTAGATCAGTTCCCCAAATGGTCTCCCATCAATAGGGAAACCTTCCTTGATAGGCTGTCTGCCAGGTAAAATGCACAAAGTTGTCAAACTGGTGTCCATATAACTTGTGTTTTAAAGATAGTTTTATCTAACTTCAAAATCAAATTGCAGAATGTTGAAGCAATGATGGGTGAATAGTCTGACGATTATTTTATTGATATGATAACATATTTATAATACAAAAGTTTCTTAAAAGATAGTACTAAATTTCTTCTACAAGTTTACCTAATATGATTCCCTAATAACAATATAATATTCTTCTACTCAAAATATTTCCTAATACTATAATTCACAAATATGACTAAGATATACAAATAGTCTACTAATACAAAATAGGAAACATAAACATTATTTTCATAATTTCTAACACAGAATAATAGGCATGCATTAGTTATTGGCATAATTGTCCAAAAAGTCATTAAATTACATTGAAGTCTTAAGGAACCTGAGTTATATTAATTCGCATGTGCCGAGAGCTGTCAATGCAGATAAACAAGTTGTTATAATTGACAGCTCTTTAAAAGTTTACATATATACATTGTGATTGCCTTCTAGTATTGGGTCATGCAAAAGTTTCTTTTGTACTTTCCCCTCTTCTTGTTGATAGTGTTAGTGAAGGACAATTGGTTTTCTGGTAAATGAAGAGGCGTGTTCAACAAGTTATGTCATATGGATATACAATTTTGAATTCTATATTGTACATGGCAGGTATGAAAGAGAGGGTGAACCCAATCAGCTTGCTGCTGTAGATTTCTTTGTCAGTACAGTGGATCCTCTTAAAGAACCACCTTTGATCACTGCAAATACAGTTCTTTCAATCCTTGCAGTGGACTATCCTGTAGATAAAGTTTCCTGTTATGTGTCAGATGATGGTGCTGCAATGCTGACATTTGAATCTCTTGTAGAGACAGCTGACTTTGCAAGGAAATGGGTGCCATTTTGCAAGAAGTATGCAATTGAACCACGAGCTCCTGAGTTTTACTTCTCTCAGAAGATTGATTACTTGAAGGACAAGATTCACCCTTCTTTTGTCAAAGAACGAAGAGCAATGAAAGTAAGCATTTAGAGGAATATTTTTCATACTCCACCCTTCCTCTTTAGAAGCTCCCATACAAAAGTGTTCCAATAAAACCTTCTCTTCTCTTCCTTTTCCCTTTGTTATATCTCATGTAAATGCATTCTTGGAGAGGATTTTCACAAAAACATTTTATTTCTATTGTAGAGGGACTATGAAGAATTCAAAGTGCGGGTTAATGCTTTGGTATCGAAGGCTCAAAAAACACCTGAAGAAGGATGGGTTATGCAAGATGGAACACCTTGGCCGGGAAATAAGACTCGAGATCATCCTGGCATGATTCAGGTATCATCATTCTGGAATTTGTTTTAGATAGATTCAAAGCAAGAAAAGAAAAGAACAAATCTAATTACTCATTTTAATAAAATTTGGCAGTATATACTTCATTAACTAATTTGCAATACAACTAAAATTTCACTTGACAGTTTTCCTTCTTCACTAATTGCTTGTGCTTTTTTCTCCTTTCAAACCTTTTAGATAAAATAATATTTGTCATTTGAGTTGTTAGCAATATCTTAGGTTCCCATTACATATTGAAAAGAAGCATGAGAGTAGTTCTGTCAAGCTATATTATGTTCCTGTTTCTAGTTTTCTTTCATATGCTTCCTTGCTTTTCACAAAACTGAATTTTGTAGAGAAATGTCAATTTCAGGTTTTCCTTGGAAGCAGTGGTGCCCATGACATAGAAGGAAATGAGCTTCCCCGGTTGGTCTATGTTTCCAGAGAGAAAAGGCCAGGCTATCAACACCACAAGAAAGCTGGTGCTGAAAATTCACTGGTATGGATGAATTTTAGTACTAATATTTTACACAAGTGCTTTAAGATTTTCTAATGTTTAAATCTTATTTATTTTGATGCAGGTGAGGGTATCTGCAATTCTCACAAATGCTCCCTACATTCTCAATCTTGATTGTGACCATTATGTTAACAATAGCAAGGCTGTTAGGGAAGCAATGTGTTTTCTAATGGATCCACAAGTTGGCCGAGATGTGTGCTATGTACAGTTTCCCCAGAGATTTGATGGTATTGATCGCAGTGATCGATATGCCAATCGCAATATAGTTTTCTTTGATGTAAGTACAAAGAAAAGTAAACACTTTCTCTGCTATTATATATAAGTCACCATTATCTATCTCACTAGTCACTACCACTAAGAAATATAGCTATAACAGCTAAATTCATTGAATTTGTCACAAAATTGTAGTAAAATAGATACACATCAGAATTATTTTATAGTCTTCAGCCAATTTGTTATATCAATAGATGAAGAGTTTCTAAAGAGACTATGTATTAACAAATTTCAGGTTAACATGAAAGGACTTGATGGCATTCAAGGACCAATGTATGTGGGAACTGGATGTGTTTTCAATAGGCAGGCACTTTATGGCTATAGTCCCCCTTCTATGTCCAACTTACCAAGATCTTCTTCATCCTGTTGCTGCTGCTGTCCCTCTAAGAAGTCCACCAAAGAAACCCCAGAGTTGTATAGAGACGCAAAGCGGGAGGAACTTGATGCTGCCATTTTTAATCTCAAAGATATTGACAGTAAGCTCAGTTAATCTGGTCAATCAGATATAGCTAATATTATAGCTGAATCTCTAATATATTATACTCTTCTTTCCTTTGTTTTCCTTGCAGATTATGATGAGCATGAGAGATCAATGTTGATTTCACAGAGGAGCCTTGAGAAAACATTTGGCTTGTCATCTGTTTTCATTGAATCCACTCTAATGGAGAATGGAGGGGTTCCTGAATCTGCTGATCCCTCAATGCTGATCAAAGAGGCCATCCATGTTATTAGCTGCGGCTATGAAGAGAAGACTGAGTGGGGAAAAGAGGTCAGGCTTAATCTACTTTCATGTTTTTGTACAAAATGCAGTACAGAAGCCAGTGTATCTGAACATAGCAAGTTGGATAGTATATGATGCTTAATGACAAAACTAGAGTATAAAATCTTAGGTGTTCACTTTGAATATAACAAAAGCATAACATATGAAGAAATATTTTCAAAACAAGTAGTAATATATATGGTGTTGAACCTTGAAAGAATTATATTGTTTAGTCACATTTTTGTGAGATAACCTGATAGCAGATACTTGGAATTTTTTTTTGCGTGAAGTCTTGAAGATGCAAAAATGAAACTAAAATACTTAAGTTTCGCGAGGTACAAAAATAGTACCAACTTGGGGTTCAGGTGCAAATATAGTATTTTCACTTGAAGGAAATAAAATTTGGATATGAAAGAGCTCTTATGCCCCTCATTAAATAAAATTTTTTATTTAATGAGCAAGAATGGGGGCATAAGAATCCTTTCATATCCGAATTTTATTTCCCTCAAGTGAAAATACTATATTTGCACCTGTACCCCAAGTTGTATGCCCTTTTTATACCTCGCGAAACTTTAGTATTAAAAAATGCAATTTTAGGTAAAGTTTAATATTGTTTTTGTACCTTCACCCTTTTTTCTTTAACTGATTATTTGGCATGTTATTGTTTGTTTAGATTGGCTGGATTTATGGTTCAGTCACTGAAGATATTTTGTCGGGATTCAAGATGCACTGTCGAGGTTGGAGATCGATTTACTGTGTGCCACCTAGGCCTGCATTTAAAGGATCAGCACCCATCAATCTGTCTGATAGATTGCACCAAGTTTTAAGATGGGCACTTGGATCAGTTGAGATTTTCCTTAGTAGACATTGTCCCCTTTGGTATGGCTATGGAGGTGGACGTCTTAAAGGGTTGCAAAGACTGGCTTATATCAATACCATTGTCTACCCATTCACTTCCCTTCCTCTCATTGCTTATTGTTGTTTGCCAGCTATCTGCCTTCTCACTGGAAAGTTTATCATACCAACGGTAACTTTTTTATCCTTATTCTTTCATTTTACATGCAAAGTTGTGTTAAGATATTTGTTATTATTCATTCATTGGTCCTTTGCAAGTATTGTAACAAAATTCTCCATTACATCTGATAGGATACTCTTAGCCACAGAAGCAAAGTAAAATATGTGTAGCTAACTAATATGTTTAGAACTTATTGCAACATATTTCTTTACATGGCCTATAAATTATGTACTAGATTGAACATTTTGGGCATTTAAAGTGACTTTTATCCAAGTTGACTTTTACAAAATGTTGTTGGGACAAAGTCTGTTAGTGTAATGTGATTTGTGTTTGGATAGAGTTTTATTTTAAAAAAGTTAAGTTTGACCAAAAATTGTTTGGATGATATATTGAAAAGTCAATTTCAAAAAGTTCACAAATGAAGAAAAGCCAAAAGTTAGAAGTAAGAAAAAGTTACTTCAACTTTAAAATAGTCTTTAAGAAAAAATTCAGTTGCCTCTAAAATCATGTCCATCGTCACTTTTTTCATTCAAAAACCTTTTTTTCATTCAAATGTCTTTCATGTACATAATTTTTTTTATTTGATACAGCTTTCAAACATTGCAAGTGTCCTCTTTCTTGGTCTCTTCCTCTCAATCATAGTGACCAGTGTACTTGAGTTACGTTGGAGTGGGGTTGGTATAGAAGATTTGTGGCGTAATGAGCAATTTTGGGTGATTGGAGGTGTGTCAGCCCATCTTTTTGCTGTCTTCCAAGGGTTGCTGAAGATGTTAGCTGGTGTAGACACCAACTTCACTGTCACAGCCAAGGCTGCTGATGACACTGAGTTTGGTGAACTATACATGGTCAAGTGGACCACCCTCTTGATTCCTCCCACAAGCCTTATTGTGATTAACATAGTTGGTGTTGTTGCTGGGTTTTCTGATGCACTTAATGGAGGATATGAGTCCTGGGGCCCACTTTTTGGAAAGGTGTTCTTTGCCTTTTGGGTTATTTTTCATCTCTACCCATTCCTCAAAGGTCTAATGGGTAGACAAAATAGGACACCAACTATTGTTATTCTGTGGTCAGTTCTTCTTGCCTCTGTCTTCTCTCTTATTTGGGTTAAGGTAAATCCGTTTGTGAGCAAAGTGGATGATGCAGCCCTCTCTCAAGAGTGCATTGCTTTAGACTGCTAAGTCAGTAAAAGGGTGTGCCAAAGATTTGGATTGTTTTTTGATTAAAGGTTCCTATGAGTCATAGATGTTCTTTGAAGAGTTTGATGGAAAAGTTGAGTTTTTGTATAATATTGGTGACAACACTGTGTCATCTTTTGTAAAGATCAGGTGTTGTTGGTTTGAGCATGGGAACTGATTGTATTTCCAACTACATTTTACGTGTTGAAATAAAATAGGGAATCAATAGGGAAATGGTTTACTCATTTTCTTGGCATGGAATCTAACAAAATAATAAGGGTAGCTCATTAAACTGAATTGGATTTTGATAATTTGTTTCCAAAATGGTTTCTGGTAGCATCATTTAGGGTTGATGCATATAATATATTTTCAAGATGGGCGAAGGGGCAAAACTAGCCACCATAATTTTCCAAATGGACAACTTTGGCACCCGTAAATTGGATGGTGCAAAACCGTACATTATAAATCAAAATGGTGTAAAGTTAGTCACGCCGTTAAGTTTACACACACACACATTAATGAAGGTGGGCCCCACGCCAACACAAACGTCTGTTAGCTTCAACTTAACGGCGTGGCTAACTTTGCACCATTTTGATTTATAATGTACAGTTTTGCACCATCCAATTTACGAGTGTCAGAGTTGTCCATTTGGAAAATTACGGTGGCTAGTTTTGCCCTTTTGCCCTTTTCAAGATTCTGTTACATGTTTAATGAAGGGCAAATGTGCAAAAATAGTCACCTTAAATTTAAAAATGAGCACTTATAACTCTGGTAAATTTAAGAGGACAAAATCGTACACTATAAACCAAAATGGGGCAAAAGTAACCTCTCTGTTAGGCAGAGTTAAACGGAACTTTTCCAAACATGACCCCACCATCAATAAATGACGTGTCATACATTTAAGGGTGTAATATGTTGATGGAGCTTAATTTTTTCAGATGAGACTTATTTTTTTTAGATGATTACGAAGAAGTAAGGTGCATGTCACATGATTTGAGGTTTTATTTGATTTCTTATCAAAATGATTTGGGGGTTTAGGGTTCGTTTCAAGTGATTTAGGGGTCAACTGGATGCATTTCAGCTTCCATGGTAGATTTTGAAGTTGATACGTCATTTACTGATGGTGGAGCCCACGTTTGGAAAACGTCTGTTTAACTCGGCCTAACAGTGAGGTTACTTTTGGCCCATTTTGGTTTACAATATACGGTTTTGCCCTATTTTGGTTTACAGTGTACCATTTTGCTCCTTAAATTTACCAGAGTTATAGTTGCCCATTTTTAAATGGGAAAATCCCAAATAAGTCCCTCTGAATACCCAAAAGGACAAGTGAGGAATCTAAACTTCTAAAAGGACCATGAAGGAATCACCACCTATCTGTCATTTTAAAATTTTACGAAACGACAAGATTGCCCCATCTTAAAATACAAATTCCTACCCCACCTTAAACTCACCCTAACCCTCTTCTCGCAATTTGTGTTTTAGGAAGGGGGCAATTTTGTCTTTTCGCAAAATTTTAAAATGACAGATAGGTACTGATTCCTTCATGGTCCTTTTGGAAGTTCAAGTTCCTTACTTGTCCTTTCGGGTATTAGGAGAGACTTATTTGGGATTTTCCCTTTTTAAATTTACGGTGGTTATTTTTGCACCTTTAGTCCTTTACCCTACAATGAAATTGAAGTATTTTCATATACAGACAAATAGTATAAAAATATGTAATATGTAAGAGCCTGAAAAAGCGTACCGTTATATCAGAAAGAAATTCTCTAAAACAATTGTAGTTGGAGGGTGGTGGACTTTTTTAATATTTTAAGTAATTACTTTGGCAACAAAATATAAGAGCCTTAATTAATTATCCCTTACCGGTTTAATAAATTCCCAGGATAACACACAATCCATTTTGTGCTTGTAAGTAAGGAGATAAAAATAGTCCATGAAAGTGTTTAGACTTTATTTTTGAAGAGAGGACATACTCAACCATTTGTTTCTGACTCTTCTTACTCTTGTAATTTGCATGTAAAAGACACGGATGTCATTTTCTACCATACATCGATATCATATAACGGTAATTAAGTAAAACAACTTTTCAGTTAGATTTCATTAGTTTATTGACATCTATTTATAATTTTTGGAACATAATTTGTATTCACTTTTGTATAGAGTATTTATTTATATTTTTTTGGGTATTCATTCTTAATTATTTTTGTATAAATTTATGATATTTAAATAAAAACACCAATGTTATTCTATATAGGTTTAGCTGTATGCAAATAAAAATCAACAACGAATGACAAAAAATGATAAAAATGAATTATTATTAAATAAAAAAAATAAAAATAATAAATCTATACACTGTACTTTTGTAGAAATTAGATATAATAAGTCTTCTTTATTTATATATTTAGCTCAAAATAAATGATTGACTTTTGGCAAAGAGGCATGATAATGAACATAGTTCTCTTTTCCTTTTAAGTAAGTGACGGTATTCTTTAAAATAAGTATTGAAGGTTACCTGAAGCTGCATATACTTTTTCATGGTTTGGAATGATTACTTTGCCAAGAAAACTCATGAGCTCCATGCCTTACGTAAATCAGTATTTGAATAAATTCCCAAACGAAAAGACAAATTAAAACAATTCTAGCAAATTTGTAATGAAATCAAAATACCATGAAAAATGGTTCACTCCTTAGTTTTGAATAAGTGATGAATATGCTAATAACTTTTAATTTTAAATTGGAGGTTGTAGGATGTAGCTCTAATGTGGGTAATGTACACATATAAAAACAAAACAGTAATATAGGTAAGTGTTGGGTTTGCATGGTTGAAATTTCTTTCAAACAAAAGTGACAAAGATAGATATATCCATTCCTACTTCTACTCCCTTCAATCCCTGTTATAAAGCTCTTTCTTAAAGGAATAAATGTTCCTTAATTATTACGAAGTATCAATATCAAGTGTTATACTACTTACATTTTCTCAAAATTCTCACTATTTAAAGATTGGTGCAGTTTTTACTTTATAAGATATAATTTGTAGTTTGAAATGAGGTAAAGATTTCTCTCACTTTCACACAAATTTTATGATTTAGCCATATGTACTCAGTTTCTAATAAAGTGGTTGAGTATACCTTCCATGAGTAGCATGAATGATAATATGATCCTATATGTTTTCTACTGAGGAAAAAAAGATAGAAAATCATTTGACATGATTTTGAAGAGTTCAATTTGGATATTATATTTTACCGTAAGAAAAGTTGATTATCAAGTATTTTGGAATCTTTAAAAAAGATGGAAAGAGACATTAAAAAAAACACTTAGATAAATTATGGACTATGATATTTTGATTAATAATTTCTCCAAATATTGTGGTTTTAATTAAACACAATAATGTATAAGATCTATGCATCCATTCCATCTAGTTAGATAAAGTTTTTTTATTGGATACAATTTAAAATTATTGAATTATTCAATTTAAATTCGACTAATCTTAGAGCTTCCAATAAAAAAATATGTGTCCAATTCATATTTATGATCAAACTAGAATGCTGACTTTCACTAACTTGGTTGAATGAAAACGAGAATTTACCAAGACATCCAATCTATAATTAGTATTCACACCTGCATTCTAATTTGTAAAACTTACTTCCAATTAACACAATCTATATACTTCATATCACTTTAACAATCTCCAAAAATATGAAGCTGTCCCAAATCCTTTTCTCATTCTTCTTCATTCATTCTACCGTGTTTCTCAAACTTCTGAAAATCACCTGAGACCATGATCAAATGTTGAGTTTACCCTACTTAGCTAAAATGAAACAACATTCACTTAGACAAGCAATCTAATATATCAATAACAATTGCATTCAAATGTGCAAAACTTGCTAAAAACCAACACACTCTATCTACTTTATTTGGCGATCTCCCTCCAAAATTAAAAACAAGGATGTTCCAAATATCTTTCCACTCACCATCAATACACCAAAAGTCCAAAACTCTTCTCTCATTCTTCTTCCTCCCCACACTTCTCTGTTTTCTCTGTTTCTCTATCACCACAAAGCCAAAATAAATTCATCACTTTCACTTTCATGCCTTCTCATTCTCTTCATTACCATTCCCATCACCTCTTCAAAATCAACTCTTGACCCAAATCAAATTCAAGCACTTGAATCCCTTAACATTCCAACCTCAAATGATCCTTGTTCTGAACCTTCCTTCCATAACATAACATTCTGTGACTCTTCCACACCTTTTCGCCATCTTCTTTCCCTTTCACTCATCAATTGCTCTTCCTATCTCACTCTCACAGTCACTGCCTTGAAGTCTCTCTCAACACTCCAATCCCTTCATTTCCAAAACTGCCCCATTGCTCCAATCACATTCCCTTATGAGCTCATTGCTTCTCTCAAATCCTTTGTTTGCATCAACAGTCTGCGAAAGCTCACCGGAGTTTGGCTCTCTCGTCTCGAAAATCTCAATCAACTCACTGTCTCCAACGTTCCTTTGAATGCTTCTGGCCTTCTTGTGATCATTGGACATTTGAAACAACTCAAGTATCTCACTGTCTCTTATGCAAACCTCACTGGTTCTCTTCCCAACTTCATAGACTCCAATGTCACCCACATAGATTTTTCCGGTAATCACTTGACTGGAATTATACCCTCTTCATATACTAGCTTGGACAGCTTGGAATTCTTGAGTCTTTCATATAATATGTTGGATGGTGTAATACCCACTTCCATTGGAAACTTAATGTCCTTAAAAAACTTGTCTTTGGCTTCCAATTCAATTTCTGGAGACATACCGGATTCAGTTTCTGCTATTCCGGGCTTGGTTCACATGGATCTTAGCTCAAATAAATTGAATGGTTCGGTTCCAAAGTTTCTCTCAGAGATGAGGAATCTCAAGCATTTGAATCTGGCGAATAATGATCTTCATGGGGTTTTGCCTTTTAATTTGAGTTTTATAGAGAGAATGGAAGTGTTTAGAGTTAGTGGGAACATTAATTTGTGCTATAACCATTCTGTTTTGTCACCAAAGTTGAAACTTGGTATTGCTCCATGCAATAAACATGGATTGCCCATTTTGCCCCTAAGAGGAAAGGATCTTTCTTGGGATGATCCAAGTGATTCAGATTATGATGACTATGAAGAGCATGCTGGTAAGGAACATCCTCGTTGGCCTCATAAGGTTGTTCTTGGCGTGTCAATAGCCCTTTCTTCCATCGGAATTGTGGGAATTTTCTTATTGCTCTGTTTCAAACGTTGCCATTGAGAAAGAAATCAAAGCCTAGGAATATTGATCAATGATAAATTGGGTTGGGTTTGTAACTATTCATTTGCTATTTATTGTAAGATACAGTGCCTTAATTAAATAAATATCCAATGCAATATAATTTAGGAAGTTGATTTTACTCCAGCTCAATTAACTATCTATTGACAGCGAAGTGAATATTTACGCAAATAGCTTATAGATGATAGAATTCTGCATTTATTAGCTAGTGAGCATGTAAATTCCCATTTACCAGCAGCAAACCCTTAAATGGAGGTCAGATTTGCAGCGGCTTAATTTTAAACCTACCGTATTGGTATATATGGCAAGAAATAAAAAAAAGTGAACGAAAAAGTTCAACTATTATACTTTATAAAAATTCTCTTATAATCTATGAGACATACTACAAATTTTATTATATGGGCATTTACTTTTGCAGAATGTTTAGTTTTGCTACTTTGGTAGAATGAAACCGATAACATTTCAATCTAGACATCCAATTTAACTCAATATTCAAAATTGCATTTAAGCGTGTAAAACTTGCTTAAAAAATGGAATCTATGTACTCCACATGTAAATATAATACATATTTATCTAATTTGATCATAGTAAGTATGTTATTTAAGTTATTAAAATTATATAATATTACCAAAGAACCATAAACATCTATTTTTATTTTCATTCTCCCCTTTTTGCTTATTTATTTGATTGAGTGGGATCAATATAGATAATTTGGAGAAAAATTATGAAAAAGTATAAATATGTATGGTATTTAGTATTAAGCTCACTTCTTCAAATAGATCTTATATTTAAGATTGAGGAAATATCATTTTAGCAATCGTATTTCATTATAAACAAATTAGTTGTCCCAAATCCTTCCCTCTTTCTCTATCCTCCTTCTTCCCTGTTACTCAAACATCAACATTCATCTAAAATATTGATCAAATGTTGAGTTTTTCCTACTTAGATAAAATGAAACATAACATTTACTTGCACACAAAATATAATACTCTCTATATTCCAAAATATAAGATCATTTTCACATTTCAATTTGTTCCTAAAAATATAAAATCACTTTCTATTTATCCCAAATTAACCTCATAATACTTATCAATAATAAATAAACAAGAGATGTGGAGTGGGGATAAGGTAAATGGTTTGGGCGAATCGGTAATATCATGTGATAATAACTAATTTAACTAACATTTCTAATATCATCGAACTAGAGAGAGGGAGATTATAATTAGGAAACATAGGTAATATATCATTCACATTTATATTCAAATGTATAAAACTTGCTATAAATTACAGACTCTGTAAACTTGTGTCATTTTAGCAACCTCCCTCCAAAATTAAAAATGAAGATGTTTCCAAATCTCTTCCCACCCACAACCAATACATCAAAACTCTCTCTCACTATTCTTCCCAATCACACTTCTCTGTTTTTCTCTGTTCCTCTCTATTGCCTCAAAGCCAAAATGAATTCACCACTTTCACTTTAATGACTTCTTATTCTCTTCATTATCTTACTCACCTCTTTAAAATCAATTCTTGACCCAAAACAAATAAAAGAACTTGAATCACTCAACATTTGAATCCCTAAAAATTCCAACCTCAACTGATCCTTGTTTAGAGTTTGTGGGAACATTAGTTTCTGCCACAACCATTTTGTTCTGTACCAAAGTTGAAACTTGGTATTGCTCCATGTAATAAACATGGGTTACCCATTTTGCCCCTAAGAGGAAAGGATCTTTCTTGGGATGATCCAAGTGATTCAGATTATGATGACTATGAAGAGCATACTCGTATAGAAAATCCTCGTTGGCCCCATAAGGTTGTTCTTGGTGTGTCAAAAGCTCTTTCTCCATTTTGATTCTTGGTATTTTCTTATTGCTTTGTTTCAAACGTTGCCATTGAGAAAGAAATCATAGCCTAGGAATATTGATAGAAGATAACTTGGGTTGGGTTTGTAATTATTAATTTGTTACTGATTGTAGAACTCAGAACCTCAATTAAATAAATACTAGTATCAAGTAAGTGAAATTTAGGTTGGGGAGTGGATTTTGAGAAATTCTTAGGTGAACCTGGTGCACTAACACATTTGTGGTCTGACCACTAAAAACTTGACACGTCAATTAAAATGAATTCTAATCATCCTGCTGATGTGGCATAATATTAAATTAAAAACTTCTCTAAAATAAAATTAGAATTTCCCCATCTTCTCCACTCCATCCCTTTTCATTGGAAAAAAAACTAATCCCTACATGTTCATCAAAGTGAACCCAGTCTCCTCCCAAATCTGATTCATATCTTTAGTTGATTTCTCCTTCTCCTTCTTCATGTTCTTCATGTTCGTAACCCAGTCTCCCCCCAATTCTTCATGTTCGTACAGTAAATGCCCCCCCCAAATCTGATTCATGTTCGTACAGTATTATCCTTCTCCTCCGTTGATTTCTCCTTCTTCGTTGGTTGATTTCTCCTTCTTCGTTGATTCATATCCCTACATGTTCAACCGTTTTTTAAATGAAAAACATGAAGAAGAAGGAGATCCGCAATACTGTAGGAACATGAAGAAGGAGAAGGAGAAATTAATGAAGGATATGAATCAGATTGAGGGGAGATTGGGTTCACTTTAATTTTTAGTTTTTTTTTCCAATGAAAAGGGATGGAGTGGAGAAGATGGGGAAATTCTAATTTTATTTTAGAGAAGTTTTTAATTTAATATTATGTCACATCAGCAGGATGATTAGGATTATTTTAATTGACGTGTCAAGTTTTTAGTGGTCAGACCACAAATGTATTGGTGCACCAGGTTCACCTAAGAATTTCTCGTGGATTTTACTTTGGCAAGGGTCAAAGTTACTTGTGTAAAGTTTTCAGTTCAATTGAATAACTTGTTGAAAGAACAATTGATTAATAATTTGGTAGTTGATATCCATAGGTACTGAATCTAAGCATATCACGGTGGATCAACTAAATCACAAAATAGAGAAACTGAGTTTTAATCTCTCATTGGTCAAAAAGGCCCTTGCCTAGAGACATCTTTGTTATTAAGTCTCATCTCACTTACGGAATTTATTGAGTATGTGATAATAAGACCTAGAAAAGGTAGGAGTATAATATGTATGCACACTTATATGCGCAAGTGTCTCAAAATTTTAATAAAAAAGTTCATCTACCCTCAACACACCGCGCAAAGTTTAAACACAATTTCATAACTTTGTATTGTTGTACTTTTGAACAACAAGGGATGTGATCCTACGTACAAATACCTCATGTTAAAAATAAAAAAGAATCCAAAATGTCACAATTTATTGGTGATTAGATAATAGGATCAAAAGGACCGGCAATAGTCTTATCAAATAACAAGACTCAAAATCTAAACATATAGAAAATAATACCAAATTATGAAAACAAAACCGCATAAATCAGATATGGCGCTCTTAGATAAAGTTTGATGGGAAATGTTAAGAATTACGCCTCAAAACTTTAATTTGTTTGGAACTACTTCATTGCATCTTCTTTAGTCACCCTCTAAATTTTAAGGCCAAACTTGCATCTATGGCAACGAACAAATCAAAATCAAGGGTGATCTAGAACAACATAAACTACAATCAAATGGTACAGGTGATTAGGGCTGTGCAAAAATTTCTCGTCCCAGCCGTCCCGTCCCGTCCCGTGACATTTCGGGACGGGACAAAATCGGGAAGGGACACAAATGGGTTCGGGACGGGACGGGACGGGGTTGTCCCATGCTTGTCCCGTCCCGAATATACTGTTATTGTTTTAAAAAATAAACATCAATTTCTCACTCTCACTCTTACCCTCCCACCGCCTATTCCCTTTCTCTTTTCTCTTTCCCAGTTTCACTTCCTCCATAAAAATGAAAGATTCGAACAAGTCCAATAACTCCTAGGATGAAAATGAAAGACACCCAAACCTTTGCCTCTTCACTGGGCCCATCGTGCCACAACGCCATCAAGCTCATCAACATCCTTTGCTTCACTGTCTTCGTCTTTTCCCTTCTCATTTTCACTGAAACATCACACTAGAACTGATTTGATCTCACTTCTTTTTGTTTCTCAGATCTATTTCTTCATTCTTCTCTTTTCTCAGATCTATTTCGTTCTTTTGGTTCTTTTCTCAGATTCAAATTTTAGCCTTTTTTTTGTTGTGGTTGATGTATTCTTTTGGCTGAAATTAATTTTATTTTGGCTCATTATTCGCCCCTTTTTTCTCCAAAAAAAAATTCGGGAATATCCCGTCCCATCCCGATCCCGTCCCGATCGGGACGGGATAAGAATCGGGACGGGACACGGAACATGATTTCTGTCCCGAGACATTTTCGGGATGGGATACGGGACAGGGGTGTCCCGATCGTGTCCCATCCCGTGAACACCCCTACAGGTGATAACTATATATTTTAAATTATGCCAGGGAATAATTCTATAAAAACTATACTTTTGTTCTATTAAGCTTGTTTGGTATGAGGGATTTGAAGCAAACATAGAGGCAAAAGTTATGGAAGCTGAATCGAAAAAATTGAATGGTTCAGTTCCAAAGTTTCTCTCAGTGATGAGGAATCTCAAGCATTTAAATCTGGCGAATAATGATCTTCATGGGGTTTTGCCTTTTAACTTGAGTTTTATAGAGAGAATGGAAGTGTTTAGAGTTGTGGGAACATTAATTTGTGCTATAACCATTCTGTTTTGTCTCCAAAGTTGAAACTTGGTATTGCTCCATGCAATAAACATGGATTGCCCATTTTGCCCCTAAGAGGAAAGGATCTTTCTTGGGATGATCCAAGTGATTCAGATTATGATGACTATGAAGAGCATACTTGTATAGAAAATCCTCGTTGGCCTCATAAGGTTATTCTTGGTGTGTCAAAAGCTCTTTCTTCCATTTTGATTCTTGGTATTTTCTTATTGCTTTGTTTCAAACGTTGCCATTGAGAAAGAAATCATAGCCTAGGAATATTGATAGAAGATAACTTGGGTTGGGTTTGTAATTATTAATTTGTTACTGATTGTAGAATTCAGAACCTCAATTAAATAAATACTAGTATCAAGTAAGTGAAATTTAGGTTGGGGAGTGGATTTTACTTTGGCAAGGGTCAAAGTTACTTGTGTAAAGTTTTCAGTTCAATTGAATAACCTAATTATTAAGCACTGGTGAACTTGGACAATTCAAAATTAAAAACTCAACAACTCTTAATTTCAACAAGCTAATCATCCCACATTAATATGCTAGACAATAAGCCACAAACAATTCTATTATAAACAATATTAACGATCCAATTCATCAATACATGTCACTAATCAATAATTAGATAATTACAATCTTAACCATACACATACTCTAGCAACTCAACAAAGAGATACCACATGTTTAGGAAATTAAACTACAAAATAAGAACAAGAGAACTCTCCTATTATAGAACTCTAGCTTCATCCACTTCAACCCATCACCAAGAGAGCTTGAGAAGACCTAGCTACCTATTGAAGAGGTTGAAGCATCCAAAGGAAGCTCCAATGTTAACTTCATGGTAGAAGGATGGAGAAGAATTGAGCTAATGGTGGAAACCGTGGAAGAATTGAGGTGAGGATGCATTGGAATGAGGTGGATTGAGAGGGGTATTTAAAGAATTGAAGAAGTATAGCTTGGGAGTTTCATTTTTAGCCTTGGGAGAGTGTAGGGAGTGTGTTAGGATGCTTAAATACGCTCTAGAAACCTTGACACCGCATGTAAGAAAAATTCTGATGCGCGGACTCACCACGGACTGGCTGTGGCTCGCGAGCAACACTTAGATTTGAAATGGATGTCTCGATGCGGCGCACAGGTGGTCACCTACCAGGGACTAAAATACATATTTCAGAAAGTTCCTAGTTTTTTCAACAATTTTAAGAATTTGTTCACAAACTTTATTGAGACCATTTTCTTGAATTTTCAACTTTATACTCTCAACATACACATCAAAATGTCCCTGAGTTAGCAACAAATTTCCTTGAAAAAGTATTCAACATCAGAATATTCTAATTATTTTCAAATTTTTAATTTATATACATACATACATACATATTAATTCATATTTTTAATTTATTCTTTATATTGGTTTAATTTGTTCTGTTTCACTATATTTCTACTATTTTTTCTCTTATACCATGTTTTCATTTGAAGTTGCAATCTTATTCATCTTTTTATAGAACTCATCCATACATGTTTAAATTCTATTAGACAAAATATTCTCTTTAAACATTTTAATATCATACACTATCATTCCATCAGTATTTTGTTGTGAGCTAGATAAAGTCTCAAGTGATAAAAGAGTACATTCTTGTTATTAATCTATCTTTTAATTGAAAATAACATTAAAATTATGGAAAAGGACAAATGAGATGGATCGTCCCATTCCCATCCTCTTGCATCAATAACCCCTATTAAATCATATCTTTTTATATTAAACACATTTTATCCCTTGAAAATTGTAGATTAGGTTATTTTCATGATAACGTTGACTTTATTTAATCATTTCATTCGAAGTCATTTTTGAATTCCCCGCCCCATCCAATAAAGAAAACAAAGATAGAACAATATAATTATTTTATTGTATATATTACGTTATAGAAAGGCAAATACAACAAATATGAAGAAGAGTCTAGCTTAGCTAAGGCCAATAAAAGTTGTTCTAGTTGATGAAAGGAATTACTCATAACCATGAGGTTGTGAGTTCGAATCCTGCCGATGCAAGAGCGTTATTAATTGGTGGGCGGTTTGTAGGTACTTCTATAAGCTCTCTTTGAGCTTGGAGGCACGTCTTTACCCTGATTAATCCCTAAAGAACCAACACCCTTAAACTTTTACGTGGAGAAAAGGAAAGAGTGAAGCCAAGATAGGGTGTGGCAGAATTCCATGTGGAAATAATCCTTGGTTGAGCCATGAAATAGTAAAGAAGAACACACTATAAGCTGCTGAAATTTGCTCATGGATTAAAACAATAATGTGCCTAAAACAGAATATTCACTGCAACAAGCATGCTAAAGGCTATGAACTCGTTACCTGGTATATGATTTTTTAGTGATTATTTCCAAAGTAATGAAGTTTTGTGAGATCAAACTTAGATCCAAATAGGCATTATAGTTAGGATTGAAGAGAATATTTATTTTCTACCTACACACCCCTAACCATACTCATTGAATTTGTAAAAGAAAGCCGAAATAACAATAGATAGGAACCTAAAAATAACAAAATCTTAACATAGATAGGAGTGAGACATCGTCGCGTATTTATCATTGTTCTTCAAAATTCACAGCTAGAGAACAATCATTACTAACAACAAACCATTGTGAATAATGGTTGTATGATGAAAAGTCATCTAAAAGATTCACACCATTTATCGGCAATAAACCAACTATATTGGTTTTTGAAAAATCTCTATGAGCATATGTCAAAGAAACAAAAGTGCCCACAAACAAAATAGCACAAAAGATGAAAAATGGGTAGAAGAAATTCTCACTGTCAACTACACAATGGACAACAAAGTCTTGATTCAAAATACATGTTAAATTCACCTTTTAACAATCATCTTACATAAGATAAGATAGAGTCAACAATATATAAGACAATAGAATCACCAAATTCTTCTGATCAGTACAATCGTGAAATGAAACTATTAAATGAAGTTTGTTATCGTCTTAACCTTAAATCAAATAGTAATACTATAGATGAGAAAGTAACATTTCAATATTATATATAACATATTCAACATGTTAAGTTTTATGTTTTTTCACCATAATCGTTACTAAGAACAAGTTCATTTGATCTTTTTATTTATGATGAGCAAGTATCATTTGAATATTATAATCTGTAAATACTATAAATGATGAGGGAGTATCATTTGAAGTAACCACACCTGAAAACCACAAAATCACAAAAAATACAAACACCAGACATTCAGCAAAAGCAAAAAAGAAAAAAGAAAAAGAAAAACAGAGAAGGAATATAATTGCCATATTAGGTATCCATGGCAACTAGACATGTGTTATGAATCATTTAGAAGAAGCACTGACAAATGCAACTTTCCATAGCTAGACATGCTAGACCATAAACTTATTTTATGATATGTTCAGCTCACTCAATGACTACCGCACATAATTTGTCCACAAATCCTTCACAATTATATGAACATGGAAACAGATTATCTGATAGTTAGCGAAATAACCAAAATACTACTCATTAAAGAAGCAAAACTGAATTTAATACTAATAAGGACTTGCTAAAGTGTTTGCAGAAGAACATACTAAAAATATAACGTCAAAGTGATGACGTCAAGTTATTATAAAAAAAAAGTGATGACATCAAATTGGGAAACAAAAATAATTCATTAAATATAAAGATGAATGGAAGCTAAGATAAGATAGACAATACTTCACAGATTTAATTATGCCTTTTGTAATGTTATTTAGCTAGACCACCTTTACCACAAATCATATAGAAACTTTAAGGTGATCGAAATACATTTATGTAGAGTTACTGTGAAAATTGATATAGCATGTTGAAGCTCATCGAATCCATGTCTGGAGTACTATAGTGAGTTGAACTTGAACAAGACTAGAAAGTCTAATTTGGTTTTTATTCATATGCAAGGCGTACGTTTATTCACTTTTATTTTTTCAGGATAAATCTCCTCGTCATTGAAGTAGGTGAAAACCATACTACGGATTAAGAATTGAAAATTGTTTGATTTTATGTAAAGTAGTTGAAGAATGCACGCTTATATTGTCCTATTTTAATCCAAATCTATATTGGCATCTGACTCATGGTTCTTATATACGGTAAGGTGATAGATGAATTTGATGTTACTTTTCCGACGCAAAGTTGAACAATAAAAAGGTCATAAACTATTTTTTTATGCAATCATTCTCAGAAATCTCTCAACATAATCAAGTTGAAATATCAAAACTCAAATTCTATGTCTACACTTTAAGTTTCAACAGATTTCTAAACAAATTAAGAAGCCTAGTGATTTTTTGTGTAGCATATATATGTTTTCTGAATGGTTTTTATGGAGCGATTTGCAGGCTTCTTCTGTTTTTTATGTACTTCAAAAAATTATTTATCATCAATATATGTAAAGTTTTACAAAAAATTTACATGTTTAATAGAAATTTGCATAGGGTTTGTTGACGAAGATAAGTAAATATATCAATATTGATATTTAATTAAAACCTACTTTGACTTGTGTAAAAGCCAATTTGATTGATATAAATTGATGGATGGTGTTGAAAGACAAGTGCATCGTTTTATCTAAAGGGCGAATAGAAAATAAGTTTACTTTCTGTTTAGTTACTATATACAAATAAGTATAAAAAAGTACAAATAAGGTATAGTAGACACCAATTTAGTTTTGTCAATAAAAACAAAATTTCAATTAGCCCAACTTATTTTTTGATGGATTTCTTTGCTGATTTCACCGCTAATTCAATGTTCTTTGTAGTATCAGGTGATAAAACGGGTAGAGATATAATACATGGATAAATTTAATTTTTGTATGATGAACTTATTTGTAAATTAAAAGTTTATCATCTTCTATTGAACTTTAAGTATAATTAAGTAAATCAATTTATAATTGACTTATTTTGCTTTTTTATATTCAACTAGGTCACAACCTTAATCTATTCAATAAAAGTCAACTAGGTCTTATATTTAGGACCGGAGGTAGTATATCATTAGGATCACATGAACATGTTATTTTATCTTCATTTTTCCAAATAAATATGAAAACTTAAGTAAAGACACACTTGTAAATCCAAATCCTTAAATTTAATTATAAGGATAAAATACTCTTTTTTCTTTTCTATTCTGGATGAAAATATCTTGGGAAAATGCCATTTAAATCTCTCCGAATATACAAAAGGACAATTCAGGAACTCAAACTTCCAAAAGGATCATGAAAGAACTAGGACCTAGTTGACATTTTAAAATTGTGTGAAAAGACAAAATTGCTCTAAACATAAAACAGAAATTTACTAACCACCCTTATAAGGGTGGTTAGTAATTTCTATTTTATGATTAGGGCAATTTTGTCTTTTCACACAATTTTAAAATGTCAACTAGGTCCTAGTTCCTTCATGGTCCTTTTGGAAGTTTCAGTTCCTGAATTGTCTTTTTGTATATTCCGAGGGATTTAAATGACATTTTCCCAAATATCTTTGTACAAAATGTCAAAATTTACTATTCAAATTTCAAAGAACCCATTTTCCTTTTCCCACATTTACTTTCATTGTACCAAAGAACACCTAAGTTTTGAGATCTGCTTGACATAGAACCATTTTGGCATCTTTCATCTTTAACGTGGACGTGCAGTGGTTGTATGGATATGAGTGTGTGTGTTCAGTCATTATCAACGCCAGATGAAAAGAACCGAAATATAGCCCAATATTTTTTATTTTTTTATTCATACAGATTTTTCGAAAATTCCAGATGCTATCATTATTAGATTCAGAATTCAGAATCTGGTAAACACGTGAAACACACTCATGGAACTACACAGAAAATAATGTAAATAGATTTTGGGGTTAAGGGTCAAATCTAACACTCTACTATAGATAAAAGTTCACCTAATATAAACAAGAATTTTGGGTCTCAATTGTAGCACACATCTATTATAAAATGGGTCAAATCTAGCATTTCCGTCAATTTTGACAGATTTGACCATTAAGTTTGACCTGATTAGGCCATGTCACATGTCATGTCACCCAGTTAGGCCACGTCACCTGTCATGTTACCCAATTAGTTTTTAAAATTATTTTTAAAAAATATTTTTAAAAATATTCAATATTTTAATTTTAAAAAATATTTTTTCAAAATATTCAATATTTTTAAAATGTTGACGTGGCAAGTGATGTGGCCTAACTGGGTGACGTGGCGGATGACGTGGCCTAATCAGGTCAAACCAGTCAAAATTGACGGAAATGCTATATTTGACCCATTTTGTAATAGTTCTGTGCTACATTTGAAAGCCAAAATTCTTATTTATGTTGGGTGAACTTTTGTCAATAGTAGAGTGTTAGATTTGACCTTTAACCGTAGAGTGTTAGATTTGACCTTTAACCCTAGATTGTATTTATCGTTAAAAGGAGAAATCCAAAAAACGCATCATCAGTATATTCTAAGAGGAGCTATAGGTGTTCAAAAACTTTTGAAAAAGCAACATAGAAACTAAAATAAAGGGGGCAATGTCACCTTTACATGAACTAGCTGACAGCCAACGTCCAGTTGAATACAAAAATAATTTAAAGTTTACCTTTAAACTTAAGGGAAGTAATTGATACCTTATGTAGATATGAGTGAAAATGTATACATCAGTCTTAATTACATTTACTTATAACAAAATAAATGTATTTTGTAAAACTATTTTATATATATCATTGCAATGTGTATTAAATTATAAAGTAAACAAATTATTTTGAATAAAAATGATAAATGGCAGAGACAATATAAAAATGGATTAAATTTCATCCTTAACCTGTAACTATATACTAAGGATTATGCATTCCCTGGAAGTTATTTTAGGATCAATTTCATCTCGGAAGTCTAATAATGTGCTCAATATTTCCCTTTTTGAATGGACCGTTAATGTTCACCAGCAGAGGATAGAGTTACAACTTAGTTGGCAATATGATGTACATATACATGTCAGTTTAGTTAAATAAGGGGGTTAATGGTCACATTTGCCTTGAATGTATTCTTAATGGATCATATTTGCCACTGTAAGTTTTTTTAGGCTCAATTTTGCCTTGAAAGTATGAAATTGTTATCAAAGATGTCTTTTTTGGAAGAAACCTTAAACGTTGACTATTAAAGAACGAATATACGCACACTTGACATTAAATTTGTACATATAGCATATAAATCAATAAACAAGATTAAAAATAAATAAGACATTTGACAACAGAAATTTTAATAAGAAAAATAAAATAAAAGAGGGAATTAATTTGAAGTGTTATGGAAAAGACATAAGTTAAGTAAGGTTCAAAAAATCTTAAGATGAGGTTGATGAAGGGATCGATGATCCTAGCATTCCCAATCTCCTTCTCTAATTTTTATGGTTCCTTTTTCTTGTGCAAAAACTTGATCCTCAATTCAATTTTCTTGGAGATCTATATATCTAGATGAAACTATAAGGTTGGGAATTTTTTTTAAACTAAAATACTAAAATACATCGGTAACTTCTGCAACAAAATTATTACTTAATTTGAGGTGGAGAGGGTCGGGTGTGATCTATAGGGTGGAGGAATAAGATAGAGGGGAGGGAGATGTAGGAGGAATATGAGTTTGGGGAAGAAGATGAAGACAAGAGAGAAAGTGTGGTGTCCAGGGAAGATGAAGTTAAAATATCAAATATGTCAACAACCTTCTCACTGGATATGATTCTAAAAATTGATACCAATTTCATATTTTCAGAGCAAAATTGAGCCAAAAAACTTATGAGGCAAATATGCTCCTCCCCGCATACTTCCAAAGCCAATGTGACACTTAATCCCACAAATACATCATATTGCTAACTAATTTGTCACCTCATCCTTTAACACTGAATGTTAACAACCCGTTCAAAAAAGGTGAAATTGGTGTCATTTTAGGTCTTGCGAGGCAAAAATGAGCCTAAAAAACTTCTAGGGAATGCATAATCCTCAATGTATATTTGCATAGTAAGGATGACCTTTTAATCCATATAAAAATAGCTTTATACTACTTCCATCCCACAATATAAGTTCCACTTTTACATTGTTTTCCACTTTTACCCTTTCTTGACAACACTTTCTCCAATCTTTCCCATACACATACTCTTCCATTTTTTTGTGTCCAATCACACTATCTCACTTATTCTCTTAATAATTAAGGGGTAACCTTGAGAAAAAATATGTTTCTCACATAAGTTCTCTTCACATTTTTTTCGAATACTACCATGTGGCTATTTGAAAACTTATATTGGGGTGGAAGGAGGGAGAATTTTATATCAAAAAGTTAGTTTCAAGTAAATTTGAAATGGTGGTAATAATGTATACTTAATCCTCATTCGATCACCTCAAAAAATTTAGGATTGAATCATTACAGCTCACTCCCGTCTATCAAAGCTGAACATTATTGTGCCATTAAGAAATTAAAGGCCACCTTATTATTTTAGTTTTAGAGGTCGCAACTTCCCATTTTGACATAAATATATCTTCTAAATCTTGAACTTGAGACCTCGAAGTATTTATAGGGGTCTTACACCCCTATTCTTAACATGAAGGAATCATAAGTTAAATTTGACTTTATTAAGGTAGTCCCTTAATTGAGCTAGTTAATGATGAATATTTTAGAAAGTATTGTAATTATCTTCCGGTCCGTTTCGTTGAAAAGGAAATGGGTGAAGGAAAGTGAAAGTGATGGAATTGTATAGTTTTTCGGTAATTTACATATACCCCTAAGTCCACAAGTTTTCTATCTTCATCTCACACTTTTCCTCAGGCCTACAAACTTTATTTTCTCATCATTACCTTTACTTTCCATATTCACCTTTTCCAAATTTATTTTTCCTATTTCAGTTTAGAAACCAAACGGGCCTCTCCACCTCTCTCCCGTATTTGATTATTATTGAGTGAAAATTAATTGGGGTAAACTAAAAAATTGCCAAATATGGAAAATATATTTTTTATTTAGGGTTTAGGCTAACTCTCTAATTAAATCCTTGGTTAAGAAGGTAAGAGTTATCATATAAATTTTAAAACTAAACCAAAACAAATATGATCCTAAATGTTAACAAACTATAGTGAAAAATTCATTAAATTAAACAAGGCACAAACTTAGCCATAAAGATTGGAAGCAGCACCATCAACATCGCTATAGCAAGGATGAAAGTGCAAAAATACATGTGTCTTGGTCTACGGTGCACTCAATATTGTAAAGTTTTTTCTGCTAAAAAATGCCCATGTAGTCATCAAAATGGGTCGAAAATGTTCATACCATCAAAATTAATTCAAAATAAATTGTACAAAAATATTTATAAGGCTTGGTCAAGAGTGCACCCAAGATATATTGATATAGTAGATGTGTTGTTGGGCGCACATGGCGTGTTATACTAACGGTCCTTCAACATGGCTTGTCACCTTACCCCCTCAATAATATAACTCTTTACAAGTAGAAAATTCAATGTCGGGCCTCACCAAGTAAATGCTTTTGACGAGGGAGTAGTACAAACACTATCCCACACAGCAAAATACCTCCAAAGTAGCTACTCCTCACTAGCTGGCTACTTTAACTCTCTCCCATCTCCCACGTCTCTCCTGCAGCAAAGGGCGAGGAAAATTAAATACACACCAACTAGCTGCAATAAGCATATATGACTATTGTTTCACTTTATTTTTGTGGTTTTGTGTTATTGGTTTTTGGGCAACGTGGTTTTGTGTTATTTATTTCAAGAATAAAAGTCCTGAAAATATTTTCTTTTAAAGTCTTCTTTTTCAATTTTGTCACTGCTCATATCTCAAAAAAAAAAAAAACAAAACAACAAAATAACAAAAAAGATGAGCATGAGTCGGTTATGAGATCATTTTGGCTCCAATTTCTTCCAATCATGTTTATTCCATATCTTTTGGATTCAACAGGTCCTAAACAGGATTGTAGATGAACATTTTGAACAACAATATAATTTAATATTTTTTTTATTTTCTTTAAACTACCCTATAGAAATCAACTTAATGTTACACACACACACACACACTAAAAATATAGCTCAAACAAAGTTTCTTTGTCATTGATCTCTTGTTTTTTTTTAAACAATTTTAACTCAACTTTCAGTGGTTTTAATTGGTTCTCAATAGCTTTGTAAAAAAGATTTCTTATAAATTTGGCATAGTTATTTACATTAAGAAAGATACACGGATAGTTGAATAGAAAATATTTTCAGGTGTATTGAAGAGGCCATAATATAAACTACTATTATTTGAAAAAGAAAAGGAGGGGAGAAGAAGAACCATAATCTTCGAACTGCTTAACTATTTGTAAAAAGGATAAATAGGCACATTATCGATTATTATATTTATTGTTATTGTATAAAACTATAAATGATCGAAATACTTAATTCCTCTCCAAACAATTCACTGCAAATAGCTAACTTTTCTGTTTTATTTTTACCGTGTGAAGAAAAGAAATATACAAAAACACAATACCCCACAGCAAATTACTCCCCTCTGTCAAGTCTCAACATCGAAGTTTACCTTCACATGTCTCTGCTGCAACAAAGACACAAAATTAAATACACGCCAACTCCCTCTCGCGTTTCCCTATACACACCCAATAGAAAGAAGTATTCCCGTATTCCGTCTGGTCCTAATATATAAGAGTTAACCGCCAAAAAATGTGATTGTTAGTTGGATGTTTGGAGTTAATGCTTCTTTTCCAATATTGTCCATATTTATTATGATACTTTTAAGAGAGAGAAATACATAAACATTAATAAATATGAAAGAGAATTAGGAGTAAAGTAGGAAAAAAACGCATTAAATGAGGAGAGAATATGAGGTGAACTCTCATATTAGGGACTAAAACCATTCAAATTGTGGCTCTTATATTAGGGACCGGAGGGAGTATTCACCAACAACAATGTTTTAACTCATAATTATGTGGTTGTGAGTTTGAATCCCGGCAATGTGAGGAGTGAGAACCTTGTTGGTGGACTATTATAATTGTTATTTGAGTCTGGAGGTCTACTCTGTCCCTGATGAGCCTTCGATACCTAACTCACCTAAACTTTTTGTAAAAAAAAAAAAGAAAGGAAGAAGTATTCACATTATCTGAAGTAAGCAGACTGCATTGACTTGACTCCCATCTTACCTCAAGTCTCAACTACACGCTTTACTTCTTTACAAGCTTCAGATCTAATTCTTCTGCAAAATCTCCTGTTTTCTCCTTTTGCTTTTTTATTGCTTCCTCAGCTTCGTTTTTGCAGTTTTCATTGTGTTAGTGATCTCCACTTCTGAATTCTCTTTTCCTTCCTCTCTTCTCCAACAAAAAAGAAAAAAAAAGAAATCTTCATTCTTTCATTTTCAACATGTTCTTCAACGTCTTTTAGGCACTTGGTGTTGCTTTATCTCCTTATTTCTGTGTTCCTTTTCTCTCTCCCGCATATTTATAAAGAAATTTAAAAAAAATCTTGAATTTGCTCCTTTGTTTTTGTTTTTTTACTGGCACATTGTCGTGATTATTTTAACGTTATTTTTGTGGTTTTGTATTATTTCTTTCAAGAAGAAAAGTCCTAAAAAGTTTTCTTTTGAAGTCTACCTTTTCAATTTCTCACTGCTCAATCTCAAAAAAAAAAAAAAAAAATCAAAACAAAAAAGTCTAGGTATTCCCTGTGATTTTATTTTTCGAAGCTAGCTGTTTTCTCGTATTTTCTTGTTGAGTTGACGTTGTTTTTCCTGTCTGATTTCACAAGTTCATTCTTCGAAAACTTTCAAATGTTTTAATTGTCTTACATTATTGCGAAGTATATGTTAGTGGAAGGTGTTCAAAACACCCAGTAAAGCTCATTATTGCGCGAGATCTGAGATTCTCATACCTTCAAACTGCAAAGTTTCACGTTGACTACTGTAAGTTTGAGAAAAGATGTTTATTAGAGTATATGCTAAACTCAATCGGTCTTTACTTGATCTGTGCTTACAAAGTTCACTTTTCGATTCAATTTTTGCAGCACTTGTTCTTGTGTTTCTGACTATAATAGAGGGCAGTCAAAAGAAGAAGCTACTTCAAACGTTACTTAAGGTGTGGCTCCCATAGTTATTAGTTTTACATTATGATAATGTAGTTTAGTTACAATCGGATAATAACAATAAAAAATAAATACAATACTTTAAATATTATTTAAAGTTTAGCCCATAAAGGAACAAATTAATTTCCTGCAAAACAGTTCCCTACTAACCAAAGAATTTAATTTGATAGTGAGAACTAATCAGATTTAGGCCCTATAAAGATAGTTAAAAGGTGATGTTTTTTTTTTGCTACTAATAAGCAATTGATTTTTGGGTGAATGTGAAATTTTAACGACAAAGCTTCGCGTTAAAAGTGTTTGGTATCATAAGGTTTTTTTAGGAGAAAAATGCACATAAACTTTAGAAAAATGAACAACTTTAACACAGGCTCTTAATAGGTGTAAACATATATGGTAAAGAAAAGGGTGTAAACATCCCTTACTCTCTGTATATTTGTGGGTCCACAATTATTAGTTTCAAATCATTTTATAAAGAAAAGGCAAAAAATATCTATGGTGCCAACTTTTAGAAAGTAATGGTGTTAAGGCTTGTGTCAAAATTTTTCTATTTGATAAAACCTTATGTATAGTTTTGTTTCTAAAACACATATTGGTAACATATGCTAATACATGAAACTTTTTTGCTTTCAAAATTATTCCTTCACTCTTAATTTTTCGATACACCATATATACACTTGGGAATAAACAAAATATTGATAATTGGACAATAACCATTTATTATTATGCCCAACAAATCATTTTTTTAGCTACTTAAAACATCCTTATATTATGATAAGTGAAAGAGAATCACTATAAGGACCCACGTGATTAGCACATTTAATGGGAAATCGTTTTCTACTGATTCTTTTTCTCCTTTGTTTTCTCTAAATGTTAACTTTATACTCAAATTAACAAATAAATGGCTCAGATATTGTAAATTTTATGAAATATAATCACAAAATTCGATGAACTCAAATTTATACTTTTACTTAACTTAGAGTTTAAATCTATTTATCTATATTTAAAGTAATGACTTTACACTAAATTCTAATCATTCATTTTTAATTAGGGAAGAAAATAAGAAAGAGTAAAAGGAGGGAAATTTAACTTGGTTACGTTTGAAGAAAGAGAAAAGTGAATATTTGGGCTGGAGATAATTTAATTAAAAGGGCACGAAAGTATGAATATTTGTGTTTGGAAAATTCTATTTAAAAGAAGGTAAGTAGAGAAATGAATATTTAAGTAAGTTAAAATTATAAAGGTTTCATTTACAATATCAAGACTAAGATGAGTCAATTCTAATATCATTTTGGTTCCAAATTCTTCCAATGATGCTTGTTCCATATCTTCTGGATCTAACAGGTCCTAATGGGGTAGGAGATTAACATTTTGAACAACATCATAATTTAACATTTTTTATTCTCTTTAAATTACGCCACATAGAAATCAACTTAATGTTATATACTTATGTGTTTGTGAGTGTGTAATATATATATTAACACGCACTCACACACACACTAAAAATAAAACACCAAAAAAAAAATCTTTTTCATTCATCTCTCGTATTTATTTTAAACAAGTTTGGCTCAATTTTCAACCTCTAAAAAAAATAGGTTGTTCATCAAAAAAGCAGACAAGAGAGTGGGAAAAGGTGGTCCTCATAATTTGCTGGGGAACAACTGGTAGATTCGATTGAGATTGCAAAGTGTGACGCCGGTGCTTTTGTAAGTTATATATATATATATATATATATATATATATATATATATATATATATATATATATATATACTCCCTCCGTTCCTAAATATAGGACCTAGATGACTTTTTTGAAAAATCCTAAAAAAAGCAAAAACTAAGTTAATTATAAATTGATTTACCTAATTTTTTCTCTTAAACTAGATTATTTTACCTATAAGCTAATGGATAATCTAAAAAATATTAAATATATCATGATTTAATAACATATTTCGCAACTTTAATCTCTAAAAAAAAAGTTATCTAGGTCTAATATTTAGGAACGGAGGGAGTATATATATATATATATATATATATATATATATATATATTAACTTCATGGATAGCCAACATTCATTGGTGTACTATATATTTATAAATTAAACTATTACATTATACTCTCTCGGGTTTTAATTACTCTCTCCGTTCCTAAATATAAGAGCACTTTAATTTTTTTGGAGAATCCTAAGAAAGCAAAATGAACAATTTAATCATAACATATTTTAAATATTATTAGATCATATGTAAGTAGTTCATAAGTCAAATAAACTAGTTTAGTGAAAAAATTTGGGAAAATCAATTTTTAATTACCATATTTTACTTTCTTAGGATTCTCCAAAAAAGTCAAAGTGCTCTTATATTTAGGAACGGAGGGAGTATTATATAAATTTGACTTTTTGACTTTTTTCTAAGAAGTGGATGATAGAAAATTAATTACTTAAAAATTTCTATAGTTGTCTTTTTTTCTCAAAATTAAGTTCTGCTTTTTTATTGCATTATCATATTTTGTTTCTGCATTTTTCATTGTGTTAGATTTAGAAATCTCCACTTCTGAATTCCCTTCCCCTTCCTCTCTTACACAAAAAGAAGGGGGAAAAAAGACAATCTTCATTCCTTCATTTTCAACATGTTCTTTAACATCTTTTAGGCACTTCATGTTGCATTTATCTCTTTGTTCCTTTTGTGTCTCCCGCATATCTTGAAGAAATTCAACAAATCTTGAATTTTCTCCGTTGTTTTTGTTTTGATACTGGCACATTGTCTTTATCATTTTAACTTTCGTTTTGTGGTTTTGTGTTATTTCTTTCAAGAAGTTAAGTTCTAAAAATATTTTCTTTCATAATCTACCTTTTCAATTTGTCACTGCTCAGTCGTAAAAAAAAACACCAAAACAAAAAAAAAGACCAGTTAATCCCAGTGATTTTATTTTTCATGGTGGTTAACTCTTTTCTTGAAGTTTCTTGTTGTGTTGATGTTGTTTTTTCTGTTTGAATTTAGAAGTTCATTCTTTGAATACCTTCAAATTTTATAGTTGTCTTACATTTTTGGGAATCATCTGTTTGTTGAAAGGGTTCATAACACCATCAGAATTGGTTTCCCATTCTTGTTCTATGTTGCAACACTAAGCAGAGCTGATTATAGCTGCGACATCTGAGATTCACATACCTTCAAAAAGCATAGTTTCACGTTGGCTACTGTAAGTTTGACAAACGATGTTTATATATGCCAAAGCCAATCGGTGTTTACTTGATCTATACTTACTAAGTTCAATTTTTTCTGTTTTTTGCAGCAGTTGTTCTTGTGTTTCTCACTATAATAGAGAGCAGTAAAAAAGAAACTAGTTCCAAGCTCAGGTTAAGGTGTGGCTTCCATAATTATTAGTTTTACATTATGTTGATGAAATTTGGTTACAATCGGAAAATAAAAATAAATACAAAAGTTTAAATATTATATATAAAGTTTGGGCAAGAAAGGAACCAATTTCCCTGCAAAACGGATCCCTACTAACCAAATAAATTTGATAGTAGGAGCTAATAAAATTTAGGTCCTGAAGATCTAATTTGTATGGTCTAGATTAAATTATTTTTAAAGGATTTTCTGAATAAAAATTACTTGTTCTTTTTGCCAATGAAACTTAAAGAATCTAATTAATTGAGGAAACACTATTTCTATTACATTATATGGTTCTATGCCCTCTGCAGGCGTAGAAATACCTGTTGATTTTGTCTCCATTAATGATAGAGACTAGCGTTTTACAAATTTAATACCTAAAAAATAGACACACATAAGCTTTAAGGGCTTGTTTGGTTGTATGAAGAAAAGGAAAGTGGGATGAAAATAATTGAACAGTTAAGGGGTAATATGGTCATTTACATATATCCCGGACCCACAAGTTTTCTCTCTTCATCTCACACTTATCCTGGGACCCACAAACTTTACTCTTTCATCATTACCCCTACTTTCCATCTCTTACCCTTTCCATTTCTAATTCTTTTTTTGATTATGAAATGCCTTTTAGTTATAATTTATAACATTGTCTTTCCATTTCTAATTCTTAACTTTCTTTCACACAACCAAACGGTAATTATTAAGGTATTTAATTTTTGGGTGAAATTTTAACAACAAAGCTTTGTATTAAAAGAGTTTGTTAAAAATCCCTTACTTTGTATGTTGTTGGATTCACAATCATTTATTTTAAATTATTTTTTAAGGGCAAAAATGCATTTTTCGCTTTCTGAAAAATATTGGGAAAATCCCAAATAAATCCCTCCGAATATTCAAAAGGACAAGTGAGGAACCTAAACTTCCAAAAGGACCATGAAGGAACCATTACCTATCACTCATTTTAAAATTTTGTGAAAAGACAAAATTGCCCTCATCCTAAAACACAAATTGCGAGAAGAGGGTGGGTGGTTTAGGGTGGGGTAGGAATTTGTGTTTTTAGATGGTGACAATTTTGTCTTTTCGCAAAATTTTAAAATGACAGGTAGTTGCAGGTTCCTTCATGGTCCTTTTGGAAGATTAGGTTCCTCACTTATCCTTTTGGGCATTCAGAGGGATTTATTTGGGATTTTCCCAAAAAAAAATTCAATATTTGTGAGCCACATTGTAGAAAGTAACGGATTTTTAATGGTGTTAAGCCTTGTGTCAAAAGTTGTTCTATTTGATAAAGCTTATGTTCATTCTTGCTTCTAAAAAACTTATTGATAACGTATGCTAATGGTACGAAACTTTTTTTGATAAACAAATATTGGCACGAAACTTTTTGCTTTTAAAATTATCCCTTCACCCTTGATTTTTGGATACACCATATATACACTTGAGAATAAACAAAATATTGATAATTGGACGATAACAATTTATTATGCCCAACAAATCATTTTTAGCTACTTATTAAAAAATCCCTATATTATAATATATGAAAGAGAAGGACTATAAGGACCCACTTGATAAGCACATTTGCACATTTAATGGGAGTTCATTTTTTACTTTTTCTTTTTCTTCTTTGTTTTCTCTAAATTTTATCTTTATTAACAAATAAATGGCTCAGATATTGAAATTTTAATGAAATATAATCACAAATTTTGATGAATCCAAATTTATACTTTTATATAAATTATGTGTTTAAATCTATTAATTTATATTTAAAGTATTGGCTTTACACTAAATTTAAATCATTCATTTTTTAATCCAATAGTTGATGAAAGCTTTTGGGAAGAAAATAAGAAAGGGTAAAAGGAGGGAAACTTAACCTGGATATGTTTGAAGAAAGAGAAAAGTGAATATTTGAATCGGAGATGATTTAATTGAAAAATAGCACGAAAGTATGAATATTTGGTTCTGGTAAATTTTATTGAAAAAAGGTAAGTGGTGAAAAAAAATACTTAAATAAGTAAAAGTTTTAAAGGTTTCATTTACAATATCAAGACTAAGATGAGCCTGAGTCGATTCTAATATCATTTTGGTTCCAATTGCTTCCATTCATGTTTGTTCCATATCTTCTGAATCCAACAAATCCTAAATGAGATGGAAGATGAACATTTTGCACAACTTTATGATTTAACATTTTAATTCTCTTTAATTTTTTATTAGCATATTTTCTTTAAATTACCCCACAGAGAAATCAATTTAGTGCTACACACACACACACACTAAAAATACAACTCAAACAAATTTTCTTTCTCATTCATCTCTTGTATTTATTTCAAACAGGTTTGACTCCATTTTCAATGTTTTTAATTGGATCTCAATAGCTTTGTATAAAAGTATTCTTTTAAATTTGGTATACTTATTTTCATTAAGAAAGATACACAAATAGTTGATTAAACAGAAAATATTTTCAGGTGTATTGGAGAGGTCATAATATAAAGCACTACTACTAGAAAGAGAAGCAGATGACATATTTTCACAGTGATACAAGACTTTTTGACAAACGAAGTCAGCTTTTCTCAAAACGATTCCCAAATATGCTCCTCGTACTTATTTTGCTTAACTTCTCCTTTGTTATGTGTTTGATCATTTTCAACATCACGTTGCTGGTTTCTTTTTGGGACAATATTTTGCTTGTTTCTTGGTTTGATCTTTTGGGCTGATGTTGGTTTCTTACTTCAAGAGCAAACCCGTAAAAACTTTTGTTTTTCATATCGCGCGCTAACATAAATAGTTATTCCCAAATGTGCTTTCATTTTTATTTTCTCCTTTCATTTTGATTCCACCACTCATGCCTCGAATAAAAAAAACAGGTTGTTCATCAAAACAACAGAAAAGATAGTGGGAAAAAGTAGTCCTCTTAATTTACGGTGCAACACCAAAAAACACAGATTATTACTGTTGGTAGGTCCGAATCAGATTGCTAAGTGTGATGCCAATTCTTTTGTAAGTTCTTAATATATACTTATTACGTGGATAACCAGCGTTCAATTGCTCTATTATATATTTGAAAACTACTACATTGTACTCCCTCCCTATAGTTCTAATTATAATATCCCTTTGACCTTTTTTTTAAATGTGATTGATGAAAAATTAATCACTTTAAAATATTTATAATTATATTTTTTCTCAAAATTAATTCGCCTTACTGAATATGGTATAATGCAATCACATGCTATCTACGTTAAAATTAAATGGGCTATTTAACTTTCATAATCTCCACAAAAAGTGAAAGTGATCATATAGTTAGTCTCAAGGGACTAGTTACAGCTCAATTGGTGTTTCAATTTTTGGATCAAGTTATTTATTCTCATCTTTCACAAATACATAACTAGAGCAAAAACTAGAAAAGCAATATTCTCTTCGCATTTTGTTCGCACAAAGTCCATTGAATTTATACCCTAATTATTCAATAACCTTACTCCCCCTTTCAAATAAAAGATAAAGATGGGGAGAAAAAGAACCATAATCTTCCAACTGAATAACTTTTTGAAAAAAAAAGGATACATAGGCACATTATCTATTATTATATTTTTTGTTATCGTTATTGTATAAATGACCAAAATACTTAATTTGTCTTCAAACAATTGAACAATATCAAAAGTTAGATCTAACTTTTCTTTTATATTTTTACAGGGCGAAGAAAAGAAGGATATAACACTGGGAGAATCAAAAATTCATTGCCATTAATTCTGAAAAAGGTGAGGGTTTTTTAAGGTTACAAATAATATCCATATATGAAAAAAAATTCAAGTTTAATTGAGTTTTAGCTATATTTTCAACAGGGCACGAATTAAAATGGTGGATCCTACAGCTGGTTTTTGTGACAAGCTTTGGGATGCAGGGCTCAATCTACTTTGGAAGCACCTTCATTATCTGTTATGCTATGGACAAAACGCTGAGAAGCTCAATGAAGAACTAGAGCGACTCACCATTGAAAGATGTTCGATACAAAATCGAATAGATGAGGCTAGAAGGAACGTACAACAAATTGATGATAAGGTTAATCATTGGTTGGACGAAGCAAAGGAAATTTCAGAGCAAGCAGAACAATTACATACTAGGAGCCGATCAAAAAGAGAGTGTTCAATGACTTCATGTCCCAACCCATGGCTACGCTATAAACTAAGCAAAGAAGCAGAGGCAATGGCAGAAGAAGTAACTAAGATTATTAAGAGGGCAAACTTCCCTGTATTTTCTTTTCCTATACCACCCTCACCTTTGCCAGGATTACCAAAAGGAGTAAGCAATGAAGGGATTGATTCAAGAGTACAAATTAAGAGTCAAATTATTAAGGCTTTGCAAGATCCAAGTGTTAAAGTAGTGGGATTGTGTGGGCTTGGTGGTGTTGGCAAGACCACTCTGGCTAAAGATTTGAAAAACGAGGAGGATATTCAAAAGATGTTTAAAAAAGTGATCATGGCAACTGTTGCTCAAGAGTTGAACATTGAGAAGATTCAAAGTAAGATTGCTGAGAAGATGGAAATGCAGCTTAATGAAACTGATAATGATGTAAGAGCTTCACGTCTATATGAGAGGTTGAAGGGAGAGAAGAATATGTTGCTAATATTGGATGATCTTTGGGAGGAGCTTGATTTACCTAAAGTTGGAATTCCCTTTGTTGATGTTGAAAAATATGGAGAAAACATTGGAAGTTGCAAAATTTTACTTACTTCAAGGAATGAAACACTGCTATTGAACCGCATGAAATGTAATGAAATCATCAAAGTGGGCATTTTGTCAGAGGGTGAAGCATGGAATTTGTTCAAGAGAATTGTTGAAATTCCGATTGACTCGAGCATAGAATCTATAGCCACTGAGATTGTTCAAAAATGCGAAGGCTTGCCACTAGCGATTGCTACAGCTGCCAAGGCATTGCAGGAAAAAGATGTGGATGGGTGGAAAGATTACCTTAGAAGATTGAAACGCCCTTTAACGAGAAGCTTTACAGGAATTAAAGAGGTCGATAAAATTCTGAGATTGAGTTACGACCCTCTAAGCCTAGAGAATAAGCATATTTTCTTGCTTGCTGCTGTGTTGTCGCATGACCCCTCAATTGAAGAACTACTCATGCACTCTGTGGGGTTAGGTATTCTTGAAAATGTGGAATGCATGGAAGAAGCCCACAATGCTATATCTACTGCTGTAAGAAAGCTCAAATCATTAAACTTATTTCTTGATAGCAGTGTCTCTAGTGGCTATCACTTTACAATGCATGATGTCTTTCGAGATGTTGCTTTATCAATTGCCTCCCATGAATTATTACATGCATTCATTGTGAGACATAGAAGGTTGAATGAGTGGCCAAGTAAAAATGAACTGAAAGACTCCAAGGGGATTTTCTTACATGAATGTGATATCACTGATCTTCCAGAAAAGTTGCATGGTCCAGCCTTAGAATTCTTTTTACTAAATAGCCAAACAGTTGATTTGACCATTCCCAACACGTTTTTCGAATCTTCAAACAAGTTGAAATTGTTGGCATTTAACAAAGCGCATTTCTCATCATTGTCATCGGTCAATATCCTACAAGAACTGAAAACATTATGTTTGCACTCTTGTGTGCTAGAAGATATAACTGAGGTTGGAGGCTTGTGTAAACTAAAAGTCCTAAGTCTAGCTTACTCTGAAATTGAAGAGCTACCAATTGAGCTGCGAAAGTTGACTTCTTTGCAGATGTTGAATTTGTCTCATTGCTCCAATCTCAAAGTCATTCCAGAGAAACTCCTATCTAGCTTAAAAAGGTTGGAAGTTTTGTACATGGGAAACAGCTTTAAACAGTGGAATGTTGAAGAATATAATGAAGCTGATGGAAATGCAAGTCTTGAAGAGTTAATAGGCTTGCCACAAATCTCTTCTCTAGATATTCATATTCCTGATTTCTCTATGATGCCAGCGAACTTATTCTTAAAAATGAAGTTGAAGAGGTACAAAATATACATTGGAGCCCATTGGAAATGGGAAGACCATTATGAATATTCAAAGATATTGAAACTTGAGCTCGGGAGTAGTACTCAAGTGACGGGTGGGGTCCCGAAGTTATTGGAAGGAGTTGAAAGTTTGTATTTATATGGACTTAATGCACATGAAAGTGTTCTCCGCAGTTATGATGGAAGAGAATTTCCACATTTAAGGTATCTTCTTGTTGAAAGTGAAAAGACAGAAAATGACACTTATAATAGCATTTCAAGATCACTCTTCAACAACAAGGTATGTTCTAATTAATTTATTCATCATTTGAAAAAAATATTAATTTATTTACATTTCGTTCTATGCATCTTATTTTCTTACAAAACTTCAAACATTTTCACTATTGAAGTTTTTTCGTATCTTGGTTGTTTGGCTTTTATGGAATTTTGCAGTTTTTTACTTAATTACTTAATTAAAAGTAACTAATTAAATAGAAAAATTAACTCCAAGTATTGAAATAAATGATGAAGACTCAATATATTCATTCTACAACAATAAAACAGGTTAATCCGTTATTTTTAGAATTTTAAACATATGAATCATTCTAATCGCCGAAATATGTATGAGTATTTAGTTTGGTAATTATCTTGTGATATCAAAATTTTTATTCTCCTTTTATCACTAAGGTATATTCATATTTTAATTATTCTTTTTTTGTGTTGATTTATCTTATAGTTGAACTTCTAACGTACTTGCATATGCAATAATCATCTTCTGGAATTATCTACCTGATTTGCTACAAGACTATAATGTTGTCTTCCAGCTTTTTTATGAAGTGTTTCACATGGATTGCATGTATGATACCTACTAAACAGAATTCTAAAATGTTTCATTTTTTAATTTACTACTTTTTTTAATGATCTTCAATCATTTAAACTGTACTTTTAGCAATATCTTGAAAAGCATAGTAGTAGAAGAGAGACTCAGTTGGACATTGAATTTAGATATTTCATAAAAAATAATTAGTGTAAAAATCAAAATTAATTTTTGATTAATAATATTATTTTGCAACAGGTGGTGATGCCAATGCTAGAGATATTGGAACTATTTAATTTAGGCAAGTTGATTTCACTGATATGGGATAACCAAATTTCACGCAACTCTTTTAGTAACTTGACTACAATTAGTGTGAAAGGGTGTGGCTTTAAGAAATTGGTCCCCCTTCATGTATTGAAATCTTTAAACAACTTGGAAAAAGTGGTAGTCAATGGTTGTAACATGCTAGAGACTATGTTTGATCTTGATGAATTGAACGATACTGGAGAGATTTTATCTACATTATCAGTGGTTGTGCCACTAAAAAAGTTAACGCTAAGATATTTGCCAAAATTGAAGAATGTGTGGAGCAATCACTTTGGCCAAAGAAATGTCTCCTTCCCTTGTTTAAGGAGCATAGATGTTGAACAATGTAAAAGCCTCACAAGTATATTTCCTGCATCAATAGCCAAAGACACACTTCTTAATCTTGAAGAGCTTAGCATCAACAATTGTGGTATAGAAGTTATTGTTGCGAAGGATCAAGTTTCGGAATCGGTTGCTGTTACATTTGAGTTTGCTAAATTGACTTCCCTTCGGCTTGAATGCCTTTCAAAGTTGAGGAACTTCTATCCACATAAGCACAAATTAGAATTGTCATGCCTTCAGGAGTTATCTATTGTACTTTGCAATGAATTAGAGATATTTGAAAAGGAAGTATCAAGTTCATCTAGAACATACGGAGAAGAAACCACACTAGACTTGAAGTATCCTCTACTTTCCCATGAAAAGGTACATTTCTATTTTGTCCATCCATGTAAATCTTATTATTTAAAAAATAATTAGGCTAAAAATGACTTTAAGCATTCAAATAAAAATACTACTCCCTCCGATCCAAAATATGAGACCTAGTTGACTTTTTTTAGAGATGTTAAGGTTACAAGTATATTATTAAATTGTGACATTTTTAATATATTTTTAGATTAGTCATTACTTTATAGGTTAAATAAACTAGTTTAAGAAAAAAAATTAGGTAAATAAATTTATAATTAACTAATTTTGCCCTTTTAGGATTTTCCAAAAAAGTCAACTAGGTCTTATATTTAGGACTGGAGGTAGTATATACTACTCCCTCCGTTCCTAAATATAGGACCTAGATGACTTTTTTGAAAAATCCTAAAAAAAGCAAAAAATAAGTTGATTATAAATTGATTTACCTAATTTTTTCTCTTAAACTAGTTTATTTTACCTATAAGCTAATGGATAATCTAAAAAGATATCAAATATGTCATCATTTAATAACCTATTTCTCAACCTTAATCTTTCAAAAAAAAAGTTATCTAGGTCTTATATTTAGGAACGAAGGGAGTATTAAATAATTAAATAATTTTCTATTCCCTTTGAGGATTTGATTAAGTAATAGCAAGAATTGTTCTCTGGCAAAAAAAATAAAATAAAACATAGATTGAAACTCCAAACTAAACTAAACATTCATAGCCACTATAATTTATCACAATTAATATCTTACACCAATGAAAAAGCATTTGATAAAACCGAGGAAATATGAAATTTTGATTTGAAGATAGCCTCATAAGAAAGCATATGGCTTTTTTTTGTATCATTCTGCTACTACATATTTTTAATGCAATTACTTGTTATTTATGCATTATGCAGGTTATTCCTACTATAGAGAAATTAACCTTGCAGGGTAAACAAGTTGAGACGATATGGAGAGTCCCATTTCAATTGTACCTCTCCCCAAAACTAAAGCACCTTTCTTTATCTGTTCAAAAATCAGAAGTTTATTGGTTCGACCCTCCAGATTTAGGGTGGCTTCGGTTGAGTGGGGACTTTGAGGAGGCTCTTGGAGGGGATAATGTTGCTGCACTTGTTGCTCCCTTTCCCAAATTGCATGTCGAGGGTGTTTCAAAATTGTCGCCATCCTTAGTTTCTTCGTCAAATCTCACACATCTCAGCGTGCAATTCTGTCATGGATCGACCACTTTGATGACATCATCAACTGCGCGAAGCTTGACCCATCTCATGCATCTCTCAGTTGGTGATTGCAATGAAATAGAAGAGATTATAACTATGCAGCATGGGGAGGATGATGTGGACAAGGAAATCATTTTCAGCAAATTGAAGGTTTTGGAATTTAAAGACTTACCAAGATTGAAGAGATTTTGTGCCCACAGATATGCTTTCAGGTTTCCCTTACTAGATACACTAATCATAGGAGTATGTCCAAACTTCACAATGTTCTCCCCGGGAGAGATTGATACACCATCTCTTGAAAGTATCCAACTGTGGAAAAATTGGGAAACACACAATGAAATTCGGGTCATCAGTAATCTTAACAGAACATTGTACATCCAGGTATGTGTCTACATTGCTCATTTCTTGCTACTTTAAACTTTTCAAAAATTCTTCTCTTTCAATATTCCATTATATGTTTTCCTTTAAAAATGTTCCATGGTTATGATTTTTGTTATAATTTCCCTATACATGTTTTGGCTTTTAGTTTTTTCAAAATATTTTGATTATAGTTCTCTAATCACCCAACTTTAGCTATAAAGCACCAAACTTAATTATGGGATAATCAATTAATGGGATGCATGGTAAAATGTTTTAGTATTCTTGTTCTTTTTTGTCATGATATATTGATTTCTTTCCTTGGATTAATCATAGTCATTCATGAAATCATCAAAACGTTTCACACATAGATTGTTTGATGAGAAAGATCAAATTGGGCCACAAGATCTTTTAAAGCATTCTTTCTTGTAGTAGGTGAATTTGACTTTGGGAGACATCTAAAAATAAATTAATATTACAAAGCTTCTAAGTCAATAAAAAGTTTCTTAATTCAGAAATAGGAAATGACCATTTATTAACATTTCTTAGCAAAAAAATTTAAATACATTGTTATAACTGAATAGTGCATTTGCTCTTATTTTACAGCGATTCTTCTCCTCAAAGGAGGTGGTGCTAGATGAGTATGATGCTAGAATGATAAGGAATGACAAATTTCACGCAGACAAATATCCTCAAGTGGAAATTCTTCGCATAGAAGAATTTGTTGATGAAGGGGTAGCCTTTCCATATACATTGCTTGAAAGATTTCAAAATCTAAAGGAACTTCATGTGGATAATTGTTTGTTTGAGGAGCTATTCCCATCCTCCGCTTCATTTGTTAATTTGACAGTGCTAAAGGTGTCCAACTGTCATCAACTCCTATATTTGATGAAAAATTCAGTTGCAAAGAGTATGGTGAATCTTGAAACATTGGAGGTAAAAAACTGTGAAAATTTGGAAGAAATAGTGGTGGAAGAGACTAATGGTTCTGATCTACCACCAATTTTTCAAAAACTAAAACTCTTCCAAGTCGAAAGGTGTAGCTTGGTCAAGTTGGCTCCATCCTCCGCTTCATTTGATAATTTGACAGTGCTAAAGGTGTCCAACTGTCATCAACTCCCATATTTGATGAAAAATTCAGTTGCAAAGAGTATGGTGAATCTTGAAACATTGGAGGTAAAAAACTGTGAAAATTTGGAAGAAATAGTGGTGGAAGAGACTAATGGTTCTGATCTACCACCAATTTTTCAAAAACTAAAACTCTTCCAAGTCGAAAGGTGTAGCTTGGTCAAGTTGGCTCCATCCTCCGCTTCATTTGATAATTTGACAGTGCTAAAGGTGTCCAACTGTCATCAACTCCCATATTTGATGAAAAATTCAGTTGCAAAGAGTATGGTGAATCTTGAAACATTGGAGGTAAAAAACTGTGAAAATTTGGAAGAAATAGTGGTGGAAGAGACTAATGGTTCTGATCTACCACCAATTTTTCAAAAACTAAAACTCTTCCAAGTCGAAAGGTGTAGCTTGGTCAAGTTGGCTCCATCCTCCGCTTCATTTGATAATTTGACAGTGCTAAAGGTGTCCAACTGTCATCAACTCCCATATTTGATGAAAAATTCAGTTGCAAAGAGTATGGTGAATCTTGAAACATTGGAGGTAAAAAACTGTGAAAATTTGGAAGAAATAGTGGTGGAAGAGACTAATGGTTCTGATCTACCACCAATTTTTCAAAAGCTAAAACTCTTCCAAGTCAACAGCTGTAGTTTGGTCAAGTTGGCTCCTTCCTCTGCTTCATTTGATAGCCTTACAACGTTGAAGATATCCAATTGTCATCAACTTGTGTATTTAGTGACAAATTCAACTTTAAAGAGTATGGTGAATCTTGAAACACTGGAGGTACATGATTGTGAAAAGATGAAAGAAATTGCAAGGTATAATACTAATGAAGATGTAGAAGGGGAAATCGTGTTGCATGAGTTAAGGGTATTGAAACTCACTCTTCTTCCAACATTGCAAACAACAGAAGGTGGAATGGATATCAATACTGAATACAGAGCAACAAACGCAGGAGTGGGTACCAACTTTTTCAAATCAATTTTCTGCCATAATATGGTATGTTCTGGTTCAGCTTGTTCTTTTGGGGGATAAATAACTATTTTTTTTACTGCAATCTTTTTTATCAAAATCTTGCATAAGCTTATTAGTTGAAATCATTTATTGCAAAAATATGTTCTTTTCCCATCTTCTTATTATGTTCTTGATTTTTTTAAACGTGTCAGCAAATGAAAATTTTTTCCTAACATTATGTAGCTGCACTATATGAGAGCTTTACTTCAAAATTTCAGCAAGATTTTGTAAAAATAAGCATGATGAATATGAGGAATTTTCATTTAATGCAATTTTCTTTCAGCAGGTGTTTCTTCCCAAGTTAGAGATATTGAAATTATCAAAGTTTACAAACAATTCCATTTCATTGATTTGGGATGAACAACTTCTACGCAACTCATTCAGCAACTTGAAAACATTGATTGTTTCTAGCTGTGACTCTATCAAATCAGTGCCCCTTCCTGTGCTGAAATCTTTATACAATTTGGAAAAGCTGGAAGTGAAATTCTGTAACAAGTTGGAGAAGGTATTTGGTTATGAAGATTTGAATGATTATTACAAAGAGATGGAGTCATCATCAGTGGGTGTGCCCCTTAATATCAAACATCTTGAAGTGAGCTATTGTGATGGGCTGACCACTTTGATGACGTCATCAGTAGCTCGAAGCTTGGTTCATCTAACACATCTCTCGGTAAGATGGTGCAAACAAATTGAGGAAATCATAACAAAGGAGGAAGGAGACGATGATGAGGACATGGAAATACTTTTTACAGAGATGGAGTTTTTGACACTTGATCATTTACAAAGGTTGAAGAGCTTTTGTGGCTACAACTATACTTTCAGGTTTCCATTATTGGAACAAGTAACTATACAAGACTGTCCTCACATCACTATGTTCTGTCCAGGAGACGTTCATGCCCCAATTCTTCATAGCCTTCTAGTGGGTAGATCTCCTCCGAAAGATATTTGGAAGACTGATCTTAACAACACCATCCAACATCTTTTTACTTTTCAAAAGGTGCGTTGAAGTCATTAACATTCTTATTTTCAACTTTTTATAGAATCTATCATCGTCTGAAAAATTCAGCTTGAAATTAATATTTAATGCAATTATTGAATTCTGATTTACACATGTATTACAAGATTTACACACGAAACTATAATTGCTCAAAAAACTTTACATGCTAATGATTGAAGAATGCATCTTAGGTCAGATAAAAGAAAAGCTTTGATATGCTCTGTTCATCTCTGTTTTGATGACCAAAAACAGAGCAGAAACACCTCAAATAATTATGTTCACTTCGACTTCATATAGAGGTTAGCAGTGGCTAGCAACGAGATAATTTAAAGGATATCTTTCTTATTTTAATGTGCAGGTATGATTTTAGGATAATAATAAAATATGCATGTCAGAAAAAGATTAATGAGCCATAAAGAATAAGGATTCAATTCTTTAAAGCAATATCTTGATTTGATATACCAATTTCCTTATAATAATGATGGTACTTACTTTATCAATTATCATTTCATAGGTCATTACCACAACTTGGAGCATGTTGTTGAATGCGAACAATGTCACAACATTAATTGATGAATTTCCAAAAGTGAGGACACTTTTTGTCGAAAGCTTCAAGGATGAAGGGGTAATGTTTCCCTATAGATCCCTTGAAAGGTTTCCCAAGATGTCTCAGCTTTATGTGGAGCATAGTTCATTTGAGGAAATATTCCCATCACAGGATGAGATTAGTGCTTTTGAGGGGGAAATCCCATCATTTTGGAGGTTATACATTGCCTATTTGGATAAGCTCAAGAACATATGGAAAGATGACATTCAGTTACCACCAATTCATCAAAATCTTGTAGTCATCGAAGTTAAAAGTTGTTGTAACTTGATCAAGCTAGCTCCATACTATGCTTCGTTTGAAAATTTGTTGGAATTGTTCATCTCTGGATGCCATCAGCTCATCTATTTAGTGACAATTTCAACTGCCAAAAGCTTGGTGAGGCTTAGTAAGTTAAAGATACATGATTGCAAGAAGATGGAGGAAATTGTCATGAATGAGACCAATGAAGATGTAGAAGGTGTAATTACATTCAACAAATTAGAGAAGATCGAACTTATTGATATGCCAAGCTTGATGATGTTTTCTCAAACACCTCACAGCTTTGAATTCCCATATTTAAAGGAGATAAAAATTACTGGATGCCTCGAAATGAAGATGCTTTGTCCAGGAGTGTTGAAAACACCAAAGTTGTCTAAAGTGAAAATTGAAGAGCGTGACATAGAGATGGAGGATGGAGGAGACCTTAACAAAGTAATTCAAGAGCATTCCGATGCAAAGGTATGATAATTCCACACTAACAAATGTTCTTATAAAATGTACTTTTTAATGAGGGGAGAAAATTAGTTATTTATCATGCTTATAATTATCCATTGTCTACTCTTTTTCGAAATTGCATTTATTGAAGCAAACCGATAATTTCAATGTTGTATTGCAGGACAACTGTTCATGTGTAGAAGGATAAGCTTATCATCCATCTTTACAATCTTTCAGGTTTGATAGATTTATGATTTTGTTACTAAAGAGCTTTCTCTTTCCTAGAATAATTCATTTATTTTATGTTTAATTTTCTACCTAACATGAGTTACTATGGAATTTAAAAAAAAACATTGAAATGTGAAGGGACAACTATAAAAGTGACAAGGCATTTGCTACAGTGTCAACTATATAACTTCATATAAAAAGGGATGAAATAGAGCAGTTATATTTTCTTTTGTTTTTTCTTTAAATATTTTAATATGTGTTAACTTTGATTCATTTATTTTTGTTATTCTATCCATTGTACTGGTTGATTTGGTTGAAAAAAGCAACATGTTTTATCTCTTTTAAAGATGTTAGGTGGGGAAAGAAAAATCGACTGGCATAGGAAAAGAATATAAAATTAATTACATTTACTATATAAACGCCTTAATTAAGATGACATCTGACAGATTACTGAATCATAATGTTTGGCTTCAAAATCTGTGACCAGGTTATCAATAGTTCGCAAGACATCTTGTTAATTAAATTCTTTCAATAAAATTTGTAATTAATTTTCCCCATAAAATTATACTACATTGATAATTTCATCCTTTCAACTACTTAATATAACTAAATTGTTTCTCTAAGATATGTTCTATGATAACAAAATTGAATAACAAAATATCATATCAGCTACTTGCTACAAAATGGTTATGCTGTTAAATCTACTTGCTACAAAATCATAGTTAGATGCAATCATGTTCAGTTTTTATGTTTTATGATTTTGTTGCTATCTTCTCCTTTCTTAAATTAGTTGTTTCTATCTCTCAGCTTATTTCCAAAGATTTATCTCTAGTAGTTTGTTACTTTGTTTTACCAATCTAGTAGTTGTTTCTATGATATCAATAAAAGCCTCATATAAGAAGAGACAAAACATAAAGGAACAGTTTATTTGTAACACAAAGGCAAGATGTATAAATTGAGATCATATGGCTATTTTCTTACATAAATGAAACCGGCATCTTTTTGGTCCTCTACATATGAAGAAGTTGTGACTAATAGTTAGTTTTGCTTAGAAATGGATTAATTGAGAGATCATAGCATTGATTTCTTTTCCTTGTACCTAAAACTTTCGTAAATATTTTTATAAAAAATTTTTTAGGCAAAATTAAAAGTGTGAATTATTATTTTTTAATATATATATATATATATATATATCTAAAATGTAATTTTTCTGATGCATTGACTACAAAATTTTAGTGCCACTATGTGTATTTGTGTGTTTACTTATCAAATGGATTATAATATAAGCATAACCATCCTTCTCGTTGCTTGATTAATACAGGTGTCGCCTTGTTGATGACAGTGAATGTGGAATGATGTTTGCGCTGAGTTTCTGTTAAATATAAAATTATGTTTTAGTAGTAGGGCATATGTTCGTTGATTTGATAAATGAGACTTTCTTATCATGAACAATATTATTCATACCAATATCAAGGTATTATTGACTTGGACATGGTGAAGAACTTTAACCTTAATGAGTTGGTTTGTTTTATTTGTATTATGACTCGTGTATGAAAGACTCGAAAAATGGTGCGTCATAATTGTGAAGTCTTTATTAAATACCGATATTTTTTGCTTAAATTATAATATGACGATGAGTTCAATAAAATTAGTTACAATTGATGACCATGAAGTTTTCATTTAGCCATTGTGGTTTGCTTAATATTAAGGCCATAAAACAATTAATATGCTTCTTTTCTTTTGGGGCATGTTTAATTATCTTTAACTTTGTACTCTTTGATGTGTCCTTAATATAAAACTTAATAGGAGACTCTACCATGTTTCTAGATGAGGCATGTATTTCATATTTGTTAATATTTTCTTGATATATTTCTATTTAGCAGACCATCTTTCAATAATCATTAATCAAGAGAGTGATTTGATGAAATTAAAGAAAATAATTACAGAACTTCATGAAGAAAAAAGTGTATCATTTTAATTAAAGGTGAAGGCCCAAAAATGATATACAACTATTGGTAAAGGAACAAAAATAGTACATAACTATTTCAATGTACAAAAATGATACTCAACTATTGGCAAGAATCAAAAATGGTATTTTCACTAATATGACAATAAGATTATATGTGAAAAGTCCAAAATGCCTTTATAAATTAGTGAAAATATTTTTTTAAAATAAAATTTTATAAGGGCATTTTGGACTTTTTACGCCTAATCTTATTGTCATATTAGTGAAAATATTATTTTTTATTCATGTCCAATAGTTGGTATCATTTTTGTACTTTAAATAGTTATGTATTATTTTTGTTCTTTAACCAATATTTATGTATTATTTTTGGACCTTCACCCTTTAATTAAACTAAATTAATTTTCTTATTTTCATCAAAACACAAATATATCTTATATTAAAAAATAAAAATAACATGATCCAAGGAGTAGATGTTCACATCTTAAAAATATATCTTAATATCTTATATTTACCAAGTCATCATGATTCCCTAAATATGATCGACTTAATCATCATCAGTGAAAAATAGGCCAACCCAATATTAGTTCTTACTTAATGAAGATAGCTAAAGGAGCCAAGTCAATCCTTCAGTCATCACAAGTGAAAATGGGAATTTTTTTTTTCAATATGCTCATAAATCTAGGATGCTTTCTTACATAACATTGTGTTGGAAAGCTTTACTAAGTTGAAGGTTCCAGAGTTAAGTGGGAAATTTAAGGAGGATGATGTTACCTTTAAAATTGATTTTCACCCACAATTCCAGAGTTAGAATCATGCGAGTATTATTAGTTTATATAACTAATCTCACATATCTCCAAGTGACATCATGTTATCAGTTGACCACTTTGATGACATCATTAACTTTTCCAAGTTTACTCTATCTCGCACTTCTCCCAATTAATCATTGCATTAAAATATGAGAACTTAAAACAAAGCAAGAAGGAGATGAAGAGGGCATAAGTCCAATAATACATTTATATTACTTAATCTTTTGGAACTGCATGCATTACCATGGTCAAAGAGTTTGGCGTCACAACTATACAATTAGATATCTATTATTAAATCATCCAAAAATAAAAGAATGTCTAAATTAAAGATAGTTGCAGTAGCGATACTGACAACACCAAGTGTAGTAGACATATAAGCTATTTCAGATTTTCCAGAAATACAAATGACAAACTTTGATAATTATAAAACATTGGACTATAAATGTAGACCCATATGAAACAACTAGTTACACAACGTACGCCTCTTCCAATTTACAATTATGTAACAAACCACAAACCAATTACCCACGGCAAAATTGGGTATCATGCCTCAACTCTCAATAAATATCCATATATAACTATCACTATTATAACAACAGGCGCAAAAAAAATTTGGTCGGTTATCTGTTAAGCGTGTCCTCATCATAATGATGTGAAAAAATTCTACACCTACGGAAAAGTATGCTTCTCAACTACTTGACATGTCTTCTTCACTGTCTTCACTGTCATCACTGCATAGCAGTAAAGACAAGTATGAGATATGTTATCATCGACATCAGCGTGTATGCTTGCCTATAATAGTTCTCACCAGCTCATTTTTACGGGCCCACAAAAGTAAAATTATACAAATCGTTTTTGAACAGCTTAATCAATAAGCGAGTTCATTTCGCTAGAATATATAATCTCCGTGCTATTTTCTTTTGGCCATGAGCATTAAATTCATTGTCTATAAAAAACAGTATTGCTAAAACTCAATCAAGATTACGCATTATATTCACAAAATCAAATTATTAACCAACTAAAAGGAAAACCATCACAACCGGTGGAATGAAGATTCTATGGAGATGTAAATCTATAACCAAGCCATACCTGTATTCAGATAGCTTTGAGAGACGTCTTGCCTCCAAACCAGTAATATATTTTTGTGCTGCTTGAACATTTTCTATGCCTAGAAATCAATCATCATTCCCTTGTCACAATGGTTTAGAGTTTTCATTGCATTCAAGAATTCTAAATTAAACATCCAAAAGGATACATCCAGCAAACATAAGTAAATTTAACAAGCACACTGGTGGCTTCTTTGTAAATTAAAACTCAACAAATAAAAAAGAAAACTAGATTGTGAGCCCCTATATAGAAGTCAATAGTAAACCTCACTGTGCATTAATTTTGAATGGTTCATCTTTCAACAAACATTATTTGATATAAGAATTAATCTAAGAGTAGAGCAGCGGAGACAGAGACCCTCACTGGTCATCAAGTTGAAGTATTCATTCCTTAAAAACTGATTACATATGGTCACGAAATAATTTAACATCAGTCTTTCAAATGATCATTCAACTTAGAAATCTCAAATTTAGCTATTATTTCAGGACCCAAAAATTTTCAACTAAATTTCATTTACCATTTTCCTATGTTCAAATATAAACTACCCTCCATATACCAACATTAACTTATTCAACATAAAAAGAGGGTGCAATAGTAATAATTAAAGATATACTTTTGCAACTCCTCCCCATCACGAAATGCATGAACAAGTGGTTAATGAAGTACCTTTTGTCAACTGGAAGGCATGGAAAACACATCTTTCTGCAGCAAGTCTTACTGGAGTACTACCATCTTTCAAGCACTCAGCAAGTGCAGGGCCAGTAATGGAAATATTAGACATAATGGCTGGAGGATTTGCCTGCCATGTGTCAGGAATGAAAAATTTATACCGTTTTTGTAGTCTTAGTTCTTCAGTCGATAATTAACCAATTCAGAACATTTGAGGTACATACCTTGGCAACGGCTTTAATAGCAGACAAAGCCCTCCTTCTGACTTCACTTGAGTCATCACGAGTGGATGAAGCAAGCAATGAAAGAACATCCTTATACAGCACAGGGTCAAAATGATCCCTCTGGATTTGATATAAGAGGAGCCATCCTAAGGCTTTGGCAGAACTTTCCCGAAGAGGAAACTGTTTCAAAGAAAATATGTCAAAGACTCAATATAGTAACAATTTAGTTAGAAAACCAGTTATTCTGAGTCAACATGCCTTCTCATCTTTTAAAGCACCCTTGAGGAGGTCTAAAACAGAGGAGAAAGAGGAAGACAGGCAAACTGAGGACGGGTTGTTGCGGATCATGGATGAAATTGCGAGCACAGAGCCATGCTTAAAAGGCCAGCTTGGTGATGAGGCTAGACTTAACAGTTCCTGAATCAACTGACTCAGTTCACTATCATCAAGGTACTGCAACCACAATTACAAGACAATCATGAAAATATGCCTGAGTGCGAATGTAATAACATACAGATTCAGCAATCCGTTATATACAATAGATTACTCTGATTACACAAATGGCAAAAAATCAGTAACCCTACAGAAGAAAATAGATACCAACTCCGAAATAGGAACAAGCAAGTGTTATGGTTACATATCAGAAAAAAAGAGACAAACCATTGTCAAGGTACCCAAAATGCTTGCAGCATATATCCGAACTTGATCGTCATCATGATGGATCAGTTCCCTCAGGGTGTTGTAAACACGGCCTATTATAGCCAAACTCATACTTTTCCCAGCATGCTTCAGAACCCCTTTCAAAGCAGTCAAAAAAGCTCCACGGACACCACTGTCTGATCCCTGAACAATTAGATTCCACTACATTGTATTAGCCTAATAATCTGGAAAATGGAACAAAATACCTCCAAGAACCAGAAAATAGCCACATAAAAGTAGAAAGATCCAGAAAACAATCAACGAACTAAGTACCAAAAGTCCAGATAACTCTTATTAGTAAGATTTGAAGGATTTATATAGTTACCTATTCCCTTTAACCAATCAGAACTACCCATGCTCTAACTAACTATAAGGGTTATAAGCTCTTATTAGTCCCAGGGGGCATATATGCACTAACTAGTTATTATATTCCATTACATTAGTACATTACCTCTTAACACTATAGAATTGTCATCCTAGGCCAAAAATAATGATTAAAAACCTCATAATTAAACAACCTGTAAACCAGACAGCAAATCACCAACCAAGGAGTCAACCCTTGCACTGAGTCCACTTAACATTCCAAGTGCTCGAGCCGCACTTGATCGAACAGTTCTGCAGTCATAAATTTATTAATAAGCAAAGCAAGAAAAAATAAAATTGTTTCCAATAAGATCCATAAGTATAGCTAAACAATATCTTGAGACAAGTCAAATCGTGCACATTATGAAAAGTTTAAAACATAACAAAGAATTTTGAATAAGGGGAAAACCATTTTTATCAGATTAACCTTGTACTATCATGTAGACACTTAACAAAGGTTGTTTGCAGCTGAGGAAGAAAGGGTTTGAGAGCCATGCCACCCTTTCTTATCATGATGCTTAATGTAGACAAAATGGCACTTTTCACCTGCCAGGGAAAGCGGTCACCTATTATTCGGATAAGAGGCCTGTGATAAACATTACAAAAAAGTTAGTATGTAAAAGTCTTGTTTGTGGGGAGCAAAGTAGATCCAATTGAAGTTTATATCTAGCAAAGTTCTCCATCCAACTCGAGTGCTTCAATTGGTATCAATATTGGCATGTCAATCCAAAGGAGCAACCAACAGAGGGTTTTGACTTGCAAGAATCAAGGAAGCCAAGTGATGTATACATAAACGAAGTGCTAGACTGCAGCTATCAGGACATTAGCTCTCCAAGGAGAGACAAATAATTAAGACATGAAATGTCCAACAACAAGCATGAGAGGACTCACATCCTATCTGAGTATCTACTAGGATTCAACTATAACTGATAGTGTAATCAATTTTAAAATAAAACTCTATTTAAATGCGATGGGTGGATACAATAAAATACCATGAAGGAGATAATTCAGAGCAAGGGATAGTTAATGATTTAATATAAATCCCGGGTTGTTCTTTACATAGAGATTGCAAGACAAGATATACAACTACATAACCACTTTTACTATTACTTACCCTGTTATTGGGATGACAAACTCCTTGAGTGATAGCTCACTTGTTACCTCTATCAGTTCACCAAGTCCCAATGCAGCCTGCTCCCTTAACTCTGCTGACCCACTTATGAGACCCTAGAGCACAACACAGTATCAGAGACAAGACATACAAATCCAAAAACTAAATGTACCAGTCATCAAGTATCCCAGCAATGTAATATATACTCAGTGAATACATATTAATCAATATAATTTACTTTGATATATAACTACTTTAAAGTTGAAACAGAGATGAAAGAATTTGAGAAACAGAGATGAGAGAATTTACGAAAGTCCCAAGGGGAAAAATTGATTCCAAAAACACCCGACCAAAAAGGTTAGAGCGGTTTCTACATAACTAAATATCCCGTGTTAGCAAGAACGTAACATGTATTTTCATCACCGACAAGCATAGCAAATAGACCAAGTTGTTCCTAGTGGACCAATATAGACAGGCAAAACAGAAAAATTATCATAAATATTTAATAATCATAACAACACTCATAAAAACAGTCTTTGTACACTCTAAGAACATGATAAACAATAGCTAAAAGTTCACAGCTATGAAACATACAACACTTCTATCATTAATAAAAAATGAAGAAATTAGCACTGAAGAAATGAGAAATACTTGGAGAAAAATAGGCAATAAAGGCTGCAGTGCCTTGGGAAGACAAAATCCAGGTATGAGAATAGGTCCTCCCTGTAAAGCAATTAACAAACACAAAATTCCACTTTATTTTTGAATTTATCCTTAATTACTGAAAGATAAAACAGAATGTTTATAGAACTTTCACACCCAGCCACCTTTTTCTTCCTACGCTCCTTATCTCTGGATGTTGATACGGCATCACGTACAAGTTTTATATACGAAGGAAGTACCTCCTTGGGTACTGAACTGATGACCCTTGACAAAGATTCCCACGAAACCTAATGAAATAGCAGATATTAAACAATATGTTGTCCAACGAATCTACCATAAATGTACACATAAAACTTACAGTGACAGTAGATGAATCTGGATCACTGAGCAAGATGATCAGTGTAGCTATCATGTTTGAAGCTTCATCTACCAAATACAATTTACTGTTTTTGAACAAATATCCTATCAGGTATGAAGAAGATCTTCTGATTGCAGCCTGTGACATTAAAGGTCAGGAACAAAACTAAATGGAAAATGCTGCAGTAAGGAGAGTGTATTTAATTCCATTAATATTAACAAAAATACCTGACTATCACTAACACCTTTAACAAGCTCTGCTAATAGCGGCTCAATGCCTTCCTCATCAATAACCAGGACCACTGTTTCAGCAGCCTCCTTTGCCAAAGTTTGAATCTCCTAAATACAACAAACAAACAAAATAACTTCAAAGCAAATATGCAAAAGTTCCAAGTGACTTGAAGAAAAAGCATCACCAAATAAAGTAAGGAATTGGAATTGCAATTTCTCAGAGTATCATAAAATCCAATTCACATACCTTGTCATCACCGCCCATTGCAGATAGCAATGGAGGAAGCACAGTACTAAGATGATGATCAAGGCTTGGCCCTGCGACCTCGGCTAAAGCTCCCAGTGCATGCGCATGAAAGGCACTGAAGAAAAAGCAATATTTGTTTCATATAAAAGTCGTGATAAAATGCCAGGAACCAAAATACCATTATACAGTGAAATACTTACGATAATGGAAGATGGATAAGCTTGGGTAAAATGTGAGGCAATACTGCAGTTGTTCGCACACTAAAAAAGACAAAGCAATTATTTAGCCAAAGATAACGACAATCATCACAAGCAATAATTGTATTATTCATGGTGTCTATGACAATAAGGAAACTGCAAAAATTACCTCAAAATTTGTTTAAGGCCATCAAGTGCAGTATCAGATGTTTTATCATCCTCTAATGCATGTAAAAGTGTTGGAACAATTTCATCAATAGCTTGCATTCCAGCAGTCTACACAAATATTTAGGTGAAGCGAGTGTGAGAAATGTTTGTTTAAGCTCATATATCTTAGACAGATTGTTCAAAACAAAAGCAATAATAGATAGTGGACAATAACCTTGTAAAGAGTGCTGAATGCTAAACCTGCTGATTCACGGACCTCAGCAACGCTGAAAAGACATATTGATGTATGGTTACATGATAACATAGTAAAAGATCCAACAGCAGCCTATTGAGTATGAAGTAAACAAACCTATCACAGAGGGCTGTCCGAATGGTGGGAATGAGATCATCCATGAAACTCAACAATTGACTCTTACCAGCACTTGCCATTACTTCACTCAGACCAACACATACACCCTGTCAACCAAGGGAAATGCCAAAATAGCATCAAACTAAGCAATACAAATAGTTGACTATAGGATAACTACAACATAAATTAAGGTATCCAACATAAATTAAGCTGTCAAAATAATTTCTACCTGTCTTCTGCTGCTGTCAGGGTCATTCAGACCCTGAGATAAAATTGGGATTATCAAGGGAAGAACCCGTTCACCAAGCTTTCGGACAAGCTCACCAAGTGATCGTCCAGCAACCTAATCATAATTAAATTTAAAGCCAAAGCTGACCAATTTATATGAAGAATATTATTGAATATCAGTGCAAACCTGCCGCCTTTCAGAAGATGACGATGCAAGGGAAGAAATCAGGGTATCCATCAGAACCGGCATAATTTCCCTTAGAGTCTTTGGCGTATTTGCTACAATAGTTTTCCACACATGCAATGCAGCCTGATACAGAATCATACGCAAACTATATAACTAAGCACGAGAAAAGTTGAATGCTCTTGACAAATGGAAAGTAGATGGCAGTAAGGGAATATGAGGCAGGAGGATCTTTATTGAGTATAATCTAATACAAAAGAAAAGGTGAGGCACATTAGAGCCATTACCTGGCGAACCGACAAACTAACATCAGCTCGAACCATATACAAGGCAGCAAGTACTTCATTACGCTTATCCCTTCCCAAAACCTCAATGATAGCTCGTCCTTGGGCCTCGGTACTGGCACCTTCATCATCGCTGCCTCCCTCAAGCAAAGCTTTACCGGAGGTTCCAGCGACCTGGATGAAATGCAAATGATCTAATAAATAAAATCAAACTCTTAAAAAATAGCAGGATGAGCAGCACATACTTTGAACAAAAGATCACCCAACAACTCGACTGAGCTCTGTCGGATACGCCAACTATCATTAAAAATGCCATCTTCTACAGCTGGAAGGAGCAAAGGTAGAGACCTGCAGAGGGGCACAGGGAAAATTATTTATGACTGCAAAGGGTAGTAGCAGACATTTGTAGAATGCCAACTTATGGCACACAAAGTATGCACAATATACTCTTTACCAATGGTTTTAACTATATAGACAGTAAAAACATACGTTGTTGCATAATGTTCAACCAGGACATGTCCAGCTCCTAAGGCAGCATCACGTACAGATTCATTTTCATCGGCAAGACCTATAAAAGAGAATGTAGGCATGGAGATCAAAAAAGAGCACAACACTAGCATATAATGCAAAAACAAAATCTCAAAAAACATTAGCAGGCTCACCATCTAGGATGGCAGGCAGCACTTGTTGTAGGTAATTTTGGAACTGGTCTCCCAATGACCGTGGCAAATACTAAGGAAATTTTTACAAGAAGCTGGTGAATCACAATGTATGAAGTAAAAAATTCAAACTGGGAAAAGTATAAGCATTAATTATGTCACCTTGAACAGTGTCAAATATCCATCCCGTACAGATGCTCTTTGGTGGGAACAATTTCGGATGATCTCAGGAAGTGTGTGCTCAAAGTATTCAATTCCAAGTGCAGCTAAGACCTATAATTCATAAAGATCGATTGCTGCGTCAAGAATAGCTCAGGTAAACAAAGCAACAAACCAGTAAAAGCATCTTGTCAAGAAGTTATATCAATATCTTGTTGACTAAGCTAGGGTACTCCTTTCATTTGAGGAAGTCTAATATATAGTTAAATACACTGAAAAGACATATCCCCATCATTTGTAACATTACAACCACATTAGATTATCTAATTTTCTATTTACTAAAAAAAATTTATTGAGAAAAGTTGTACAAAGGAGAATTAGAAATCCTCCAAAAACACCCAATATATAGAAGCCAAAGTGGAAAAGTATAAAGACCAAGTCCTATAAAAAGACAGTCAATAAATAGTAGAGAGAGACTCAGGTTAACCAACTGTTTCCAAAACTTAAAGAACCAGCTCAGAAGCATCCTAAGAATCTATAATAAATCACTAAATTAATTCAAGTGTATGGCAGTCCAAACAAAGGTCAGATCTTTAGGGCCAATTTTGGGTTACTTTAATTTACTCAGGTCTCAAGATTCCCCATTGGCACATAATGAGATGGATACATTAATCAGAAAGCCATGTATAACACAACCTAATTCCAAGATGCACATTATCAAATATGCTAAAAATAATGATAAGAGTCCAACCTCACTCAAGCCTTGAGCAGCTCCAGAGCGTTCAACATTACTGTTCTCTGATTTGAGTGTTTCAAACAACCATGGGACAAGATCTGGGAAGTTATCTTCACCCATTCCTCTAATTAAAGATCCAAGAGCTCTAGCTGCGACTGAACGAACTTCAGGTATAGGATCCACAAGAACCTGCACTTGACATTCAAACAAAGTGAGAAGAGGCCAAAATAACTATGTAAAGGGGTTAATAAGGAAGAACCTTTTTCACTTCAGGAAGCAGCAATCCTATATACGGAATCATATCCTTTGGTTCTGTAACCAAGGAACACATGTTTCCAACTATTTGTGCTGCCTTCTTCTTAGTGTCAGCACTCCTTTCCCTTAGTCCCCTATGCACTATTGGCACCAATAGTGCAAGTGAAGGAGCATCAATTGTATTGACAAATGTTGTCTGCAGCCAAACAAAGCAAATTTAGGTAATGACAAAGAAGAATGAATAAACTCCAACAACAACCACCCAAAACCTCACTTGGAGAAGAATATCGAGGGAATATTTTGTGTGTTCATTAGGATCAGACAGACCCATAAGAAGGGTTGGAACAAGAGCAGCTATTTCTGGATTCCTTATCACACTCCCAACCTACAGAAATATAACATTAAAAAACAAATATAAGAAAAATTAAATATAACCAGATTGATAGGCAACAATTAACTGTTCACTGCCCAAAACCAACCTGTTGAAGGGCCATCTGCCCAGCTGATTGAACTTTAGGATGGGTGTCAGTTAAAACCTATAAAGAGAAAAGATTTTAGAAAACATAACCAATAATCCATACAACAGAAGAATATCAGAAGTGACTAAGTAACATCAGCTTCAAGAAATACCTCAGTCAACTTGGGGACAATCTTAGGAAGGCATTGAGACAACTGTTGAGGGGCACAGTATGCCATTGCACCAAGTAGTTGAACACTACTTTGTTTTGTCCTCCAAGCCTTATCTTCAAGACCCTGAAATGGAAAATTAGTGATGCAATAATATTCCAGATTATTTTTATCTATCATGAACCGTATTTCAGAATGGAAATGAATGTCACAAGCAGTCAGTCTGCAAAACAAGTTCTTTGGGAAAACTATAATATCCAGTATCACTGGCAAATCCATTGCCAAGCCACAATCAAGAGCAAATTCCAATGTGATTCTTCCCATCCATAGAGTTAGAACTCTTAACCTTGTTCTAAAGGTAACCAATAACATTAGACTCTTTAACCACCAATAGTTAAACAAATACGATTTGAGAATTACGTTGAATGGTTTCCAAAAGAGATAGGTAGAGCTACTTTGATATGTAATGTTTCAGTATTCATGTTGCATGGCTGTCAAGTGAACTGTATTTTTTCAGGGATCTTAGGAACATGTCAAGATATTTCACATGTGGTAAGAATATAATGCGGAACCAGTAGATATAAGGAGGGGAGGGGAGAAAGTTGGGAAAGAAAAATGACAAAATAAACTGAAGCCTATAGAGGTCTGAATGCTCCACTGTAAGATAATGTAGGAATCCTAAATATGAAAATAAGATAAACAAGGGCAAAGGTGCACCTAATAACATAGTAATTTCTAAAAGGTGCACCTAGTAGCATTGTAATTTTGAGGGTGCAAATCTGACACTTGTAACTTAAAATGAGGCAAATTTGTTTTTTTCTTACATTGAAGTTAAGTTATCTCATGCTACTGGATGCCCTTTTTAGAAACTATCATGCTGTTGGGTATCACATTTAAATTACAAGTGCCAAATTTGCAGCCTTAAAATTACCATGCAACTGGTGCACTTTTTAGAAATTATCATACTACTGGATGCACCTTTGCCCAACAAGTAAAACTGTTAAATCCGAAATGTCGCTGAAGTCACTAAATAATACAGTAAATTTTGTTGCTACATAAAGTTTGAGGATTTATTGTCCTGCATATCAGATCTTAGTTATTCTATACTCTTCTAAAGATATATATGGAATAATTGTAAATATCTACAAAAAAAATAAAGAGGGGAAGGTAAAAGGGACACAAACGTGGGTAAATATTAATACTCCTAGTCAATTACTATCAGTCATGTTCTGTAAGTTATGATGACAAGAGCAACTACATAAACATTACACAGAAAGTATACATTATAGCTAATATATACACTCTCTCCAGCGAATATTATAAGAGGTCTTCTGGAAGGAAAGCTTGATTCATGATATATGAGGTTGACAGGATTATTTATGCTCTATTCCCACTTTTTATCCTTTGTTACAAAACATTGAGTAATAAATGCGAGGAGAGAGATGATAGTATACCAAATGAAATAAGGGTACAATAGGAAGATCTTATCATTTTACAAACATTAAATGATTAAATTGCCATTTCTTGGATATGCGCATTAGTCTGAAACCTCTTAAAATATGGACTGGGGTGTACAAATTATCTTTTGCCAAGTATCCCAAAGTTGTGCAGATTTAGGAATTGATATGTGAGGATATAAGTTGGGTAAGAAGATTATCATTCATAAAGAATTACTAGATAATCACCTTCAAAAGAGAGGGAAGGACAAGCTTCACTCCTTGTGCAGTAAGTTGAGACATCATTGCCCGGGCAGCACATTCAGCTGCTTCCCGAACTGCAGCAACTTGATCAGAGAAGGAAACCAAAAGCAATGGTAACATTTGAATCACATACCTGAAACAAATTGTCAATAAAGCTTTTTAAATATAAAAGAACAATAATAATAATAGCAGCAGCAGCAGCATCAACAACAGCAACAGCAACTACAACAACAACAACAATCTTCTGCAATAACATACGGTTCAAACAGTCTTCCAAGTGTTTCACAGAGGCATTCAAACCCAAGTAAGGCTCCTTCACGAGATTTTGCTGAATTCCTGCATTGAAAATGAAAATTTAGGTCACCAGAGAGTAATTTACTATGAAAAATAAGGGTTTCTGTATATACTTCAACAAAAAATAGTAAATTTGAAATTAGTAAAGAAAGCTTGGGCTAAAATTATTAATTATAAAGATGCTATAGCACCAGCACCGTTAGATTAATTTACAATTTTTTTTAATTTTCTAAGCATGCTCTACAAGGAATATGAAAAACAACGGAATACAAATATGGTTAAATGTAAAACCAGGTTATCTCACCTGTCAGCAAGACCTTCTTGAAGCAGAGCTATAATCCCATACTTCTTCAAGCAAGAAATGCCAAAACCCTTAACCACTCCTGCGAGTCCAAAAGCAGCTCCACGACGATCACCATATTTTTCACTTTTCATCATCCAATTCAACAGTCTGCTAATAAGAGCTGCTGCATCATCCTGATGCAAGTAGTTCACAAGTAACAGAAGAATTAACTTTAGCCAAAGTCAAGGATACTTCAAAAGGTTGACCATGAATATTCTTTGGATATCAAGCACTAGGACTGAAGAGCTAAAGCAACAGTTCAACTTTCATACTTCAGCAAAATAATTTACCCAGGAACAAACAGTTATTGAACTCGCAGCAACAAGGAAGAAAAACCTAAGCAAGGAGTAGCCAAGGCAAGCAAGGCAGAAACAAGGACGAAAACAACTAAACACAACTAAGATAATGATCACAAATCCCTAGAAAACCCCATCATCAGTATCTTCTAATAAATTTCCACATGTTCAGCATGAGCATGAAGTATGGATATTAAAAATTTAAAATGTTAATGCGCATACATACTTGCTTTGATTGCATTAATGGAGATAGACACACTGAGACTGCTCGTTGAACAGCTTCTGAAGGAGTGTTCAAAACATCTATCAACTTGTCCACAACAGTATGAACCTTAGGGTCATCCTATTGCAAAACAGAAATATAAGTTTTCAATTGAGTATACAAAAGCAGCACATTCATAGGACAAATCAAAAATGAAATTATCTTAATAACCTTTGCCAAGTGTTTTGCCAGAGCTCCAGTAAATATAACCACGCCTTCTCGAACCAAGTCATATTTTTCCTCATCCAATGCCTAAGAGTGGGGAATCGAATAAGAATCAAAAGGGAACTTATGTCTTTTCAACACAGTATACACAATGCATTTTTAAAGAAATCTAACCCCTTGCATGGATGGAGGGAAAATGGGAGAAAAGGAAAGCTAAAAGAGATGGGGAAGAAAATGGGTTTTCTCTCGCTTGGATGAGGGAAGAAAAGGGGGAGGAAAGAAAAGTTGGGGACAATGCCCCATTTCATCCCCAACTTTTCTCTCCACATAAGGAGAGATATGGAGGGAAAATCTTTATTTACTTTGATACCTTGTCTCCCCCTTTCAGTGCACAATGCATCATCACTTATTATTTTTTGGGAGAAGGTGCAAAAATAACTATGGTAAATTAGCAAATGTGGACATCACCATATTTTTTTTTTGGCCAAAATATGTCACCATATTAAAACTTGCATAAATACTCATGATAATTTAAAAGGGTGCAAACAAATTTTTCCCATTAAAATGAGTAAATGGAAGTCAACTCAGTTAATGCATGAATTTTTTGGAACCCACAACTCCATCTTAACTACCATTACTCATTTAATGAAAAAACATTTTTATAAACTTTTAAATTTATGATACGTATTTATGCCACAACAAACATTTGGCAAACTTATAGAACAAAATCTAATGGTGAATAATATATCAAAAGATTTGGTTACTGATAGATCACAATGGCATCCTATGATCGATGAAACCGACCCACATAGTGGGATAAGCCTTTGTCGTTGACCTATTTATGCCACAGGGTTTTACTATATGGTTCACCAAATGCACATTTGCCCATTCAAAATAGGTACTTTTGCACCTTTGCCTAATTTTTCGTAGCCCAGAGCGTATTCACTTAATACAATAAAAGGAAGAATTATATTAATGAAGCAAGTAGAAGGACAATGACAATGTACAATGCATGTAACCGACCCAACCTAGTGAATAAGACTTTATTGTCATTAAAGCAAATAAAAGTTGAGAGATAGAGCACAACAACATCGTGCGATCCATGTAGTCAACCTCGCCTAGTGGAATAAGGCTTGGTTATTGTTATTGTAGGTGAAGCAAATAAAAGTTAAAAGAAGGTTTGTACCAAATTTCACAATGGTTTTTTTGTTTATTACTAGTAGCTTTATTTCTTTACAGATAATTTCCTATCACTTTTTAAAATTATTTCATTAAATTCTTACATACACATAAATTAACATATAATATTAGAAAGTATTTAAATGAACTCCTTTTTGCAAATATTTAAATACTCTCCCATAATATATAAATAAATATTTTTTGAAAATTTAATCTAATAATAATAAAGATTATTTCAGTCTTTTAGATATTTATTCATTTCCTTTCCTCTATATGTTCTCTCTCCCATCAAGCAAGAGAGGTGGTAACATTTTCTACCCAATCTTCTTTTCCTTCTATTCCCTCCTCGAATTTTATTTCCTCCCATCCAAATAGAGCCTCATGAATATTATGCTGATATAATCTCAATTAGATAAGGAACTCACCGTTTTGTTTAAATAGTTTTCAAAGATGGGGAATAACAAAGAGACATTTTCTTTCCCGTGCTTATCAATGATCATGATACCAGCATTAATCATTCTCCCTCTAACATCTGCATTGGGATCAGCCTGCAAATCAAATAAATTTCACTTATGTAATACTGGGCCAGTACCATCTGATAAAAAAGCCCAACCCAACACAGTGCAAAATGTCATCCAGATTCCAGATTACCAGTGCTCTCGAAATTAGAAATGTCATGACCACAGGTAGGTCTTTTGTTCTCAATACATCAGCAGCTGAATGAAGCGCCAATGCTATTCCTTGCCTACCCAACCAACCAGCATCAATATCATCATCTCCAAGACCCATGTCATGGATATACAGTGAAAATAAAGTAGAAAGAGATTCCTGGAAATCATGAGCAAGAAAATGAGACAGATGGGAAAATAATCAAAATAACCAAGTATATAAACCTAAAACATTTTTACTTGAATAGATTCTGGATGTTCATCCAAAGCAGCAGCCAATGCTTCTGCAGCTGCTATCCGCACATTATAGTTAACATTAGATAGTGCATTGAAAAGTCCGGAAAAGTCAATTCCAATGTCAAAGCCATAGTGGTCCCATACTTCTTCAGCAACTTCAGCAACTGACTGAAATGTCAGGGCAAAAGTGAATTCAAAGATAAGAGCACCAAATGAAAATATACATTGGGATTACAGAAGTTATCTTTATTCAAATTAGAGACTGGCTAATATGATGGCTTAAAATACCCATCTGATAGCATTAACTGAAACAATAACCAGCAAAACAAGAGTACTAGGAGACTGCAGGGAGCGGGGAAGAACATTTACCAAATCAGTTCATCTAATCTTTTACCATTTTGGTCAACTTAATCATAATTTGTTATGCAATTTTATTACAATACCACCATTTCCCAGATGATTTCTACCACAAGCCATCCCAATTTAACACATTCAACCTGTGTCAATTTGATCTTCGCTTATAACAGACAAGTGACAGGTTACAGATAGAGCAATTAGACCAACAAGTTGGCCCCGAAAAGCAATCAGATCTAACATGATCCAAGAGTTAATATGAATTAATTAGCATCTTCATCAAAGACTCTAAAGAGGGCATTAACTCATCTCCAGATACAATATAGATCAACCCATCCAGTAGACTAGCAGTATTTGTTGAAATAAATGAAGTCAGCAATTGAAATATATTAACTGATTAACATTGACAAGATCAAAGGGCAGCCACAGTATATTATTTTGATGGTTGTCTTAAAGAACATTTTCTTAAGAAATAAAAATATTGAAGGGGCAAATTAAAAACAAAACAGCAAAGATGTCACTTTGGCAATTTGAGTGAAAATCAGTTTTTTAGCACCGGGGAATCAAGGATAGTAACCCTTTTCCAGGACAAAAAAAGGGCAGTAGCCTTTCCCATACAACGGTGCAGATGGTAATGGAGAGGTCTGAACCTCAGCCCACTTTCACCCTAGACTCCACCTAATGGCTTAGATAGCAAAACATGCACAATCTTATAACGGGTAACAGCCCAAACCTTCTCAGGATCATGCAAGCCAATCCATATACTTGTTGCAACCTCAGTATTCTCAGGAAGTGAACGACTAGCAACAGCAGGAATACATTTGACAGCATTCAAGCATGCCATTCGTACATGAACATCTTTTGCATAAACTCCAGAAAGAGCCTGCAAAAGGAAAGTAGATAGACAGTGTAAGCATCATTATACATAACTTGTGTGTGTGCACGCGTGTGAGGTGAACTATGAGAGATCAAAAATCTTAGAAACATTGTGATAAGTCAAGCATACTTACAGCAGCAACTTCATCAGGCTGCAAACCAAGACTCAACTCATTTAGTGCAGGCCCTATTGATGCTTGGTAAGCTGGAACAACACCAAGCACATGATAGAGAACCTGACAAAAGATATTGGCCAAGTTTGAATCAATATATTAAACATAGAAATGCTCAACAGTATAGACTAAATATTTCATTTAAGCAAGCATAAAATGTTTAATGCCTTACCGATAACATTCGGATCCTAGGAAGAGGAAGATGAGGATCAAGGTGTAAATAAAGTATTCGAAGCACATCATCATGAAATTTTGTTTTCTTTGAGCACAAAAGAATACGCTCCATTATCTAGTAGCAAAGACATAGTTATAAAAAGGTATAAGCTTCGGTAAACTTAAAAGAGTGCATTGGTAAAGTAGAACTACTTACTGGGAACACAAAAGAAAAAGAATCAACAGGAAGAGGCCCTGATTTACAAGTTATTGATAATCCATCCAGTATCCGCTCAAAAAGGCTGATGGATTGCCTTTCATCACCTTCCTCATCAGCAATTGAAGGTATTACATCCAACAGAAGACGAACTTCATCGGTCACAATTAAACGTAAGGCAGTTGAAATGTCAAAGGCCCAATTAGATAGAGGAGGAGCAGTGCATCTTGATAGCTTTATCATGGTTTGAAAGGCTTCATCATTTACAACAGGTGATTGTAATAAAGGCTCAACGAACTTGACCTGATACAAGATTTAACTCAGACAATACCCACATACAATCTCGTTTGACAAATGCAACATATTAGAATTACAAATTAATCTAGAAAATACATATGCTACATATAATTATGGGGAAAATCAAATGCCATACAACATAAATGGACCAGATATAAAAAAGTTCAACATTTAGAATTACGGGTACTAGAATAATTGACATTAAATATCTAGATATAAGTCAGAACGAATTAGTTGTGAAACTAATACTTCAATAGTAAATGTAAAATAAAAAAGAGTCATAAATGCGAAAAATTCATTTTCCCTCTTATTGCAGACAGCAACACTGGAAGCTAAGAAAGCATGATAAGAAACCAGAACATAACAAACTGGAACAGCTACAAGAAAAATCTATCTAAAAAAATTCTGACTAAGTTCATCAAAAATAAAAGAATAGAGGCATGAAACTAGGGATTACATATTATTCAATAGTAAAACAAAAGATGGTACTATTAGAAACAGAAAAAGAAACAATTTCCTATGATCTTGATTAGAATATTTAGGCATTTAATAGATTTATTACAAGATGGTTGTATTTTCTTTTATTTCCTTTTCTTCTCCCTCTTCTAATATATATATTGTAACACATTTTAACATAAAACTATCACTATGATAAATATCTCTTCTACCAAAATCTCCTCTTTTCTCACATTAAACATGGATATTATAAATAATATTTGGAAAACAATTTTGAATAGAAAAAGCCAAAGAATACAAAAATAAATGATGCAAAAAGAAAGGCCATTTAACATAATTTAACAGGACGTACCATAGAAGGCAATTTACTATGTGCATAAACTGGATTCGCAATAGCTATCTCCCCCAAAGCTGTTAACATCAGAGATAAGATTTTCTGAATTTTGAAGACTCGATCACGGACAGAAGCCTCCTGTTTAAGAAGCAATTCTCTAGCCTCCTCTTTTGCTGTTTTCCCCTTGTCTATATAAATCATAATAGTTATATTCATAAAGAGCATAAGTGTAAACTTAGTAACACCAAGGACTATGAATATAGATTAACATAAACATGAAAGCACCATTTACCAGCCTTCTTTGTCACTTTTGTGTTATCCCTTTTCCCTGCACCTGCAGCTTCTCGATTAGGTTGATCTTTCTTCGCTATGTGGTTAGAACGAGCATCATCCTGGTCAAAAGAGCTACAAAACATGATAAACTTAAATAAAATGTGAAACAGAAACATCAGATACGGAAGAATCAATGAATGTACCATGTCATCTTGATCATCATACATTCGGAAGCGACCCTTTGCTTGTTTTGTATTCTTCACAGCAACAGACTCAGCAACATAAACCCCTTGCTCCGTGGAAAGAATTCCTTCAGGGGTATGATAAATCTGAAATCACATGAGAAAAAGCTGTTGACTCTGAAAACGTGAGAAAAAAGCTAAGTAAAGTCCTGCAAACTCAATAAATAAATTAAGAAATTTTGTTAAGAACTAAAAAAATCACCCAACGTATCAGTAGACAAAGCAAAGATAAGAAAACAACAACAAACCCTTATCCCACTATGTGGGGTTAGCCACATGGATCATATGACGTCATTGTGCTCTATAAGTAAACAACTCTTTAGATATATTATTCACCAAAAGGTCACATTCTATAAGTTCCCTGAGCATTCCCTTGGTCTCCCTCTTCGACTATTGATTGGACTCCAAGTTGATTGGTCAGCCCTCCTCACCAATGCATCTATTGGTCTTCTTTGGACATGTCCAAACCATTTCAAATGATTTTCTACCATTTTGATGGTAATGGGAGTCACTCCAACCTATTTTCGTATATGGTCATTCTGAATCTTATCCTTTCTTTATGACTACACATCCATCTCAACATCCTCATTCCAGCTACCCAAATTTTATGTTCATTTTGTCCTTGATAGTCTAACATTCACAACCATATAATACCGTTGGTCTTATAGCAGAGCGATAAAACTTTTCTTTTACCTTATGGGATACTTTCTTATCACAAAAAAACTCCCACTTACACCACCTGGCTTGGATTCTATGATTAACATCATCAATTTCACCATCTTGATGTATATTAGATCTCAAGTATTTAAACTTCGAAACTTGAGGGATTATTCGATCTCTTAGTTTAACACCAAAATTGCCTCTAAGTTGTCTGTTAGCAAATTTGAAATACATATATTTTGTATTCCTCTGTTAGCAAAATAATTATTTTGCTAATGATAAGTAACAATAACAGTAGAGAAGAAGTATAGAGGGTTAAAGACAAAGAAGAAGCTAGGTTAAAGAAGCAATGACGGCAGCCGTCACAAATTAGGTTTACTCAATTCATAATGCAAGACATGACAAGACTCTTACAATAACCTAATGTCAAGTTATATAATCTTGACCTAATTAGAATTGGGCCTCACTAAACCTAAGCCCAACATGTACTAGCAACTATAATTAAAATAACAACATAATAATAATAAAAATCCCAAACCCTAATTACCTAATCAATCTAATTAATTAACTCAATCAATTAATAATTGACTGAATCAATCAATCAAATCAAATACTAATTTATTTCTAAAATATCATAACAATACCCCCTTCCCAAAGAGATCCTTGCCCTCAAGGATCATGTAAAACAAAAGTTCAGAATCACTTGAAAAGGAACTGCTGTGGTGGAATTGTTCTGGAAGCAATTTTGAACAATTTTGAGCTGACCCACATAGCATCTTGATCAAACCTCCTCTGTACCACTTAAAAAGGAGTATATGAGTAGGAAGAAATAGAGTCATTAAAGCCCAAGTAATAAGCTTCTTCGTGATTGGACTTGAGTAACATAGATGGACCCTTGAATTGGTGTTGGACAGCAGCTGGCTCTTTCTTGATAGTGATGATATCTGTCCTTGACTCATACACCCAAGTGTGTAATATTTCTTCCATCGTACATTGGTCTTTGCCTGTGAGCTTGTTATGGGACATATCATGTGCAGCACATGCTTTCCTTGCTCTTTAGATGATGCAGAGTACAAGTGTTTTACCCATTGGATATTATCTTCATTTAAGTATATTTGAATTGACAAATCGTGCAAAAACCAAGCCTTTAACCACTGGATATTATCCTCAGTCAAGTACATTACACATTGGAGCTCATGAGAACCTACAAGCATGTTCACTAACTTTCCCTTGAACCAAACGTGAAGCATGCAGATTGTAGGGGTATTTTTCTTCTCTAACTTCGTGTAAACTGAAACAGCCACAGGTTTCTGCCAAGTAGCTTCTTCATCTTTTTTTGAATCAGAATTATTACACTCTTGTTTCCAGAAATCACAAGTTGGAGGAGAAAAATTCAATGGAATGGAAGAATCTATTTTTGGTTTGCCAAAACCACTCCCAAATCTATTGATAGTTAAATCAGACCCTAGCGCATCTTTTCTTGACCCACTATTTCCTTCAATAGCATGTGTGGAAGTCGGGGGCTGTTCACTCTCACCTTCATCAATTTCTTTGATTTCTTCAAATTCTTTCTCAGGCAATGAATCAACTTCAACGAAATAGAGCTGGAATTTGCGCCTTTGAGGACAATTATGCTCAGGGGAAAGCTTCTCATGGCAATAGAAACATAAGTTCTTTTCTCGGTGGTCAGCTTCCTCTGCATGAGTAAGTTGTCTAGTGCCTCTATTCTGCTTTTGACATCCAAAATTTACATTCTTCGGAGGACCAGCCTTTGAATTGTTGACCAAAGAAGATGAAGACATGTGAGCAAATACATGGGCATTGGCAAAACAGTGACGTTGCTTTTCAAGAATTCTTTCTTGCATTTTCGCTAGTCTCTGAGCATCAATTATGTTAGAAGGATTAAACATGCGCACGGGTCGTTCAATTTCCGGCTTCAAAGCGCGGAGATAAATGTCCACCATATAATCTTCACATAGATCCACCTTTGCAGTAAGTAAATCCCATGCAAAGTGAAAATCTTCCAACGAGCCTGTTTGGCGGATACGGGTAAAATCATACCCATGCCTTTTTCTTCTATTATCAAGCCGATCAAAGAAGGCGTCAAGTTTCCCATATGACATTTTTTCCCCCTAAACATGGAAAGGGAAGACCAAGGAAAGAAAGGCTCTGGTACCACTGTTAGCAAAATAATTATTTTGCTAATGATAAGTAACAATAACAGTAGAGAAGAAGTATAGAGGGTTAAAGACAAAGAAGAAGCTAGGTTAAAGAAGCAATGACGGCAGCCGTCACAAATTAGGTTTACTCAATTCATAATGCAAGACATGACAAGACTCTTACAATAACCTAATGTCAAGTTATATAATCTTGACCTAATTAGAATTGGGCCTCACTAAACCTAAGCCCAACATGTACTAGCAACTATAATTAAAATAACAACATAATAATAATAAAAATCCCAAACCCTAATTACCTAATCAATCTAATTAATTAACTCAATCAATTAATAATTGACTGAATCAATCAATCAAATCAAATACTAATTTATTTCTAAAATATCATAACAACATGTACTAGCAACTATAATTAAAATAACAACATAATAATTCTATAACAATTCTATAACAACCCTAACCACTGGATATAATCCTTGACCTAATTAGAATTGGGCTTCACTAAACCTAAGCCCAACATGTACTAGCAACCATAATTAAAATAGGTAAATAACAACAACATAATAATAAAAATCTCAAACCCTAATTACCTAATCAATCTAATTAATTGACCCAATCAATTAATAATTGACTAAATCAATCAACTAAATCAACTATTTTATTCTAAATATTAGTAATTATTAATGACATAACATTACTTCCCCCCTTAAAAGATCCTTGCCCTCAAGGATCAATTACAATGCTTAAAAAAAATTGAAATAAAAAACTCTTGACTTCTGGAAAAATATTGATGAATGACTTTAAACTCCTTTCGCAAATTGGTAGATGTTGTCCTCCATAACAAATACTACGCCTAGCAGCATATTGGATCCTATGAGCATACTCATTAGCTTTCCCTTAAACCAAACGTGAAGCATGCAGATTGTAGGGATATTTTTCTTCTCTAACCTCGTGTAAATTGAAACAGCCATAACTTTCTGCCAAGTAGCTTCTTCATCTTTTTTTAAATCAGAATTATTACACACTTGTTTCCAGAAATCACAAGTTGAAGGAGGAAAATTCAACGGAATGGAAGAACCTATTTTTGGTTTACCAAAACCACTCTCAAATCTATAGATTGTTAAATCAGACCCTAGCACATCTTTTCTTGACCTACTATTTCCTTCAATAGCATATGTAGAAGTCAGGGGCTGTTCACTCACACCTTCATCAATTTCTGTGATTTCTTCAAATTCTTTCTCAGGCAATGAATCAACTTCAACGAAATAGAGCTGGAATTTGCACCTTTCAGGACAATTATGCTCAGGGGAAAGCTCCTCATGGCAATAGAAACATAAGTTCTTTTCTCGGTGCTCAGCTTCCTCCGCATGAGTAAGTTGTCTAGTGCCTCTATTCTGCTTTTGACATCCAAAATTTACATTCTTCGGAGGACCAACTTTTGAATTATTGACCAAAGAAGATGAAGATACGTGAGCAAATTCATGGGCATTGGCAAAACAGTGGCGTTGTTTTTCAAGAATTGTTTCTTGCATTTTCGCTAGCCTCTGAGCATCAATTAAGTTACAAGGATTAAACATGCGCACGGGTCGTTCGATTTCCGGTTTCAAAGCGCGGAGATAAATGTCCACCATATAATCCTCACATAAATCCACATTTGCAGTAAGTAAATCCCATGCAAAGTGAAAATCTTCCAACGAACCTATTTGGCGGATATAGGTAAAACCATACTCATGCCTTTTTCTTCTATTCTCAAGCCGATCAAAGAAGGCATTAAGTTTCTCATATGACATTTTTTTCCCTAAACATGCAGCGGGGAGACCAAGGAAAGAAAGGCTCTGGTACCACTGTTAGCAAAATAATTATTTTGCTAATGATAAGTAACAATAACAGTAGAGAAGAAGTATAGAGGGTTAAAGACAAAGAAGAAGCTAGGTTAAAGAAGCAATGACGGCAGCCGTCACAAATTAGGTTTACTCAATTCATAATGCAAGACATGACAAGACTCTTACAATAACCTAATGTCAAGTTATATAATCTTGACCTAATTAGAATTGGGCCTCACTAAACCTAAGCCCAACATGTACTAGCAACTATAATTAAAATAACAACATAATAATAATAAAAATCTCAAACCCTAATTACCTAATCAATCTAATTAATTAACTCAATCAATTAATAATTGACTGAATCAATCAATCAAATCAAATACTAATTTATTTCTAAAATATCATAACAATACCCCCTTCCCAAAGAGATCCTTGCCCTCAAGGATCATGTAAAACAAAAGTTCAGAATCACTTGAAAAGGAACTGCTGTGGTGGAATTGTTCTGGAAGCAATTTTGAACAATTTTGAGCTGACCCACATAGCATCTTGATCAAACCTCCTCTGTACCACTTAAAAAGGAGTATATGAGTAGGAAGAAATAGAGTCATTAAAGCCCAAGTAATAAGCTTCTTCGTGATTGGACTTGAGTAACATAGATGGACCCTTGAATTGGTGTTGGACAGCAGCTGGCTCTTTCTTGATAGTGATGATATCTGTCCTTGACTCATACACCCAAGTGTGTAATATTTCTTCCATCGTACATTGGTCTTTGCCTGTGAGCTTGTTATGGGACATATCATGTGCAGCACATGCTTTCCTTGCTCTTTAGATGATGCAGAGTACAAGTGTTTTACCCATTGGATATTATCTTCATTTAAGTATATTTGAATTGACAAATCGTGCAAAAACCAAGCCTTTAACCACTGGATATTATCCTCAGTCAAGTACATTACACATTGGAGCTCATGAGAACCTACAAGCATGTTCACTAACTTTCCCTTGAACCAATTAGAACAGAAATCAGAGGGCTTAAGATGAAGAAACATAGAGGGTTCAAAGACAAGAAGGGGAGGTTAAAGAAGGAGACCGGCCATCAGCCGTCACAACACAAACTCAACTCATATTCAAAGACAAGACATGACAAGACAAATGAAACCCTAAGTCAAGTTATATAGCCTTGACACTAATAAAACATAATAATAAATAACAAAACATAATAATAAACCCTAACCCTAATTACCTAATCAATCTAATTAATTGACCCAATCAATCCATTAATAATTGACTAAATCAATCAATTAAATCAAATCCTAATTTATTTCTAAAATAACATAACAATACTTCCCCCCTTTAAAAGATCCTTGCCCTCAAGGATCTATAAAAACAAAAATACAACCTCAAATAAAATTTTTCCCTTCCAGAAAATGCTTGCCGGTTGTGATCCATATTTAGAAGACACGCTCCTAATCTGACTGACGCATAAAGACACTCTTTTAACTGAAGGATAATGTCTTCAACATAGTAAAATACACTTTGGACAGAACCTACAAGCATGGTTATTAACTTTCCTTTAAACCACACTTGATGGATGCATCTCGTAGGACTATTCTGCCCCAAAATCAGATTGCACGGCAAAGGAAAATCTGACTTTTCAAAATTCACACTCTTCTTCCACGTGAAATCCAAGTAGAAAAATTCTAGATCTACAAATTCTGTAAGCTGCTGTTGCCACGCACCTCCCACATCTTTCTTTGAGGCAGATTCATTTGTCTCCACATGCAATAATTTACAGGATGAATAAAGAACCGGAGCTCCAAGCATGATCTTGGAACTTTTGGGCTCAGTTTGAAAATCAGAAACAATTTCGTATTTCACATCAATTTTTGCTTCTATATTCTGCTCCACCATTCTTGAAATTGTGGCCCCATTCCAATCATGTATTTTTACATCTTTGCTTTGGACCAGAATTTCTTCTAATGAAGGTGCCGAAGCTTTCACGTAAGAACCCTTCACGTCAGAATCCATGAAAAGAAGGTCATTCTTATAATTGCCCAATGGTTTATAGGTGTTAATCAAATGCGTAGGGGTATTGAAACTTGAAGTTAGATCACTGTTCAAATGGCTCCTCTGCTTCTCAAGAATTATTTCTTGCATGCGTGCTAATCTTTGGGCATCAAGCAAATTTTTTGGCTTATATATACGGATGGGTAGCTCGAGTTCAGGCTTCAAAGAGGATATATACGCATCCACCAAATAATCTTCAGCTAGGTTGATCTTTGCCGTGCACAAATCCCATGCCAAATGAAAATCTTGCAACGAACCTGTTTGGCGAAGACAAATCAGATCGCTCAAAGGAGATTCAAATGAAGGGCAGTATCTATCTTGTAACAACACCTTGTACTCATCCCATTGAGGAAGACATCCTCGCCATCTTCGTTCCATTGCCCGATGCCATAGAAAGGTTCTTTCATCAAGATGAATTGAAGCCATTTTAACCTTGTTTTCTTTTGGTGTCTCAGCAATATTAAAATAACGTTCACACTCCCATAGCCAAAAAGGAATGTCTTTTGGATTGAATATTGGGAATTCATGTTTAGTGAAGGTGGGTCGCTGCTGCTGCTGCTGAAAATATCGAGTTTGACATTCAGCTTGCCGAAATTCAGAGTGAAGACTGTCCAAACGCACTGTGAGCCCAAGAATCAGATCATGGATGCAATCAAGGGTCTGTAACTTTCCCTCAATACCCTGAAGTCTTCCTTCAGTCATTGTTGAATCATAAGGACTTGTTGTAGAGAGAAGAGATTTTTTTTTTTGCTACGAAGGCCAAGGAAAGAAAGGCTCTGATGCCACTGTTATAGAAATAACTATTCTATAAATAAGAACTAGAGTAAAAGGGAACTAGAACAGAAATCAGAGGGCTTAAGATGAAGAAACATAGAGGGTTCAAAGACAAGAAGGGGAGGTTAAAGAAGGAGACCGGCCATCAGCCGTCACAACACAAACTCAACTCATATTCAAAGACAAGACATGACAAGACAAATGAAACCCTAAGTCAAGTTATATAGCCTTGACACTAATAAAACATAATAATAAATAACAAAACATAATAATAAACCCTAACCCTAATTACCTAATCAATCTAATTAATTGACCCAATCAATCCATTAATAATTGACTAAATCAATCAATTAAATCAAATCCTAATTTATTTCTAAAATAACATAACATCCTCCTACTTAGACGGAAACTCTTAGACTCTAAGTTATCCTCAATATCTTTAATTTAACATTAATCTCTTATGTTGATTCTACAAAAGTACTATATCATCAGCATAAATCATACACATAGGAACCTCCTCTTTGATACTCCCGGTTGAAGCAACTACCACTAAGTTAAATAAATAGGGGCTTAAAAATGATCCCTAATGTAAGACGGCACTTATAGGAAAATTTTTTTTTTCACCTCCTGATATTCTAACCTTAGTCAATGCTCTATCATACATATTTTATATTTGTTTTAATATATGCAAAACTCACTCCTTTCTTTTCCAATGCTCTCCAAAGTACATCTCTCCGAACCCGGTCATACGGTTTTTCCAAATCCATGAAGACCATATGTAAGTCTCTTCTTCCACTTCGATACTTTTCTATTATCTCTCTTAATAAATAAATTACCTCTGAGTAAATAAATCAAAGAATAGAAAACATAGCATATTATTGAGCACAACACCAATCACCCCTTTAACCCATGACATAACGATAAAATATACATGTGCTATTATTTCAGAGAATTAGATAAATCATTATAAAAAAATAGACAACCATAAACTCAATATAGGTGTATTCCACACACTACCCAAGTCTCCTAGAGTCCACAAGAAAAAATATGCAGGAGTCGAGAAAAATAAAGAATTGAGGAAGTTCAAACAACCTGCACTATATACTAACCCTACTGATATCAAAGTTTACACCTAAGAACTAGAAGTGCCAACTTACATCCATTGCTGCCAACTTACAAATCATCATTATACAGAATTAGACGCCCAGACATGGTTTGAGAAATAACCCTACCATAGATGAATTACACCCAACATAATGGATATCAGAAACATACCAAAAATATGGATTATATAATGGTCAATATCCTATATCGCAAAACTACAGTACAAGCCATATTAATAGCTATAAAATTTACCTGAATGTCATTCTCTGAAAGCATATCATGTGAAAACCGGTCAGGGAGATTCAGCAAATGCTGGCATCAGCAAATGGTACAAGTTAGCAATTAGAAATCAGAATACAAATAATTGAGACAATAGCCGTTAAATAGTTCAATAACTATATTGCTTTTGTTAGTAAGAAAGGTGATATATGATAATAATCAAATAGCCTTTCCTACTAACAATAACAGACTAGGTAGTAATCAAATATTCTAGGAAAATACTCCAGACTCCAACCAAATATTGAATAAAGTGTCAATAAGAAAATAGTTCAAACACCTTTTCAAACTCTATATATGTATCTCCGGGAATAATAGACATCATTGTGGAAAGTGAAGAAATTGCTGCCTGTTGTTCGAGTAAGTTATCACTCTTCAGACCTGCTGGTCCCAGTAAGAACTGCCAAAGAAAAAATAATTAGCAACATGATTATCTTTGAAAACAGGTTATCAATTTTTTCTTTGTAGTACAACAGTTACCTTGCAAATATCCACCACATTCGCGGAAAGGATATCAATAACATCAAAACCATTAGCTTGAAGACACTTTGAGAGCCTCTGGAGACAAGATGAAACAGAGACTCACATTTATAACAATAGTTTGATAATTATCAATAGTATTTGGACTACATCATTCAATCACTGTAGGTGGTCTTGTGTAACAAAACCTCACACAGAACATGGCATATGAAGAGATACCTTCCACAATACTTCCCGTCTTCCACTTTCAACCACACATGGATGGTGTGTGCAAAATATTATTCGGATAAATGAATCTGGAGCAACTTTCAAAGCTGCTGCTGACACTACCTGAAGAGCCTTTACCAAAACCTCGACAGATGGAATGAAAGGAATTTGAGGATCTGAAGAAATATCCATGTCGCTGCATATATAAAATTTAATTGCAGGATGACTTGATTTAACAAAAAACAAAACAGAAAAGAAGCAGAAAATTGCTTCAAAGTAATAGAATAGTTCTGGCATTTCATTATTATCAGCAAGGAGCTATAAGAATAGCTAAGCAAATTAGAGAAAGGATCAAGTTATTAAAATATTTTGCTGGCAGCTCAAAGTATGGGACCTGCCTCAGGAACATAAATATCAGTTTTTATATTGTTGTAGGATTTGTATAAACACCAAACACACTGGATAATTATCCGAAGTAATGAGAGTTACGCACCCATTCAACCCAGCGCTTGGCACTACTGTAGCCAATGAAATTTGCAGATATGATTATATGAAAAAGGAAAATCCAAAACATGTTCAAACATTAATGTAGTGGAAATGAGGATGCAAGGAACCCAAAGCTTTTTTTAGACCCAAAAGCATAATGTTAAATTTATGCTATCAAGAAGCAATTATATGAGCAACCCAGATCCTCAAAATATTACTAGAAATTGTATTTGTCCCAAAAGAATCCATAATGGAGAGAGTATAAATTTATTAATAGACTTGTTAGATGATACCTTATTTTTGAAGCACAAATTTTCTCTCCAACCAAAGAAAGAAAATTAGTAAATTCAAACAAAAGATCTTCGCATAGTTGTGGAGCAGAAGAAATAATCCCCCGAGCAGCATTGATGGCTTTTCTTCGAATATCCCAAATCGGATGGCACAAAAAAAAGATCATTAACTGCAACAAATTAAAACTCAGTTTTTTAAAACAAAATAACAATTGCTTAGTTAATTAAACATGCCAATACTCTGAGCTAGTATTCTGCTCTGTTCAATCAGGGTCACCTGTAACAGCAATTTGGCATTGAAGTTGGTCATTGTTCTGCAAGTTAAAGAAGAATATTAATTACACACACATACATGAATTTAAAACACAACCTTACGTTGACGCATAAAAAAATTTATGGTGACTCTAAATGGATTGTTAACGGGACTTACCTCTGTAAATGTTCCATAAGTAACATTTCAAGAAGTTCAACACAAACAATGCAATCCTCAACCGACAGCTTTGAAGCCTGCAGAGCACTTTTTCAGAAAGATCTAGAACAGACCGGTATACTGGGTAATTAAAAATTGGTAACACCATAATCACCATGGAAATTGGCACAAGAGAAGGCTCATTCTGTGATATCAAAGACCATATCTTTTCCTTCACCAACATTTCCTCTGGGAGAATAAAGATCAAACCAATAAATGGAAATTCAAAATAAAAGAAATGAAGGTAAATATAACCAATTCTTTAGTTCAACTTCAATTTTAGGGAATATAAGAGAGAAACTTAAGGCCTCATTCATACTAACCAGCTTTAATATCAACAGCAGCTACCTTCCCAACTAATAGCAAAGCATATATTCCATCCAACCGTTGCACTGCCTTGGTAAAACCAGATTTTACAAGTTGGACAAGGGGTCCCAGCAAAGATGACATCTGCAACAGATGCAGTTCAAATTAGAATGTCAAAAGAATTTATTGTACATGCTGGATACGAGATAAAATTGACAAACAAATTGTTATATGATTATATGATCAACACCTTCACGGCAGCATCCATATTTATGCAAACAGTGTGGAGACAGCGTAGAAATGCCCTTCTTAATGGCTCCTTCTCTTTGAGACCAGAAATAAAAAAGGAAATGGTACTGTCTTCAATCGAGTCAACAGATCTCATTGTCCAAGAAGCTAAAGCTGACAAAATTGCTATTTTTACCTCCTCATTTCCTTCAGTTAAAGTTTCGTTCACAAGTTAGCAATCAATAAAAAAAATTAACTAATATAAACTAATATCAGATATAAAGAAAAACTATGGATTTCACAAAGTAATTGTCTATCTGCCTCTCATAGTCTTATGCCAGCAGAGTTCTAATTAGTTTAAATATTAACGTGAAAAACCAACTGAATTGTTTCATGAAAATGAAGTAGGGAATTTGTGCTTTTGCTATACCTTCATCCTTGTAGTATGACAAAAGAAAACTGCAAACTGTATGTGACAGGCTGATGAGGTGTTTCCCATCTGCTGAATAAGATAATTCTTGTACTGCATTCACCATTCCAACTCTCTGATATGGAAAAGCAAGTCTACCTTCGGAGCCTATTAAATATCAAACACATAAGATCAAATCAAAATATTTAAAAAGCATAATTGGCACAGCCAATCAATAAGTCAATAACAATAAAAACAAGTTCTTCCAGATGGTTTCACGGAAATCATATCAGCAAATGCATTATGGTACTGTATACCCTTAATAACAGCTTTGACAGCATTAAACATTGCTTCTAAAGCATCTGGGTTGCTAGACTTCTGGCTCAAACTCTTAACTATCGCTAATGCTCCAACTCGTCTCCCTTCATCAGCATGCCTGGCCTGTGCTAATACCACTAAAAGAATCTCCATGGCATACTTGCTCAAATCAAGCTTAACAGACTTCAAAAGAATTCCAACAGATTCTAACACAATCTCTGGGTTTCGCTTCAGCATTTTAACAGAGGATGGGACCACAATATTTTGAAACTCTTCATGTGACATTTGTGAGTAAAGAGGAGAAAATGCTTCCATAAGACTATTGCTTGGCTTTTCTTTTGCATTAAGTATTGCTTGAACATATATATCAAGAAACACTGACTGTGAAAAGCAAATAAATTTATCAGAGATTTAGGAGCTGGAAATGAAATTTTTATGTCATGAACATACAGAAGCAATCAATGAATCTCACCCTAAATTCTCCAAATAAAGTTGGAGACTGTATAGAGAACTTCAGTAACAACAATAATAACTCAGGACTGTCCTTGAATGGTATCCGAGCACCCCTCAATTCTTCTATGTAGACTTTATAAATATTAGGCACCTGGAAATTTATAAGTCACATCATGATGTACTAATTTTTTGTGCATTGTAAATGAACAAATGATGATAGTAATCCAAAAGGAGCAGAACAATGTAATTTTCTTGAAAATGGAAAAGGTAATTAAACCTGATTAAACAAATGGAAAAACTTTTTCCTGCAAGCCCTTTTCTCACGAAATGATCTTTGCATGGCAGCTTTTAGTAATGATGCTTGGGCTATAGCTACTCTACACAAAGCATTCTTTGAAACAGCAGCGAACTGGCTATTGCATAAAAGAAGGCATGACCAGCTGAGCAGTCTGTAGCAGCCTATATGTGATTGAAACTTCGACTGCTTTTCCATACTCTGAACAAGGGCTGCAGCAAAAGTTTTCATAAACACAGTTTCGCCTAAAGCTTTTACAATCACATCATCAACAGCCCTCCTTGATTTACGATCATCATAAATCAGAAGTGTTCTAAAGATTACATCCGTCAATGAGGATGCCAAGTCTGGAGACATTTCTGCACAATTAAAATACCAAAAGTGATTGTTGAGATGTCGCAGTAAACGTTCCACATATATAAGCTTGCAAACAAGTCATAGATGTATGCATATCAATAGCTTCTGTGAATAACTATTCAAATTAAACCAATCATCAAGAACGTATCTTCAGAATAAGCTTCAAAAAGTGTAATACAAATGTTTAGCTTTCCATACGATATATGCAACAACAACAACAAAGCCTTATCCCACTAGGTGGGGTCGGCTACATGGATCACGTCATTTTGCTCGATCAATAGTCATGCTTGGAAGTAATGACCTATTGCTATAACAAATGCGTGAATCCATGTTAATAAGATTCGACAAGATTTTTACGTTGCTGTCGAAGCCTAACACTTTCCATACGATATATGCAATGTGTTATAATTTGGTCAAAGAAAAAACACTACAAGCTGCATTTATAGTACCGTAAGATATTGTTATGTCATTAATATTTAGAATAGTATAGTTCATTAGTTGATTGATTCAATTAATTATAAATTGATTGATTAAATCAATTAATTAGATTCATTAGCTAATTAGGGTTTTGATATAATTGTGATGTTATTTTATTGTTATTGTTTTATTATTAGGGTCAAGGCTACATAACCTGACATAGGGTTCCATATTTTGAATATTGGAATATGAATGAGAACGTAGTCTCCTTATCTCTTGACAGTCGACAGCCTTTTCTTCTCTCTTTGACCCCTCTCTTCTCTAATTCTTGTCTTCAAATATAATATTCTTCCTTCTTCCTATTCTTATAAATTCTTTATTATAGAATATTAATTCTATAACAGTGGTATCAGAGCTTTTCTTTCTTTGGCCCCTTCCGCTGCATGTTTAAAAACAAACCTGACAATAATGGAATTCCTTCGGTTTGATGGTCAACATGTTTTTTCATGGTTGTTTTGGTGTGAAAGATTCTTAGAAATTGATCAAACCCCTGAAGTAGAAAATATGAAAATGACTTCTCTCTATTTAGATAATCAGACTTATTTCCAATAGCATTGTGCCTTTAAAAGAAAATTTCAAGGACGCTTGCCAAATTGGGAAGAGTATGCCAGGATTCTTCAAGATTATTTTGGGTGTTCTTCTCAATCAAGAACCATGAAAGAAAGGTTTGAAAGTATGTTACTGAATCTTGATAAGATGAAACCTATTATACAAGACATTCTTCCTGTGAAAAAAAGATGACAGAATTACGAGAACTGTTGCAGCAAGAAAATATAAAAGCTACTCAAGACACTTTTTTTGATCATGAAGATGGTGGGTTCTATCAATCATTAATTCCAAAGAAGCCTACATTAATTGAAAAGGTCTCCAAAGATTAAGAAAATTCTGTTTTTGAGCAAGAAATCAAGGGTGATGATGAAATCGCACCAAAAATGGCCAAGAAGGTGTCTTTGGAGAGTGAGTCTCCAAATCCTTTTTCCTATGGTGAATTCTTGCAAGTAGAGATGAGAGAATCTGTTGCTAAGAAATAGGGAGTTGCATGGCAAGTTAAAAGGAATGCTATAAGGTGTACGTAGTTGGGTGTTTTGAAGTTTGAAAAGTCAAGCTTCCCTTTGCCTTGCAATCTGATTTTGATACAGGAAAATAGTCTTACGAGATCTGTACTGCAAGTATGGTATAAAGGACAGTTATCTACCATGCATGTTGGAGGATTTTTCTCTCTAAACAGCAAAGAGAAGTGGATGTCATTCAAGCAATATATTTCTCCAAGATTTTAGCATTTGATCTCAGTCTTAGATTTTCTTTTACTTCAAGCAATATGTTATGTCATTAATATTTAGAATAAAATAGTTAATTTAGTTGATTGATTCAATTAATTAGTAATTGACTGATTGATTCAATTAATTAGATTGATTAGGTAATTAGGGTTTTGATATAATTATGATATTTTTATATTTTATTATTATGTTTTATTATTAGGTTCATAGCTATATAACCTGACATAGGATTCTATATTTTGAGTCTTGGAATTTGAATGAGAATGTAGTCTCTTTGTCTCTTGAGGTCGACAACCTCTTCTTCTCTCTTTGAAACCTCTCTTCTCTAATTCTTGTCTCCAACCCTCTAGTTTTTTCCTTCTTCCTATTCTTCTTATAAATTCTTCATTATAGAATATTGATTCTATAACAGATATCTAATTAGTGTTAGGCGTAGACTAGAGAGCTTCCCAACTTTCATTCATTTTCTCCTACTTTGCAGCAACAGAAGTATACATATAATATATACTTTGCACCAATTTAAAATAATCTCAACACTGCGATACCATCCAGGTTGGATCCTGAACTCAATTATTTGACTGGCCAAAAATGGAAATCATGACATCACCCAAATATAACATGTACAATGGTGCATAAAGACATTTCACTGTAAAGGCTCACTTATATATAAACATAAAAAATCAACAAAGGCCATGGGGATGAGCAAGAAATTGTATATGGCAAAATCAAATTGTTAACTATTGAAACAAAAATGATTGAATAGTTCAATGAATATTTTATTGCTATAATATCATATTTATAATATGAATATTATTTTTTAATATCATATTTATATTACATTCCTAAAAGATAATAATAAACTTCTCCCACAAGTTTACCTAAAACTACGATTCCTTAATAACTTAATTTCCTAATACTATATAATTGATTATTATGACTAAGATTCTACTAATACAAAATAGGATATACTAATATTAACTCTAATACTAGCACTCTCCCTCAAGTTGGACTATGGATATTTACCATATCTAACTTGCTCACAAATCTTCATTTTTCATTGAAAATTTTTTCATGTACATGGGGAATGACTGTCAAAACGTTACATCCTTATACGTGGAGAATGACCGTCACATCATAAACACTCGCGCATAGGGAATGACCAACCTATCGCAATATACATGCACATGCACGTGTACGTGGGGAATGATCGTCCATCGTACCAAGATATTTTCACCCTATATTTTTTTCCTTTTTTTCGACAGAGCTTGAAATTCCTTGAGTTACAAAGTCCGTCTATTTGTGCTTGTACCTCTTCTTGAATATCAGTGGCCATTAGGTCTGCTTGACTTGTACTCCTTTTCAAGTCACAAAGGCCAATCTGTCTAGCTTATACTTTTTTTAGTCATACGCCGATCTGCCTGGATTGTACCTTTTTTTAGTCAGAGGCCCCATGTCAAATCTTCATTTTATTTTTTTGCCCTTTCTTTCCTTTTTTAACTTTCTCTTTTATTTTACTCTCCCCCTATTTTGGATTTTTTATTTCACCTTTCTTGAATTCCTTTTTTGGACCTTTTTTAACTTTATTTTCCTGTCTCTCTTGTTTTTTTACTTAACAGTAACAGACTCATTAATATACGCGCATATAATAGAAAACCCTATAAGCATAAAACAACAAAGGCTCAAAAAATTAACACAACCTACAAAACAGAAAAGCATGATACAAACAACAAAAACACACCAAACGAAATAGGCTTCGAACAACAATGAAGAAACAATATGGACTCTAACAAACTCAAACAACACAAAAATCAGAGAAACACAGATCTAGAGGCACTCGAATCTAGGGCTCAGGCTTGAACTGAGATGGTAACGTGTCCGGGTGGTGCTCAAATAGAATTGAAACTTCTGATGACAACTCGGGTGGTAGTTTTTCAAACTCTGATTGAGGAAGGAACTCGAAAAGAGGTTCTGAACGGACAAACAGAGATTGACATATCTAGGTTTGAAGAACGCAACTTGGTTTGATGAAATAGGACAGTTTTTTCTTTTCTTTTTTTTGGTGCGGCAGACTAGGGAGGAGATCGGCCAAATTTGGACTCATTTGAGTTTCTGACTACAAAGGCAACTTAGATTGGGTGCTTAGGGATCAGAATAACCTAATTCTAATATCATGTGGAAACCAAGATAACTGAATAGTCTGATGAATATTTCATTGATATGATATTATATTTATAATACAAAAGTTTCCTAAAAGATAATAAATTTCTCCTACAAGTTTACCTAATACTACAATTCCTTAATACTATAATTGATAATTATGACTAAAATTCTACTAATACAAAATAGAAAATAACAATAATGATTCTATAATTCTAACATCAACTACTCGTTTAATCCGCCCATATCCATGGTAATGTGATATTTCAAAATGAAGTTAATCTTACCCGCTTCTTTGTCCTTCTAATACAAACAAAGTTTGAAGGTATATTTATTATCTTTACAGGAGAGGCTGCATGTGTAATTCACCATCCTACTTATGCTATCGAAACTCTAGAAGAATTTTCCATGATGCTTCTGGTACTTTTTTCTAAACTGATAATATTTCTGGTGCTTAAAACAGTCACAAACTGAAATGTCAGCATTTACTCCTAATAAGATGTCAAATTTTACAACTAAATAGTGGTTCTTTCCGTCCCTTCAGGGACATCCCATAAACATTGGAACGATAGAATAGGATGACACACAAATCTAGAAATGGTCCAAATAAGAAAAGGAGTGGTTCTTTCTATTCAAACTCAATTCAGAACTGAAGCCATACTATCAGAGAAATATTTCAAAGCCTTTTTTTTGTTTGAGGTACAAAATTATAAAATACCAGTAAAATTTATAGCTGCCTTTGTCCACCTTAGTCAGCCATTGAACCCCATCAATTCTAAACAACCCCCCACATAACACCCATAGTAAAAGAACAAATCACCAAAACCACTTATCCTCGCCCCACATAATTCCAATTTGCCTTAAAATATGCAGTGAATACAATGTCAGAGAATTTATACACAAACACACATAATGTATATCATAGTAAGCAGCATAAATCATAATAAGCATTGAAGGGATTGAAATTCCAATACATTCTCCAATATAGCTCCAATCAGTTATAAAACTAAAGAAAAAAACAATATCAGCAAAGCAGCTAACCAAAACAAAACAGAATCCAAATTCCAAACTACATTCAATTATCATCAGTCAAGCTTAAGACCACACCAAAAGCAAAAAAAAAACAATAAATAAACACAAAAAACATATCATCAATTACCTTGAAACAAACAAAAAAGAGACTTTAACTTTATATAAATTCTAAACTACATTCAATTCAAGTATCTTCTTAACATCAGTTAGCTTCACCAACAAAGAAAACAAAAACAACAAAAGCACAAAATCCAATGAACAAACAAAAAATGATAATATCAATGACTGACCTAATTGATTCAAAATGGAGGGAATTTGATGACGGAAAATCCAGAGACGTTTGGCGGTGGAGGAGGTTGAAACCGAATCGGCGATGGAAGAAAGGGAATCTGATGAATTCTCCGCCATTGTTGTTGCGAAAAGGTGAGGATACGGAGAAATATGAGTGTAGGCGGTGATCAATGAGGAAAGTAGGGAATCTTCATGCACAGTGATTCGTTCAGTTTATGAGAGAGAGAGGATTAGGGATTAGGGTTTTAGTAGATGTAGCTGGCTAGCTCAGCCTACCACTGAAATGAAATTAAGTGTGTTTTAAAGGGCCGTTTAAAGGAACGTCACAAACAAAAGTGAAAAGTATGGAAGGGAAAAAGAGAGATAAAGTCGTCCTATGGACATGTAAACCACAAGGATAAGTGGGCTACAATCATGTAAGAAGAAGCGTGTTTGAATCCCGGAGAAGGAACAACCTTGCCCATGTGAGCAACACTCCTACCCCTCGAGTCCGGATTAAACCGATGGGTGAATAACAAAAAAAGAGTTGTTAAATTTCTAAAAGGACAAATAAGGTCATATACACTAAATTAACAATGATCTAGTGGTTAATGAGAATGGGGATATTGTGGTGATTAATGAGAATGTTGTTGTGATTAATTGTTATACGTTATATAATTGTTAACGTGGATGATGCAATTATTAAATATTCATATTGTTAATAATGAGGATGTTACAATGGTTAATTTAGTATATGTGACTTTGGTTGTTCTTTTGAAAATTTAGAGACCTTGATTGTCGTTTTACATATTCATAGGGTTTTATTTGTCTTTTTCCCAAGTAGGAAAGTGGGGATTTTTTTTGTAATTTACGTATATCTTGGGGCCCACAAGTTTTCTCGCTATCTCAAACCTTTTTTGGATGAATAAACTTTACTTTCCATCTTCACTGTTTGATCGTTTGCTTGGAGGGAATTGGAATGATGAAAATGGAAATGAGTGTAAGGAGTAAAGATTAAAAATATAAGTAAATTAGGTAATGATGGGAAAGTAAAGTTTGTGGGTTAGGAAAAGTGTGAGATAGAAAGAGAGAACTTGTGGACCTCAACATATATACAAATTATCATTTTCATTTCCCACATCCATTTTCATTTCTCAATTCAATATAACCAAATGGATCTTCACTTTCCATTTCTCCACTATCCTTTCTTGCAACCAAACCTACCCTTTTACTTTTTGTTTTCTTCATAGTAATTTTTTTTGATCAATTTCTTCATAGTAATTAGTTCTATGGATCCTTGTTTTCATGGTGAACACGAGTGTACTAGGTTTATATATGTAATATGTTATTTGTATAATAAAAATAAAAAAGACTAGAAGAGATATATATTATGGAGACAGCAACACAATAACAAAAAAGAATATATGAAGGGGGAAAACTATCACTTTCAAAGAAATGCTTTGTATCTATTTATAAGTCTCAAGTCGTTGAATACAATACATGGAGTTAAAAGATAATTATGATGGAGTTTATGACATTAAAAGCTCCTTACACGTAATTCATTGTAGGTAGAGGAAAAAAAATCCTAAGAGGGATAAAAATTAAAAGTTTATAAACATTCATTATATTATTATAAAACTAAAGTGAATATAGAATATAATAAAGAAGAAGAAAAGAAGAAGATGATAAACAAGAAGAACAAGAGAGATTGGGGAGAAAGAGGAGAATATTTTATTCAATTATCTCATGTGTAGTACATTGTCATCTATTTATAGGCACACAACTTCAATACAAAATAAATGACAAGTTTAATCCTCATAAGTATATAAGTTGTAACATATGCTTTATGACAATAACATCTCCTTATTAGGGAGGTTATGTAGGATGAGGAAGGTTAAGAGTTAGAGGTTTATGGACATCCATATCCATATATGTATAATATTTATAACACTCCCCCTTGGATGTCTATAAACAAATATTGTGCCTCATTAAAACCTTACCAGGAAAAACCCAATGAGACAAAAACCTAGTGAAGGAAAAAGAGTACACAATATCTTTCAAAGTTGCCTCATTAAAAACCTTGCTAGGAAAACCCAGTGGGATAAAACCATAGACAAGGGAAAAAGAGTACAACGCATATTACTCCCCCTCTTCACAACATGAGTTGATATTTTTGGACTTGCAAAGTCATGTCACGAACAAATATTCAAAAAATTTATCGCCATAGTGACGTGATAATAAATTTTCTAAATTTACATTCAAATGGATTGATCATATGCTAGTTCATCACAATATCTTCTGGTTGTTGAATCAGTTACTCTTGTTGATAAGAAAAGACAGACTGACCCATGCATGTCTAATACATCTCAACCAATATATGATACTTCTGGATCAAATATCTCTCATATAATCTTAGTGAGATACAAAATGATCTCATTCCATATTTAATGATCTTACAACTTTTGGATCATGTAGTGATCCATATAGAAAACACATTTTTTTTTCATGAGCTAATCTTTTAGCATCTGACTCTTCAGGAGTCTAAGTAATATTTAAATTTTTACAAACTCTTCAGGAGTACAAAAAAATATTTAAATTCATCAAGAGTCTAAATAATATTTATCACACATTATGAGTGATTCCTTTAATCTTTCTTTCAAGTGAAATCTATCACTTAAATCGTTTACTTCTGTAAACTTTAATCCTTTTGGAGAGTTGTATATACACAAATCAAATGCTTCTAGCAAATTCTTCAAAGACTTTCATATGATCATATATATATACATACATCTATACATGTATATAATCATTTTGAATAATACTTCTAGCTTTTGAAATCCTTCTAGGATTCAACTCACAATATTTATCCATGGGTTATAATCATATTCTATAGACGCATATCAAAAATTTCATTTATTGTCAGACTGCCAAATCAAAACATGAATATTCATTCCACCACAAGACAAAATTTATCAACATTGATCTTTTGCGAAAAATATTCTAACAATTCTTCTCCCCCTTTTTCGCATAAATATTCTCATTTATATAATTCTATAGCACTTCGGGTGCGTAGATTATAAATTCATGTTATCACATTTCATATAGCATCTTTTGTTTTCTGCTAGCTAATCATTTTATGTCTTTTCATGACATATTTATATACTAGATCCTCATTTGATCACGTGATTTTGATATCAAAATTATTGTCGACAAATTTATCTTTTCACGGTTCCTTTTTATTATGACATAACATATTGAGCTCTCATTATTTCTTTCAGGTACCTGAGCCACTTCCGGGGTCTTACAGATAGTTATGTCTCAATTAAAGCCTCCTCAAAATGATCATCGTAACTATTTGCTCCATTTTCATTTTCTTTTAGAACCGTTCATTTTCTCATGCTTCAAGCATGCTTCATTTTCATATATAATTATTGGAGCATTCTTCAACTGGATCATGAGATATAAAATCTTTATTTGGTCAGTGATAGTGTCTGACAAATATTTTGCAACATTTGATGAACTTCTAGTTCACATTACTAATATTTGAGGATCCACGTTTGTTGCATTCAACATATATCTCTTCCAGTTATTCATTTCTCCCCTCATGTTGGGAACATCAATATTTATCCCAAATTTCAACTAATATCCATCTATGTGCATTATTGTGGTGGAACAAACAATATGAATGAAAGTTTCATATTATTCAGATGGAAAATATTTGGCTACTGACCAAGAGCCAATGGGAGAATTCATAATACTTTGTTGGCATGATGCAATCATAGTGGTAGTACATTTCAAACAATATGAATGAAAGTTTCATATTATTCAGATGGAAAATATTTGGCTACTGACCAAGAGCCAATGGGAGAATTCATAATACTTTGTTGGCATGATGCAATCATAGTGGTAGTACATTTTACCCAACTCTAAAATTGAAAATTTTGTTCTCACAAATATTGTTCTAGCTATTCAGGGAGGCTTTGCTAGATATGGATATGCTCTCACATGGCATATAAACATTAAAAACATAATTAACAATCACTAGTGATTTCAATGAAAATCATATGACTAATGTACTTAACTGAATCAACTTGCAAACTTCAGGTTGCAAGTTGATCATATAACATGGACACCAATGTGACCATTTCATAGATGCATCTAATATTCATAAAGTATCATTTAGTCTATATGATATCTCTATGGGCCCATATATATATAATTCATACAATACACATCTACATGTGTATAATTTCAATCAAAACTAGTGATATTTCATATTTCATTCTTTTGAGAACAAGCAATTGAATCTTCAGGTTCATTAGTGAATAGTAATACTCTTTCATTATATTATATTATTTTGCATCATTATGATCCGAGATGATCTGACCGGTCATTGCCAAATATTGCATACACAAACTTCAGGTTTGTTGCAATATTATTATTATCAAACTAACTTTTGGTTATTGGTAGATTATACAAGATTTATGGAAAGTTTAGGAGTAAAAATTCTACTCCAATATGACTCATACTCCAATATGACTCATATTTATTTCATACAATCTCCCCCTCAAGTGAGTCATATAGATATAGAACTATTAGTTCTTCAAGAACTATGATTATATTATTGCTTTTAATACGTACAATTCTTCTAGAATTGTCATATAGTTCTTCCGGAACTATCATAACTATATTTACTATATGATTTATAAATCCAATATAAATACGATTTTTACTAAAAGTAAAATCCAACCATAAATAAAAATGTCATTTGAATATGTGAGAAGGTAATAAAAATCAATATTAACTCACATTTATACTCCAATAATCTCCCCCTCAAGTGTGAGTTCTACCAATAAACTTCTCTTATTCATGTAATTCAAAGACATCTTAAGTAGTTCAATGACCTACATTTCACTTTGAAGGTCAAATATTTCCTTACTCACATTTAAATATGAATTTCAATCTTTCATAGCCTCAAAAGATCAAAGTTTTTTCCCTTTTTTTAATAGTTCTTGTAGATCACATATAAATGGTATATGACATTTAAAAAATAAGATAAAATAAAATAAAATGGAATGGAAAATAATTAATGCAAGAGAAACATAGAGACAAATCAGTTTTAATAATCAAATACTTATGATAATGAAGGACTTTGTTTTCGATTTTTCATCCAATTTAAGCATTTATAAATTTATAGCACACAAATTTCTATTAAACAATAAATAAAAATTAACACCATCTTTCATAATAAAATTTCAAATAAAATTGAATGAATTCTCATTTAATTCATAATTGTCACAAACATATGATTTTTCCTTTCTCTCTCATAACTAAATTTTAAACCAATAATTGATTGATATCAACATATTATAAATTATCATTTGATTCATATGTTATTCCAAGAAAATAGAAATAGAAATGTAGAAAATAGAGAGAAGAAATGTACCATATCATTCTTAATTTGATGATGACATAATATGAAAGATGATATATACTTAGAAAAAATATTGTCAAGGGAAGCAAAACGCAAACTCAAACTCAAGAAGCTTTGGTATCTAATATCCCATTAGATTTCACCACCATTAAGGAAAAAAAAATACTTTTCAACATAATATCATTTTTCCATAAACTTTTGGAATACCTTAATATCTTAGGTATCATTTTTTTTTCATAGAATTTTTGTCATCTTTTTTTTTATCTCACAATCTATTTACCATTAACACTTCCACAAGTTTATAATATTTCTCTATGGCTTCTGGCCACGTATAATTTGCTAATGATTTTGTATCATTTTTCAATGTCATTAAACATTGTTGCCAATAATTTTGATTCATCTTCAAAATATGATCACTATCTTTCCCACTTTCAGTAGTACATTATCAATAATTCAAAATATTGGTTGGTCTTCAGGACCATACCATTGTGTTATTGACTATAACTTTTTAGTCATATAGACTTACCATCAAAATCTTATATTTTTATATCACCAAATGTTGGTTTCCTTAATTCACAACATGGTCATTCTCATGTGTGATTATAGCAAAATATGCTAATAGTCTTCAGGACTTTTTTTTTAATATATTTCTCCCACAAATTAATCACATCAAATGAAATAATAATAATAATATTATCAAGGAAGAAAATATATAAAATGACATGTTATCAAATTATAATATAGGATATATGCAATATATGCAATATGTGAATAACCTTATATATATGAAATAATAAGATAATTAATTAACATTAATAATGAAATAAATAACAACATTAAATTATAACTGAAAATAAACATCAATCACCCTTCGAGGGTTATCAATTTTTTCTTATGTCTTACAACAATGACCCTTCGGGGGTTATCAATTTTTCTTATGCTTTACAACAATGACCCTTCGGGGGTTATCAATATTTTTTATGCTTTAACAACAATTTAATAAATATGTTTTCATAACTCATTGCCTATGGCCATTCATTTGTATCACAACACAAAAGTGTTACATACTTATTCATATGACATCTAATATATACTTATTCATATGACATCTAATCATCATTTTGTAAAATTTTATTTCTTTTCTATATGACTTCTGGTCATATTTTCATATTTTCTCATAATATTTGTCTTTAAGATCACATCAAATATCTTTCAAAGTGAAAATTATAGATTTGATATTTAGTCCTCTATCATTAGCCTTCAGGGCTTTATCATCCTTTGTCTTAGCTTTCAGGACCTTATAGTCCTTTGTCATTAGCCTTCAGGGCCTTATATTCCTTTGTCATTTAGGACATCAAATTGTCACTCCTCTTTTCATGACATCAAATATCTTGTCATGGCTTCAGGCCATTATAATAAAATGAAAATTAACAAGAAATATACTATTATAAAATTAATTGGAATATAAAAATAGTAGTCATAAATAACAAAATGATAAAATGACATAATATAAAAAGAAATAATAAATGACATAATATAAACAAAAGAAAATGTATACTATAAAATGAATAATAATAATAAATAAATGGCATAATATAACATATGAAAATATATATAATATAATGAAAGAAGTATACCTAAATTGGTTAGAGTGTCGTGCTGATAACGTGTTATAAAACTAAAGTGAATATAGAATATAATAAAGAAGAAGAAAAGAAGAAGATGATAAACAAGAAGAACAAGAGAGATTGGGGAGAAAGAGGAGAATATTTTATTCAATTATCTCATGTGTAGTACATTGTCATCTATTTATAGGCACACAACTTCAATACAAAATAAATGACAAGTTTAATCCTCATAAGTATATAAGTTGTAACATATGCTTTATGACAATAACATCTCCTTATTAGGGAGGTTATGTAGGATGAGGAAGGTTAAGAGTTAGAGGTTTATGGACATCCATATCCATATATGTATAATATTTATAACATATATAATATTATATTCCACAATTTGATGTTATATGATCATTTATTTAAATATTTAATGTGATTCAACAAGTTTACAAGTTTAGCGGTATATATGTGTTTAATTTTCATGTTGTAAACTAGATATTTTATGTACGTAAAGTTGATAGTTTATTGTATTTTAGTAGAAAATTAATGAGGTTTAATGTTTTCATTCTCCCCCATTCTAATTATAATATTGGGTACCATTTGAGCTGGTAAGTGGGCTACAACCCCCGTAAAGAAGAGAACGTGTGTTCGAATCTCGTGAATTGTTTTCATTGGGAGAGGAGACAATCTTGCTTATGTAGGCAATACTCCTACCCTCGGGTCCGGATTAAACCAGACGGTGATTAACCAAAAAATAGGATATCAATTTTCCAAATACGAGAGTTATGTTACACAATAAAATAAAAATTCATGGAATCGCAATACACAGTAAAAGCAGAGTCTTGAACAAGGTAAAGTGTTTAACTCTTTCATCCCTCAACTTATTGATAAGAAGAGATATCGAATTTTGCTAACAACAGAGCAAGACTAAAATAATCAGAATAGAACACGTTTCAAATCGAATTTTGCTAAAAACAGAGCAAGACTAAAATAATCAGAATAGAACACACATAAGCACGTTTCAAATTGTTTCACTGTTGAAATACTTGAGAATTCAACTAAAAGCACCATTGCACAAACATCTATCCATATTTTTCTTCATGTGTAAGCATCATAGCCAGTAGCGCCTCCGTTAAACAAGCAAGAAAAATTAAAAAGGACAGTCAGATTAATCATGTTTATGTTGTATATGTTCCTTTGATTAGATACGGCATCATTGCCATTTTGTAGTCAACTCATCAACCAAGTGATGAAATCAAATTCCTCTCTTTGAATATTTAGATCTACTAAGTGGCAAACTTGATATAAAAAGTATAGATAATCAAATTGTCAAACTCTAATAGACCTAGAACTGAACTTGGACCCATATTTTTGTAGCTTCCCTCTTCTCAAACTCTAATACTAAACGACCTGCACATTAAACTGAACGTTGCTGTTGAATGTGAATATCTGATCAAAATTCCTCCTTCAAACTGCTCACAAAGACTCCCAATTGACAATGCTCTGGCCAATTTGAAAACCTAGCAATTCTTTTGCCCACTCCTTTTTAAATACATGGATGTTATATATCCACCATATCATCTTTTATGCTATAGTATCTGAAAAATTTCTCATCTTGCAATATCCACCCCCTAGGATATACTACTCCACTGAACTTGGAAAATTCAACTTTCGCTTGTGAGTATCTATCCTTAGAATGACGTCTGTCAAATTATTTTTTACTTTAATTTCATCAACCCAGCTGCCAAGATATGCTTTCTGTTTTTCTTGTTTCTTTGCTTGAACTTAAAAGCTAGTCACATTGTCTCTCAATTCATCTTAAGTATCCAACCAAGAAGAGATTGAACAAGAGGATTTTTCCTTTTTCCATAAGCCTTTGATGAATGAGTAGTAACCATTGGAACTGAAGATACCAGTTTGGTAAAACCATAAACAAACAGAAAAATAAGTGCAGAACAATAGTAGAAGTAAAGGGAAACAGTTCTAGCTATTTGAATTGATTAGCAAGAATCTCGCTTAATCTCTATAAATAGCAAAAGAGAATCTCCATGACAATAGGTTAGCTCCATAAAATTCTGTTCATCATTGCACAGGGCCAATTGGCCTATTTATACAAAAATATTACAGAGCCTATTTTTTGTATTTTTTGTTTTATGGGAAAATAAATAACTGACACAAGTTGACACATACTCCATAACTGATTCCTACTACTTTGGATCATGGCACAACATGATATATTCCCTACATAATAAGTAAAAAACACAACAAGACATAATTAATTAAAAATGGTAACACGAACAAACTCTTAATGCTTAGGCCACAGAAATGTTTGGGTACTCTATGAATCCTCAATATTGAAAAACCTTTCATTCTTCTCTGTTTTCAATCTTGGTAGATCAACGAGTTTTACAATGCTCAACCTCAAGAAGGTGATCTCATCTTCTGCATCTTCATTATCATTCCTGACAATTTCTTCAAGTTTTTCACAGTCCACTATCTCCAATGCTTCAAGATTCACTAGACTTTTGGCTGTTGAATTTGTCATTAAATAGACAAGCTCATGACATTTGTACACCTTTAGCACTGTCAAATTGGTAAGATATAGGAGCTTGAATGGTGGAATTTGATCAACAACATGAGCATATGATGGGAATATCTCTTCAAAGGAACTACTCTCCACATGAAGTGCATTCAACTGTGGAAATCTATTAAGAAATGTATATGCAAATTTTACATCTTCATCTTGAAATCCATCTATGCGGAGAATCTCTACTTCGGGACAACACTCAAATGGAAATTGGTCACTCTTTACCATGCCAACATAATTCTCATCAAATATGAGCTCTCCTGATGATTCATCAAATCGCTGTATAAAAGTTATAGTAGAGTTATCGTTAAACTACAACAACATAATTTAATATTTTATCATAAGAAATTCTTATAAATAATACTCCCTTCATTTTTAAATATAAGATATAAGATTTATTTACCTAATTTGATCATATAAAATATGTTAGTTAATTTAGCTAAAATCACATTATATAACGAAGCACTCTAACCATTTGTTTTTATTCACACTTTCTTTTACCTGTTAATTATTGAGATGCATCAACATAGATAATTGAAGAGAAATTAAAAAATATAAAGCGGTCTTATATGAAGAAACCTAGCCACCTCCCCTAATAATTTTGAATATCTTATATTTAGAAATGAATAGAACAATATCTTTTTTTATTTGACTTTTGTTTGAATTAGAAAAATTTAAATAATTTTGTTGTTTATTTTATTATTCATCAAATAGGTCTCATAAATTTTGTGTTTCATATTTTTTGTCAATAAACCTGGAAAAGAATTTACTATATATCAACTAAGACAAAGAAGAATATTAATTTTAACAGGAAACTCATATATAACATCTCACGAATATTGTGCATGATCTTTGTATCTATGTGAAAACACATACATGTCCCAAAACACTCTCAATGTCACGTATCTCCAATTTTACATCATTCTAATTCACTTTTTTCCTATGCACATTTCTCATATCATGTTTGCATCAAATAAAGTATTCTTATTTACATACTTATCTTTTGTTTACATCATCTACTTAGTTATCGTTGTCTTCTAATGTTATTTATCAATCATATCTTTATTGCAATGCATGAGAAATCATGCTTGTTAATATTACACGTTGTACCATGCGATAGAAAATTGTTTGGGTTGTTTATAAATTAAATATGTAGAATCTTCAAACATAAAAATGCGTATGGATAATTTAATTAAATACTCCCTCCGGTCCCAAATATAAGACCTAATTGACTTTTTAGAAAATCCTATAAAAAAGTAAAATAAGTTAATTATAAATTGATTTACCTAATTTTTTCCCTTAAACTAGTTTATTTTACCTATAATATAAACTAATGTATAATATAAAAATATATTAAATATGTCATGATTTAATAGTCTATTTCGCAACCTTACCTTTTCCAAAAAAAAGTCAATTAGGTCTTATATTTAGGACCGGGGTAGTAAATGGTAAGAGTTATCAGCATGCTATATCACTTAGGGCCTGTTTGGATTTAGCTTCTGGAGAATAGCTTCTGTGAAAATAGCTTTTTGAGAATAACTTTTGAGTATAATAGATTTTCTGGAAAACAAATTTTGATAAAATAAGAGTGTTTGGATAAAGTGTCAGTAGAATAGCTTTTGACTGTCAAATTACCAAAAAAGACAATTTTACCCAAAAATTCATTGAAAAGTAAGGGTACTTTTGGGATGAGAATATGTAACTCCCTTGCCTACCCATTGAAAAGTAAGAAATGATAGATTTTCCCCCAAATGAGGTTTTGGAGATAAAATAGTTTTTCCAAATTTTTTTAGTGTTTGGCAAAAATTTTGTGAAACCTAGGTTTAGTTTCTAAAAACTATTTTGAAGGGTTATCCAAATAGGCCCTTACCCGGTAGAACAATGTTTTGTTAAGATTGGTGTTCCAACATTCTAGATAGTCCAGTTGAATGCTTTGAAGTCGTGGTGTATGAATGGCTCCTGAACAGAACACTGTGAGTTGTGGACACTCTGATATAGTTACACATTCCAGAAACAGAAACCGAAAAGTATATTTGTGACTGCAAAATCTCTTTAAACTTCTTAGCCCACTAAGTTCCAAAAACTCTAGTTTGCTGAAAACAATTTCTTTATCCTCTCCATTTTCACCTTCTTGCTTCAATATAATTTCTTCCATTTCAAAGCAGTTACTGATTGAGAGATGTGTGAGATGGACCAAGCTTAGAGCAGTTGATAATGTCATCAAAGTGGTCAACCCAGGACTATTTCCCACTTCGAGGTGAGTGAGATTTTGTGAAGATAAAACTAATGATTGACCCAAGCTCATTATATTGGAGAAACGGCTAATACTCAATTTGGAGAAGGGAGCAGTTGATGTGGCAACATCATTTCCCCCAAAAGCCTCCTTAAAGTCACCACTTAGCTCCAGCTCCTCTAAATTTGGAAAGCTCTTTTTCAATAATGATCCATACCGAAAAGTTGTTCCCTGAAGACGTAGATGAAGAAGTTTTATTTTGGGGAAGTGATGCATTGGAAACTGGTCACACACTGTTATCTCAGCTTCTTTAATTATTAATGTCAACTCCTCCAAATTAGGAAAAACCTGCACAATGCCCAAATCGTGATTGGGTTGAATAACTAGTAACCAATCTATACTACATATATTTAGTAGGGAGAGCTAATTATATTTGAACCATTAAAATCTAATGTGTCAATATATGGATCTGATTATTTTTCAAACTATAGATGTTTATTTTGAGTAAAAATTTGTTTTCAAAAAAATTATACTCACTCTAGTCCTTATCATAAGTCACCAACTACCCATTTCTCACATATGAAGGAATGGTAGTTGAGTCTTAATATTCATGTTAAATTTTCCACTTTTTTTAACTGCACCCTTCATTAAATGATGTGTTTCACAATTTCATTTTTGAATTGCCATTAATTACAAGGGTAAAGTGGGGAAAAACATTCAATGTGGTGGTTAATGACTTATATTAAAGACCAAAAATTATGTTTATTTATAGTTTATGATCATTACAATAACTTTATTATACGAATATAAACTTTAAAATCCAAATTTGGATTAATTAAATCGGTCAAATCTGAATGTTAAGATCTTATATATTAGCTCTCCCCATTAAGTTGTGTTAAGCATGAAAACTAGCTTCAATTCGTAGAGTCTAGGATTTTCAATTGTAAGGTATGGCCGTCCTAGAAAGAGCATATAGTAGTAAGGAGTTGATTGGCTGCTAATTAAAGCCATTCTATTTTCCTCGTCGACACAAAAGAAATGATAAAATATCTCAAATCTTAAACCGTAGTCATTATATATCAATAACTCTGATTTTGATTTTAATGCATGCTTGAAGTTATTATTTTGCTATTGTAAATTGTAATACCTTAATATTAAAAGCAGTAACCAATGATGATTAACTAATTTAGAAACACACCTTGTCGTGGTATAGTTGAGGATATTTTGAGTCTAATGAACTTTCTTCCTCATGTATCTCTAACGAACTTGAGTCTTCCTTTCCAAATATCTCTAATTCATCACACCATAAAATAGATAATTGTTGAAGTTGTGGACACTGTAATGTGTGTCTCTGTGGATAGAAGTTCTTCAAATTTGAAAGCCATTCAAGGTGAAGGAAAGTGAGCCTAGAGAACTCAAATAATGCAGGAGAATCTGATTCTGAAACTTTATCCTTTTCAACAATTGCATCTATTTCACAACTATCTATATAAAGCTCTTCAAGATTATAGAGCATTCCTTTGGCTATAGATGCAGGGAATATACTTGTGAGGCTTTCACAATAAGAAACATATACGCTCTGTAGACTATGGAAGGAGACATTTCCTTGGTGATGATGATTGCTCCACACATTCTTTAATTTTGGCAATCTCATCAACTTTAACTTTTTTAGGGGCACAATTAGAGATGATGACTCTATTTCTTTATCGTCATTAAGATCTTCAAAATCAAACACCATCTCTAACTTGTCACAATGGGCAACTTTCAGTTCTTCCAAGTTGTTCAAAGATTTCACTACATGAAGGGGAAGCAATTTCACAAGGCCACAATTTTTCACTATCAATGTTTTCATATTTCTAAATGAGTTGTATGAGAGTTGGTCATCCCATATTAATGGAATCAAATTGCTCAAACCGGATAATTTCAATGATTCTAACTTTGGCAGTAATACCTGTAAAATTAAAATATGATCAAAATTAGCTCATTTTTTAATCAGATTGCTTACAAGCCTAATTAAAGCTATAAATTACCACAATATTTTAAGTGAGTTTTCTTCAAGTTGGAAATTATTATTAAATAATGGTTAGAGATTGTAAAATGCTATATTAGCTATCGATGTACTTAAAGGAAGTTAAAGTTAGAGAAATATTTTATTTATTTGTAAAAAGTACTAGAGAAATTTAAGAAGAAAAATGTGAACTAAATGCCATAACAGCCTGATAGCAAAGTAAAGCAATTATAGTGAAAATGATTTTCTTTTGTAATTAAATGTGAAAATTTTGTAGGAATTTGAGGCTAGAGATATTTATGAAAAAATAAAATGATGTCAATTTGTAATTTAGTATATCTTATAGTTGTAAAGATTATTACTGTGGTTAATATTCGAAACCATAAGTACACTCTAGGACATACTTCAATTAAATGAACATACAACTCATATTAAAAAACTAAAACTGATGATCTTCATGTGCTAACAGTTACAAAGCACATGTTTTAGAGTTTTTGTTATATGATTTAATGCTTGAAGATAGATTTTCTCTTTAAACATCTCATCAGGTAATTAATTGTATAAAAATGCAAACATAATAGCCTAAAATATTATTAAAGTAATGCTAGCTAGCTAAAGTAATGTATTTTGCATATAATTTTCAAAATTTGTATTATATAATAAATTAAAGAAAATGTGAATAATACAATCTGATAACATACCTTCTTGTTGAAAAGAGATTGGAACAATTTATCTGTTGCAGCTTCATGAAGCGGTGAGTCAGAATCATCATCATATGTAATCTCATAATCACTTTTGATTTGAAGATGCCTCAAATGAGGAAATTCTCTACCATCAATGCTATGAAGAACCTTTTCAATCACATTATATCCCAATAAATACAAATGTTCAACTCCCTCCAACAACTTTCGAACTCCACTCATCAGATGGATACTACTCTCTTCTAACTCAAGCTTCAATATATTTGAAGTTTCGTAATTGTCAATCCATTTCCCATGCTTCCCGATGAATATTCTATATCTCTCCAATTTCATATTTAAGAACAAGTTGTTTGGCAACATAGACTCGCTAGGAATTTGTATGTTTAGATATGCTATTGGCAAATCCCTCAACTCGTCAAGACTTGCATTTTTATTAGCTTCACTAGATCCCTTAACTTTCCAGTGGTCAAAGCTGTCTCCCATATACAAAACCTCCAATTTTTTAAAATTAGAGAGGATTTTTTCGGGAATTGATTGGAGATAGGTGCAATGAGACAAATTCAACATTTGTAAAGAAGTCAACTTTGCTAATCCTATTGGTAGCTGCTCAATGTCAGAGTAAGCAAGGCTTAGGACTTTGAGATTAATCAGGCTTCTAACCTCAGTTATATCTTTTAAAACACAAGAGTGTAGACACAATGCTTTCAGTTTTTGCAAGAAACTGAGTGATGGTAGTGATGAAAAATGGACGTTGGTAAATGCCAACACTTTTAGATGCTTTGCAGATTTGAAAAACATGTTGGGTATGGTCAAATCAATGTTTTCATTATTTAGAAGAAAGAATTCTAATTTTGGACCATGCAACTCCTGTGGAAAGTCAATAGTAATGTCACACTCTTGTAAGCAAATCTCCTTGCAATCTTTTAGCCTATTCTCGTCTGGCCATTCTTTCAATGCTCTATCCCTCACAACGTAAGCATGTAATTCATTGCATGCAATTGATAATGCAAAATCACGGAAGAAATCATGTAATGTAACATGATTTCTAGAGAAACTTTCAAGAAACAAGTTTAGTGATTTTAGCTGGCTTACTTTTGCGTCGATTCCGGAATAGGCTTCATCCATGCTCTCTATGTGTGGAAAAAGATCCAACCCCACAGAGTACATCAGGAGGTCTTCAATTGAGGCATCATGTGACAACATGGAAGTGAGCAAGAAGATACGTCTTTGCTCGAATGAGCTTAGACGATCATAGCTTAACCTTAAAATAGCATCCACCTTTTCAAATCCAGTGATATTTCTCCCTATAGTAGGTTTATTCAATCGCGCAAGGGCATCTTTCCACTCCGCAAGATCTTTATTCCTCAATGACTTAGCAGCTGTATCAATTGCTAGTGGCAAGCCTCCACATTTCTCCACAATTTCATAGGCTATGGACATCAACTCAGGGCCACTTGAGTCAGAAGAAATTTCAGCATTTGTCTTGAATAACTCCCATGCTTCATCCTCTAACAAAACACCCACATCGATGATGTTTTGACATTTCATACCACTAATAAGCAGTGATTTATCCCTTGAGGTTATTATTATTTTGAACCCTTCATTCTTTATGATTTTTCTTTCAACACGAATTCCAAGTTTGCGCAAATCAAGTTCTTCCCAAAGATCATCTAATATCAGGAGCATATTCTTCACACCCTTCAACCTCTCACGTAAATCAAAAGCTATTTTGTCTTCAGCATCTTCATATCGTATATTCGTCATACACAGCTTCTCAGCAATTTTGCGTTGGACCTTCTTAATGTTCAAATCAGTAGTAACCCTTGCCATGATTACCTTCTCAAATTTATTTTCCTTATAAGCCCATTTTTCTACCTCTTTTGCAATAGTGGACTTGCCAGCACCGCCAAGCCCGCATAATCCAATCATATTAACACTTGGATTTTGCAATGTCTCCAAAAGTTGATTCATGATTGTCACTCTTGGATAAATCTCTTCATTGCTTTCCATATCTATTGGTTCTGGAGTAACATGATATGAAACTCGTTTGAATTTTCCCTCCTTGTAAATTCTATTAACTTGTTGTGTCATCTCTTCTGCTCTTTTGCTTAGCTTATAACGCATCCACATGTTGGGATTCTCTTCTTTATTCAACTCCTCCACTTGCTTTGTTAGTTCATCTACTTTGTGCAACCAATGAACAACTTCCTCCTCAATTTTATCTGCGTTGTTTGTAGCCTCATCTACTTGATGTTGTACGGATTTTCTGCGACGGCGGAGGTCAGATAAACGTTCATTGAGTTCTTCAATGTTTTCTTTATAGGAAGCAACGTAACGAAGATACTCCTTCAGACGGTCGAACGCTGTATCTCGAAGCATGTCAGCCAAACCACAAATACTATCCATTTAACGTGCTCTGTCAAAAACATATAGTCAAAAGTCAATTAAACCATATTTGTTTAGGAGTTGCATTCACCAAAATCTTCACTCCTCTATCCAACATTTTTTTTTACATTTGGATTATTTTTTTAAAAAAATTATCATTAGATTATACACAAATTTAGTGTTACTTTCAAGTTTCGACATCTTACAAGCGAAAAATAATTATATTTTCAACTTATATAAATTTTCAAAGATTAAATACTTTAACTAATTAAGAAAAATAAAGAATTTGTAAGCATGTGATCTTTGGAAATTCATATAAATTGAAATCTGAACCATTTTTTGCCCATAAGATATGAAAATGTTATTAACTTTATGTAGAATTCAATGATAAAATCAAACAAAAAAATTGATCACGAAAATGAAAAGTTGTTGGGTAGAAGAGGGAAGACCATGACATTAGAATTGGAGAGACAATCCACTTCAATTCAATTTCTTAACCGTTGGAGTAGTATTTTCGTAGTTTTTTTGTCCTTTTGTAACGGTAACAAGTTAATAGTGGTTAAGTGGGCACGTTGGTATAGCACCTGATGGAAAACAAAACTACCAAATAATACTTCCACGGCATTCAAGATTGAAAATTAAAATTTTCGATGTTGTGTGCTACTTTGAGAAATCTTCATGGGCTTTTAATGATAACCCTAATCTGAGCCACACCATCACCCATTCAACAAGAATTCAAGCTGATGGGGAATTTAGTCTGACGTGGTATAAACATCTATTTTGTCCATCCATTAAGGTCAAAATATATATGAAATAATATTTGAAGGGCATTTTAGATCAAGAAAAATTAAGATGAAGGTAGCCCATCGAGTAAAACTTTATGGGTGTTTTAAGAGTTTTGAAACTATAATATTCCTAGCCTTGTAAACAAAATTCTCACCTTTTTCTCTTGAATTCAATATAATGGAAACTTGAGCCAACTTTCTTTATCTTTCTATGCTTCACCCTGCCATATTCATAGTAAGAGTGAGATCATTTGAATGATCAGCATATATAAAGTGAATTATTCTTTATTTATACGGTAACGTTTTACATCAAAGACTATGCGCATAACTAAGGTTTAATGACAAAATAAAAGTAGACACAACAAGGGAGCAATCCAATACTATCGCCATAGGTTGGAGCAAAAACATAGTTTTTTACAATTATGTTTTGAAAACTAAAATTATCTGGTAGAACGAAATATATTACGCTCCATTCACACACACACACACAAAAGAAAATTAATGTAACTCAAAAAATAATTTAAAGAATTATTATGATCTCGGTTCATGAATTGAAGGATAATAATTAGATTTATGGTTTATGAAAAATGTCTGGACATGTAGTGTCCCAAAATTTAAGAAAGATACGTAGAACCGAATTGAGGCTTTCAGATGATATATAAAAATTTAAAACATTCAAAAATAAATTATTTTATAAGAAAGGCTTATTTATATATTATGGTAACGCTAACTAATAACTAGATTTGCAAAAATAAGATAATAAATGTTGTATTTACTCAAACGAAGATTGCGACTTATAAGCTTGTAGTACAGTGTTTAGTTTTTACTATAGCTTGTTGATTTTTGCTTGAGGGGACGATCTATGGAACATATCTTGTAGATTAGTGCTGCGGTATGTGTTGTACTTTCGGAAGGAAAAATTATAATATGAGTAACCGATTTGCGGTTCACAGATGTTCAATATAGTGTTATTAAATGTAAAGGTATTATTATTATTATTATTATTATTATTATTATTATTATCATTATCATTATTATTAGAGGCTCTAAATGTTGATTTATGAATCAATATATAGTGGAAAGTTTTAAGAATGTGTGAATATTATATGTTATCTAGAATTCTAATGAGAATAGCGCGTGTTGTATTGGGGTTAAAGGTTTATGATTGTGACAAATAATGATCATTTAAGTAAGGATTAATAATGAATTTGAATAACAAACAATTATCGGAGTATCATTCAACACGACAAACAATAAATGATATCATTTTGATAAATAAAAAAAGTTCAAAATTGGCCAACACTTGTCAATTAAAGATATCACCATTTGTTTTTATCAAAAAAAAAAAAGATATCATCATTTGTTATTTTATAGGTTAGCTGTATGAACAACACTTTATGGATGATTAAAATGTGCAATTAAAATAGAGTTAATAAACAATTTTGACTAAGAAAAAATTATAGAAGTATCATTAACAATAAAACGGTATCATTTTGACCAACAAAAAAAATCACATTGATCTGACCAACACCGTTTTAAAACGGTCTATTAAAAATACATTGGAAGCACACATGGGAAACACTCAATTGAAACAAAACTATGTTTTTCCCTCGATTTATTTCTTAAACTCAAAGTTAGTTTGCATAACAGTGTATGAATAATTAGTAATTATGACTCAGAAACATGGTCACTTTGAGTAACTCAATAATTAACTACTATAATTTAAACCATTTAAAATATTGATTCTCACATTTTTTTAAAGAAATTATAAGGACTTAAGTTATTTTTCAAAAACATAACAGCTGCTACATTGTACCTAAGCAAATTTTAAATATCCACATTTTTAAACTGAGACAAATTTGTTGAAAGAAAATAAGGAAAGATTACAATTAGGTTCCACTGAAGAGAATTAAGCACAATTATGGCATTCGATATTTTTTGTATATATAATGATACAAATATAGAATATGATATAAAATAGTTACATATTTCAAAAATAAATGGAAATGTTACTTCCTTAGCTTATTTTTCATAATCAATATTATGAGTTTTTATACACTTTCTTGATGCCAAATTTAAAAGGTAAAAGATATGACATCCATCTGATAATCAAAATATAATTTTTGTCGTGTGAGGGGAGAATCATTTGAAGTCTTTAAATTATTTTTTTAATAATTTAAATAACCATTTTCAATTGTCCAAGGTGTTATCTTTTTAAAATGGTGGTGACCAATCTGGGACTTTTTTTGTTCATTTGCCAAATGATACAATTTTTCTTTGTGTAGATTAATACTTCCATAATTGTTTTCTGGCTAAAATGGTTAGTGATACTACTCCCTCCGTTCCTAAATATTCCTAAATATAAGATCACTTTGGGGAAGTGGATAAGTTCCTAAATATAAGATCACTTTCTATTTTGTCTCAATTTTGGTCCAAATAACCCTTATACTTCTTAGCTCCCTCACTTCTCTCTCAAATCCCTATTTGTCTTTTAAATTTAAGTGAGGGGTATTTTGGGGAGATCATGTAATCCTAATTCATTGGAAAACCTTCCTTAATCTCTCCAAATTAACCAAAGTAATCTTATATTTAGGAACAGAGGGAGTATTTTATTATTGCATATATCTATTGTCCACTAGGCGTCCGTACAACTAACGTGTTAAAGCATAAGTAGTGTTATCTTTTAATTGACGGTGTTGACTAGTTTGTGACTTTTTTTGTTTGTTGGTCAAAATGATGTTGTTTTAATTTATTGTTGTGTAGATTGATACTTCCATAATTATTTATTGTTTAAAATGATTTTTAACCTTTGAGTAATCTAAACAATTTGTAAAGATATGTAATTAATTAATGTTCTGGCTTATACTGTTAAAAAATTAATGATCTGCCTTATGAATTCCTGGAATTTTCAGCTTTTTAGAACTTCAATTGTATACAAGTTATAAAGGGATCTGCTGTTAAGGAAATGAAGTTTGGATTTTATTAATTAAAGTTTCTAGTTCCTTTTCCGTTGCGATGTGAGAGAATAAATTCAAAATTAATAAGGGTTAGCAGTTTGCCCTTTTGTGTGTCAAACATGAAAGGGTCTTTAAACAGAGGCTTCACCATTTTAATGCATATCTTTATTTTTATTTTTTATTATAAGTTATGATTTTTCAGAGTTATAATGCAAATCAAGAACTTCAAAATAAACAAATGGTAATTAAAACACAAATTCAACTAGTCTTGGGATACTCAATATGTCCCAAGGGATGGTGATGATTTTGAGGCGATTCTAAAGTTGTCTGTTTTTCTCTTGCACAAAATATCAAAATATGTCTATTCGAAAAAAATATATCAAAATATGATCATTTCATTTGTCATTTAACACCCTTTTGCAATTTATTTCGCTCGAAGAATTGGTTCTTTAATTTATTCCTTATTTCCCTTTTATGTTCTTATTTGAAATTCTAGAAAATGTGTGTTACCCATCATGTAAGTCATGTTAAGTCATAGGTAAGATTATTACGGAATAATTAGGACATAAATGTATGTTTTAGAACTAACAATAAACAGTGAGCAAAAAGAAAGAACTTACAGCAATTCACGCTCGAAGAGAATACCAATTTTTCCCTGTTGCTCTCTGGTACATACATATTCTGGAAGAGGAAGATATTTCACTGCAAAAGTTAAAACATGAATTAAATTTGAAGTTATAACTGCAATTTGATTTTTTATTGTATGGTTTGATTTTTGCAAAACATGCATTTAACATTTTTTCCAATGTGAAATCAATCTAACACCCGTACTCCACAGAAAATATGTGTGAAAAGGGTCAATCCAGTTCTCTAGTAGTCCCCGCTTGGTGAGGGTATTTATTTGGGAAGAGGATATACTAGGCAGTCTAACCTTTACATTTTGCAAAGTGGTTGATTCAAATCCACAATCTCAGACCCCACAAAAAATATGTGTGTCTATGTGTAAAATTAAACTTACCGTAACTATACTTCTCGATTTTCAATCTGTTCTACCAGAAGTAATCAGCTTTTGCCTCCCCTAAACGCCTTTTGATTAGGATAAATAGATGGTTTACACCCAAATGTTTAGGCAGAAAAAGCATAAATTGGGAAAATATAAAATAAAAAGTGCAGTAAATAAAACAGAACGAAAAAAGAACTGGAAGAAAATGAAAGTTGACTGAATGCTTCTTTTTTTTTAAGATATGAGTATATGGACAAATTCAAACTGCAGTTCTCTTAGTTTTTTTCCTTCTGGACATACGAAATATAAACTATTACAGTAAAATTTAAATTAACCACAATAAAGAAGCGCCATCATAATATGAAAACAATCAAATTTTGGATTTTTCTGAAATATTTTAATTTGAAGCGGTAAAAGGGAAATTAAAAAATATTAAATAAAAATTAAAGGAAATTGCACAAACAACGTTAAATGAAAAGTTCCAAGAAATGGAATGAGTTCAGATTTTTCTCTTGTGTCCAGAAAAGTAGAGACAAAACAAAACGGAAATAGAAAAAAAAATCAAATAACAGGTAATTTCCGAGAAAATGTCAAGAAATGAAGCTGTGAAAGAAGAAGCAGATGTTATGCTTTAGGAGGAGTATTTCGCAGGGTCTCTTGTGAATAGAGGATGAACAATGTAGTATATATAGCAATACTGGAGTATAGCAATAATGGAGTGTGAGACTTAAGGAATGAATATTAAAATGTTTCTGACAAGGGAATTTTATAATTGAACTTTAATTTATATGAGCCACTAAGCAAATTTCGAGCTGTACAGTTTTTTTATTAATTTAATTACCAGAGTCAATGAGTCCCTTTATTTATAATTCCCTTCTCTTCTTATTTTGCTAGAACACATTTTTAAATCGGGATAATCACAAAGAGGTTCCTCATAAGGTAATTAGTTACATTCAGGTTGCAAGAATAATCAAATTACATTTGAAATCTCATTAGGCTTAACTGATATTAAATGACTTTTTATTGAATTGTTAATATTAGAATTGTCAATGGAAACTAAATTTTTCAAGAGGCACTCTAGGAAAAGGTATTTATAACTCAATGCCAAGTCATTTATTAAATTCAAGTCTCTTGGGACTTCAATGTAATTTGATGATATTTTAGGACCAGAATGAAATAAATTGTTTTATGAAGAACCTCATTGTGATTATCCATTTCAAATTTAAAAACGCTAGGGCTCTCCACTGTCTCACTTTCTCTTCATCTACATTGTGTTAGCCAATTAAAATAAATATTTATTCTGATAAAAATGATTATAAATATTTATTACTTATCACAATAGAAGCTTGTCAACTCTTGCCAGATCTCTTTCACATGAATGGATTCTTAAATTTACGAATATTAATTAAATTGATGCCCCATTCAGTTCTCAACAGTTTCATAGCTATGTCAGCCTTCGAGCAACTATTTCGTGCTTACAATTCTTCAACATAGCTTCATAGCTATCTTCCCTACTTGTTTTTCTTACTAGCATTGTTCATCTTCTTTTTCTTGCAGGCGTGGAACTCGATGATGAAGCCATGACTTGCCTTCTCCGTCTTCACCTAGCCTTACTTGTCCATGTCGCTTTCCAAAACCTACACCCAGCTTCTTGAACGCTAAGAAGGATGATGATCAATCTAGGTTATGGTTTTTTATAGAGGGAGAATTTTAATTTCAAAAGAATGGTGAACTGTAAATGAGACAAATTAAATTCCCCAACAGCCATATGTTCAATTGGATGCCTCATGTCAGCCTTCCTTTTGCCACATTATCACAGATTAAGCAGAGTTACGTTCATGGGAAATAACAAAAATCTCATTGTTGTGATTCTTTAATAAAAGTTGAATATCATTGTTAAACTTCAAAATAGTTATATATTATTGTTGATCATGTGGCAATTATGCATAAAAAATGCATTTTCGTCCTTAAAACAATAATACAAATTAAATCCTTATTTATGGATAGGTGTGAATGAGATTGAGATTATGTGGATAAAGAAATAATAAAAAATGAGTAAAAAAATGTAAGAGAAATATGCTATTACTACTACTTCGGGTTAAAAATGAAAAAAAAAAATATTAAATGTTCACACAACTTCAAAGTAAAGCTCAGAAATAAGGAATAAATTCATTGAAAATAAATAAAGAAATATTTTTTTTATAATAAAGATTAGAGTGAGTTCATATTTTGAACTCACAATAACTGATATACTCCCTCCGTTCCTAAATATAAGAGCACTTTGACTTTTTTGGAGAATCCTAAGAAAGCAAAATATGGTAATTAAAAATTGATTTTCCCAAATTTTTTCACTAAACTAGTTTATTTGACTTATTAACTTACATATGATCTAATAATATTTAAAATATGCTATGATTAGATTGTTCATTTTGCTTTCTTAGGATTCTCCAAAAAAAGTCAAAGTGCTCTTATATTTAGGAACGGAGGGAGTATATCTTATATTACTACCTATGTTTTTAAGAGGTTAAAAATGTTGTGCATTTTAAAATCTTTCAGGCAATGTCGCAATGCAACACTTTCATAAACAATTTTCTACTATTTTCCACAAATGCGTTCCATCTTTTTCTACTCTTTTTCTTTAATTTTTCCTCCTTTTTTGCTTTAAATATCCTTATTTTGCTATCCAAAATATGCATGATCATGCCAATTAATAATTCGACAAATATATTCTAATGAACATTATATTTTTCTCCCAAACGATCTTAAAATACTCTTGACTTGCATTAATAATTCGACAAATATATTCTAAATATGCTCTAAAGAAATGACAAAATGAGGAGTCACAGTTTTTTTTAACTGAAGAGGAGTTACAGTTGGAAGAAATAGAAATTGTTTTTCTGCCGAACTTTAAAGAATTGTTTTTAGTTAATAAAGTATGAATATTGCTGAATTCATTATTATAATGATTTAGACTTGAAATAAGTTCAAAACAAATTGTTGTCAACTTTTATATTCAATTCAGAAAATGAGAGAAATATATCTTTTGAATTTTAAAATCTCATATAGATAATCTTTAGTTGTTGATAATGTTATTGAATTAGTTAATATTTTTTTTATTGATTATGAAATGCCTTTTGTTATATACTTACATGGCATTGAATTAGTTAATATTGTTACTAATTAAGACTATAAAATTTATAGGTATTTTTTCTGTCGTTTTCCTGATATATTTCAACTAGTAAATCGTACTCTATATTTTAATAATTTTTTTTCGAAAAATCTCATACAAATTCATAATGCAGGTAGGATGTGTCACAACTTTATTTTGACAAAAAAGTCACTTATGCGGTCATTAACTTCTCGCCAGAAGTGTTGAATGATGCAATAAGGAAACTTATAATTGACAACTAATCAAAGCAAATGGTAGCAATAAAAAATGACGCAGTGTGATAATGCAGTACGGGAAACACGGCAAGTCAAAATAAGAGGTAGCTTAATGTGAAGCCATCATTTTAAATTCATTTTTTTGATGCCTGTCATCATAGTAGTATATATTGAACTTTGACTTTCAAGCCAGATGTAGCATTGAATATTGGAATGAAACTTAAAAGTTATTATTGAATTTGATGTTTAAACTAATAAATCATTTTGTTGGCATTAGGACAACTAAAACTCAATCTTTTTATTATAATGTTTGGAAGGAGTGATCACAAAATTTAGGGTCATCTAAATAATTTTATTTTTAATTATTACTTTTTTTGAATTAAATTCGTAATAGCTTTAACTTTTTTAATGATATGATATCATGGTGTTACTCTTAGTCACGATAGAATGTTTAAAGAAATATTCAGGTCCCAAAAAAAAAAGAGATCACTTGTATCAATTAGCCGGTTAATGCCCGGGGGGCGTAGCTTGATGGTCTGAAGTGGATCCTCAAGGTGTGGATCCCGCCATTTAGCCCAAAGGTGCCAAGTTCGAACCCCGGGAAGTCAGTCACCCCGTTTACGAGAATCCCGGCTGGCAACTTCAGATTAGTCGGTTCCCGAAGGGGGCCGGATACTGAAGGCTTTAAGCAAAAAAAAAAAATTAGCCGGTTAATATTAAGAAAATGGTGCCATTCTCATTCCGAGCAAATTAAAATAATCAACCAATTGATTATCTTTAAATGATATGATATTACATTTTGTTTTTAATTTAAAATATACTGAAATGGGAATAGCTAAACACAAGTTGTGTGTTTGATCAAAAACACAAGTTGTGTCAATTTGTTGATCGCTTAACATTAAAAACCGGCGCCATTATTGGGAAAGGTTTTAATATTGGCCATCAATCTAAGGACTAATAATGCATGAAAGGAAAGAGATTAATGTTTATTGCACACGGCAATTTAGCATAGTTGACATTTAGTTAGAGTATATGTTTAGTTTTCTAATTGGCACTAGGTCTGGTCTGTCTTAGCTTGATCATAAATAGGTCTGACCTATGGTGTAGTTGACTGGCTTGATCCTAACTTGTGACATATAGTAAGCCCTTTTTTAGAGGCTTGAGTCTGACTTGAAGCCTTTTATCAATATACCACTAAATAAGTGTAAAATAAGCTTATAACTCAAAAAATCTTAAAGTACATTTTTTATAAAGTAATACTATGATATACAGTAATGTAAGAACTATCATGTTTAACAAAAGAGACTTCAAAAAAGTAGTCTAGGTCTAGGCTTATGGCCTGCTATAGGCCTGGGCATGGACAGACCTATAATAGGTCAAACTTAAGGCCTCTGTTATGGGTCTGACTTGTTTCCACCCTTAATTGGTACATATCATTTTAGAATACATAGTTGACAATTTGCTATAGTATATGTTTAGTTGTCTAATTTAACTTAAAGTTTCAGTTTATGGAACTTTTTTTCCTAACAGGTTAATCCTAAGTTCCTAACATCATTTCTCTCTTCTTCTTTTTGTCAAATAGCATATAAAAGATTTACAAAAATAACATTCAAATAACAATATTAGAACCTTAAAAATAATATAACACTAAATATAGGTACGAGGGGAATGCCGATGCCAAGAACCCTACCGTTTTCATCATTCCTCCATTTAAGTATATAGGTAGGAAAAGACAATTACTGTCAAAAAAGCCAAGCGTTTGTTTTAAGAATCATCAAATGATTTACACTACCTCTTATTGACAATGAACCAACCAATTTTGTTTGGAAAAATCTTCATGAGAAAATCTCATAAAACAAAAGCACACACAGAAACCAACACAAAAGATGAAAATTGGGTAGAATAACTTCTAATTATCGTCTAAACTCTTAAATTAATTTATTTTTGGAGGAACAGTCCACCGAACCATAAAAAAACTAAAAGAAACATGAAAAATAAAAGTAGACCAATGGAAAATACATACGTCTCTTTCCGTGACTGGAACCGATTGAGGAGAGAGACCTCATAAGAAAAAAATCACACAAAAACGAAAGAAGAGCTCCCAAGTCCCACCACCCAAAAAATTAGAGAGAAATGAGTGAGGAGAGAGCCGATCAACCTTAGATCATACATCATTATCTTCTAATTTAGATATATCAATGTAAATGATTCTTGTAAAATTAAATGATGAAAGGTATACAAAATTTCTCTATGGAATACTGGGAGCAATCTAAGAGTGAACTTTTATGGAGTGCAAAAATAATAGATATCCATGAAACTGTATCTCGCCCCTTACTTATTGTCTTGTATCTAGCATATCCACTTTTGCCTCCCTACTTTTGATGCTTTGACCTCCTAATTCATTATGCAATCTTATATATAACTCCAGTCTCATAACTGCGTTCACTTTAAGAAGTTGGATGTGTCATGAACACGATCGGCGTACAATTATGTAAAAATAAGCATATAGGAGGTGGATTTGTATGTGCTTCTAATCTACCATCCTTTCTCACAAGCAATCTGAAAGACACCGACTTTGAGGGTTCAAATGCAATTATCCTTTATAACTATAATAAGTTATTACTATTATTCATTCAAATTTAATTAAACCTCCAAATTAAAGGTGTTTCCTGGAGCTGGAAGTAACTCATTAGGCTGCCATGAGAAATTCCTTAGCGGGCCAGCTCCTTAAGTTTGTTTTGCCCGAAAGACCTATCCACAAAGTTTATCGTAGTTCCATTGTGGGTCAATCAAATAAAAAGGCTTTGAAAAAAGGCCACAATCCACAAGTCCAGCCCATTATACCTTTTAAGAATATTATATGAATTATTTAACCTTTTCACTGGAGTTATTTAACCTTTTAATCCATCTACTTGTGCGCATTATATTTATATATCAGTATATTTTCTCTGCTAATTCATAAATCTTTAGTTGTACTTGCTTCCATCTTAGCATATGGTACTATGTAAGTGATGATAATAACAGATCACAATTCATATTATTATAAAAGTCACTAATCTAGAAGGGAATTGAAAAATATATACTCATTCTCTCTGTTACCCTTTTTGATAGCTTATAACCCTTAAAAGCTGAAGTTTGAGGCAGAAAAATCATATATTTTTCAAAAGCTATTTCCTTTTCTACTTTTTCAAAATCAATCCTCCGAAATCAGTTTTATCAACATACACTTGTTCAACAAAATTCTGGAGTATACATATCCCACAATAAGGAGTTCTTCGTCAAGAATTCCCCATAACCAACTTCCCTTTACTCCTCTAAGACATACTGTAGCCTCACAGTTCCAAATCAAAGCCATGCATCAAGTTCTTTAGATGAAGAAAGTAATTAAGAAACAATAAGCTACCATTGTAACCCTTTGAACATCAACAGATAATCTAAATTATTGGCATCCAATTCAAGAATCACTTTCTTGAATACAAGATACCAAACTTATTGTAACCCTTTGAACATTACCCACTCTTCTGCTTCAAGAGTATTATATCGAAAAAGATCTTCGAACATTAGCTCAAGCTCTTGAGCTTGAGCTAAACCAGCTAACCAACATTCTCTAATTTATTATCATCTTTAATAGTAATATAATTAACCCCACACGACTTTAAGTTCTCACTAGTCATGGCTTCATCCACATTTAATTAAGGGAAAATATGCAAATCTAATGCTAAATTTTACCCATAAGAGTGTTTCTAATATTTAAGTTTCACGAGATGTACCAATGATACTCATTTATTGAACATGGAGCAAATATAATATTGTTGGTAAATTTAGATGATTTCCATTAAAACTTTATTATCATGAAGTCCCTATAAATCATCTAATTATTACCATGTCCCAAGATACTTGAGGTAGTAAAATTTAATTAAGAACAAACTAAAACACCCTTGATTACTAGTCTGATGTAGGAATTAAAGACATTGTAGTCTTTTCTCAATTAAATCTAATCACCATCTCAAGTATCTTGGGACATAGTAATAATCAAATGATGATTTTTAGAGATCTCATATTGGCCAGTATTGTTCAGCCCATATCGTCCTCCAGATAAGTCCAAAATTTGCGAAACGAATTCCCCTGGATACTCACCATCATTGCCAATGGGCCTACAAATTTTTAGGCGAATCCGATTTCATTTGGCCCTAGGAACTCGTAATTTACCTCGATTTGGGCCGAATTTGGCAAACCCGAAATAGATGGTTACCACTAGTACATCTCACAAAACTTAAGTATTAAAAATGCTCATAAGGGTAAAGTTTAGTATCGGATTTACACATTTACCCTTTAATCAAACCTAACCACTACAATTGAGGGGGCTTCTAGCTAGGAAGAGAGTTACCGTAAGTAGCAGGGTTAACATTCTTGTTACACACGATGCATTCATGTTAAACGGTATACATCTATTGGAAGCCTTTGAGTCATACATGCAAGTCTTTCACTATATATTTTGTGTATCCGGTTGGGCATTGGAGTAAAAGCTTGCTTCGAATAATATATCTTGAACGGGCAAAATAATTTTGAACTAGCTAATAATATATAAGAGGAAAACTGCTCCTAGCACTTAATATAAGAATCAGTAACCATTAGTGTCGATGATATAAAAAGGGGCTGGTTCATGAGAAATTAATGTTAGAATCTCTGACTGATGAAGAGGTGTTCATATGTATGTAGTGTATGATAATAACTTTGAACATAATTGCTTCACAGGGGTATACATGTTCTTAACAAAAAATAAATACAAGAATCAATACCAACAAAGATTACGCCTAGCTAACAGAAGTAGTATCGTATAATTCCTCACTTCGCCCAATGTTCGAAATGTCATCTGAAGAAGTATACAATTAAGTGAATGTAATGCTTGCAATGAATAAGATCATATTTACACTTACAGAACAATATAACAAATAGTTGGAGGTTCTTTTTTCGCCTAAATATGGGGATTAATCCTATTTATCTCTCATAAATTATCATCATTATTATTGTTTAAACTAATTTACTTTTTTTATTACATTTTGAACTAATTTACTACTCAAAGATAAAGGTATATATAATCATCTAATGTTAGTATGTTAAAAAAATGATTTCAATTAACTATTATATTTACACAGTACACACACACACCTTTATCTCAACGTAATTTCCAAAATCATTTAGGAAACTTAAAAATTGACAAGACAATTTGTTTTTTCAAACCAAGTTTAAACCCAAAATCATAGTTAAGAAAGAAGCAATGTATATGTGCCTACTAATGGCTAACATGATTTGGTCAAAGTCATTTTTTGTAAACCTCAATTTTGATAAAAACCAAGTTTGCCTACTTGTTATAACCAAAAACCTAACAAGCTTTAAGCAAAGAAATAAATTAACATAGCCATGCGTCATTTAGCAACATTTTCTTTTAACCTTACTTTCATAACTTTTTTTAGTGAACGCAACTGCTTCGTACTACAAGTTAATCCCAAAAGTCGGTGCAACTGTTTATTATTTTTTTTATTGAAAGTGCGATTGCTCTATTGTATTTATACTTGTAAGAGAAATACCTCTTCTCTACTCCATTCACGTGACGTTAAGAAATACTCCCTCCGTTCCTAAATATAAGACCTAGATAACTTTTTTTTGGAAAGATTAAGGTTGCGAAATAGGTTATTAAATGATGACATATTTGATATCTTTTTAGATTATCCATTAGTTTATAGGTAAAATAAACTAGTTTAAGAGAAAAAATTAGGTAAATCAATTTATAATTAACTTATTTTTTGCATTTTTTAGGATTTTTCAAAAAAGTCATCTAGGTCCTATATTTAAGAACGGAGGGAATAAGTTTTTTATTTTAAAAAAATTATTTGGTTCTGACCAAAAGAAATGATACGGTTTATGTTCTTCCGTCATTGCTTGTCGTTAAGTCGTCATCATAAAGCATCAAGTTGACTTAATTTTAATATTAATTAATGCTTGAAGTCAACTTATTAAATTTTATTTTTATTTTCTTTATACCACTATCTAGTCATACTAAAAGCCGACTAGTCTTGTTTGAGGGAATGTAAAACTACAATAAGTGTGTGTTTAGTAGAAAGAAAGAAAGTAAAGAATTAGAATTGGAAAGGGTAAGAAATGAAAAGTAGAGGTTATGATTAGAAAGTAAAGTTTGTGGGCCCCAGAAAAAGTGTGAGATTGAGAGAGAAAACTTGTGAGCCACATGATATATATAAATGACCATATTACCCCTTAATTTTTCAATTATTTACATGTTACAAAACTTAAGTAAACTTGACTACTTCTTAGTAATTACTACAAACTTAAAACAATTGATTGAATTCGAGTTATCATATCTAGTTGCTCCTAACATTAATGATATAGGTTGGCTGTAAATATTTTTTGTGAGTGATGATAATAATTTATTCATTGAACTATTTGATTTTTTAACTGAATTTAATTATTTGATCAAAGTCAACAAATATGGAGTGGCTATGTCACATGAGTGATCACTTTGACAAATGTGAAAGGGACCTCACCATGTTAAAGATACCGGTTTATATATCACTTTAGCGAGTTTCATGGTCTTTAAAGTTTAAATTAAAGCATTGTGCCGACATTATTTCAATAAAAAAGCTTTTAAAATTTCAGTAATTAATGGAAGTATAGGCTTTTATTCGTTCATTATATTCTTTCGCATCCATCATCATCCATAAAAAAAACACTCATACATCCATGTTTTTCTATCTGTATTTGATACTATTACATAAACACATGCGAGTGGGGATTAAATTAAATCCATGAGATTAATTTGGGACAAAATGTTGACATGGTAAATTCATGTTGGGCTAAAGTGTAACAAATTTTTTCGTTGTTGAGAATAATATATCTAATAAATTTGAATATGCATAGAGTACATGCAAATTTCTTACACAAATCCTATGGAAAAGGCACACTTAATTTACGAATTTCTATACTTTAAATTATTCTTTTAATCTGTTTCAAATTAATTTTGTTACATTGATGGATCTATTATCTGTCATAGGACTTGCCCTTTATCAGTAATTCTCTCAGCGCCTCCCTTCATATGTATTTGATAATCGGATTGCCCTAAATCTAGATAACGTACGGCTTAAATAATTTAATGAAATGACATTGTAAAAATTAAGAACATCTTATCTCTTTCCTTCTAAGATTGGAAAAATATGGAACTCTAATGAATTAGTAGCTCGGGAATCGAAATACCTTGAAAGTAAAGTAACAAATCAAAGATTATTTGCTCGTGTTTTCTGGAATCTTTGGAAAGCCAGATGCAAGTCAATCTACCCTGAGGACTTTGCTCCCTGATCGCATGAGACATAGCCTTTATTTAACACACGTAACATTTAATTTTCTTAATAACGGTGATGGACACTTTTACTCCAGTTTTAAAATTTGATCAATAATTTTGCTCCAAAAAATTTTACATGAGTATTTTTACACCTTCATGACAATTACATGCATGTACATTTTATCACTTAAACCCATATATATCATATCCTACCATCAACTCTTTAGATGTATGTGTTCTATTAAAAGCTTCATAACCATTTCTTAAAAATGCAATCTTAAAATAGGGCGTGGATTTCCTTAAATTATAGTATGTGTTAATGTATACTTTCTCAATTTCTTATAAAAATATATAGATTTACATATACATAGAATCACACTTCTATGTTTGGCCAAAAAAAAAAGAATCACACTTCTATGGCTCTATCTTGAGAAAAAGAACTATAGTTTTTTTATTCAATTTTTTTATTCACAAAAGAACTATAGTTTTTAATTACTCTTAAGAAAAATAAGAGATTTTGGCCCTCATTCCATGATTTGTTTACATTTCGGCCTCCAGTTTAATCAAATCCTGGATTGGTTACTGTGTGGTGGAAGGGCTTTCCTCTCCAAATTTCAATCCAAACCCTTTCCTTCCACTCCAAAACACTTAACCAAACGTAAGGTAAGACAAGGGAGCGTGTGAAAACTTATCTTGCCAAACATAGATCACGATTATTCGTTAAACATTATGCTAACTGAATTGCAAACCAATAACCACCAGTGTTAGCTAGGTCTAATAAAAGAAATTAATCTTTTATAGTGCTAGGAGCTGACTAACCCAATCTGTACTGTGCGACTGATGAGCCACAGTTATTGGAACACCTCATTATCTTCAAATAATTATAATTGATGTATACTCATGGCCTAAACATGAAAATTTTAGTTCAACTAAAACAATCCCTTACTATCAATTAATTCAAGGATCGAATAATCAGAATTTAAATTTAAATTTAAAAATGTGCCCATATTTAATGACAGACAATTTACAAGAACATAATAACTCCCAGCTCGAGGATTCTTTTCAGTAAAAAAAAAAAAGAGTTGGAGGATTTTGAAAAAATTAATTTGAGGTCCCTCACAAGGGACTTAATACTAGAAAAGTCCCAAAAGTTGAAAAAATTAATGTAGGGTCCCAAGGGACCTCACTTTAATATACTTGAAAAGTAAAAAGACAGTTTTGCCCCTCCATTCTTCTTCTTTCCCACTCCTCCATTCTCTCTCTTCTCCCTCCTCCTCTTTCTTCTTCCCCACTCCTCCTCCCTTCCCCTGCCGCCGCCGCATCCTGACCACCGCCTTCACCGGCCGGAGAGGAAGAAGGGAGCGCGGCGGTCATTGGCGCCGTGGGGGACGGGCTGGAGGGGGAGGGCGGAGAAGCAGGAGGAGCTTTGGAAATGGTGGTGATGGTTGGCAGCTTCGGAGGAGTATTTTTTGGGTGTGGCCGGTGAAGGCGGTGGTCGGGATGTGGCGGCGGCGGGGGAGGGGAGGAGGAGTGGGGAAGAATAAGGAGGAGGGAGAAGAGAGAGAATGGAGGAGTGAGGATCGGAAGAAGGAGAATGGAGGGGCAAAATTGTCTTTTCACTTTTCAAGTATATTAAAGTGAGGTCCCTTGGGATCCTACATTAATTTTTTCAAATTTTGGGACTTTTCTAATATTAAGTCCCTTGTGGGGGACCTCAAATTAATTTTCCGGAGGATGGATTTTTGTCTTTAAGAGAGAAAATAAAAAGTTTGTTGCACTGAGATAATGTGGGTCTTGTGTCCAGCACAAGCAGTGCTTTGAGAAGAGAGCAGAAAGTCAACCAAGACACCAAAACGTTGACTGTTCATTTGTAACGTAGACGTGAAATATGCTTCGCGGCATCACGTTGGGTTGAGGACCGTACAATAAACGCTATTACCAGCTTCTTAATATTTCGGTTTCACTTAATTTGAATCCTATAAAAGTGGAACTATTCATTAATCAAGTCCTTAGGGTCCTTACTCATCTTAACTATGTTTATACAGTTATATTAGTACTATATACCTTAACTTTCTTATATTCCGAATTCTTGGATCTCCCACTTTTTGCTCTTTTTTGTTTTTTTTAAATCTTGGCACATGCTCTGCTTTGCAGATCACTGCAATACTGTAATTTGATGATAAGTTATTGTAAGATGCTTGGTATCAACTAACAACAAAGGAAAATGATTTTCTAGTAAAAAACAAAGGAAAATAATTTCATATTGCCAATTACTGTCCTGTCATTACAATATATAGGAGATTGGTTTTTGTTTCAACTTTCAAGTACAACTGTGATCGCTAACCTGATAAGCTATAATATCATTCATAGTGCTCGCGTCTGTTTCAAAAATTTTAGTTAATTCATTCAAAAATTTTAGCCAGAAGTAGAAAACTAAGTAAATTGCGTTTCGTGACATGTGTATCAAAAACTTCAAATTCAATGGCATTTTTAGTTATATTTGCGTTCAATATGGAATTAGAGATTTATCAATAGCCTAATAGTAAAATGCATTTTTATCTTTTAGAAAAAAAAAGCAAATCAGGATTGTAATGTCCAAACATGTACGATTCCATATAGAATTAATGACTTACAACATATTTTAGGAATGTTATAGGACTTTAAATTTCATTAACAATGTCTTAAAGATTTTATTTTAAATTGTCTTTCCAATTTTATTAGTACTACACAACTACACTTCTGTAATAATTTCTTCATTCCTAAATATAAAATCTATTTCACAATTTTAAATATAAGGTAGTTTCGGCAAAAATAAAAGGAGATAATGTAACTTAGTATGCTACTCAATCATAATGTAGTTTGTGTATTATTATATTTATATATTAACTTATAATTTGAATAAACTAGCTTAAAGAAGTAAAACAATTTATATTTAACATATTCTTGTGAGTCACCAAAAAAAAAAACCAAATCCTATATTAAGTAAAGATAATGAAAAAAATCTACACAAAAATTCAAAAATCGTATCTACATATTAAAACTTAATGACATGACTATTTTGGGTCAATGGTTTTATTTTGTGGAGGATATGTTGTTGCTCAAAACTATTTTTATCTGAAAATATTTTTGGTAAGTGCAACTTTGCCTTGTAATTATAAAATGTATCAATTATGTCATTTACTATTAAAATATAATATTATTACGTTTTGAAGCTTTAGAGAAATTATGAAAAATAAAAATTTTAAGACAAAATACATCAGAGCGAAAATTTCTGAAATAATACAAACCTTTAACCCTAATTGATAGCAAAACATAGTTTCTCTCCCTCCTTCATAAAAGAAACTAGAGGAGTAACATTTATTTATATATTCTTTTCATTCCTCACTAAATATTATTACCTCCTGTCTTAAATATAAGATTTAGTTGACTTTTTTTTTGGAGAGATTAAGGTTGCAAAATAGGTTATTAAATCATTACATATTTGATATCTGTTTAGATTATCCATTAGTTTATAGGTAAAATGAACTAGTCTAAGAGAAAAAATTAGGTAAATCAATTTATAATTAATTTATTTTGCTTTTTTGGATTTTTTTTAAAAGTCAACTAGATCTTATATTTAGGACCGGAGGGAGTATTTGCTAATTTCAATAATTAAAAAATACCATAAAGTTTGATTAAATTGACCTTATACAAATCCATCGTAAAACAATATGGTAAAGTTTGTTACATTGGGTTTATACAATAACATCAATACTTTGCCATCCAACTAACATCCAAACATAACGAAAAATTGCATGCCTTCGCATATATAAAATTATAATTTCGTTAGCCTAATCAACCCCTATCACACATACATAAACAAACCTCAACAAACAAAAAACCATATCTTCACGTCCAAATCATTAACCCCACCACTTTCCATGGCCAAGAACCACGTCGAGGCCTAAAACCAGAACAAGAAGAATTCTGCATAGCTTCAAAATATTCTTCAATGGCCGACGTGGTGATTTCAAACAACACCATCAATCTCAACACAACAAAGAACAATAACCAAAACAAAGCCAACAATCTCTTACTCGACCGATTCGAGCTAGGAAAACTCCTAGGCCATGGGGCCTTTGCCAAGGTCTATTACGCTAAGAACATCAAAACCAACCAAAGTGTAGCCATCAAAATCATAGACAAAGAAAAAATACTCAAAAGTGGCCTAGTCACACACATTAAACGTGAAATCTCAATCCTTAGACGTGTTCGCCACCCCAACATTGTCCAACTTTACGAAGTCATGGCCACAAAAACAAAGATTTTCTTTGTAATGGAATACATCCGTGGTGGCGAATTATTCGATAAAGTCGCCAAAGGAAGATTAAAAGAAGAAATTGCACGTAAATATTTCCAACAATTGATCTCAGCCGTCGAATTCTGTCACGCTAGAGGTGTCTACCACCGTGATTTGAAGCCAGAAAATCTGTTGGTTGATGAAAATGGTGACCTTAAGGTCTCCGATTTCGGCCTTAGCGCCATGTCGGATCAAATTCGAAAAGATGGATTGTTTCATACATTTTGTGGCACGCCAGCATATGTTGCACCTGAAGTTTTAGCAAGAAATGGTTATGATGGAGCAAAGGTTGATGTTTGGTCATGTGGGGTAATTCTCTTTGTCTTATTGGCTGGTTATTTTCCATTCCATGACCAAAATATATTGGTCATGTATAAGAAAATTTACAGGGGAATTTTCCAATGTCCTAAATGGTTCTCACCAAGGGTAAAAACATTGTGTACTCGAATTCTTGACACAAATCCAGAAACCAGAATTTCTATCCCGGAAATCATGGAAAACAGGTGGTTCAAAAAGGGTTTTAAGCAAATCAAATTCTATCTTGAGGATGATAAGTTATGTACAAGTGTTGATGAGATTGAAAATCTGGAATCAAGCAGAGATTATGTGGAATCAATGTCAGAGTGTTCTGTTTCAGGCTCTGATTCAGATATGGAGATTAAGAGAAAAAATGGTTCTTTTCCTAGACCTGTGATTTTAAATGCATTTGATATAATATCATTTTCTGCAGGGTTTGATCTTTCAGGGTTATTTGAGGAGAAAGGGGATGATGCGAGGTTTGTGTCCGGTGCGTCGGTACCGGAGATTATATCGAAATTGGAGGAAATTGGGAAGTTGATGAGGTTCAAGGTGAGGAAGAGGGATTGTAGGGTGAGTTTGGAAGGGTGTAGGGAAGGTGTGAAGGGTTCTTTGACGATTGCGGCGGAGATATTCGAGCTTACGCCGTCGTTGGTGGTGGTGGAAGTGAAGAAGAAGGCAGGGGATAAGACTGAGTATGAACATTTTTGTGATTCTGAGTTGAAGCCTGGATTGCAGAATTTGGTGTTGAATTATGAATTAAGTTCTTCTTCTTGTTCATCTTTGGGAAGTTCTTCTGATGAAACTTCTTAATCTGTTATTAATTCTTAGAATTCTTCACATTACTTACCTCTTGGATGATAAATTCTCATTGTTCTTTCTCTGCTTTAGAATGTTAATATGTGGTAATTCCTTTTATCTTTTCTTGATTTAGAATGTTAATAGTTAGAGGAGTAGACAATGTTGTTGTATCTTTATGTATAAACTAGAATGTACAATAGAGTTTGAATAAAACTCATTCTTCTAGGTGTGTAGGGGAACAGATGTGTATCTAGTTGTGTTTATTTTTCTGCTGAACTTGGTGTATGACTTCCCATTTGCTTTTCTTGTTAGTTTCAAGAATAAGCAGATAAGAAATGTGGTTCCTTTTTATCAAAAAAAAAAAGAAATGTGGTTCCTTGCAAGTATTGTAATGTGGTTATGCCTATTCTTGGATCACTCCGATAATCTTTATCCTTTACTAGTGTATTGTCATAAGACGTTTTGATATTTCAATATGAGACTTCTCACTACCCAACCCAAAATGTATCCATATATAAATTATATTATATATATGACAGTATATTTTAAAAATATTTCTGTATATAATCAGATTACAATAGATTGATTTATAAGTCTTCTAAATCAATATAGAGAAAATTAAATGTTAAAGAGAGAAAATAAGGACATTATAATTAAGACAATTAGTATAGGACCCGCGCAATGCGCGGGTGTAAATAATATTTAGGAGAAATATTTCAGTAATTAGTTTATGTTAGTATAAGTACTATTTGGAAGAGAGAAATATTTAGGAGGGGTATAATAAAGACAATTTAAATAATATACATTTATTTTTGATTAAATGTATGAGAAGAACGCAGTCTTCAAAATCCCAAGAAAAATAGAAACTTTGATCGATTTGGGAAGAAAAGAAAAAATGCCATTGATTTCTTAGAGCATATTTTTTAGTGGGATCTCTCTGCATCCATCTTACCCATAACCACGATTAAAGTAAATGAAATCATGGGTGGACATGGCCGTTAAAATAGGCAAGTGATTTAAAAAAAAATAGGAGTCATGATAAAAATGGAAAATGATGGAGAGAAATGTTGATGAAAAGAACGTGCGTTTTAAAAGAATTGTAGTGGATGAATGAGATACATAGAACAGAATGAATGATAATATTTTGAAAAAGTCATATTGAAAAAAGGGGAATGGAAAATGGTTGTGATTAATATATTGAAAACTGGAAAAAAAATAACTAACCGAAAAGAAGGTGGGTTAGTGGGGTGGGGAGAGCAATTAAAAAAAGTAACTAACAGAAAAGAAGGTGGAGTGAGGATGGGGAAGAACAGTTTTTATGGAGGAAATATTTAAAAAAACGTGGGAAAAGAAGTTTAAGAATAGAGAAGAGAAGATGAAATAAAGAGGGACACTTGTCACTTAGTTAGACATGACAAATGTCAAATAGAGGAGCTGATAGTGGTCCTGTTATTAGATATAGATAGATAAAGTAACACCAAATGTCTTTATATTTTGGACCGGAAGTATAATCTATACTGTTTGCTTAAAAACGTACTCCCTACATTTTCAAATATAAGATTATTTTCCTCAATCGGATTAGATTAAAGATGTTAGTTAATTTAATTATTAGCACATGATATTACCAATTTACGCTAATCATATACATTTATTCTCACTCTCCCTCTCATTCTTGTTTATTATAGTTAAACATTGTTAGGATCAATTTGAGAAAAAGTTAGGAAAAATTAGAAAATGCTCTTATATTAGGAACAAATTTAAATTTAAAAGTGGTCTTATAATTAGAAACGAAGCCGAGTTATATTTAGTGATGTCTGTCTCATTATTATTGTTATCATTATTACTGTTGTTATTTCATTGCAGTCCATATTTTTGAGAAATCGAAGTGATTGGAATTACTTAAATTTTTATTTATTTAAAATACTATAAACAAATTATAGCACAATATTGAGTTCCGTGTATAGAGTCAAATGCTATAATCCCCATATATTATTCTGGTGCTCATATAAGGAATTTTTATAAATATTATTTTAGTCCAAATTATACGAAGTAAATAACTGTTTGTTGAAGCATTTTTTATATTATTTCAATTACGCCTTTATTTAAAATTTTTTTTGGAACAAATAAATAAGAACATTATATTCGTGGCTACTGGTTGGCTTGGCAGCTGTTTGGTAGAGAGAATCGTGAAAGAAGTTCATGTAAATGTGTGTGTGTGGGCGTGGGACACTACAAAAAACGGGGCCCATATCGGCGTTTTATAGGGTCTCGCATCGGCGGAATTTTCCGGCGGAATAGCGCTACGGCGTTTTGGCAAAACGCCTATAAATTTGCCGTCGAAATGCGGCATCTCGGCGTTTTGGAAAACGCCTATATGAGAAGCAAAACGCCGGTATGCGGAAATAATATTTTTTTATTTATGCACATAGGCGTTTTATAAAACGCCTATGTGCGGTATTAAATAATAATATTTCATACCGGCGTTTTGCAAAACGCCGGTATGTGTTTTCCAAAAAAAAATAAAAAACATTTTTCTTCCTGATTGTTTAAAACCAGGAAGAAAAATGTTCAAAAACATAAGGAATAATATGTTAATCTCAAAGTTACATACACATAAAGAATAATATATATAAACATAAGCAATAACAAGAGTAATTCATAAAACATGATACCCAAATATATAAAATCAAAACAACAAGCAATATGTAAAAGAAAAGCAATAAGATCATATCAACATTATAAAATCAAATATCACCAAAAAACACGAAATAAAAAACATCAGCAAAACTAGCCAAAAAAACAAAGCAACAACAACATTGAATGAGAGACGAAGAGAAGAAAATAGAAGAAAACGAGAAAATGAGCAACTTTACGGAAGGAGGGAGGTGCTATTTATAGGGAACGGAGGTGCGTACCGGCGTTTGGAAAACGCCCATATGCATTTTAATATTAAATAATGCATATAGGCGTTTTGCCAAACGCCTATATGCATTATTTACATTAAAATAATGCATATAGGCGTTTCAGTGAAACGCCTATATGCATTATTTTAATGTAAATAATGCATATAGGTGTTTCCTCAAAACGCCTGTATGCGATTAAATGTTATTTTAATAGCATATAGGCGTTTTGAGAAACGCCTATATGCATTTTAGTGCATTTAATATGCACTTAATGCGCAGATAGGCGTTTTTCAAAACGCCGATATGCGCATAAAGTGCATATTAAATGCACGTTATGCACCTAGGCGTTTCTCAAAACGCCTATGTGCGATTAAAATAATATTTAATCGCAGATAGGCGTTTTGAAGAAACGCCTATATGCGGTTTTCTGAATAAAAAAATAAAAAAAAACTGTCAGCCCCTCTTTTTTAAATTTAAAAACCATACCGGCGTTTGTTATACTCAAAACGCCGATATGGAAACGCGGGAAAAAAGACGGGAAGCGCGCGCCAAATTTATTGGCGTTTTCATATAGGTGCTTTGGGTAAAAACGCGGGTATGCGTCTCATATAGGCGTTTTGGACCAAAACGCCAGTAAGGTTGCGCCGGAATGACCCGTTTTTTTTGTAGTGGGAGTGAATTTTTATGATTTCTTTAAACATAAATGTTAATTTCTTATGCTTTTAACAAAGTTGTATTTCCATTTCTAAAATTTGATTTATACAATAAATATTAGTGGTCTCTCAATCTCCTCTACTTTAACTAGGATTTTATGCCCCTGTGACATGTCATGTGACGATATTAGGTCCTAAACTTTCTTCTTTCTTTTTCTTAAAAAAAAGCATTGCCCATCTTTTTGTGATGCAGCAAATTTTATAAGTTAGCGAAAAATTTCTTTTGTTAGAAACAATGTATCATCAAAATATAACAACCAATTTATATTAATTCTTAAAATTCTTTTCCAATACATAATTTCATACGTACCAAACCTAAGAAAAGAATCCCCACAAACATGCTATTTACATCAAGTTCAACAATGACTAGTAACAAAATTGAACGAAAATGGAGTGAAAATCTGGCAATAGAGAACTCACTATCATTCAAATAGAAGTGAAAGCTCATGCTTCATAACATTGTTCTTTTCGGATTTGTCAAAGACTTGAAATGGACTCCTTAAAATTCACGGAAACTCATTTTTGGGTCAATTATTTTTCCGACCACGAACTTCTCAAACTATTTCTGATCTCTTAGAATTTTCCACACTATACTTACCTCTAAGACAATGAATTCTCATTATTTTCCCCTCTGCTTTCGAATGTTAATACGTGTCATTTTTTGTTATCTTTTCTGCATTTGTGTTTTGTCAGCAGATTATTTAGTTCATTTTGATGCACAAACTACAAGTACAATAGAGCTTCAATAAAACTCATTCTTCAAATTGTGTACCGGAAACAAATGCGTATCTATCTAGGCGAGTCTATTTTTCTGCTGGGCCTTGTTATATGTAGCTTCATATTTACTCTTCTTTTTGGTTGAAAGGGAAAAAATATGAAATGTGGTTCCTTGCAAGGATTGTAGTGGGGTTTTGCTGGTATGGTTGGATTACTCCAATGATCTTTATCCTTTACAATGCTATTGCCACAAGTCAGAAGATATAATTCTATTTCAACATGACAGCATGAGACTTAGCTTGCCCAAAGCCTAAATGTATAAACATGTAGTTCACGAATCTAGGAATATTAATGAAAGCATATAAAATATTTAATGATATGCCATGCTCCCTCCTTTGTTCCTAAAGATAAGATCACTTTTACATTATAATTAATTCCCGGATATAAGATCACTTTCTAACTTTTCTCAATTTTTTGCAAAATTAACCTTAGTAATATTTATATATGATAATAAGTAAGAGAGGAGAGTAGAGATAATGTTTTATGGTTAAGATAAATTTTTTAATAACGTGTGTAAATAACTAGCTTAATTAATATTTTTAATCTAATCAAATTAGATAAAGTGATCTTATATTTAGGAATGGAGGGCGGAATACCCTATATCCATAATCTCAAAAATATATTCAGAATGTCAATTCACAAATAATAACTATATGATTAATTTTAACATACAATTAATATACTTTTAGTGCAATGACACCAAAGTAAAGGTGCAAATACCCCGCGAAAATTTACCAAAAGTTGTAGATCTCATGAAGTATTTTTAGCTGCAATTTTACCCTTGAAGTAAAATTTTGATACAATGTCCTATCTGTTAGATCTAATGATTAACGCTGGCTCCTATCTTTTATGTGGTAAATAAGGTTGGATTGTGGGCTCGCCGAGAAGCGACACGTAGAATGCGTAAATACACCCTAGAAGTTTCTGAAAAGTTGCAAATTCAACTTTAAAGTATTTTTAGGTTCAATTTTACACCGAAAATAAAATATTGGTGCAATTTCACCCCAAAGTTAATAGTCTAAATGGTCAAACGTTAGTTGATCTTATTATATTAATGTGAGATCCATGTCGATTGATTGTTTTTATAATTCTAAAATACAAACCACGAAGAGTGGTTGTTTTTGAGGTTTTATCTGCAAAAGTATATACAAAATGAACTGTGAAGATGGCCCCGCATTCATACAATTTCATTAGTTTCATTAATGAACTGTATAGATGGCCCCGCATTCATACAATTTCTTTAGTTTCATTTACATCCCATTCTTTAAATACAATCAACGAAAACATTTATTTCATTCCATCAACCATTTCGCACCAAAGCAACTTATCTAATTTATCTTGTCTTTTAGACATTTAATTTACTAGATAGTTATAATTAGACATTAGATCATTGTGAGAGGACTCGATGGTGCAACTATATTGCAATCCTTGGACTCAATGATTTTGCATTTAGCTCCAAGACGCGTAAATCATAGGTACAAGTTAAGACCAGAAAACAACACTTAGATCTTACATGGCTAAGTCTAAAGTTTAGGAAGATTGGGCCAAAAAGATTAATTTAAATTTCTGATGAAATTAGAGTTCAACCTTATATAGGATGTGCAGACATATTTAGATATGTTATGTTTAAAGTGATCTCGACGTATTCACCAATCACCATCCGAATCCACCGCCCAAAGAACAAAAATTAATGACAAATAGACCAACAAGGGAACGATTGGCTATATATATATATCAGTCATCGTTCTGCTTCGAGAAAAACGACTTATTTGACTAAAATTTAATATAATTTAGAAAATAAAACAATAAAACACAAATAATAATAAAATAAAACTATAATAATGAAAACACTTTACTATTTGAAATAATTTTAAAGGATTGACAAAAGAATAATACCTTCAAACTATAGTGATTTTTAAGGGTTAATTAGGTTAATACCATTTAATTTTTTAATTTAAATAGTTAGAATCTAAATATCATGTACAAAAAAGAAAGTATTAATAGAAAAGCCTTTTTCATCAACCTACAAACTCTATTAAAAATGGTTTTTGGTAAAAAAAAATATTCATACAATTATCTCACTGCTTTTCATAGCTAAGCTTATGCTAATACACTTAAATTCGTAGTATATTAAATTTATAGAGACATTTCAATTTTTAAGGATCATATTAGTGGTTTTCTCGATGATATTTTGATATGTGCGTTTAATCCCTTGCTTCCTTAGGATTAAATTATAGTCCCTGATTAATATAATTGAATACATTAATATTTTGATTCCATTAACCAAAAAAGTTCTTGTTCTCTCTTTATCCCTCCTACCATGGCAAGCGTCTAGTCCAATTGGCAGCAAAAACCTGATAACCTTCTATCCTGTGAGTTTGTTATTACACCATCACATGTTGCTTGACTTTCAAGGCATAACAGATTCATCAGAATTTAATCTAAACATAGCCTTTGTTTTCGTTGGAACTGATTGTGTTGTACAAAAGTTCCTATTTTCTTGTTACTCTTTCCATTAGTTGTATGTGAACATGAGCTTTGATGCTGCATTTTGTAGCACTCATAGAAGTAATTATTTTCCTCCAATTCAGTCTTTTGTATCATGCTGTCAAAACCTTCCAACAAAATTTCAGCTCAGCATAACACAATTCACATATTATGTCATTGTATTATCCAGTTATAAGAAAATTATACCCATTTCTCAAAATTTATAAATTGAACTCTTTCCATTCTAATTGTCCAAAATTTTCTCCATTTGAATAGTTTTGGAGTTCTGTTCCGTACTGGTTCTAATTGTTCTTGCGAAGCCTCAAGAAAAACAAAAATTCTATGATAATGTTTATGATAACTTTCTATGAATACATTTAATTTAAAGGAAAAAACTTATCTCAAGTACTTGACCTCAATTACATCCATTACCCAATAAGAATTTGACACATGTCCAACTAACCCCATACAAAACTAACACATGGAGGAGAGAGAATAGAAGGAGAAAGTGGTGTGGGTTAGTTGGACATGTGTCAAATTCTTATTGGCTTACTGGATGTAATTGAGGTCAAGTACTTGAGGTAAGTTTTTTCCTAATTTAAACTCAACAGAACTGTACAATATCATTATACGCAACCTCAGGGCAACAAAAGAAGAACAACACATACAAAGAGAGACAACCTTCACAACTTTGCAGAAAGTGATCCTGCAAAATGGAAGATCTCATATATTACAAAAACAGAACGGTTCATACCTTAACATTCTAAAAGTAAATTTAAAATATAAACCATAATTTCTGGTATGTGTGTGTGTAATGTTGCTGCTAAATCTTGCTGTTATTGCTCACCTCCTGGCCAAGCCCACACTATATCTTTCAATGATGGCTTTAAGTCCTGATCTCTAAAGTTTATGTACTCAAATGTATCACCTGAAGTTTTCTTCACCTCCACAACATGAAAATTTGATGTCACCTCAAAAATCTCTGCATCAATTCCAAGTTGTCCCTTCCTACCTATCTTGCTACTCTCCAATCTCACCAATCCATCTTTCTTTACAACCTTGAATTTTCTATCTGTCTCCGCTAATTCTTCCAGTTTCGACACAATCGTTGAGGCCGGCTTTTGAGTTGTGAATCTAGCATGCTTTCTCCTACACTTATCTTCCTCAAACAAACCAGATAGATCGAATCCCGAAGATAGTGATATTAAATGAAAAGCATTGAAGGCAGAGGGCTTTATTCTCATTGAGGATTCTTTGATTTCTTCTTCTATACTCAAAGATGATGATGAAGATGATGATGAAGGAAAATCAAGAACAGCCTGCACATTACTCATACAATCCAAAACCGGCGATTCGGATGGTTCGATCTGCTGATACCCAACTTTGAACCATTCATTTTCCATAATCATAGCAATACTTACTCTTGTTGTTGGATTTGGATCAAGAATTCTAGTAACAAGCTTTTTGGCTTGTGGTGAAAACCATCTAGGACACTTAAAATCTCCAGTACTAATCTTCCTATACATTTCAATCAAATTCTTATTATGAAATGGAAGAAAACCTGCAAGAAGAACAAACAAAATAACCCCACAAGACCAAACATCAGATTTAGCACCATCATAACCTTTTTTAGTAAGAACTTCAGGTGCAACATAAGCAGGTGTCCCACAAGTTGTAAACAAAAGCCCATCATTCTTTCTAGGCTCATGCAAAGCACTCAAACCAAAATCAGAAATCTTCAAGTCTCCATTTTCATCCAAGAGTAAATTCTCTGGCTTCAAGTCTCTATGATAAACCCCTCTACTATGACAAAAATCAACACCACAAATTAGCTGCTGAAAATACTTCCTTGCCAAATCCTCCTTCAACTTCCCTTTTGCCACTTTTGCAAAAAGTTCACCACCTTTTACATACTCCATGGAAAAGTATATTTTGTTCTTGCTTGCCATTACTTCATGTAGGTGAACAATGTTTGGATGCCTTACTATGTTCATGACAGATATCTCACGTTTGATTTGCTCGATCAAGCCGATTCGGAGAATCTTCTGTTTGTTGATTACCTTAATGGCCACACTTTGGTTTGTTTGTATGTTCTTTGCATAATAGACTTTGGCAAATGTTCCTTGGCCTAGTAAACGACCCACCTCATATTTTTGCATCAAAATTGTTCCTCTCTTCTCCTCTCTTTGTTCTGAATCCATTGAAGGAGAAGAAGGAACTTTGAGTTTGAAGGTTATTGAGATTTGGGGATGAAGAAGAAGAAGAAGGAAGAAGAAGAAATGAGTTAGGAGCCAAAGGTAACGGAATCACAGATTGTGAAGATGTCTGTTATTTTCTTTCTTCTATTTGTAGAAAATCAGTAGGTAGATGTTGTTATTAAGTTTGTTTTTTTACCTCTATTTTCTGGCTTATAATGTCGTTATTTTTTTTTTCAAAAATATCCAAACATCTTTACCTGTCAACGTGTAATATGAACTCATAACCAAATATACCTGTCAGAATCTATGCAAAATTACATAAACCCCCTAACATTATTTATGATATATTTACTTAAAAATAAATTTGTCCCTTCATTGAGCTATAATTTAGTTCTTTCAATTTTCAATTATAATTTTAATCAAATCTATAATTTTAACAGTTATTTCAAGAATTTTTGTTTTTTTTCCTTTTAGGATATTATATATTATTAAACTAAAATCAGAGTTTATGTAGTTATCTCATACATTAAGTAGCGTAGACACTCTTGTTTTACATTCCATGTCAAAATCAAATATGAATTTGAAATTTCAATCAAGCTATTAGCTATTATTATAGCTTTCCAATTTCAATATTATTTTTTTTTGTTAAATGTATGATTTCGTTATTATCATGTAATAAAAAAAAATAATAGGTCCAAAAATTTTACGCTCGTTGGCTCTCCGTAGCTTATTAGAGTTCAAATGTTCTCAAGCTCATAACTACAAAGAATGGATAAAATTATTTGAGTGTGCATAGTTAATTGTCATGATAAAATATTTTCAAAATTTGGCAAAAATGTTATTTTCTTATCAATAAATTAATTAACTCCGTCTCAAATAGTTTTACCATGTACCTAATATTTCATGGAATATAATTAAAACATGGAACACAAAAATTAATTCGGTCTCAAATAAAATATGATTGCTTCTTAAAAGAATATACTTATGCCGAATTCAACAACAAAAAATAAAACAATTATTATACATTTTTCTTGTCATATTTTATTTTTTTGATATTATTTCTAATACATCATTTTGAATCCATTAATAAGTACAAAAAAATTCAATGAAAATATTTCTAGTTTTCCTTAAAAATAAAATAACGAAAAATTGATATTTTCAATTAACATAAATTAAAAATCTACAAAAATAATGGTAGTGATATGTATAAAAAAAATAATGGTAGTGATGATCAATTCACAATAACTCCAACTCTTAAATTTGATAGTGACATATGTAAATGTTTGGTCCTGAAACTGCGTAACATCATATTCAGTTCCTGAGCTTTCTCCATCAATTCGAACGGTAGCCACCCAACCAATTAACAAACAAAAATAATTAATGTTCAATGCATACTCATACTGCTGTATAATGCAATCGGATTCAGAATTTTTTCTTTACAAAATGATTTTGATTTAAGCATCTTGGATCTTACCATAAATAAGACCTGATTATTGTCTTTTTATGTCGAGAAACTTTTAGAATAGTTATATTTAATAAACAATTCTGAAAAGTATATTAAGACTGATTAAAAACTAATACTCTTTATAATGCCATAAAATTATACTCCCTCCGGTCCCTAAAGTAAGAGCTAGCCGCCAAAAAAACGCTTCTTAAGAAAACATGTGAATGTTAGTTGGATGTCTGGAGTTAATGCTTCTTTTCCAAAATTGCCCATATTTATTAGGGTACTTTTAAGAGAGAGAAATACATAACCATTAATAAATATGAAAGAGAGTTAGGGGTAAAGTAGGAAAAATGCATTAAATGAGGAGAGAATGTGGAGTGAGCTCTTACATTAGAGACCAAAACCATTCAAATTTTGGGCTCTTACATTAGGGACCGGAGGTAGTACTATTATTATTTTTATGATTTTGTACACTGAATTTTTTAATTGGACCTAGAAAGAAAGCTCATTAGCACAAAGACGTCATGTGGTAGTCATATCATGTGACATACTCCGATTCGATTAAGGATATTAGTTGAGTTAGTTAAAAACAACAATATAACAACAACAAGGTTCGAAAAATCGGACTGGGCGTCCAACTGGGCAAACTACTGATTCAAGGGTTATTGGTTCAATCGTTGTTCAACCAGGTCAACCCTGAAATAATAAAATGATAATATTTAATCAAATATTAAAATATTCAAAAACTAAAAATAGTAAAAATGTAAAATACATCCAGAGTCAATATATCCAACTGTGGTTCAAAGTTGTCGCTTCTTCGTTTGCTACTCCGCTGTGACGAGACTGAGAGAGGTTCTGTTGTTTTGCGTTTTGGATTTGGGTGAGTGAGCGATTTTTTTAAAGGCTAGGGTGCAGTGAACCGGCCCGGGTCAAACAGTTTAGCTAGTTATGATCGGTTTTGGCAGGTCAAACTGGTCTAATGTCGGGCCAATGTCAAAGGCAGGTTAATGATCAGATCGGACCGGTCTGGCGCTGATTCAAGGTTCAACCGGGCAGTCCGATCTGGTTTTTTGAATATTGATTAACAATACACCTTAATCATCCACCTTTACCCTCACCCTTTTTCTTTTATTTATATATTATTGGGGAGCATTGATAAGGATAATTTGAGGAAAAGTTGATAAAAATTAAAAAAAAATCATATTTAGGATTAAATTTACCTACCGAAATAGGGTCTTATATTTAGGATTTGAGGGAAGTAGCAAGGAAGCTCCACAAATCAAGAAAACAATGAATTCCTACAATCTTTCGGTTTCGTCCATTATTACAAATATGTTGCTTGAGTTAATTAAAGCCATTACTTCCTCCACTACCCTATCATTTCTTTTCTTTTTTTTTTGATCGAACTACCCTATCATTTCCACAAAACAAGGAACGTACTGATCTGTGCACAAATGAGCCAATATATATAGGGATAACAATTAAGGCACTCAAGGGAGGAGGATCCATTAATAAAACACACTATGCCCTTATGTTAGAATGACTACTACTCGTGTAGTATTGACTCCGGCTCCTGTTGAATTCCCTAATCTTGTCATACTATAGCCTCTTGATTCCCGATTTCTATAGTAAAGCCTCCCGGCTTCTGTATTTTCTCTATTTCTTGGTCCTAATGTTGAAGTTACGGTGGTTGTTGACTCCCCTAATTCACTATTAATTAATAAAACTTAACCAATTTAATCCTTCTTTTTTTGGCCGGAAATTTAATCCTTTACAATCATAGTAAAACACGCATATTCATTTTCAGAAATATATTCCCCAATAAAAATATGTACACTCAGACATTACAATTTCTGTTTTTTCATTATTATTCAATAACATTTTGCTTATTTTGATGATGCTATTTTTATAAGAAAACAAATAGTTTTTGGTCTGAAGTAAAATATGTGAAAGCTAATTTGAAAACCAATATGATTAGCTGAGGCCGGGAATTGCAATAAAATGGGATTTTGTTTTTTACAAATTTCTGTTTGTCTTGCAAGAAAATGGATTACCGTATATCCTAATTAATTGACGTGGACCAGAAATAAGATTTGAGAGGTATTTTGCAATGAATGTAACCCAGTCTAGAGAGATTTTTAGGACCACAGCGGACCAACAGATTCTTGACATTTTAAAAGCGACATTGTTGCCACGGGGCTGAGAACGTCTGAACTATCAATTCACACGTACCACTCATTCATATTGAGACAATAAACGTTAAGAGGGGGAAACTCTGTTATGGTCTTTGATGGAGTAATATAACGGAAAATAGCAATGAACCTCTCGCCACTCATTGGTCCACCTTTAATGGTGCCATTAATAATGTGATTTTAAATTGGGGACATCTGTGAGATGACTCAACTTGAGTCCCTGAGCCCCTCCTATATGAACAACATTATTTAATTTAATACTCCCTCTAGTCTCTAATTTAAGAGTTAGCCACAAAAAAAAACGCTTATTAAGAAAACATGTGAATGTTAGTTGGATGTCTGGAGTTATTACTTCTTTTCCAATTTTGCCCATATTTATTATGATACTTTTAAGAGAGAGAAATATATAAACATTAATAAACATGAAAGAGAGTTGGGTAAAGTAGGAAAAAACACATTAAATGAGGAGAGAGTATGAGATGAGCTCTTATATTAGGGACCAAAACCATTCAAATTTTAGACTCTTATATTAGAGACCGGAGGGAGTATTTTTTATCAATTATATAAGATATTTACATCACAAAATCACAAATATTACACACACACACATGGAAAATCCCATAAAAAATCCTCACTATACAAAAGAACAAGAAAAAACCCAAATTTATATAAAGATAAGTCATCACCTAGAACTTGAATTGGAATTATAAAATATTGCACATACAATGACTTTGATGTCTAATTCACTTCTTATTAAAAATACTTTCATATGATTAAAAAATTCATGGTGCATGTTAACAACTTCATTATAGCCATCAACAAACTCTAAATAGCGGTATACAACTTTCATATTGATAGATTAGTGTGTTCCCTATGATTAACAACTCAACTCTGTCATTTTGATTAACAATACTTTCATAAGCATTAACAACATCAACATAATGATTAACAATACCTCTGAATCCTTATTTGTAAGTTTCAAATATATGAATATCTAAATTGTTGATGGCTATTCTCACCAAAAAAAAATTGTTGATGGCTATGATGAAATAGTTACGGTGTATCATGTATTTAATAAAATCTAATAGTTACTATATTGATAAGCAATACTTTGGCTTTGCTTGACATTGTAATGCATTTCCTTTTTTGGTGGCTTTTGTTAAGCCTCTATTATTTACACGCCTCTCTCATATGTTATTCCCTCATTTTGTCTGACATCTTTTAATTCGTTTTCTCTCACAATTCAATTATCGTTTTCATAAATATAGCTATATAAAAAAATTTCATCTATTACACATTCATTATTTTTATTTGTTTGACTATATATATATATATATATATATATATATATATATATATATATATATATATATATATATATATTGTTTGTAGTTCATTTAACCAACAATTTATTTTACATAATTTCATTAGTCATTGCTTATAAAGAGAATGAAGGGAGCACAAAGTGATAATTCGACAATAAAGATAACCAGCACAAAAAATTGTATCATTGGGATGGCTTTCTTGTGAAAAAGTTTAATATAACGGGGACCGAATTGTCTCCTCTTATTTTTTTGGGTGCGATCTTGAAATCTTCTTAATAATTGCTACATCTATATAGAAAAAGTGGCACTGAATTATTTTTCGGACGAAAACATTGAATGTATTTCAAACATGCATGTTTCTGTGTTTATGTATAATAGGTACGCGAATGTGACTTGTTAAACTAGCAATGAGTTAAAAAGGTGAACTCGTTATTATTTGTTAGAGGTTGAATATTTGTGCCCTGATGAAACAGATTCATAATATAAATTTTGAACACAAGTCACTTTCAACAATACTATATCAGAGTTTAACAAGAGTGATATTAACTCATTAAGCCTAATTTATTTTCTTCCATTTTTATTCTATTAACGAGGTTTGAAAGGAAAGAAGAATAAAAGTAAGAATAGCCGTTAGTTATGTATGAAAAGTTTGGAAAAATAAGTATTTTAAGCCCTAACCATATCATGAAACAATACATTATGACTAAAAATATATTTTAAAAGAGAGCTTATATTGTGGACCGTAGGAACATTTTAAGTGAGTTGAATCAAGGAAAAAATTCTGGCAAAAAAAAAAAAGAATCAAGGAAAAATTATAACAATTAAAGTAGGCCTCACAAATTAGAAATAAATAAAAAGTATTTACAAATTATTCATGTCATTTTTTAATATCAAATCTTTATGTTACAAATTAAATTCAAAGCTGCACCCTTATGTATCAAATGGAACCGATGAATGTGATTTTCATGCAGCAAGGCCTCTCTCTACTTCAACCCTTTACATTTCCTCTCTATTTAGCATCTCTTCCTTTATATTCTCTCTAGTCCTAAATATAAGATTTAGTTGACTTTTTTAGAAAATACTAAAAAAACACAATAAGTTAATTATAAATTGATTTACCTAATATTTTCCCTTAGACTAGTTTATTTTACCTAAACTAACATATAATCTAAAAAAATATCAAATATGTCATAATTTGATAACATATTTCGCAACCTTAATCTCTCCAAAAAAAAAATTATAGTCAACTAGGTTTAATAATTTACCGGAGGTAGTATTTGCTTTTAATGGTAAAAATATATTACAATTGGTAAAATACTATACAATCATGGGCAAAGGTGCAAAAATGATACTAAACTTTACCTAAAATTGCGTTTCTAATACTAAAGTTTCGCGATGTTCAAAAATAGTACCCAAGTTGGAGTTCAAGTGAACATATAGTATTTTAACTTGAGGAAAAATAAAATTTAGATATGAAAAACTCTTATGCCTCCATTAAATTTTATTCAACGAGGCAGAAATGTAGGCATAAGAGTCTTTTCATATCTAAATTTTATTTTTCTCAAGTGAAAATAATATATTTGCACTTGGGACCTAAGTTGATACTATTTTTGCACCTCGCGAAACTTTAATATTAAAAACACAATTTTGGGTAAAGTTTAATATCATTTCTGCATCTTCACCCTACAATCATTAATAATTAATAAATAGATAATAATATTTTCCAATTATATATAATAATATCCACTAATGAAAGTATATAAATGTAATGGTAGAGATTCTAAATAGGAAGAGAGTGGGAAGGCCCCTATGATCATGATGATGGGGTTTACAGATTTGTGGCTGGCTAAACTTACGTCAGTGGTGAAGGATGGCCTGAAACCAAGGATATATCATAGGTCCATTCATAAATGAACTCGTGCTTGTTCTTAGCTTGAAGCAAAACAATACTATGACGGTACATTGTTGGATGGATTTTGATATGAACACATGAATATTTTCCTCAACATTATTTCAATATTATATATTGCAATTTGCAAGTATGGTATTTTTCCAACTTATTTATAGAGGAGAGGAGACTTTGTGAAAATTATTTATCGTTCAATAATTTGCTCTCACTATCAACTTCATGTTTTTGTAGCCCCTCACCCCTCATACGACCCCTTTTATTTTTTCTACATAATGACAATAATATATCAAAACGAAAAGAAACTCATATATAGTACTCAAATTAAGCCTATATGAGAAAAAGATAATGATGACAAGGCAATACATTCCAGTCAGGAATTTATTGGTACCTCTATTTTCTGAAAAACGAGAAGAAAATCTAATCGATATTCGATTTATGAGTATCAAATGACCAAACTTTGAGAGTTTGACAATTTAATGTAGGCTGGGGTAAGTAAATAATGATTACATTTTAAAAAAAATATTAAATATAAATAGGAATGCAAGAAGGAAATCACCTGTACACGTGGAAACTGAATGTGCTCCCAAGATGACACGTAGTACCCATGAAGACATGAAATTGGATTCAGCTCTTACAGATGGATGGCATTGTCTGATCTCTTCGACGTTTACAAAAGCCAAACCCACAAAATAACAAAGGGTAAAACTAAATCATGCTAGTTTGGATGAATGACACGTAACCTAACGTTGGAAAAAGTTATGGAACAAATATAAGATAAGGTCGAATTGTAAATTACAATTTCTAGAGTTAACAATAACAACTTATTGACCTCACATAACAACTCGTGGGACCTCATTTTAACTATTTTCTTGCATGAGACCTCTAATTAATTCTCCCAGAAATTAATCTATCACAAAAGCTTAAGCTAGTTTGTTTGGTGAGGGGAAAAGAAAAGTGAGGAAAGTTGTGGTTTTTTTGATAATTATTTATTTATATCCTTATACCTACAAGTTTTCTCTTTCCATCTCACACTTTTCATGAGGCCCACAAACTTTACTTGCATTATTATCTTTACTTTTCACTTTCCACTTTTACCCTTTCACTTTCTATTTCTTTCTTTTCCCTTCTTACAATGAAATTGACCATAAGTCAATGTGATAAATTCAACCAATAGTTATATATCTTAATCAACGTAATTTATTCAATGTGGGACTTTTGCGTTATATATTTCATATTTACCCTACTATTTTTTTCTGATCTCTTTCTTTTATTGTTTGTTTTTTTTCTTTTTCTTTGTTTGAGTTTGTACTCCTTTTTTAGTCTCAGAGACTCTAGATATGTTTGGAATTGTATTCTTTTTTTAGTCTCAGCACTTACGTCAACTTGAGGTTGTACTCTTTTTGAGTTTGAGTTTGAGTTTTAGGGGACTGGTCGTCATGTCTACAATTTGTTTTTCTTTTTGCTAATTTGTCTTGTTTTTCTTTTTCTTTTCTTTCTTATATCTACGTTCAATTCTTTTTTACGTGGTACTTATATATATATATATATATATATATATATATATATATATATACACACACACACACACACATATATATAATACTCCCTCCGTTCCTAAATATAAGACCTAGATAACTTTTTTTTGGAAAGATTAAGGTTGCGAAATAGGTTATTAAATGATGACATATTTGATATCTTTTTAGATTATCCATTAGCTTATAGGTAAAATAAACTAGTTTAAGAGAAAAATTAGGTAAATCAATTTATAATTAACTTATTTTTTGCTTTTTTCAGGATTTTTCAAAAAAGTCATCTAGGTCCTATATTTAGGAACGGAGGGAGTACGTTGTTCACTGTAGTCAAAGATCCTCCTTTCAGTTCTGTGTGCGCTCTGTCGCGAATCTAGACCAGATATTCTTCAGAATTCATATTCGTCCACGGTTATAACTTAATTTTAGTGGATTTTGTCCTTCGATCAACTTATCTTCATTTATATATACAAACTAGCGGTATCTCTCCCGTGCGTTGCACGGGGTTTCCCGCGCTCCGCGCGGTTTTATTTAAAAATTAGCATTAACTAAAAAAACTATTATCTAACCTTTTAACCTTAGAAGGAAGAAAATTTCAATGACAATTTCTACTTTACATTACCAAATGGCCATTTTTCTGTAAGTTGTATTGAAAGTCGAAATTAAATCTAACTAAACATATCTTCCCTATGTGAAGAAACAAATCTTCTTTTTGTGTTCTATATCTACATGGAACAACTTCTAGTTTGCACGGGAAAGAAAGACATATAAAAAGACACAATAAAACATTTGCAGACATATATTAGGCCAAAAAGATTATCATAATGATGACACTAAAGATATAAATCTTTAAGGCAAATTCACAAAAAAAAATGTGACCCAAATAAATTAGCACAAGAAAGTAAAGAATACGTGGGCCAAATAAATAAATAATAAATATAATAAATAATAAATAATAAATAATAATAATAAATAATCGATATAATAATAAATATCAATAATAAATAATAAATATAATAATATAATAAATATATTAAATAATCAATAATTAAATAATTAAAAAATTTCCAAATAACAAATTTAGTTATTATATGATTTTTTCACCCGATATTTTAGCTAAAAAATTTGTCATATATTTTTTTAGTGAATATTTGTTGAAAAAAGGTAAAAGAAAATTTGTCATATATTTTTTAGTGCAAATTTGTTGGAAGACTCTTATATGATATATTGATGATGATGATGATGATGATGATGATGATGATGATCTTATATGATATATTGATATTCTTGTTTTGCATGCATAAACTAATGTTTTACATTAAAGTCATTTTTTTATAAAAAGTTGAGTCAAATCAAATTTTTTAGCACCCCAAAAATATAAGTAGATGCTTTTGGATGTTATGGATCAATCTTTTTCATTTTTTAACCGTTAATGGTTGTAATATATATAACTTATTAATCATAATAATGAACATAATCTTTCAATTAGTCCAAAAACAAACATAATCTTTCAATAGTAGGGTATAAGCCTTTGTAAATACAAGTAAAAAACAATTTATTTTAACTTGCAGTATCCAAAGTCATAACTCACAACATATTGAAAATTTTCATCATTCACCTGAACTAACTTCCCATCTGATCTTACATAAAAGAAAAGATTATGTGTAGACTATGCACTCTGGAATGAAGTGTATATTTATGGTTAAAGTTGGAAAAATAATATTTTTTTTATTCTATCATATCGCCTGATAATAACTAATGATTTTTCTAGATTATATTATAAAAAACAGGATCAATCAACATTTCCATCTAGTGTTGGAATTCGTGGCTTTTTCTCCCTTCTAACAAAATGTCTCATATGGAATCCGAACAAGATACTATACTACAAGAAATTTAGTAGTACACTATTGCCTTAGCTTATAACACTAAACCAAAACTTTCTGATAGCTTAAAAACTACTAAATTTTAAGAGTTAATTAAAGATGCAATATTGTTTTTTTATTGATTACTCCTATAAAACATGTTAAAACTGAGTAACATATAAATATAACAATAAAGTACGTGCGTCCGTATGACATTCTCTATCAACAAAAGATGGTTCATTTAACAAAATATTATTCGTCTCAATATCATAAAGTTTTGAATTCAGATTTCACTCACATGAGAACATTGTTCATCATCAAAAACACGTATATTTACTTTGGTAAGCGCCCTCTAATACATGTCATATCAAGAACCTAAGTGGAGCCTAGTCCACCTCAACCCAAGGGAAAAATATTTTTTTGAAAAATAGTTAGATTAAACAAGGATTTTGATTCCATGTTCATTTCATCACATTCTCACCACTACAATTATACACAAATAAATAAGCACATTGTGGGCCTTACATGGAGAGAGGTTATGAGACTACCGATGTTTATATTTTTCTATGTATTTTTGATAATGAGAAGGTGATGAACAATATAGATGATGAACACCGAATTACAACTCGATCAAACAATCAATCAATTTTTTAGTTAAAAAACAAAAAAGGAAAGTAAGAAAAGAGAGGAAGTTATACATGATGGATATTGCATTTGAACCTGTGGGGAATTGCAAAGCGTCAAACAGAACTGCTAACGCACTACTAGCCACATGCTGCGCGTAAGCCATGCATCCATACTCCACCTCTTCTCCTTCCTTCCGTGTCCTTCCCTCCTCTCTCCATCTGTTCTCATACTTAAACACACACACACTTTCATTCTCTTCCCCTTTTTATTTTAACTTTCTCACTCACTCTCCCTCACTCACTACATACACACTAACATTATTCTTCTTCTTCTTCAATAGTAACAAAAACATAATACAATAATGAAGTCTCATGTCCAAGATAGGTTCCATGACTTTTACCACACATGGCTTACCACCCTCCAACAAATCCTCCACCACCTTATCCACTACTCCAAGCTCCAAAACGATGTCGTCCAACTTCAGCATTTGGTCAACACAACTACTTCACATATTAAACAATACTACACTGTGAAATGGGCCGAGGCCCATGAAGATGTCCTCCCATTTTTCTCCCCTACATGGCTCACTCCTCTTGAGAATGCCTCCTCATGGATCACTGGCTGGAAGCCATCCTCTATATTTAGGCTCCTACAAGGTCTCAAGACCAATGTTGTAAAAACCGGACCAGAAGGCGAACCGGAAAAAGCTTCAGGTGATGGTTCAACATGGTCAAACCGCTCAAACCCAAACCGATGGTTGGACCGGATAACTGTTGATTCAAAATGTGAAGTGGTCGACGGTTGGACTGGTTCAACCGTCCGACTCGATCCGGTTCTTACAACACTGCTCAAGACGATGTCGTTTCACATGAGTGAAGAGCAAGTTAAGAAGATGGAGGAGCTGAGAGTGAGGGTGAGGATGGAGGAGGAGAAGGTGGAGAGGGAGATGGAGAGGCTGCAGGTGGCTATGGCGGATCATAAGGTGGTGGAGATCGCGAAGATATCGAGCCGGACGGCGGTGTCCGGCGAGGAGGAGGTGGCGGCGGTGAAGGGAGTGTTGGAGGGGTTGGAGAGGATGATGAAGGGGGCTGATTGTGTGAGGTTGAAGGCGTTGAAGGGTGTTTTGGACATTTTAACTCCTTTGCAGTGTGTGGAGTTTTTGGCTGCTTTTATTGCTTTGCAGCTTCGTTTGAGGCAATGGGGAAAGAAGGAGAAGATGTGCATGCTTCATGTTAGGACACATGTTGAATAATGAGTGAGGGAGAGTTATTGATTGAGTTAGGGACTAAGAATTGGTTAAATGTGTAGGTTTAATTTTGTTTGACTTGTTGAGTTGTTTTAATGTTAAGAGGACAAATATGTATTTATGGCATTTTATTTGTTTTCTTATATGCAACCCGGAGTAGTAAAGTGGGAATCATGTTTTTCTGTTTTCATCATTGTTTTGTTATTACGTTTTCTTGTGTTTTGGGAATGTCCGAATTTTTCATAGCCAGACTTAATTTTCTGTTATGATGAGAGTTTAAATCAGGGAGATTTCTTGGTTTGGGCGATGGGATGACAGTGGAATTTTCATTTAACTTTCTTTTGCCACGTTATAAATATATGGCACAATTTCTATAATTTAAGTGCCAAAACCTAGTTTATCGTGGGTTAAACTGACAGAAAATAGTGTCTGAATTTTAAATTTTAAGAGATGAGATTTTAAATGTTAAGTTTTTTTTATCAAAAGATTTTAAATCTTAAGTTGACATTAACCTAATTAGTAATTACTAACGAATACAAATTATCAAGATTTTGAAAATCATAGTATCTTTTTTATATGATTTCCCTATCCATTTCATAAATTTTGAGACATGACTTTTGAGTAAACTCCTGAACTAGTATTAGTGACTAGTGAGCAATGAGTTGGTTAAGTATCCGAACCACAAATTAAACATGTCACCCGACCTTTCTGGAATTAGATGTGCGTGGCTTGCTTACATCCGAGCTTCAATCAAATCAAACCAAAATTAAATGGGTGTGTTAAATGAGTTAATAAAATGGGTAAGAGGAAAATCACCAATCCTTTAACCTAGTTTTGATCCATCATTAAATTTCAAATTTTATTACAAAATTAAAAATTTTAGTGTTACATTCACATATTAAAGTGACATCCATAAGATTTACAATTATATACATCAATTTTTACAATATTATTTGTTGCATAAAAGAATTGAAATTAGATGACGTTGAGTCTTAAATGGGAAAGAATAACCTCACAACTGATATACGACAATAAATTGTATGGATTTCGAATTGAAATAGTATAATGAATTGCAATTACGAAGGCTTAAAAAAATTGTTTTCATGTAACTTAATAAAGGAAGATTTGAACAATAAAAATTGTAAGTATTGAGGAAAAGAGGAAAAGTGGAGAAAGGAGAAATCTTATATTAAAAATAAAAGAGGAGAGTTGTAGAAAGTCTTAAAAGAAATAAGATAAATGAAATGAAATAATGATTTATAAAAAAAGGAAAATGCACTCATCAGATTTGATTGAAAGCATAAAGGACCACATGATTATATGAAAACCCATGATATGAATTGAAGGTGATTGCAAGAGGAAGTAGTATAAATTTTTGAATGCAAAAGGGGAAGGAGGATGATGACGTTGCATCAAGAAGTAGTATAAATGGAAGTTACAAGTTTGATTAAATGAGTGGTTATGGTTAAAAAAGAAAATAAAACGCTTGGTATCAAACCTAATAAAATGAATAATTTAAGAATTAAATTCATATTGAAAAAATAAACACACACACAGTGAAATTCCTCCAAGAAGAATTAACATTGAGACTGTGAAATTCCTCCAAGAAGAATCTTCAAGACTTTCAAGAATTTTCAAGGCCAATAGGCTTTGATTATCACAAGATTTTGCAAGAACTAGTTTGGGATGGAGGTTAGAAAGAGCGAAGGAGGGAGTGATGGTGAGCTATCAGAGCAATTGGGAGAGAGAAATCAGGAGGGGATGCCTAAAAAAGGTTTAAATGTCTCTTTTAAGGATAAGTTGCTGCAAGTGGAGGGCTCAAGTTTCTCAGTTGATTCTCGTGGTTGTGGTGTGTTAGAGGATGCATGACGTGAATATCTAGATAACTTGAAAGGTTTCTTTGACGGGGAATCCTTAGATGGGGAAAATTCTGGTGGAAGGAGTGAAGAAGAGAATTCTTTGCCTACTTTGACATTTTCTAGGGAGCAATATGAAAGATGGTGTGCTCCTTGGCGAAAATCTTTGATTGTTAGATTGTTGGGGAAATCTATGTCTTTGTGGAATATGCAATCCAGACTTCTTAGGCTTTGGAAGACGAAGGAGAAATTCACTGTGCGAGATATTGGGAACGATTGCTTTGTGGTTTCTTTCTTGTGTGAAGAAGACATGGAATATGTGTATATGGAGGAGCCTTGGATGTTGGCCGATCACTATTTGGTGGTACAGAGATGACAACCAAATTTTGATCCTTTAGATGAGAATTATCATCGCAAGATAGCAGCATGGATTCATATTCCTGTCCTTCCTTTAGAATTTTTTAATGCAGAGAGCCTCCATATTATTGGAAATCTAGTGGGTAAAACTTTGAAGGTGGATTCTAGAACTTATCTTACTGAAAGAGGTAAGTTTGCTAGAATTTGCGTTGAATTGGATTTGGATAAGAAGCTTTGGCCAGCGATTCGTATTTTCGGGAAAGAACTTATAGTGGAATATGAAGGGTTGCATAAAATTTGCTTTTGTTGTGGTAAATATGGTCATTGTCGGGAGGTTTGTCCGGAGAAAGATTTGAGCATGACCTCTCGTGTCTTTGATAATAATGATGAGGTTAAACTTTCATCGCTTATGGAGGTAGTGAAGAATGAAAGTATAAAGGGGTTAGGAGGTCATTTGAATGAGGTGGAGAATCATTCGGAGCGCGTGTATGTGGAGGCAGGCGAAGGAGAGACTCACCAGTTGCAGAGGTTAGGGGAATGGAACTTAGTTAGAAAGTCAACGAGAAAGATGAGGAATGTTCAACCGAAAGATTCGAAGAAGAAGAGATCTGCGTCGATTGTTATGGATAGAGCGAAGATCATGGGTTCAGTTAGAAATTGGAGAGCTAATGATGGGGAGAATATTCCTATTTCTCAGCGAAGAAATAATTTGAAATCTGATGGCAATAATGGGCGTTTAAGGGAGTCAGTTATTGATTTACAAATGTTTGACTCTTCAACCACCAATCCCGTTAAAAATGCTCAAGGATTAAATGATAAAAAAGAGTGGGTCCCAAGATCATATAGTGAAAGAAAGGAGGAATGGAGGCATGTGTATAAGAGAAAATTATGTTCTTTGTCTTGTAAAAAGTTAAATTCAACATCTAATTCAGTGGTCACTAATGATATGAATGAGACCAAGAATGCTTTTGGAGTTTTAATAGATTTGGAGGAGGAATCGAATAATGAGGGAGAAAGATTCATGTTATTATCTCGTAATGAGAGTTTGTTGCCTTCATCTTCTAATGTTGATAATATTCTACATGCTCAGGTGAGTGGTTCTTTAGAAAATGTTAATGGTGGTTGTGAGAGTCACAATCTCAATTCAATGATTCCCCAATGAATGTTATTTTCTGGAATTGTAGAGGGGTGGGACCACGATCTTTCCCAGGATTAATAAGAGAATTACAGTATAAGTATAAAGTAGACATTGTTTTATTGTTTGAGACTCGTTGTGGAGGTATGAAAGCAAAGAAGATAATCTCTAAGATGGGATTTAATGGCTCATATGTTGTTGACGCTCAAGGGTTTAGTGGAGGTCTGTGGGTGTTATGGCGTGATGAGAGTTGGGCTGTTAGTATAATTGGTTCATCTGAGCAATGTGTTCATTTGAGTTTTGATCATAATGGGGAGAAATGCTTAGTTTCTGCGGTGTACGCAAGCCCTTATTATGTGAAAAGAAGGAGTTTATGGAGAGAGTTGGAGGAGTTTGGTAATGAGGTGGAAGGTCCGTGGTGTGTAGGAGGAGATTTTAATGCTATTTTATTTGAGAATGAACGACGGTCTACTAGGAAGGAGTATTCTTTGGTGGATAAGGATTTTCCTAATTGGTATGGGGAGTCCGGTCTATCTCATATTCATACTATGGGGTCTTTTTTTACTTGGAGTAGAGAGGGTTGTGAGAGCAGACTGGATCGTATTCTAGCAAATGATATATTTATGGATAGATTCACTGAAGCTAAAACAACAGTTTTGTATAGTTTCAAGTCGGATCATAAGGCTTTGTTATTGACGATGGAGGTGTCTCATTGTTCGGTTGCTTTTGAACGACCTTTTAGGTTTGTGGCTTCATGGTTGTTACATAATGATTTTAATGAATTTATGAAGCGGGTATGGGATAAGAATTTGTCATGGTCCCAAAATGTGAATGTTTTTACCCAGCAAGTGGAGGTGTGGAAGACGGAGGTATATGGTCATGTGGGAAGAAGAAAGAAACAAATTCTTGCTAGGCTTGATGGTATTAGTAGAAGTTTAAAGAATCAAGGTTCTTGGTCTTCTCTCTCTCAGCTTCAGAAAGAACTATGGCAAGAACTAGAGACACTAATTTTGCAGGAAGATATTATGTGGGCTCAAAAGGCAAGGTGTGAGTGGTTTTATTTAGGGGATAAAAATTCGAAATATTTTCATCGAAGGGCGAATGCAAGGAGGAGGATAAATCGTATTGAAGCTCTCAAGGGTGAGGATGAAGAGTGAATATTTGATGTGGATCAGATAAATAATGTAGCTATGAATTTTTATCATATGCTTTTTTCTGAAGATCGTGCGCATAGAGATGTGTTAAATGTTGATGTATCTTATCCTATGCTTACGGAGGGTGTTATTAGTAATATGAATATTGATGTGAAAGAGGTGGAAGTTGAGACTACTTTGAAGAGTATGGGCCCACTTAAAGCTCCAGGTCCTGATGGTTTTAATTCTTTATTCTTTCAAGCTCAATGGAAACAGGTTAGTGGAAATGTTATTGATTTTGTGCGAAAGGTGTTTGAGAATCCTTGTTTGATTAGGGAGGTTAATCAGACTTTTCTTGTGCTTATTCCTAAAGTCCCAAACCCAGAATTTATAAGAGATTTTCGTCCGATTAGCCTTTGTAATGTGATTTATAAATTGATAACGAAAATCATAGTTAATCGGATTAAGCCTGTTATGTCGACTATTATTTCCCCTAATCAGTGTAGTTTTGTTCCGGGACGTTTGAGCTCCGACAATATTATTGTTGCTCAAGAGGTGATCCATACCATGAAAACTATGAAGGGAAAGAAAGGTTTTATGGCTGTAAAAATTGATTTGGAGAAGGCGTATGATAGAATTAATTGGGAATTCGCTATTAATTGTTTAAGGGAGGTGGGAATTCCGAAGAGCTTGATCTTCTTGATTCACGAGTGTATATCTTCTCCCTCTATGCAACTATTGTGGAATGGTAGTAAGTCAAATGTTTTTAATCCTTCCCGAGGTATTAGACAAAGTGATCCTTTGTCTCCGTTTTTATTTGTGATTTGTATGGAGAAGTTGGCTCATTTGATTCAGTCAAATATTTCATCTGGAAACTGGAGACCAATTCGTCTTAATAAAGGGGGACCACCATTATCTCATTTGTTTTTTGCTGATGATTTGATTATTTTTGCTGAAGCTCGTTTAGACCAGGTACAAGTGATTAAAGATTGTCTTAATGCGTTTTGTGATGCTTCGGGTCAAAAGATAAATGAAGGAAAGACAAGAGTTTTCTTTTCTCGCAATATTAATCATAATATTAAATCTCAACTAAGTCATAGTTTGGGATTTAATATGTCTGCTGATTTGGGTAGATATCTTGGGGTTCCTCTTCATCATGAGAGGGTTTCTAAGTCAATGTATCAATTTACGGTGGATAAGGTAAAACAAAGATTGGCTAGTTGGAAGTGTCATTCTTTGTCTCTGGCAGGGAGGAATACTCTTATTAATTCAGTGGCTTTGTCTATTCCTAATCATGTGATGCAAACGTCTATTATTCCTGTTGCTTGTTGCGATGAGATTGAGAGGAATGCCCGGAACTTTTTATGGGGTTCAACAAGTGATAAGAAGAAAGCTCATTTGGTGGCGTGGGACAAAGTTTGTTATCCTAAAGTGTGTGGTGGATTAGGTCTTCGTCATGCTTCTCTTCAGAACAAGGCTTTTATGATGAAAGTGGGATGGGGGTTGGTGAATAACAAGGATGCATTGTGGGCCCGAGTAATTAGAAGAAAATATAATTGTGGTCAAGATTTGATCCCTATTATACGAGCAAAGAAGCCGGGTCAAGAGTGTGGAGTGGAATTAAAGCTGTTTGGGAGAATGTTAAGAATGAGATTGAGGTTGTTCACAGGAATGAGGAGTATAAAGTTAGATGGAAGCTTGAGAGGAGTGAGATGTTCTCTGTCAGATCAGCATATACGAAAGTTGCTGATTTTAATGCTCAGGAGGATCAATGTTGGAGGAACATTTGGAGGCTCAAGGTCCCTCAGAGATGTAAAATGCAGATGTGGTTTTTTATGCATGATAGACTTCCTACTAATGAGAGGTTGCTTGAATGGAGAATTCATCCAGATGGTTCTTGCGCGTCGTGTCATTCGCAGTTGGAATCAACTGTACATGTGATAAGAGAATGTGGTAATGCTAAAGAGGTTTGGCTTAACTTGGGAATCTCTTTTGCAAATAAAGAATTTTGGGAAAGTAATTTACATGATTGGTTAAGGAAGAATGTGAAGATGCGTAGAGGGTATGAGATGGATAACTGGAATGAAGTTTTTTGTGTGTCTTGCTGGTTGATTTGGAGAAGAAGGAATGAAGTGACCCATAATAATGATTGTTCAAGTGTGTATAAAGCCATAGCAGAGATCAAAGGCATTATTAGATGTATGCATAGGGCGAAATCTGTCTTGCCCAATTTAAGGATGTAAGTTAATTTTTTGTTTGTATTTTCCTTCCTTTTTATAAAAAAAAAAGAATTAAATTCATATTACGGTATCAAACCTAACAAAATACGGAGTATATAATTTGAGAAAGAATAAAACTTAACCCAAGTATTTTAAGTTCTCAAGTTCTCATTATCTCCACCATCCATATGATATCTAATTAATAGTTCACACTCAATACACTTTCCTACGCCCATAAAATCATATCCTATAGGAAGCAATTAGTTATTGGTTATATAAATAATAGGAAAGTGTTATTATGTTGGCAGAGACGGGTAGAGGAAGCAAACAGTAATATTCATGTTATTTTATCAATATACACATTGGAGGAAAAAACTGCCTTCAAAAATTTGAAAATGAAGCGAAAATATACACGTTGGTTTTTTAGATAACCCATTAAAAATTCTGTAAAAAAAGAAGTTCACCCATTGAAAATAATCAAATATACTGTTATAAAAAAATCAAATATACTTTTTTTCAACAAAAACTAACTTTTAACTTCTCTCTGGTTCAACATTTTTTTTAAAATGAAGTTGCTCAACATTTTCAATCCTCTATTTTTCTGATTTCTTCTTCAACTAATAATTTCCCGCGCGATGCACCATATTATCTGATAAAAAAAATGAAATCTCTTAAACTTTCTTTTCACTTAAATATCAGGGATGTTTATAAAGATCCTCTCTCGATTGTCTAGTGGCTGTTTGGACAAAAAACAAATTCCAGGACCAATGTGAGATTCGGTATCAGGATCAATGGTATGATATGAGCAAGCTAAGGTTTTAATAAGAAGGTGAAATCAGATCTAAACTATAATTGTAAACCCATAATTTATTAATAAACAAATGTTTTAAATATATAATTAAATAATAAATACATACAAAAAATTTACTTGAATTTATTTTAAATATAAATAGTTGATATTAAATATATCAACATTCGATTAAGTAATTTCTATATAAATTCATTGAATAAGATCAATCAATAAAATAAATGAAATAGGTTTTAAGCAAATTAACATGTTAAAAACTTAAAATCAGTCAATTTAGCCTTTACACTTGTGAGTTTCTACCGAGTTTACAACCACTAAACTTTAGTGACTCATGCACGTTTTGATTTGATAAAGCCATTCAAACATTAAAATCAAAGTACTCACTAGTTTCACAACAATGCCCTTGAATGTGACTGTTATTAATTATTAAAACGTCATCAAAATAAATATATCCTAAAAGTATTTTTCTATCAAACAGTTATTACATGTATAATCCAGAGTTATAACTGTATAAAGAAAATAAAAAGCAATAATTAATTAAGGAACAAAAAAATTCTTCAAAACCTAGATAAAATAATCTATCAACACAATTTCTACCAGCTCAATTGTGTTAGACACTTAATTGGCCTCAAGGGATAGAATTTCTAGTTCTGCCCACCAAAAAGGAGACACACCTGGAGCTGCATGTTGTGGTGATATCTTAATGACTCTCTGCAATTTAGAAACTATATCCTCCATTGTAGGCCTTAGCTCTGGATTACTCAGTAAGCAATCTTGTATTACTTCACAAATCACATCAAGTTGATCCTTTTCATGTGATTCTAATATGGGATCAATCATATAATTGATGCTTTTGTTGTTTTTGATGTGATCAGCAGCCTAAGAAATTTATTAGAGCTTTTATTGTCAACGACTTAATTGATAAAAAAAGAAAGAAAATAAAGAAATGTGAGACAGGATTAGATCATTTTTGAAACTTACCAATTCAATGAGATGACCTTGTTCTTTAGAGTATTGGGGTTTTCCTGAAATTATTTCAAGCAACACTTTACCAAAATTATAAACATTTGTTTCTAGATTTTCATTGGGTGACAATTGAGAAAGGCTGGACCCCTTTTCTTCAGCTGACTTGTCTTCTTGTATGAATGACTTGTAAAAATTAAAAGCTGCTACCTGATTATGTCAATTAGAAATATGTCATTCAGTATAATGATGTTTGACCAAAAAAATTACTATGATGAAAAATTAGAGAGAAAAAAATCAAGCAATGATAACTTTTAACTACTTGAAAGCAATTGAGAGGGTAAATGCAAGAAAATTCACACACATGATATATTTTTCTTTAGAACCTTTGTGTTATACACTCATGAACTCATAATCATTAATCGTAGTTCCAAAATGGTTAGTATCTTATATATTCCCTCTAGTCCTAATCATGAGATCACTTTCACCTTTTAGGAGTAATCAAGGAAGTTAGTTTTATTAGTTAATATTATGAATTATCTAATGTTCCAAAAATATTCTTACATTTACGTTTTTGGAACATGGATACAAGATATAAGTTGTTTGTAAAAAGTATACATAGGGCTGTTCTAGAAAGATGGACAAATATATGAGATAAATTGGATAAAGGTCTTTTAATTAGGACCAAATTGAATCTTAAAAGTGATTTTATATTTAGGATCCGAGGGAGGGAGTAGGAAACAAAAAACTTGTGTTGAAATGGTTAATACCTTAGCAGCATGATCTTCAGTTAAATAGATAGATGATGAAGTAAGGATGGGTGGAGATACAGGTGGATTTAGATCATGGTGCATGTACCGCAAACAATAGGCAATTCCCATAATAATCCTGGTCCTGCTTCTCCAAGAAAGATATTCATCTACCTTAACTGAAAAATGATATAGATAATAAATTACAATTCTGATCAGCTACAAGAATAGATATGTTGATTAAATTTGTAACATGAAAAGTTAGAACTAAAGAGATTAATTACCATGGAGATTCTCAAACAAGGTTCCATTAGAAGCATACTCAAAAACCATCATCCTAGTAAATGGCTTTTCATCTTCACAAAATCCAATAAGGTTTATAAAGTTCTTATGGTTCACCCGAGACAATGAACTGATCTGAAAATTTTCAATACAAAATTATAATTAGTAGAAGGAGGTCAAAAACAAATGATTCTACCATCATTTGGATTTTCTTTTCCATTCTCTTTGGCTTTGAAAGTAAGCAACCTGTGTCTTGTAGAGCACCTCTGCATCCTTTGACCATTCATTGGAAGAAGTGACAGTAGTAGAAACAACAGCAATCTCAACTTCATTAGATAGTATTCCTTTGTATATGGTGTGATCATCACAATTGTCAATAATATTGCTAAAATCCTCACAGGCTGCCTCCAGCTCTGGTCTATTTAGCTTGGGAACTCCTGCATTTGACATCAACTACAAGTCATTAGTAGTAAGCACAAAAGACAAAGATGAAAGCTGTAAGACTACTTAATAGAGAGACCTAGAAAATACATTATAAAGGGAAGGTACTTTAGTTAGTAAGCTAACTGACTTGCTGTTTTGGAGAAAGAATTAAGACAAAGAGTGGCTATAGGACTGCTATAGCTAAAGCCTATAAGTTGGTCCAGAGAAAGGAAGAGAAAAGGTTGAATTGTGTGGTTAGCTGATGCCTTTGAAGGGAGAGGGCCAACCTCTTGAAGTTTGGTAAATCTGTTGTGTCAATTGTGCTTTATTTGTGTGATTTATGGCTTTTATTCATCCTCTTTGAAGTCTGTAATTGTTCTCTTCCTAATTTCAGCATTTGTGTCAGTTTATAAGTACATTGTTCCATCTCTTATGTAAGTTTTAACTTTTAATTATACTTTGGTGTTTAAATCTGTTAACAAAAGCGCATGCATAACTAATTTTCTTATACTCAACACTCAAATAACATCACTGCACAATAAGTCAATTTCCTTTCTTGAGGATTACCAACATATGAAATCAATTTCCTTTCCTAAAATTGATGAATATTTCAAATTCTGCTACAATTGGCTCTGGAATTGTGTGATTTTGTTTACTCTTCAACTATCTCAATAGAAATTTAATTTAATTGATGACAAAAAGTCCCCATTAGCATGCATTTGACACCAAGAGACTGTAACTTGTATCAACTAGTAAAAATATTACCTGATACAAATGCCTTTTGCAGTTGTCCACTTATTCCTGTTCTCCATGGGCTTACTGTTTTGGCTGCTCGTACTCGCCACAAACAAAATATAGCCACAGCAATAATCACCAGTACAACCACAAATAAAGTAACAATTAAAATATAAATCCACAAATGCTTTGAAGTTCCTTTAGTTGAATGCTTTTGTTCAGTAGGATATTGGTCTTGATTTGAAGGAGGCATAGCATTTGGAGGTGGTACAGGTGGTAGATTTTGTTGCTCAACAAGTGGTACAGCTGGAAAAGATCCACTGCTCAAGGTTATTGGAATAGGAACAATAGGTTTAGTAAGAAAATTACTGATAGGTATGTGATGAGGCGAGATTTCCTGTGACATATATCAGAAGGAATAAGGCTGGGGTTGACAGTTAAATAGGGCGGCAGGGGTAGTATGGGAATAGCAGTATTAAGGAGGGGTAATATGGGTAGTTTACCTATAATTCAGTTAGAAGTTAGTTACTTACAGAATAGTATAAATAAGAGTTCGAGCGAGGGGAGAGGGATGCGAGTTGTCTGGCTTGTTGAGAGGGTTGTGTTCTTATACACTAGGAGGGTGGTGTTCTCATACACTAATTGTACTTTGCTGTGATTACGTTTTCTGTATTCCTCTATCAGATTCAATCTGAAGAGGCGAAACTTTGATAAGAATCAATAATATTGTTGTGATTTCTTAACAAAGGTATCAGAGCAAAAGACCTAGGGCATGGTTAGTACAAGAAAGATGGAAACGAGGATTGAAGATTGTGGTTCTCGCTTGAATTTGGCGGAGAAGCACATTGAGAAATTAGGATCAGATGTTAGTGTGATGAAGGAAGAATTTTCGACAGTGAAGGAATTGCTTATGGATTTCATTCGCGATTTCAAAGGCAAGGAGAAGGACGACGAGAGGAAATTTGGCGAGTCGTCGCATGAACAAGGCGATCGCGATGACGAAGGAGATAGGCGGAAAATCGAAGGCGAAGGAGAAAACAATGATTTTTCTAGTTTTCGAAAACTAGATATGCCATTGTTTAGCGGCGAAGATCCTCTTGGCTGGATTTTTAGGGTTGAACGTTATTTTAAGGTGAATCGAGTGAGTGATAAGGAGAAATTGGATGCCGCTGTTCTGTGTTTTGAGAATCGAGCCCTGAATTGGTTTCAATGGAGGGAGGTTCGTTCGCCGATTACTTCCTGGAAGGAATTGAAAGAGGAAATGTTGTTGCGATTTCATCCTTCTCAGAATGGGAGTGCGTATGAAATGCTGATGGCCTTGAGGCAAACAGGAGGTGTCATGGATTATATTGAGAGGTTTGAACTTTTGTCAGCAACCGTGGATTCAGGTGATGAGGACATGATGAAAGCTGCGTTTATGAATGGTTTAAAACGAGAAGTGAAGGCGGATTTAAGGCTGATGAGGTTAGGTAATTTGGCGGAGATCATGGATATGGCCGTGAGAATTGAGGAGCGGGACAGCATTAAAGCTCAGGTTAATGGTTACAAGAGTTTTGGATATGTGAAGAATTGGTCGGATAGCTATGGTTCTGGAGTAAGAGTAGCGCCGATCAGGTCAAATTCACTTAGTGACACTAATTCTCTGAATTCACAAGGGGTGAATGTAACACAGGACTTTAGATCTAAGGAAGAGTCTAAAGGCAATTTGGTATCTACTAACAAAATGATACCTAGGAAGTATACAGATGCAGAGATTGAGAGGAGACGTGAGTTAGGTCTATGCTTTAAGTGTGATGAACGTTTCAAACCGGGGCATAGATGTAAAAAGAAACAACTCCAAGTGTTGATTTTGTCTGAAGGAGTTGGGAATTCTGAACCTCCTGGGGATCAGGAAGAAGTGAGACCTAGTAGTGATGAAGAGCATGGGAAGGAGGAGGAAGAGAAAGATGGACAATTGATGACATTGTCTCTAAATGCTCTTTCTGGATTTTCTGGTGGTAAGACCATTAAGCTGGTGGGGACTTTGTTTGGTCAGAGAGTGTTAATTCTTGTTGATTGTGGAGCTACTCATAGTTTTATTCAACAAGGATTGGTTGAGTCTTTAGCCTTGCCAATTGATGAGAGAGTTACATTTGTGGTTCAGGTGGGAGATGCTAGGAATGTGAAAGGGAAAGGAGTGTGTAGGGATGTACCAATACTTGTACAAGGATTGGAGATTAGACATTCTTTGTACCCTTTCAGGTTAGGAGGATCTGATATAATATTGGGGGCTGATTGGTTAGAGTCTCTTGATGAGATATTGGTGAGTTGGAAACGGTCGACTTTGAAGATTGACATGGGAGATGAATGGATTTGCCTACAAGGAGATCCAACCCTACAGAAGTCAGAGATGAGTTGTAGGGAGTTGAGGAGGTTAGGGCGTGAAGAAGATGAAGCCTATTGGGTTGAGTTTGCGGAGTTGAAGATGACAGAGGTGAGGGTACAGGAGGCGGATGAGGATATTCAAGAGGTGTTAAGTCAGTTTCCTGAGGTACATTCCCCTGTTACCATGTTACCTCCAAATAGGGCAGTAGATCATGTGATTGATCTTAAGCCCGGGGCTATACCACCCAATATAAGGCCATATAGATATCCACATTTTCAGAAGGCTGAGATAGAGAAAATGGTTCAGGATATGCTGCAGAATGGCCTTATTCAACCAAGTAAAAGTCCATTTTCAAGCCCTGTTTTGTTAGTTAAAAAAAAAGATCAGAGTTGGCGTTTTTGCGTGGATTATAGGGCTCTAAACAACTTGACTATACAGGATAAGTTTCCTATTCCAGCTATAGAAGAGTTGTTAGATGAACTGGGAGGAGCGCAGGTGTTTACTAAGATTGACTTGAAGTCGGGTTACCATCAGATTAGGATGAAACCAGGGGAGGAACACAAGACCGCTTTTCGCACGCATGACGGGCACTATGAGTTTAAAGTCATGCCTTTTGGATTGAAAAATGCACCATCCACATTTCAATCCTTAATGAATGATGTGTTCAGAAAGCATTTACGTAAGTTCATCTTAGTCTTCTTTGATGATATCCTCATTTATAGTAACAATAGAGAGTTGCATATGGAGCATTTGAGGACAGCTCTACAATTACTTAAGGATAATCATTTGGTGATTAATGTGAAAAAGTGCATTTTTGCTCAGACTCAGTTAGAGTATTTAGGACATATCATCTCAAAGGAGGGGGTGATAGCTGATCCTAGTAAGATTGAGTGCATGGTTAAGTGGCCAACGCCAACCACTTTGAAGAGTTTGAGGGGATTTTTGGGTTTGACTGGTTACTATAGGCGTTTTGTGAAGCATTATGGGCTTATTGCTGCCCCTTTGACTGATTTGCTCAAGAAGAACGCCTTTATTTGGTCTGAGGAAGCTAACCAAGCTTTTGAGAAGCTTAAGAGTGTAATGACTACTGCACCAGTACTTGGATTACCTAATTTTGACCAGCCATTTATTGTAGAGACCGATGCTTCAGGGAGTGGAATAGGTGCAGTTCTGATGCAGGGGAAACGGCCATTAGCTTATTACAGTAAATCCCTTTCAGGGAGAAAAAGGTTGAGCTCGGTATATGAAAGGGAATTAATGGCTGTGGTGTTTGCCGTGAGGAAGTGGAGGCCTTATTTGTTGGGAAGAACCTTTATAATAAGGACTGATCAGAAGGCTTTGAAGTACCTATTAGAGCAGCGCATTTTGGATGAGTCACAACAAGGGTGGGTAACCAAGTTGATGGGATATGACTTTCAGATCCAGTATAAGCCAGGATCTACTAATTCAGCTGCGGATGCTCTTTCTAGAAGAGAGGAGGGAATGGGGTTAAATGCCATTTCAGTGGCTCATGTTGCTGAAGGGGATAGGTTGGATGGTGAGGTTAAGAAGGATAGTAAATTGGCAGGGATTCTACAAGATTTGTTGCTGGAAAAACAAAATCACCCTGGTTATTCAGTGAAAGGGGGTCATCTTTTGTTTAAGGGAAGTTTGGTTTTACCAAAATCTTCCACTTATATTCCAGTTTTGATGAGGGAGTTTCATGATTCTCCTATTGGAGGTCATTCTGGATATTTGAGAACATATAAGAGGTTGGTGGGACTGTTTTATTGGGATGGGATGAGAAGGGACATCCAGAATTATGTTGCAGCGTGTGAGGTTTGTCAACGCAATAAATATTCAGCTTTGAGTCCTGCTGGTTTATTGCAGCCTTTACCAATACCGGATAGTGTGTGGTCAGATATTTCGATGGATTTCATTGATGGATTACCTAAATCGCAATCTTTTGATACTATATTTGTAGTGGTTGATCGTTTTACAAAATATAGTCACTTTATACCCATAAAACATCCTTATACTGCCCTTACTGTAGCTGCAGTATTTGTCAAGGAAATTGTAAGATTGCATGGGTTTCCTAGATCAATAGTGTCTGATAGAGATAAGGTGTTTACAAGCCATTTTTGGGAGGAAATGTTTCGCTTGGCTGGTTCTCAATTGTGCTATACCTCGAGTTATCACCCTCAAAGCGATGGTCAAACTGAGGTTACTAATAGGGGGTTAGAAATTTATTTGAGGTGTTTTTGTAGCATGCAGCCTACTGTTTGGAGCAAGTGGATGTGTTGGGCTGAATATTGGTTTAATACCAATTTTAATGGTTCAGCTGGAATGACACCTTTTAAAGCCTTGTATGGTAGGGATCCTCCGGCTTTATATCGGTTTCAGGAACCATTATCAGTAGTAGAAGCTGTGGAGGTCAGAATGAGGGAACGAAATGCTATTTTGGATGAACTTAAAGCCAATTTAGTTCGTTCACAGGATAAGATGAAGGAGTATGCGGATGTGAAGCGAAGGGATGTTCAGTTTGAAAAAGGGGATATGGTCTTTCTGAAATTACAGCCTTATCGATGTAAATCATTGGCTAAAAGACCCAATGAGAAACTCAGTCCTAGGTTCTATGGACCATTTGAAGTGGAGGACAAGATAGGGAAAGTGGCGTACCGGTTGTTATTACCAGAAACGGCAAGAATACATCCAGTGTTCCATGTTTCTCAATTAAAGAAGTCCTTGTCACCTTATGTTGTTGTGCACCCTTTTCCGGTGGGGTTAACTGAAGAAATGGAGATGCAAGTTAATCCTCAAAGGGTGATTAAAAAGAGGAAGATGACGGATGGCACTATACAGGTTTTAGTGCAGTGGCAGGGTTTGGATGAAGCTGACAATACCTGGGAATCTGAGGAAGTGATGAAACAACAGTTTCCTTTGTTTGACCTTGAGGACAAGGTCCTTTTTGAAGGGGAAGGAAATGATGAGGCGAGATTTCCTGTGACATATATCAGAAGGAATAAGGCTGGGGTTGACAGTTAAATAGGGCGGCAGGGGTAGTATGGGAATAGCAGTATTAAGGAGGGGTAATATGGGTAGTTTACCTATAATTCAGTTAGAAGTTAGTTACTTACAGAATAGTATAAATAAGAGTTCGAGCGAGGGGAGAGGGATGCGAGTTGTCTGGCTTGTTGAGAGGGTTGTGTTCTTATACACTAGGAGGGTGGTGTTCTCATACACTAATTGTACTTTGCTGTGATTACGTTTTCTGTATTCCTCTATCAGATTCAATCTGAAGAGGCGAAACTTTGATAAGAATCAATAATATTGTTGTGATTTCTTAACAGTATGGCTGCAAGGTTGCTAGATTGATCAAGTAACTTGCGACGTGCAGAATCGATGAGGTTACGCATGGTTTGTGCAATCCCAGGCTCATGAAAATCTACATGAGTCAAGGCATGCTGATAAGTCATGAATATTGCAATGGCTAAAAAGGTCAAAATTCATAAAACAATGTTCACTGACCATGTTGATTGTGGTAGAAATTGGCTTGACAAACATCAGTAGCTTTATTTAGCTTCAACCTTCAAATAAGCAAAAAAAAAAAAAAGGCACATGTTTAGTGATTAAAACAATAAAAAGAATATGTATGCCCACATATTGAAATTCAGATGAGTCAGAAATTAACTGTGCACAGTGGTTGCACCAAAGCATCAAAGTATTTCACAAGTTCTGCTTAATTTAAATAACAATAGAAACAAATTTGTTTAACAGTATAAAAGTTATCTGCCATAACTGCACATGCAACGCGTTTAGACATAATAGAGTGCACAATTACACAAATAAAATATGTGAACTCATTTGTAATACATAGGGTTCTTATTGATTTAGAACGTGATTATAGGAAAGCACCAGCATGCTTTAACCTTCCTTTATTATGCAGACTGATAATGAGATGTAAAGAAAAGGTACTCAACTTTTTCAACTTAAACAGCAGGCAACTTTTTTCACATCATTCCGAATACGCCCAAGAGATAATACAAGCATGAATTAATGTGACACTCCAATTTTTAAAATAACAGTATTTATCAAAAGAAAATTTGTCATACAAAGTAATCAACCTCAGGATGTGAGTAAGACAACAGAAATGGAAATAAAAATTTCATTGAATTAGGAGAAATGATGAATTTATGCTTACCAATTTCCAACTTTTCTATTCAAGCCACCAAAAACAGATGTTATAGGTGAAGTTAACTTGTCGATAAATAACCTTTTAGAGGGTAATCTGTGCTTTCCAACATCTTGACAAACATGGACCTCAATTTTATTGCCACACAGGAACCTAAAGAGAAAGATACTTTCTTTTGAGTAACCAAATATGTAAGAAAACATACTGATAAAAGATTTAGTAGACTTACAAATGGTTTAATTCTGATAAGCAGCTGATTTCTACTGGAATATTTCCAGTAAAGTTATTGTCCCTCAAATCCAATAACTCCAGCTTGGCTAAACCTCCAAGTTCCTTGGGAATGGTTTCGGAGAAATTGTTCTTGCACAACACACTAATTTAAGGAAGAAAATGAATAATACCTCAACATAAATAAAAGAGAGAGCTGAATGAAAAATAACATGTTAAACCAAATGCATGACAGTAATATATCTTAAACAACTAAACTAGTAAGAAAACAGAATAACTCAATGATACATGTACTAGAAGCACAACTGCGTCCATAATATCACAGGTCAAGTAATCTTAGGGGAAAAAACGAAAAGAAAGAAGGAAGAAACTCATTGTGTATGTTTGTGTACGATGGAAATGACAAAATCAGACAAAAAAGGCAACTTGTATTGAACAAAAATTAATTTCAGAAAGAAAACAGTGTGAGTAAATGAATAGCACTTCATGCTTGGTTTATGAATTTCCCAAAAGGTAAAGTACTTATTTAGTCTAATTTTTATTATATATCTTTCATCACTCAAAATATTTCACTGTATTTCAACTTAGAAGGTAGAATACATCTGGGTTCTGTCACTTCCAACTCAACATGTATTTTGTTGAAGAACACAAACGCCACCTAAAAACAAAAATACAGAAACAAAATGAACAATACTTACAGAGTCTTCAAGTGACTAAGCTTCCCAAGCTCTGGGGCCAATGTCCCTTCCAACGATAAGGAGTTTAAGTCACTACAAAGAATCAGAAAATATCATGTAAGCATTTGATAAGTGCTATAAAATCTTAAAAGATGAATTGTTTTGGGACAGCACAACTAATAAATCCAATTCTCATAAAACATGAAAAACTAAAAGTATTTGTCTTAAGAAAAGTAACAATTGTGCTTTGATTGATGATTAACACTAGAGAATAACTTACAGAATTTCAACTTTACTGTCAATGCAATGAACACCCAACCAATTACAAGGGTCACCATCATTTGGATTCCAATTAGTCAAAGCTTCATAAGGATCAAACGTGACTCTATCCCTGAATTCCAACAAGGCCAACCCTGCATTCATATTGAGATTGTTCATCAAAGTACAACAATAGACTCACACATCAAAAAGAGAATGACAAATTATATAGGAATCACCTTCATCATTGAGCGACCAACACACACAAATTTGCCATGCAGAAATTAAGACAACATATATCTTGAAGTGTAGTCCAAACTGATTCCATCTAAAGGCCATTGCTTTCTGAGGCCAATTCCAATGTAACTAAAGCACCCTTTAAGGGGAATGTGACAATATACAAAAATGGCCAGGTTTTGTGTTTTATGTGAAGAACAACTTTCACTAACTATACAAATAAATATACAAAGCAATGGAATGAAAGCATTGGGGTCCAAGCATGGAATTTGGGTACTTCATTTTTGTGACTTGATCTCTTGTCTAACACCTCTTGCTCAACATAACCACAAACACGCACAGCATCTTCCCTTCAATATGACTGAGCCTTGGAAAAATAATTTACAAAATTAATGTTAGAAAAACAATAGGAGGAGGAATAACCCAACATGCAAGCAAACTTGATTCTCAGGCCATTTTTTTATAAAAAAATATGATCACGTGCATGAAGAATCACATGCAATAAAGTGGTCATTCATAGAAACGAGAAAGAATGTACCTTGAAGAAGGGAGGAAATGAAAGAATGGGAAGGAAAAATCAATGCCTTTAACAATGCTTGATCGTTGGTGTTGATCAAGGAGATGATGATAACTTTTTCCAGAAATAAAAAAAGGCAGTAAATTTTTTTTATATATATGTATGTGTGTGTATTATATATAAAGTATACTTTTTAAATGTTTTTTTTATATTGCTGCCATTTGTTCAGGATGATCTCAGAGAATGATTATCCGTACAATCATCTTTCTGTGATGACTCTATCTCTATTACTTTGTTTGATCCATTTTGTGTGTTTTTCAGAGTTGGTTCGTAGGTTTGTTTGTCTTGTTTTATTTGTTGATCCTTTTTTGGATAGATTAAGATTCTGTGTCTCTCATATGACACTCGTGTAACCCAAACACAACAGCAATAACAAGATGAAGCAGTAGTGAATCTCAATCAATGTTGAGCGGATAGAGTTTAAATTATGGAATGAGAATATATAAGGATGAAACGTAATTTGTTGGAGCCCACATTTCCCGCGGGCACCATTTCTCTCTTAGACACTAGTATGCCTTATTTTTCATATACGTGCTTTCCTCTTTGATCATATAGGTGCTTCATTAGTCATATCCTAAAAATAGTGTCATGCACGTCGTTTCAGGTTTGACAATCCGTTACCATATACAGTGCCCTTCCCAACTTCATCATTTATGTGCCATTTTGTTGTGATGTTAATGCATTCTTAATTTTTTTTTACCAACCTAATACATACTACTTCAATCTTCATTGATTTTCACATCGACCCCAAAATGTGGTCGGGGAAATTGTAGGTTGTTCTCTATAGGTCATTCAAAATTACTAGCTATTCTCTGTTTCTAAATACAAAATCATTATTTTACCAAATTGATTAAATTAAGGATGTAAGTTTAATTATTATCACATGATATTACGAATTCACTTTAATCATATACCTTTATCTCCACTCTCTATCTTGTTTGTTTATTATTGAGAAGCATTTTCACGGTTGATTTGAGGAAAAAATTGAAAAAAAAAATTAGAAAGCAGTATTATATTTAGATACAAATCAAATTTAAAAATGTTCTTATACTTAAGAGAGAGTACCTTATAAATATCTTTGTTGCTGTATATGGTTCCTCATCATTTTTCTCATCATCTCATCACCCCTTTTTTAATCAGGATCAATTTTCTATCTATATATAAAAGTAGGGACATTGACAGTCTCTCTGTTTGACATTTGTCCCCTTTAACTTATTGTCAAGTGTCCCCTTTCTATCGCGTTTACCTCCTTTTTATTTTTATCTCATGTGTCTCTCTCTTCAATTTTTTTCAACTACCTAACCCACATTTTTTGAAGTTAAAAAAATTCAAATAATATCGATTTCCATTTTCTGAATTCCATTTTTCATTAATTTTTATTTCGTCTTTATTCAGTTTTGAAATTCCAAAATTCTTATATCAATATTTTTAATTTTTAATTCGCTCTAAAATAAATGGATTTTTTTTATCAGAAAAAAATAAATGGATCTGATTATTATTAATGTAATAATTTGATATAATCTATTATATATACTACAAATGGTGGCATCATTCCTATTGCATCACTTGCCACAATATGATTGGACCACATGGTTACCTAATTATTTGAATTTAAAAAAACTAATTCAAATAGAATCAATTTCCATTTTCCGAATTCCTTTTATTATTAACTTTTTATTTCATCTGGATTCAGTTTTGAAATTCCAAAATTTTTGTATCAATATTTTTTGAATGGATCCTGATTATTATTAATGCAATAATTTGCTATAATTGACTATTAAATTAATAAACATTTACCAAATAATTTCAAATAATATTATTTTAATAATTATTTTTCGGGAATTACTAGTTATCTATAATCTATAATAATTAAACAAGTAATAGTGGGAGATGTTATAAAAAACAGTAATAGTGGGAGAGTGAGAATAAATGTAACCTGAGGTGTGGGGTTGAGTGGTAGAGACTCATTCACCCTTAACCAATTGTTTGAGTTCGATTATTGACGTTGGGTATGGAGAAACATTAAATCTCCTAGACGAGTTGTCCCACCCTTTGAGATGCCTACAAATCAACGGAGGATTAGTCTCTCACTTGTCGAGTGGGAGGATACCTTGATCGTCGAAAAAAAAGAGAGTAAGAATAAATGTATGTGGTTAAAGTAGATGAGTATAATTAGTAATATCATGTGTTAATAACTAATTTAACTAGATTCTTTAATATAATAAATTTAAGAAAAATGATCTTATATTTAGGAACAAAGGTAGTACCTTTACCTTTGTTCCTAAATATAACATCATTGTCAGATTTCAATTTAATCTTAAATATAAGCAAGTTTCTAATTTTTCTCATTTTCTTCCAAATAAACTCTAATAATGAGTATCTATAATAAATAAGTAAGAATGAGATAGTGAAAATAAAAGTATATCGTAAGTATATATTAGTAATATCATATATTAATAACTAACTTAATTAACTTCCTTAATCTAATCAAATTAGGTTGAAAGGGAGTAATGTATTTTTAGATTCAAAAAATAATTTTTTATTTATAAAAATAATTATATTTCCGAGTCAAGCCGTCCTAGTAGTCCTAAAGCTTATACTCTTATCCTATCCTATCCGAACTCCAAAGGTTATATGACTAAATTCCATGGGGCCCACCCAGGTCCATGTCAAACTATCAGGCCCATAGCATCTTCAACTTTCCTCCTTAAACATAACGAAACTCTCTTCAACGTCTGTGAAGTTTGAATTAGCTGTTTGATCGACAAGTTCCCCTTGTGTTCTGAAAAATGTTGAGTCCTACGAAGAAGAAGAAGAAGGTGCTTAAGGAAGGTGAAAATCCATTTCTTCCGGAAGAAATCATCACAAACATTCTCAAAAGGCTTGCAGTGAAACCCCTTATGAGATTTCAATGCGTTTGCAAACATTGGAAAAACCTCATCTTTCATTTACAATCATCTCCACTTCTCTGCCATTCAAAACTCATCTCTTATTTTCCAAGCCTTTGGCGTATACGATGTTTCATGTTTGTGTTTCTACAACCATGACATGACAAAAATGAGTACAGTACAACCTTATATACAAAGTTTCAACTAGTCAAAAAACAAACTGAGTCTAACCGACTAACTACACTAACAAACTATTAACATTGAAATCCCAATATTGCCCTTGTATCTTATCTAACTATTAATTAACTCTGTTAACTTATAATGCTCAAATATCACCTGTTTTTGGCTCCTTGTTTGATGTTTACATTGTGGGGTCCATCAATGGCTTGATATGTTTCCAATCCAAGGATGCATCTATTTTCTTATGGAATCCAGCCACTAGAGACTTCAGACAGGTCTTTCAATCTGTTAATTTTTCTGGGGTGTGGAATGCTTCCATAGGATTTGGGTTCAGTTCAAGTGTCAATGATTATAGGATAGTGAGAGTTATTCATTCTGAAGAAAATTTATTTGGAATAAATGAAGTACATGTATTTTCATTAAGCACAGGGTTGTGGAAGGAAATAGAGTTTGGGAACTTAGATGGTGTGTCTATTTTGTCTGATGGTTTTCATGCTAATGGGCTATTGTTTGGTTTGGGTTTATGCAAATGAGACTTTTACTTTCTTATTGCTTCCATTTCTTTTTCCAATTTCATCAATTTCTTTTTCATTTAAACTACTCCCTCCTGTCCTAAATATAGGACCTAGATAGAGACTTCATTTTGGTCCTAAATATAAGACCTAGATACATTTTTGGTCACCTTTTTCCTAAATTACCCTTCTTCTTAACAACTCCTTTGATAGGGGAGGAAAGACTACTAAGTAATTAAACTAATTAAGGAGGGGTATTATTGGAAAGACATCTAAAATTAAGCATTCCTTAATCTCCCCAAAAAAAGTTATCTAGGTCCTATATTTAGGACCGGAGGGAGTATTTTTTATTATTTTAATTTCCCTGTGAGAAAATTCTTAAAACTTTATGTATGGCATTTACACATTTTTGTCACAAAGGTGAATAATTAGTGACTACTCACTCTTAATGAGTGTCAGAGTCACAGAAGCATTTCTTAACCATTTCTTAATCACTCAGTCTAATTCGGAACATGAATTTAAGAGCACTAAAAAACTACTTGATAGATCAGTATAGGAAGAAACATCCAAAGAAGTAGACCTTTGGCTAATTTGCTGTTATCTTTCCCTTGGTTGTACACTTTTAAAAGGGTATGAAACTTGAGGTAGATGCTGGAATAAAAAATGTGTGGAACAATAAGATGTCACATCAAATACACCAGATTCCAAAACTATGTTAAACATGGAACAAGTTTCACTACCAATGAAAAAAGATGGGATGGAAGTGCAAAGCATGTTTAGATCACTTAACTCTATCTGAATGGTCTACATTTGATTTTTCTAAGAGTATATAGACTGTCCAGATAAGATCTAACTGGTCTAGACATGTATGGCTCTCACTACTCATCTTGTCAATGAGTTGATAAATTGGTTCTGTCAAGCCAATATATGTCACATCTGTTATGCTGATTCTGTTATGTAATTACACATACACATTGGTTGTGAATTAATTTTTATAATTAGTTCGATCAGAGTTTTCTCATGTAAAGTGTGTACCTTACCTGATAAGCCAATATATGTCACATCTTTACAAACTGCCTTTATTTTGCATGAAGCTTTGATTTACGGATGAGATGAAAAATCCATCATCTTTCATCTTTCTTATAACTCAAATTTAGCCTTGGAAGCTTGGAGAGTAAAGAGATTGAAGCAATTTACGGGAAGAAAAGTATCAGAATCAGGAATAAATAAATGACCCATGTGAATCTGTCAGTATACATTTTATGTAATCAATGATAAATTGCCTGGAATTTCAAGCAACACATCTTTCAGTTGCAAACAAGTATTATATAATAAAAAACTCAAGGCAACACTTGAATATCAAAAGCACCAGCAAAATGAAATTCTGCAACTTCAAGAACAAAGTACAGATTTTGATGGGGTTTTTTATGTCAGAGACATCATGAGGCATATACATTCTCAAACGCAACATATATAGTTGCTCTTTGTGGTATCATTTCCGTGAGAGTTCTACATGTAAAAATTAGTCTCTTCAAAATCTGACAACCTACAAACCAAACGCAATTTTTTGCAACACTTCTACCCTGTGAACAAAAAGAACTATGAACAGTGGACAAAAAGTAACATTCTTCATAGAAATTCTCTGTGGACAAAAGAATGACAATTATTAACTTTTCAAAAACATCCTACTTTCCCATCAATTTGAGAACATCTTCAACTTTCATTTCTGGAATTCTCTCCAATTGGTCCAATGCACATTTCCATGCATCCATGCTTTTATTATTTAACTTGGAGCCCACCCTTTTCAAAGCCAAAGGAAGGCCTTGTGCATAACTCACCAAACGTTTGGACATTTCTTCATACTCCTCTGGAGGGTTATCCAAGTGGAAGGCATATTGAGAGAACAGCTCAAGAGAGTGTTTGTTATTTAGCTTCTTCATTCGATACTTATCGATGTGTCCACCAGTCAGTAATTTCTTATTTCTTGTAGTAACAATCACTTTGCTTCCATTTACTCCACACCAATCATGATCTCCTACTAGTTGTTCTAAATGTTCAATCTCATCCACGTCATCAAGAACAAGAAGAATTCTTTTATCACATAGCCTCTGCTTGATCTTGGAGACCCCATCATCAACACCTTTTAACTTGATCTTTTTCTTCTCATCTGTAATCTCTGATAATAGTGTCTTTTGAAGACTTACCATGCCTTTGTTTCCTTTTGGAGCTTCTCTTATGTCAGAAAGAAAGCAAGCCTCTTCAAAGTGGTGGACAATTGAATTGTATACAGCTTTTGCAAGTGTGGTTTTGCCAACTCCTTCACTCCCATGAATTCCTAAAATGGACACAGAATTAAGAAGTGAAGCCACATCATTTATCCTAGTGTTGAGTCCAACTATGTGCTCCCCAATATGTAATTGTTTAGGTGGTAACTTGGAAAATGCTTCTTCCACAATCTTCTCAGCAAATTCATATTCAGATCTACACATAAACAAATGATTTTTTCTTTATCACCATTACGTTTAAGAGATGAATTAAATCACTTCTTTCAATCATTAACAAAATTATGTGGTAAGCAAGGAGATAAACTAAAATTATTTTCTTGTATTTCATGCTAATAATTGGTAAACATATCAGAGTTTCAGCATAATCAGACGTACATTATCCTCTAGTCTTCATGAACTGATTTACTCTTCTGTTCCAAAAAGACAAGTTGATTCTCTAACACAAAATTTGAATTTGGTTTCTAAAAGTTTGACCATCTTACTTTAGTCCTCTATAATGTATACAGTGACATTTTATCTTCCATATTTACACCTCTGGAGCCCTGACTAGTTATCTAAATTGCTAACATGGTCTAACTTCCATTATATATGCAGTATTTATTTAACATTTAATAATCAACCATTTAAATTTCAAAAACTTCAATTGAAACCATATGCACAATAATTAAGTATTCCAATACTCCAAGCTAAAAATAATATGCAGAAAATTCATCTCTTGCCAATAATATGGGAAAAGAATTCCATACACTGATTCTTCTCATGACACACAATTCATTTTAACAAAATGCTTATTCTGAATAATTACACAATTCTATTATCAAACCATCCTTACCCTTGTTCAAAATGCCATCCAGACAAACCAGCAGCTTCCTTCAAAGCCGCCTTCCATTTCTGAACCCTTTCAACTCCAAACCTCTCTTCATGACAATCCATAGCATCTTTATACCCACTTTTCTGATGCCTAACAATAGTTGGCTCTACCTTATAAAATATAGGAAAAACCACCTGCCTCTTTTTCCTCCTACACTTCATGATCATAACAAGCTCATCAAGGCAATCAGCATAACAAGCATAATCCTCAGAAAACACAAGAATTGACACCCTTGATCTTTTAATCACTCCAAGAGAATCAACTGATGCAAAAACTTGTTTCTTTCCCTCCCACTTTCTCTTCCTCTTCTTTTTCATTAGTTCTTCCTTTGGGTTGACACATATTTTTTGTATACCCTTGTTGCGCAGAGAATCACAGAGAATGGTGATGAATGATGATTGGATAGTGAAGTTGAGGAAAACATCATAGTGATTGGAAGTTGATTTGTTTGAGGATGAAACAGAGGAGGGTGGCTCTGGATTTGGAAGTATCATGAATAAGAGACTAAAATTTTGGGTTTGGAAAAATGGGGTTAGCTTAATCAATATACATGAGGCTGACGTGACTCTTTTAATAGAACTATGACTGAGTTATGTGAGGAACATTGTTGAAGAAGTAAACAAAATTTCTTGGTGCAACAAGGAAGAGGATGAGGGTGGGGGAGGATTGGTGGAGGGTGGTGGGTTTTGTTTGGCTGGTGGAGGAGGAGGGGTGGGGGCTGCTGCAACAAGGAAGAGGATGAAGATGGGGAGGAGAGAGGAGAGAGGAAAGAGGAAAGAGGAGGGGGTGAGGGAGGGTAGAATTTTTTAATATTTACTGTGGGCCCACATCCTTATAATTAATTTAAGTATAGTCCCAAGGGACTCTACTTTAATTTCCCAAGTTAATGGGACTTTTCTAATATTAAGTGCCTTACAAGGGACTTGTATTTAATTTTCCCAAAAAAATTGGTCATGTTGGGAGCTTAGTGTATTGCCACGTAGATTAATGAAGGTGGGCCCCACGCAAACACAAACGCCGTTTGCCTCAAGTTAACGGCGATGCTAAATTTGTACCATTTTTATTTACAATGTACGGTTTTGCCCCATTCAATTTAGGGGTGTCAAAGTTGTCCATTTGAAAATTTACGGTGGCTAGTTTTGCACCTTTACCCAACAAAAAAATTCAAAAGGAGTGAAATGTCAATCAACGGTATTGGTCAATCAGAGACTTGTTAGAATCTTAAGTTTTGATGAAGACTAAAATATGAAAGAACGAGCCAAACACTTAGAAAATATTAGGTTAATATAGAACCTAAAGTAAGAGTACAACCAGATGTGGATTTACTTCCGGATGGACTAAGACTAGCGCTCGCGGATGAACGTCTCATCCCCCAGCAACAGCAAGTACTCCACTAAGTAATAACTCAGTCTAGGAGCATTAGATGTACAAAATCTTTAAGACTAAAGTTAAGATGCAACCGGATGTGGATTTGCTTCCGGTTGTCTTTAGGCTAGCGCTGGCTGTTGGTTTGGATAACACTGAGCGCCAGTGAACATAACCCAACATCCAGTAGATTTGCTTCCGATTGCTTAGTGACTAGCGCTGGTTGTTGGATTGAATAACACTGAGTGAGAGTGAGTAAAATGTGAACATAACCCATCGTCCAGTGGAAGTGCTTCCGGATGTGGAATTGCTTCCGGATGCAAGAAAGCTTCCTTAGACTAAATGAACTCCCACTGCATGTGACTATGTGTTTATATTGTTAGACTAACGTTCAAAGTGCAGCACACTTAGTAATGTTGCTTCCGGATGTGAATCCGCTTCCGCAAGCAATCAGAATGTCAGAACGTTCAGAGCAGTGCAGTGTCAGAATGCTTTTGGCAGAGCAGAGTTGTCAGAACTACTTTTCAGAGATAAAGCAAGTCAACCCTGCTAAGCATTAATGCAGCATTAAATGGGCAAACGGTAACATGGGAAAAACGGCCATATTCAAACGGCTAACCCACCTACCAAGAGTGAGAATACTTGAAGACTATATAAAGAAGCTCACCTTCATTTATGAAGGTATCTAATATCTTTGACATCTTGAAGAAAGCTAGAGAGAGAAACCGAGAAATCCTTCAAGCATTCAAAGCTGCCCAGAAAAGAGAAAGAGCATTTAACTCATTGAGAGATCTTTTCATCTACTTATCTTGTACTCTTTGTAGTTAAGTCTCTTCTTGTATTAAGAGCATTCATTGTACTTAAGTGTGTATCATTATCTGTTCTTTAAGAGAACTAAGTTGAGAAAATCCTTTATTTGTAAAGGTTGAACCCTTGCTTGTTGTAAGGGGGAGTTAGTTAGCAAGGTTACAAGTGAGCCTTGAGAAAAACTTGTGGTTGTAAGGTTGCAAGTGATCCCGTCCAAAACTTGCGGTTGTAAAGGTTCCAGGTGAACCCGTTGTAAAACCTGGGGATAGTGAAACTCGACCTGGGTGGTTGAGAACTGGACGTAGGTCAGGAAGACCGAACCAGTATAATTCTTGGTGTTGTTATTGTTTAAGTTTATTTGGTAGCACAATTCACCCCCTCTCTTGTGCATCCATTACTTTTATTTGGTATCAGAGCAGGTCTTTCTGACTTGATTCCAACGAATGTAGAAAGTAAAGATCCAGTAATGGATACAGATTATTCTTTGCCAGATGTCTCTATTCAACCCAACAAGCCTCCAGGCTTTGATGGGTATAACTATCCATTCTGGAAATTCCGAATGGAGACTTACATCAAGTCCAGCGACATCCGACTCTGGGATGTGATTGAACATGGGAATCACACCCCTCTAGATGATGATGACTTTGCCACGCAGCGATCCAGATACACCAACGAGGACTATGCTCTAGTCCAGCTAAACTTCAGGGTCATGCACTACATTCAATGCGCCCTTAGTCTTAAGGAGTTTCATAGGATCAGCCACCACAAAACTGCTAAGGATATGTGGGAGGCTCTTGAGGCTGTTCACTCTGGAACCAAGGGAGTGAAGACAAGACGAGTCGAGATGTTGGTAGAAGAGTTTCACAAATTTTCCATGACTAGTCCAACTGAGCCAATCAGAGAGCTGGAGCTCAGGTTCACTCATCTTATCAATAACCTGGCCTCCCTGGGCAAAGATATTCCTGAAAGAGAACAAGTCAGCAAGATCTTAAAAGTCTTGAAAGGTGATTGGATCACCAAAGTTACCATCTTACAGGAAGTCCAAGGAGAGTCAACCAGCTCCATCACTGCACTGTTTGGTTCACTGGCTGAATAAGAACCAACCCTGCTGGCTCAGAGAGCTCCTCAAGCCTCATCCAAAGCCAAAAGTCTTGCCCTTGTTGCTCCCAGCAAGGAGAAGATTGATGATAATGATGATGATGAGGATGATGAGGAGGACATCGATGATGAAGAGATGACAATGATGGTGAGGAAATTCAAAAAGTTCTTTAAGAAGAAAGGAGACTTTCAGAAAGGTGATTCCAGCCAGAGGAGAGGATATAAGAAGGAAAGGGCACCAGCGTGCTTTGAGTGTAAAAAGCCTGGCCACTTCAAGGCTGAGTGTCCAAGCTTACAAAGATCGAAAGGGAAGGACAAAAGAAAAGTCTTTGTGTCCTCCATCTGGGTAAATAGCTCAGACGAGGAAGTAAGTGATGAGGAAGAGGTTGCCAACCTCTGCCTGGTTGCCAGAGAAGATGATGAGGAAGCATCCTCAGATTTTGATCCCATCCAGGAGGACAGTGAGGTAACTTTTTCTGAACTTCAAGAGGCATATAATGAGGTTCATGAAGAATTCTCCCGCTTATGTAAAGCCTATAAGGTGTTGAAAGTTAAAAAGGAATCACTTGATTCCAAGGTGGACTCACTAAGTGAAGAGCTAGCGGAAGCCAGAAAGCTTCCGGTAGCGAATGACAAGGGTTCTCCCCAAGCAGAACCCAATGCCTCAACACTAGAGAGCTGCTTTAATTGCAGCAAAATCTCAGCTGAAAGAGATAAACTGCAGAATGCCCTGCAGAAATTCACTAGTGGATCAGAAATGTTAAATATCATTTTAATGAATCAGAGGGCATATAGGGACAAGACTGGCTTAGGATACAAACCTAGAGGGAAAAAGTGGGTGGAACCAAAAGTGAAGCCCTACTTAAAATTCTTCCATAAAGCCACTGATCACAGCTCCACACCTTTTAGCTTCTGTAATTATTGTAACAGGAAAGGACACTCCACGTCCACCTGTAATGCTAAGAAGCATGGAGCAAACAGCTCTTATAAATGGGTCCCAAAAGGAACCAAGGCTACAAATGATCCTCCCCCAAGAAAAGAAACTAAGGGAGGACAGGGATCCAGAGCCTGGAAACAATCCACAAGGAAAGCCCAAGAGCCTAGAACCAACACTAGGCCAGAGGCACAGATTAATCGTAAGCCCAAGGTCAAAACTAACACTGGACCAAGGGCTCTGGGAACTAATGACAGAGGACCCAAGAAAGGTTGGGTATATTGACAGTGGATGCTCGAGACATATGACTGGAGACAGAGACAAATTCAAATCCTAGGTGATCAAAGACGGAGCCACAGTTACCTTTGGAGGAAATCAAAGTGGAAAGATCACCGGAGTTGGAGAAGTTGGACCAGTAAAAGACGTCTATCTGGTGGACGGTCTCTGTCACAACCTGCTGAGCGTGAGCCAGAGCACTGACAAAGGAAATTGGGTAATCTTTGATTCACATGAGTGCATGATAGTAGATAAGCAGGATCTGAATCTAGATAAGGCCAACCTAAAGTGCAAACTTAAGGCAAATAGAAATGGAAACCTATACACTCTAGATTTATGTCAACAACTGGAAGAAAAATGCTTAATATCTAGTGATGAGAATAGTTGGCTTTGGCATAAAAGGCTAGCACATGTTAATTTTTCTCAACTTGACATGCTGATTAAGAAAGAGCTAGCTATAGGCATTCCATCTTTTAAGGTTAAGCATGATTATATCTGTGAATCCTGCCAACGAGGGAAGCAAACAAAGTCCTCGTTTAAAACCAAGAAGAGAGTCTCCACCAGCAGGCCCTTGGAACTAATCCATATGGATTTGGTTGGGCCAGCGAGAGTGAAGAGCTTGGGTGAAAACCTGTATGCTCTAGTGGTGGTGGATGACTATTCTAGGTTCACTTGGACAATGTTTCTTGCCTCTAAGCAAGATGCTTTTGATGCCTTTGTTGTCCTGGCTAAGAAAGTGCAGAATGAGAGAGACCTCAAAATCACAGCCATAAGGACCGACCATGGAGGAGAATTTGAGAACCATAGCTTCTCTGAGCTGTGTGAGCAGAATGGTATTGATCACAACTTCTCAGCTCCTAGAACTCCTCAGCAAAACGGTGTAGTCGAAAGGAAGAACAGGGTTCTGACTGAGATGGTCAGGAGCATGCTCAATGAGAAAGAGGTTTCTCAAGTGTTCTGGGCGGACGCTATGAGCACTGCTTGCTACATCTCTAACAGAGCCTATGTTTGGAAGGGCTTGGACAAGACTCCCTATGAGCTGTACACAACATCAGCCACCTCAGAATCTTTGGATCAAAATGCTATGTGCATAACAATGGAAAGGTAAATCTGGATAAGTTTGATCCAAAAGCTGATATAGGTGTATTCATAGGGTATTCCCTTAGGAGTAAGGCATATAGAGTATACAACATGAGGACTAGAATTGTAGAAGAATCTATGCATGTTGTATTTGATGAAACTCCTACATGGGGACAATCCACAGAAGATGATGGGATACTAAATTTTCAAAAACCACCATCATCTTCTTCACCACCAAAAGAAACACCAGCAAGCAATTCCAAAGAAGAAGATGAACCCAGTGATGAGCCTAGAGTGCAGACAGTGCCTGATGAGGCACAGTTGCCAACAGCTAGGAGACATCACAGGGATCATCCTCTTGATCAAGTGCTTGGTGATGTTTCTTCTGGTGTCAGAACCAGAAGGCAGGTTGAAAATGAAGTTGAGTTTGGAGCCTTCCTATCTCAGATCGAACCAACTTCAGTTGAACAAGCTCTTGAGGACTGCGACTGGATTATTGCCATGCAGCAAGAGCTAAATCAATTCGAAAGAAGCCAAGTTTGGGAACTAGTCCCAAGGCCGTCTCATCAGTCTATAGTTAGGACCAAATGGGTCTTCAAAAACAAACTGGATGAGACAGGTCAGATAACAAGGAACAAAGCCAGATTGGTAGCCAAAGGGTATAACCAAGAAGAAGACATAGACTATGAAGAAACTTTTGCTCCAGTCGCCAGACTCGAAGCAATAAGGATTCTTCTAGCCTTTGCATCCATGAAAGGCTTTAGATTATATCAAATGGATGTAAAGAGTGCATTTCTTAATGGTTACATAAAAGAAGAGGTTTATGTAGAACAACCTCCTGGCTTTGAGGATCACAAGCATCCTAAACATGTGTATAGGCTAAAGAAAGCTTTATATGGCCTGAAACAAGCTCCTCGAGCTTGGTATGAGAGACTCAGCAGCTTTTTGCTGGGCAAGGGTTTCTCAAGAGGCAAACTAGATAATACACTGTTTATTCTACACAAAGATAGAAACATGCTAATTGTCCAAATTTATGTCGATGATATTATTTTTGGGGCAACTAACGAAAAACTTTGTGAAGAATTCTCTAAGACTATGCAGGGAGAGTTTGAAATGTCAATGATGGGAGAACTAACATTCTTCCTAGGCCTGCAAATTAAGCAAAAGAAGAATGACATCTTCATCTCCCAAACTAAGTACTGCAGAGAGCTTCTCAAGAAGTTTGGGATGGATGAATGCAAGGAGTATGACACTCCCATGAGTACCACTGCCGCACTCAATGCTGATGCAAAGGGTAAATCTGTCAGCCTGCCCATGTATAGGGGAATGATAGGTTCCCTGCTATACTTAACGGCAAGCAGGCCTGACATTCAATTTAGTGTAGGCATGTGTGCTAGGTTTCAAGCCAACCCCAAGGAGTCACATCTAACATGTGTTAAACGTATCCTAAGATACCTTGAGGGAACACAAGAGCTTGGTCTTTGGTATCCCAGAGGTAACCAAGAGTTCTTGTGGGCTTATTCTGACTCTGACCATGCAGGTTATAAAACTGATAGGAAGAGCACCAGTGGACAATGCGCCTTCCTTGGTGGTTGCCTGGTCTCTTGGGCTAGTAAGAAGCAAATCTGCGTGTCATTATCATCCACAGAGGCAGAATACATTGCTGCCGCAAGCTGTTGTGCCCAAGTGTTGTGGCTGAAGAACCAACTGAGAGATCTTGGCTTGGAGTTCCCTGAGGCACCCATCCTCTGTGACAACACAAGCACTATCAGCCTCGCCAAGAATCCGGTTTAGCACACAAGGACAAAGCACATTGATGTCAGACATCACTTCATCAGAGATCACGTTCAAAAGAAGGATGTCAAAGTGCAATTTGTCCCCACTCAGCATCAGCTTGCTGATATTTTCACCAAGACTCTGGGGTTGATCAATTCACGTTCATAAGAGGTGATTTGGGAATGGTAAACCCAAATGAAGTTTAATTCTTCAAAATAACCATGTGCTTAATTGATTAAAACCTGGAACTATACTAACTTAGGCATCGGAGTGCCAATCCTTGTTTTTGCAGGTCCCCAATGTTAAATCTTAAGCAAGTACAACCTGAAGCAAAACCACTTCCGGATGATCATTTGCTGGCGCTGAGTGTTGAATCAAAGTGAAGGGGAGCGCCAGTGCCTGAACAAAGGGACACGTCACTTCAGAAAACGTTTCATCTTCTCACACTAAAAACTGTGCCTCCTCTGACAACGTGAAGCGACACATGTCAAAAGGTGCGCCGTTCCAATTAAATGTTTACGTTACCCAATGAATAAACGCATGCTTTCATGTAGAGTCATTATGAGCGTCTTACCCGTTGTAACTTTGCATATAAATAAGAAGTCATTTTCACTTTTACTTTTTCACTTACACAAATTTCTTACCCACAAAACTCTCTGAATTTATTCATCGAGTTCATCATACTTCTCTTCATCTTCTTCATCTTCTTCATCTAAATTTCTTCGCATTTAAACCTTAAATCCACACAAAATGGCTGGCTCACATGAATCTAACCCCAACACAAAGATAGCCATCTCTTCCAAGAAATCGAAGTCCAAAACGGGCAAATCTGGGCATTCGCATTCTGGAAAATCTGGAAAATCACATGAACATCATGAACAGCCAGAACAATCTGGGCAGTCTGAGCCTCAACAAGAACAATCCAAGAGGAAGGGCAAAAAGAAGGTCCAGTTTAGCGAAGAGCCTTCTTCCAAAAGACAGAGAATAGAGGAAGATGATCCTCTTGTGTACAGAGATGGGCCATTGGAGGCTATCTCCTCCAAATTTGAGACTGTGAAGCCCTACTTCAACACTGGGATGTTCTTAGATCTGAACAAAATAGATGAACTAGGGTTTCCACACTTGAGGCCATTTCTGGAAAAATACGTGCCCTGGCTGGGGATCAACCAGGAGTACAATATCAACGTCCTGCGGGTGTTCTGTGAGTCTCTCACTGGCAAGGTCAAGCATAAGAAGGTGGATGGGAAGGAACAGATTCGGAGAGTCACCTTCACTGCCACAGTAAGGGGGAGAACCTTCAGTTTCACTTGGAGGGACATCAATAGCCTGATGGGGATCACTGAGGGAGAAATGAATGAGTGGCTATACCCTGAGACACTCAAACTCAGCAAGGAGGAACTTGAAAAGGTTTATGACACCAAAGGGAAGAAGGTGTCTGGGATGTCTGACACCAACAGGCTCTTATACTACGTCTACTCCCGCATGATGACACACAAAGGGGGGAACTTCAACGAGTTCACTCTCCTGGATAACCCGTGGTTCCCCAGACTCCTTTCCCAACAGCCAATCAACCCAGGACAGTTGATTAGTCTTAAGCTGCACAGATGGATGGTAAACAATAAGGCTGGATATCTTCCCTACCCCACTGTCATCGCCTTCCTCCTGGAGAAGAATTTGATCAAGTCTACATCCACTGAGGAGGAAGAAAATGTTAAGTGCGTACCCGTCAGCGCAGTTAACATCAGCAAGATGGGGATAAAGTATCTCAAGAAGTCCAAGGCCACTCGCTCAGGCTCTCAGGCAGGCAGTGTCTCTCATACCTCAGCCCCCTCTGTATCTGGCGCAGGGGATCAAGAGGTTGACTCTCATCCCGGTCCAAGCAGAGTTGCGAAGGTGCCAGCTACTATCAAAGTCTTTGCTCAGGAAGTAAAGGAGGAGATTCTCCTCATGCTGACTGACTCCTTGGTGGCTCCTCTCCGTGATGAGTGTGACAATGGATTCCTGCAGCAGGGAGAGAGAATCCAGAGGCTCGAGGACCGAGTAGGTCGAGTCGAGGATCAACTAGCAAGGTTAGACACCAAGTTAGATCTCATCCTCAATCATCTTCAAATCCCTCAACCACAAGGTAACTTACCACCACCTCCTCCTCCTAACCCACCTCCACCTCCTCCACCTAACCAACCATTACTTCCTCCTCCTCCTCCTCCTAACACTCAACAGCCACAACCACCTCCTCCTCAGAATGACCAACAACCCCACACATCACCCAACAACAACCAACAACCCCAGACATCACCCAACAACAACCAACAACCCCAGACATCACCCAACAATGACCATCAACCATCACCTCAAAACTCCACACAAGACTCACCCCAACACTCCCCTCGCCAATCACCCCTTAACTCCAATAAATCCCCATCTCCACATAACTCCCCTAACCGTTCACCATCCCCCACTTCCGCCGGGCCTTCCAATCCTAATCCTACCCCTCAACCCACCATAGCCCAAACCCTAGGTTTTACCTCTCCTGATCACCCACTTCACACCTACTACCTCCGAGACCAATCCCCTATTAGGTGGAAAGTTAAACAACCCGACGTCTACTACTCCACATACCCATTCGATGGCCTATTTACCCACCCCTCCTTCTTCGAAAGGAACACAGTCATCCTTCCCAACCCTCCTGATTCACCAGAACATACCTCACCCACATCCTCACCCGAAACCTCACCACCTCAAAGATTTGGCCCTGAACCTCCACCCTCCTCTTCACCCAATCCATCCTCCCTGGCCCTCGCCCTTATTGATGATGCCAAAAGGGGGAGAGAAATCCTAACTCAACCCTCCTTATGGCTAGATGAGGACATCGCTGCTGCCCTACGCCGAGCCATGGATCTTCAAAGAATGGGTGGTGCTGAGAGTCTGATCAGAGGGGAAGCCATCCGATTCATGCAACAGCAGCGATCGGATGAACAAAGGTCCAAGTGGGAAATGGTTGTGTATGAGCAAAATGAAGAAATCCCACAGCCTGAGTCTTCATCGTCTGAGCCTCCTTCCTCTGAGCATGGCAGAAATATAGTTGAGGAAATAATGATGAAGTATGGCCTGAAGAAGATTAACCATCCTCCAATAGTAATTGCTAAACCAATCCCTTCTCCTTTTGGGCCAACATCTGCAACTCCTACTTCTGAGCCAGCCTCTGCTTCTCCTCCTTCTGAGCCAACCTCTGTTCCTCCTCCTTCAGCAGTTAAGTATAGCGAATCAAGAAAGAAGGCAGTTGCTAGAAAGCATGTCAACAAGAGTACTACCTCTACTGCGTCTGCTGAGAGTGAGCAAGAGATTCCATCAGTTCAAGCTGAGATCATACCTGAGACTCAGTCATCCTCTCAAGAGGTGCATGCCACTCCGATTCTAAAAGAAGTTAAGCTGGAGATAGAGGACATGACTCCTGAAGAATTCGAGAGGTATGGGTTCACGGATAAGATCTCCTTTGGTCTGCCTGGATACTGAGAGAGCAAGAGCCAAGCCTACCCAACCCATAGGCAAGGGCAAAGGGAAGGGTAAAGGCAAAGGGAAGAGGAAAGCCCAGGAAGTTGAGGAGGACCCCAACTTCCCAGTATGGAATGTAAAGATCAGGGTTGTCCACTATCCAAATGGCGAGGTCACTCCCTTCTCAGATGCAACTGGGTTCCCTGGCTTTGAGGAAGTTCAAAACTTGAAGAGAGCCTTTGAGGAATCTGTTGAGTCTGAGAGACTCAGAAGGGAGAGGGAAGAGGAAGAGCTTCAAAGGATAATTGCCCAGATCGACCAGAATGTGAAGGATGCCCACTTAGCCCAGCTTCAAAAAGAAAATGAGGAGAGACAGAAAGAGAGGGAGAGGAAAAAGAAACATCACCCTTGAACCTCACTTCACCCTATGCATTTTACCTTAGATTTTTCTTCTTATTTTTCATGCATAGTTTATTTTTGCATAGTGTAGATTACTTGTGAATTTTATCTGTTATTCTAACTTGTAATCTTTTGTTCATCAATGATAATTATCTGAGTTGTTTGTGCTTTATCTAATTGTTACTTTTAATTCTTTCATATGAACTTAATTGATAAACTTAGTTTGTCATCATCAAAAAGGGGGAGAATGTTAGAATCTTAAGTTTTGATGAAGACTAAAATATGAAAGAACGAGCCAAACACTTAGAAAATATTAGGTTAATATAGAACCAAAGTAAGAGTACAACCGGATGTGGATTTACTTCCGGATGGACTAAGACTAGCGCTCGCGGATGAATGTCTCATCCCCCAGCGACAGCAAGTACTCCACTAAGTAATAACTCAGTCTAGGAGCATTAGATGTACAAAATCTTTAAGACTAAAGTTAAGATGCAACCGGATGTGGATTTGCTTCCGGTTGTCTTTAGGCTAGCGCTGGCTGTTGGTTTGGATAACACTGAGCGCCAGTGAACATAACCCAACATCCAGTAGATTTGCTTCCGATTGCTTAGTGACTAGCGCTAGTTGTTGGATTGAATAACACTGGGTGAGAGTGAGTAAAATGTGAACATAACCCATCGTCCAGTGGAAGTGCTTCCGGATGTGGAATTGCTTCCGGATGCAAGAAAGCTTCCTTAGACTAAATGAACTCCCACTGCATGTGACTATGTGTTTATATTGCTAGACTAACGTTCAAAGTGCAGCACACTTAGTAATGTTGCTTCCAGATGTGAATCCGCTTCCGCAAGCAATCAGAATGTCAGAACGTTCAGAGCAGTGCAGTGTCAGAATGCTTTTGGCAGAGCAGAGTTGTCAGAACTACTTTTCAGAGATAAAGCAAGTCAACCCTGCTAAGCATTAATGCAGCATTAAATGGGCAAACGGTAACATGGGAAAAACGGCCATATTCAAACGGCTAACCCACCTACCAAGAGTGAGAATACTTGAAGACTATATAAAGAAGCTCACCTTCATTTATGAAGGTATCTAATATCTTTGACATCTTGAAGAAAGCTAGAGAGAGAAACCGAGAAATCCTTCAAGCATTCAAAGCTGCCCAGAAAAGAGAAAGAGCATTTAAGTCATTGAGAGATCTTTTCATCTACTTATCTTGTACTCTTTGTAGTTAAGTCTCTTCTTGTATTAAGAGCATTCATTGTACTTAAGTGTGTATCATTATCTGTTCTTTAAGAGAACTAAGTTGAGAAAATCCTTTATTTGTAAAGGTTGAACCCTTGCTTGTTGTAAGGGGGAGTTAGTTAGCAAGGTTACAAGTGAGCCTTGAGAAAAACTTGTGGTTGTAAGGTTGCAAGTGATCCCGTCCAAAACTTGCGGTTCTAAAGATTCCAGGTGAACCCGTTGTAAAACCTGGGGATAGTGGAACTCGACCTGGGTGGTTGAGAACTGGACGTAGGTCAAGAAGACCGAACCAGTATAATTCTTGGTGTTGTTATTGTTTAAGTTTTATTTGGTAGCACAATTCACCCCCCCTCTTGTGCGTCCATTACTTTCAAGACTTTTTTAATAGCTCATTGACCAAAGTTAGACCATTTATTATTTGTTGTGAAATTTGTTACTTCATGTTGAGTCCAGCATTGTCGGCTACTGAACCCACCGTCTCGGACACCTCAGGGTCAGCCTCGCATTTTCCCCGGTGTTGGTAGGCCCAAATCAGGTATTGTAGGGAGGCCCAAGGCTCTCTTGAGTCCACGATCTAATGCTGCAGCATTCCTGGGATAAAGCCTTGTCATTGCCCTCCCATGGATCGAAGTCGAGACCTCCCATTTTATAGGCATTCTAGATGTCTCGCTTACCACCACTTGAGCTGCTTTTTTTGAGGGAAGCACGTAGGGGTGGGAATAGGCCAGGCCAGGCCAGGCTTCACCCATAATAGGCCTGGCCTGGGTTATCAAAATAACTTTCAAGCCTGGCCTGTGGCCTTTTATACCAAAATTATCAGGCCTGTGGCCTGGCCTGGGCCTGTTAAGGTCAGGCCTGGAAAATAAACAGGCCTAACAGGCCAAAACAACTTAGTCAGAAATGAACATATAATGCCAGAAACGCCCTCCTAAATCTAATTTATTTTCAGCACAACCCCAAGCATCAACAAAAAATTATTCATCCCTTTCCACATTACTACATAATTTCATTTCATTTCATCTAAGCATCTTCTCTAAAACCATTATTTGTACATGGTAATGGGAAGAAAAAGAGAAATGGAAAGAAATAGAAAATAGATCTAGAAAAGAAAATAGGAATGGGAAGAAAACATTTCACAGTTCTGGGCTCTTCTTCTTTGTCTTCGCAGATCAGCGACGGCGACGGACTGACGGTGACTCGGTGAGCGACCGTGATCTTGCTTGATGGTCGAGCACCACCGCCTCGTCTGCTTCGAAAGCCTCGCGCTCTTCAAGATGTTCTTCTTCAACATGGTTGATTGGTTGGTGAGAGTGTGGGTTTTGGTTTAGTGGTTGGTGAGAAGCTTTTGTTTTTGAACTGAGGTTGGTGATATCGTGAGAGAATGAGAGTATGGTTTTAGTTTAGGTGAGAGATTGAAACTTGCAGTCTGCAAGGGAAGACGCGAGACATGAGGGAGAGAGATTAAAGAAACACCTTTTCAAAAGTGAGGATGTACTTGGGCTGACACGAGGGAGAGAGAGTGAAGAAACACCATTTTTTTTTTCAAAAGTGAGGATATAGTTGGGCTTGGCTTTGGTTGGGCTATGTTTTTTTTTAAATGAGATGCTTACCAGGCTGGCCTGTAGGCTTAACAGGTCTTTTTTAGGGCCTGTGCCTGGCCTTTTAATCAAATCAGGCCCTAAAAAAAGGCCTGGGCCTGAGCCTGAGCCTGGCCTGAATTTAATCAGGCCAGGCCACAGGCCTTAGCAGGCCGGCCTGACCTATTCTCATCCCTAGAAGCACGGCAGTATACCGAACTCCCCAAATGGGCCCCTGCCGACACAGTACTAGGCCCCGCATTACTCGAAGTCGAAGGCCCCGTCGAGACCTCGATCCCCAGGCTGCAGCCCTAGTGGGATTCGATATTGCGACTTCGAGCTATCACCCCCTTAAGCCGACACTTAAGGCAGTGGCCTTTACCACTTGAGCTGCAGCTCAAGTGGTGATAAGCGAGGCATCTAGAATGCCTATAAAGTGGGAGGTCTCGACTTCGATCCCTGGAAAGGCCAATGACAAGACTTTATCCCAGGAATGCTGCAGCATTAGATCGTGGACTGTTCGCACCGCAACTGCACGGGCCGCGCCAAGTAATAAAATGATAAGTAAAGATCGTTCCCACGAGGATTGAGATACAAATCCGGTCAAGCAAAAGACTTAGTGATTAAATTAAGTTGAGCTATTCATAAAATGATTTGAGGGTTAAACAAGTAAAAACTATTTTCTAAAATTAAAATTGGACAAAGATGGCGAATTGCTCTTTTCAAGGATTAATTGGAATCTAGGATTATTTATCCCCCTTGTATCTTATAACCTTTAATCAACTCCTCTCCTAATTGCTTTTCTATTTATATATGTGTTAATCTAGGGTTCTAGAATACTTGTAAATGCTTCGTCGAGTCAAGAACAAGTGTTTAATTCCATTAATCATACAATGTCTTGTCACAATTAATAAAACCCAATTTCTAAGCTTCAACCCTAATGTGGCTATGTGAGGCTAATAAGTATATGTCTATCTTATTAACAAAATCATTCATTTGTCATGCAAACTTCAAGTTCTCACACTATTTTACTCAAGTTCTACATTCAACCTAGCTTTCTCAAGTCATAAGTTCAATGAACAAACCAACTAAATGATTATAAGCATTTAGAAGCATTAGGGCTAGAGTAAAATAAACACATATATATACATTCACAAAAGGATAGGAGTTTTAAAGAGTTACTCCATACAACGGTTCAAAATAATCCTAGATAATTAGGTTTAGCTACTCATAATCAAATATAAACTACAACCCCAAAAGGAATACATAGTCATAAATGCTTACAAACAAGGAGATATGAAGAAGGAACCAAGAAGAGGAAGCTTCAAATGTCTTTAATGCTTCCAACCAGCTCCAAAATTCCAATCTTTAACCCTTAGCTCCACCCAATGCCAAAAGACCCAAGAGAAGAATGTTTTTGTGCCCTAAGAATTGTCCTGGTTCTGTCCCAAGTCGAAGCACCCATCAAGGTTGCATTTTTCCACCTTCAATACCTCTAACCTTTCATTTTAACATAACTATGCGTTTTGCAAATCTGATGGAATTTCGCCCAGGCCACAAAATTTAGCCCAGGCCTTGGATGTTCGCAAATCTGCTCTTCTGCTCCAGAGGGTAATTTCCCCTAGGCTTCAGAATTTAGCCTAGGCTATATATATAACCTTCGTGATTTTCCTCTGGCTTCAGTAAGTGATTTCGCCTGGGCTTAACCTTCAGAATTTAGCCCAGGCCATGTGTCTTGTTCTGAATCATGGAAGCGATTTAGCCTAGGCTTCAGAATTTAGCCCAGGCTCCAAGAAGCTTCTTTTGTCATCCTTCCTAATGCATCTTATCTCCACTTGCTGTTTCCCTACTCTTTCAACAAAAAAATAATTCTAACACTAAAATGTAATCAAAATATATATATATTTGAGCAAGAAAGTGCACTCCAAAATCAAATGCATAAATTATTTATTTAAAACCCAAAACATGCACCAATATGCAAATTAGGCCCAAAAATTAAGTAAACTTACTGAAATGTCATGAATATCTCAGAGTTAACATGGCCTCGAGAGAGCCTTGGGCCTCCCTACAATACCTGAGTTGAGCCTGCCAACACCGGGGAAAATGCGAGAGGTGACCATGGATTTCCAACATGGTGGGTTCAGTAACCGACAATGCTGGACTCAACACTTCATTAATTGTTCATTGTGAAATATGATATTTAGCCTTTTATTCATAAAATACAGCAAATAAAGCACATAGATGTTATTGTATAGGGATATCACTCTAATCTTAGATGTTAGCAAGGGACTGCACCAAAACTACAACCTTTTCCACATTAAATCAACATGCTATCTCTTCAACATATTGTGGAAGCAATAGTAGCTAGTCTTGACATACATTGTTGGTGACATTATTGGTGACATTATATATACATGTTTTTTGTTCAAATTGTTTTTGCATTCCTTCTCTTCAAAGAATCAGGACAAGAATAAATTAATTCATTTACTCTTCTACCTTTGTAGCAATATATGTTTACTGGACAATCTGTTTTTTTCTGTTGGCAGAGCTTAGAATATTTGACATGTATGGATTTGTCACATTGTGAACTCATAACTGAAGTACCTGATTTGTCTCAATACCAAAGTTTAAGGAAATTGTTGTTCAAAGATTGTCACAATTTAATCAAAGTTCATGATTCAGTAGGATTTCTTTCTCAGCTGGTTGAATTGGATGTTGGTGGATGTGTCAAACTTACAAGCTTTCCACATGAAATCAACATGCCATGTCTTCAAGACATTAGTTTTAATGGTTGCAAAAGTCTTGATTACTTTCCACATGTAGTGGGAAAAATGGATGCATTGACTGATGTTTGGGCTGAAGACACTTCTATTAAGGAGCTCCCACCTTCCATTGGAACTCTTTCCGGGCTTGAATCTTTGAACTTAGGCTATTGTAGAAATCTCACGGAGCTTCCAAACAGCTTATTCACATTGCCGAATCTAAGCTGGCTTGATTTGGGTGGCATTCAACCCAAAAGCAGACAATCTTTAAGGAAATTAATTCATGAGAGCCAACCAGTAATTAATTGTAGTAACATGAAATTCTTGATTCTCAAAAAATGTTGTTTATTGGATGAAGACATTCACCTTACTCTAAATCTTTTCCGGAATGTGATAGAGCTTGATCTATCAGGGAATGATTTTGTGTCCATTCCTGAGTGCATCAAAGATTGTGGTAGCCTGTGGGAACTGCATGTGGATAACTGCAAGAAGCTAAGACATATACCAGAGTTACCATCAAATCTGCAGAAAATAGGAGCTCAGAATTGCATTTCATTAACTAATGAGTCATTGGACAGTTTATGGTCTCAGGTATTTTTCATACTCTTTTTGTTTAGCTAACCAGCATTACCTCTCGTGCATTGCACAGGGAATGTTACATATAGAAGTTCATGTAGAAGTTAAATATGTGAAATTTTATTTTGGTGGAATAAAAGAAGAGCATGACACAATGATAGGAATATGGAGCACATAATTTAGTTAATCATATTAAACATAGAAAGCATGGAATACCGTTTAAGTTCATGAAATACAACATATTAGAAATGACATAAGAATCCAAATAACAAACAACATGACAATACTATTTTGAAACGTCCAGGCAATAGAAACTGCAGACGACATACCAATAGAAATTTTGATAATGTAGTAGGTAAAACACATATGGGCATAAGCAAATTGAGACACATCATTTTCAGATCAGGGTATAATATTTGATATGTCAACCTTCTCTTCTTTTAGCTTTTGAATTTGTGGTAGTCATTCAAATAATATACAATTTTCAAAGCTTTGAAATTTTAGGTTGGGAAAACAAAAGTAACTCATACTACTATCTATCTCTAACATGTAAGATAATAGAGTAAAATTACAAAAAAACCCACTTCTCTAATTATTGTAAATTAAGTAAACAGAATTTCCCTCTACCTAATTCTTGTCCCTCCACTCATACCAAAGAAGCTTAAAATGTCACATTTTTCTTTTGTACGCTTGCAAATTATCAGCTGAATTCATGTGCTTTATATGTCATCATGTCACAAATTAAGTCATAATCATATTGATGCATGAACAAAATGTTGCCTGAGCTAGCTAAGGCAATCCATAAAAGTTCTCTTCATTATTCACATTATGTTGTTTTGGTAAATATCAGGCAAAAAGTGATTTATCTGAAGGCATGAAAACCATTTTCCCAGCAACAACTACATTTCCTGATTGGTTTCACAATTGGAGTGAAGGAGGGAAACTGTGTTTCCTTGCTCAAAAGAATTTCCCTCCTGCTACCTTTGCATTTGAGTTGGGGGAATCCCACACGAAAAGGGAACAATATTTCCAATTTTCTCTAAAAATAAATGGTCATGTATCTCTTAAGACAAATGCACACGAAATCTCAATTGCACCACGTCACGTGGCATTATTTAATCTGGGAAGGATTTTTACGAGCGAAGACAAGAGGTGGCTTCAAAAATTCTTGGTCTTGGATTGGAATGATGTTGAAATACAAGTTACTTGTAAAGCGCCAGATATTCATGTGGTTAAATGTGGAGTTTATGTGCACAAACAGATAACAAACATGGAGGATATCCGATTCAAGTCTCCAACTATGCTTTCCATGGATGATAAAAGAACGTCACTGAAACGAAGAGCCATAGCTTCTCCTTATGAACCACCCAATAAGAAGGTCCTTATGAGAAATTTAAATTTTTCTCATAAAGGAAAGAACAATAACTCAAAGAAATATCCAAGGTACTTACGCCTCTTATCTCTTATCTACCAGATGATATTGATGGCCGTTTTAAGATATTTGCTTATCATCATTAATTATTGTTCCCTGTTCGTTTATTATACATTGTAGGAGGGGTAAGCGACAACAACTATTTCATTCGCATTGCAAGAGAAGCATGGTTTTCCCAATGGGCAAGCATGTTTGGAGGTTTTTAAAACCATTTGGCCGGGTTACATATACTCCTCGATTTTCAAATAGATCTAGATGATCTTTTATGGAAATATGAAGATATGTAAGTAAAATACTTAAAAATTGATTTGTCTGTAGTTTTTCTTTAAATTTAAACAACAAATTATAATTGAGTGGCTCATTTAATACTCCCTCCGTTCCTAAATATAGGACCTAGATGACTTTTCTGAAAAATCCTAAAAAAAGCAAAAAATAAGTTAATTATAAATTGATTTACCTAATTTTTTCTCTTAAACTAGTTTATTTTACCTATAAGCTAATGGATAATCTAAAGAGATATCAAATATATCATGATTAAATTACCTATTTTGCAACTTTAATCTCTCCAAAAAAAAAGTTATCTAGGTCTTATATTTAGAAACGGAGGGAGTATTTTAATCTCTCCAAAATAAAAAGAAGTTAATTGATTCTTGTATATGATAAAGACGAAAAACATGTGAAGATGAAGTGCAATTGTTTGGCCAATTGTAAGCTGACAATTGAAATAATGATGTCTCCAAGATTTGTTGATGTAACATATCGAGGTGCAAAGTTGATTATTCAATTTGTAAGTGATTGAAAACTACATATGTAAACAAATCAAGCTAAGCATTTTTCTTTTTTTTATTACTATTTGTTCATAAGGCTTAGCATGCAAGTTTATAGGTCTCACCTATTTAATTATATTGTAATTTATATCGATGAATGGTCAGTTTGGCTAAGCGGTATACTCGTTTGTTTTGAGGCCTAAGGTCGTGGTTCGAATAAACCTCTCTACATAAAAACACATGTAAGATTGTTTAGTATATTCTTTTAACCAACACTCCACTTAAATACAAACTTGAATTGGGTTAGCCTTTTATAATTTCAATTATGGTATATATAATATAAAATATATATATAAATTAGTTATAGACTTATCATCTTATCTTTTACTTTAAGCTTTTCATCTCTTCCCATTTCTAATTCCTCACTTTCCCTTCTCCCATCCAATCGCAATATGATTCTTCCCATGTCTGTCTCTTCGCATGGAATAAAATATTCCTATAAAGAGGATTGTAGTGTTATAGTACTTTCGCAAAAGGCCTTTATGTACACATGTTCAAACATGCATGCTTAATTATTACTCCCTCCGGTCCTATTTATAAGTCACCGATCGCTCAAATTGTACATACCATGGATTGGAGGTTAATGGAAGTTACATCATTAAATTTGTCTTATTATTTTGTCTTTTTCATTCTTGCCCCTCCCACTTTGTCACTATGGCCCACTAATTTTTCTCTCTCTTCATGAATCCTCTGTCTTATTGAGTATACATGTGTTTTTTTCATCTTCCCTTTCTTCTAATCTTCTAATGTTCATTTTCCAATGATAAGGGTATATTGGAAAATTTTCAATAAATGAGTTAGTTAATGGTAGTTGGTGACTTATATTAAGGAACAAATTTTAGAGGTGGTTGATGACTTATAATAAGGACCGGATGGAGTATATTATTTAATCCTCTTGTTCCCGACACTTTTCAAATAATACACACAAATAAAATTATGCCCATTTATTCATACACACACACACACAGAATAAACGTACCAAATTTAACTAACCATATTAATAAGGTTTAGAATGAGGAAGAGTAAAACATGAATATTCATATTTATGCAATAGGAGCACAGGAAAATTGTATATAATAAAATTGAAAAATTGCTTCAATATTGTAGGCCAACATGTACATTTTCTCACCGTGGTCTCGGACCGATCGACCTTTAATTTAGGGAAAATTCCATTTAAATACCTCCGAATATACAAAAGGACAATTCAGGAACTCAAACTTCCAAAAGGACCAACAAGGAACTCGGATCTAGGGGAATTTCAAATTTGTGTGAAAGGACAAAAATGCCCTTTCAAAAAGAAAAGCAACAAAATGCTTTCATTGACTAAAGTGAGCAACTTGGAGGCTCACTTTCACGTACTGGAAAACCTTCCCCCCCCCCAAGTGGAAAATGTGAACTCATGTGCTCCAAACGTTGACGGCGATGGCGTTAGGTAACGGTGACGGCGATGACATGGCAACGGTGGTGACGTGGGTGACGCAAGAGGAGGTGTTTTTTAGGTTAGTATAACTTGTTTTCTTTCATCCATCTTCTTTGTTGGGTTGTGGAACAAAATTGTTAATGATTAAAAGGGAAAGTAATACAAGATGAGTAGAGAAAATACCACTCCCTTCAAGTGACTTTGGTCATTGTTTCATATATATGGAGAAATAAAAAACTAGTGTTAACCCTAAATAGTCACTATATGTGAAATTCATGTGAGGAACTAAGAAAAACTTGTTGTGTTATTTTGTCCTACCCTTAGTGTTGTAGATGGTGTCATGTTGTATATTTGACATTGTCTTGTTAATAGCTATGTTGAAAATGTTAAATCGTATGTTGCACCTGTTAATATTGATGTTACAGTTGTTATTCGCATTGTACAGGTTAAAATGGTAAGTGATGGTGGATCAATGGAACTTAAACAGTTGTGTTGTTATTTCCATGTTGGAGGTCATTTTAAAAGTAACCCTGAAGGAATAGTTCAATACATTGGAGGCTATGTAAAGATGAGAAACATCAAAGAGGGGATAAAACTTGAAAGTTTGAGGGAGATGATTGCATCATGGCTTGAGGTGGATTGTAATAATTGTGATATCAAATATACCATTATGTATGATGAGAAGGTGTTGATAGACCTTGATGATGAGGAGGAGGTTGTGAACTTGTTTGCTCACAATGAAAGGATTGGCCACATCTATATTGAACCACAGGTTTTGGGTACATGGTATATATTTTGAGCATTCTACTGCTGGACAGTCTCTCAATGTTGTGGTTATTATGCTGTTAATCGTTATGCTTTTAATGTTAATACTTGAAGTTCCATTGTTTCTACTGGAAGTTCAATTGTTAACAGGTGTCATGTAAATGTTAACACCAACGTTGTTATTAATGAAAGCATATGTTCATGAGGAAGTTCCCTTGTTAATGACCATATTCACACTGTTATTTTTATGATATAAATGTTGTTGCACTAAGTTCATACGATTAACAGGTGTTGTTACAAAAGTTAATGCTGATGTTCCCAGTGTTAATCAAGTAGGTTCTGATGTTATGCGCCACAGTGTTAACATGTGCCGTGTAAATGCTTTAATACCAGTGTTGTTAACGCATAAGTTAATACTAATGTCCCCGTTGTTAAAGTATATAGTTCTGTCGTTAATTACCTAAGTTCAACTGTTAATATGGGCGATGTAAATGCTTTAATACCAGTGTTGTTAATGCATAAGTTAATACTAATGTCTCCGTTGTTTAAGTATATAGTTCTGTCGTTAATTACCTAAGTTCAACAGTTAATATGGGCGGTGTAAATGCTTTAATACCAGTGTTGTTAACGCAAAGTTAATACTAATGTCTCCGTTGTTAAAGTATATAGTTCTGTCGTTAATTACCTAAGTTCAACTGTTAAAGTATATAGTTATGTCATTAATTACCTAAGTTCAACGCTTTAATACCAACGTGATGTCAACGCATAAGTTAACACTTATGTTCACATTGTTAAAGCCAGCAGTTCTGTCGTTAATCCTGGAAGTTCAAATGTTAATGGGTCCTGTGTAAATGTTAATATTCCCTGCGTAAATGTTAATAGGTCCTGTGTAAATGTTAATACGCACAATCAAAAATGTAAGTAATATACACGCTGGGCAGCAAATAAGGTTCAAGTATAACATTAATTGAGAAGAAAATATTGATTGTTACACAAAACATGTGCCCCAAAACACAAAACACAGCTCCATGTTTCTATCCTAACATATATACCCAAACTAACAATCCTTTTCATCCAATCATACAATTCTCGCTCTCTTTGGCTGCACATGGTCACCTAGAAGCGCCAAAGCCTTATCCTTCACAATATTCTGAGGATGTGAGAAAAGCCACCACATCAGATTGGACCTAAACATTGCAACATCGGCGTCTGTGTATGTTAGTCTGGCTCTTGGAGACCATTGTAACAACCAAATAAGGACATGAACGCCGCAATCGTACAAGTTTCCCTGGACAGGTACAGAATCTCTAACAATTCTACCAAGGCATATAATAAAAAACATTAAATTTAACAAAATCTGAAAATTTGCCGAGCACACAATAACATAATTGGGGTTTATAATGCGCATATTCACATTCCTATGTTCAAAAACAGAATTTGCACATTCAGTTAGGAACAATCAAACAGAAAGATTCAAGTAACAATCCCAATTGAAATCAATATCATCTTCAAAAACCCAATGAACAAAACCACACAAATACATCTCAAAGTTTCCACCTTTCATTTCCTTGCATCATACCCACTTCCTAAAAAATAACACATTAGCAGAATCACATAAAAAAATCACCACCTAGGTTAAAAAGAACAAAAAAAGTTGAGTGAAAACAGAATAAAACACTTAACACAGCATAAGGAATGACCAAAACAGAGGATTAAGCAAAACTAGTAACACACAATTCCAACCACACACAAATACATAGTATACATAAAAAACAACCAATTCCATTATAATTGTTTATACAAAACATTAACACCAAACCAGAGTTCGGTGAAAACAGAAGAGGAAAGGAAAAATGCAAAGACTAGAATGTGAATGAACTTGCATAAACTCAACATGCATATCAAGAGCAGTTGCTGCAAACAAATTCTGCCAAAGCTCACCAAAGCTTAGTCCTCTCAAATCTCAGTGGCAGCAGAAGAAATTAGAGATAAGTTAGGACGAAGAGGAACAAAATGGAGGGAGAATTCAAGTAAGCGGGTAGAATGAAAAAAAAAAGCCAAGAAGAGTGTCAAACCTAGGACTCCTCGCTGATACTCGTGCAAGATCGAAAAATGAGGATGGGTTTGATGACCCCCCCCACAAAACGAAGCCGCAGGACAGAGGAGACGCAACCGGGTTTCAAGATTTGGGTGGTGGTGTGAGAGAAACCGAGAACGTGAGGGAGAGAAGGGAGAAGCCGCCGCAAGTGTTAGGGTTCAGAGATGATTTGTGGCTGATTTCAAACGTGAATGGGGGTCTTAGGCGCAGAGAAGAGGCAATGGCGGTGTAAGGGTGTTTGGTAATTTCTAATTTATGTTAAGGGAAATTTTGTCCTTTCACACAAATTTGAAATGCCCCCTAAGTCCGAGTTCCTTGTTGGTCCTTTTGGAAGTTTGAGTTCCTGAATTGTCCTTTTGTATGTTCGGAGGTATTTAAATGGCATTTTCCCTTTAATTTAAACAACGCCAAGAGGCACCCTATTTTCAAACTTGCTTTGCTGAGTGTTTCCATGGTCTTTTCTTGTTGATCCTTCTTGTTTTCTTTTCTATTACTCATTCTACTTCCTACAATGAAGAACAAGTCCATGTTCAATTATATAAAAATTAAATACAAGAATAATTACAAAGATCATGCTTAAAACAGTTTTTTAACAATATATGAATGTAATATAAATTAAACCTTTATTCTTCAAAACATTTTAAATAATGTCGAAATAACGTGATAATTGTTTTTTCAAATGACAATTTTTTTTAAAAAAATGCTCTTATTTAAATTTTAAATGGAGAAAATAGAATATGTGGGGGAATAAATGATATATTTAGTTGAAGTGACATCTCTCCCTCCTCTCTTCAAAAATAAGGTGATACGATGTTTCAATATATAATATATTAGTAAGTGTAATATTAGGAAAAGAATACATTTATTGTGTTAAATAAGGGAAAATTAATATAAGGTCCCTCACAAGGGACTTAATAATAGAAAAGTCTCATAAACTTTCCAAATTAAAGTAGGGTCCTCATGGATCTTACTTTAATAAACTTCAAATACCGAAAAACCATTTTACCCTTCATTTCCTTCCTTCCTTGCTCAAGAGCTTGTTACTCGCTCGTGGCCCATTATATTGTCACACTAGCTCATTATGTCATTATTTGTTGCTCATTAATTAACTCGTCCGAGAGTTACTTATGAACGTGTTAGACCTGCTCATGAGCTTGTTATTAGCGGCTCATTATGTTGTCACACTAACTCATTACCTCGTTAGTTGTTGCTCATCAACTTGTTATTTATTACTTTTGTATGTTTATACTATAAGGGGCAAAATGGTCTTTAGGTATTTAGAATATATTAAAGTAAGGTCCCTAGGGATCCTACTTTAATATGATGAGTTTATGTGACCTTTCTAGTATTAAGTTCCTTGTGAGGGGCCTCATATTAATTTTCCCGTTAAATAACTCAAACATTGCCTTTTATTATGAGAAAAAATGATTGAAAAAAAATTCACTATAGGGTAGAGGGAGTATAAAATAAATGCAAATCTTTGGGGGTTTTCAGTTTTTATTATAATAAAAGGCAATGTTTGAGTTATTTAACGGGAAAATTAATATGAGGCCCCTCACAAGGGACTTAATACTAGAAGTGGAGTGGCAAGTTTACTCAAAGAAGAATTTATCAGATGTCATGGAAGAATTTTAAATTTGAGTCGTTTGCTTTTCCATTTCACTTATGCTGATTAATGAAAGTTTTTCTTTAGCTAACCAGAGAGAGTGTGCTCTTTGGATCATTGGTGGATTGAAATAGTGTTTGCAAAGACTTTCTTTTTTTGTAAGGTTTACAATATGATGACTCTGTTAATTTTCTTTTTCACCAATCCATTCAATTTTACTTTTACCTCTATGTGCAAATGAGACTTTTACTTTCTTATTGCTTCCATTTCTTTTTCCAAGGTTATCAATTTTGTTTTTCATTAAAACTATTTTTTACTATTTTGATTTCCCTGTGAGAAAATTCTTGAAACTTTATGTATGACATTTACACATTTTTGTCACAAAGGTGAATAATTAGTGACTACTCACTCTTAATGAGTGACAGAGTATCACCGAAGCATTTCTTAACCATTTCTTAACCACTCAGTCTAATTCGGAACATGAATTTAAGAGCACTAAAAAACTACTTGATAGATCAGTATAGGAAGAAACATCCAAAGAAGCAGACCTTTGGCTAATTTGCTGTTATCTTTCAATTGGTTGTACACTTTTAAAAGGGTATGAAACTTGAGGTAGATGCTGGAATAAAAAATGTGTGGAACAATAAGATGTCACATCAAATACACCAGATTCCAAAACTATGTTAAACATGGAACAAGTTTCCCTACCAATGAAAAAGGATGGGTTGGAAGTGCAAAGCATGTTTAGATCACTTAACTCTCATCTGAACGGTCTACATTTGATTTTTTTAAGAGTATATAGACTGTCCAGATAAGATCTAACTGGTCTAGACATGTATGGCTCTCACTACTCATCTTGTCAATGAGTTGATAAATTGGTTCTGTCAAGCCAATATATGTCACATCTGTTATGCTGATTCTGTTATGTAATTACACATACACATTGGTTGTGAATTAATTTTTATAATTAGTTCGATCAGAGTTTTCTCATGTAAAGTGTGTATTTTACCTGATAAGCCAATATATGTCAGTCACATCTTTACAAACTGCCTTTATTTTGCATGAAGCTTTGATTTACGGATGAGATGAAAAATCCATCATCTTTCATCTTTCTTATAACTCAAATTTAGCCTTGGAAGCTTGGAGAGTAAAGAGATTGAAGCAATTTACGGGAAGAAAAGTATCAGAATCAGGAATAAATAAATGACCCATGTGAATCTGTCAGTATACATTTTATGTAATCAATGATAAATTGCCTGGAATTTCAAGCAACACATCTTTCAGTTGCAAACAAGTATTATATAATAAAAAACTCAAGGCAACACTTGAATATCAAAAGCACCAGCAAAATGAAATTCTGCAACTTCAAGAACAAAGTACAGATTTTGATGGGGTTTTTTATGTCAGAGACATCATGAGGCATATACATTCTCAAACGCAACATATATTGTTGCTCTTTGTGGTATCATTTCCGTGAGAGTTCTACATGTAAAAATTAGTCTCTTCAAAATCTGACAACCTACAAACCAAACGCAATTTTTTGCAACACTTCTACCCTGTGAACAAAAAGAACTATGAACAGTGGACAAAAAGTAACATTCTTCATAGAAATTCTCTGTGGACAAAAGAATGACAATTATTAACTTTTCAAAAACATCCTACTTTCCCATCAATTTGAGAACATCTTCAACTTTCATTTCTGGAATTCTCTCCAATTGGTCCAATGCACATTTCCATGCATCCATGCTTTTATTATTTAACTTGGAGCCCACCCTTTTCAAAGCCAAAGGAAGGCCTTGTGCATAACTCACCAAACGTTTGGACATTTCTTCATACTCCTCTGGAGGGTTATCCAAGTGGAAGGCATATTGAGAGAACAGCTCAAGAGAGTGTTTGTTATTTAGCTTCTTCATTCGATACTTATCGATGTGTCCACCAGTCAGTAATTTCTTATTTCTTGTAGTAACAATCACTTTGCTTCCATTTACTCCACACCAATCATGATCTCCTACTAGTTGTTCTAAATGTTCAATCTCATCCACGTCATCAAGAACAAGAAGAATTCTTTTATCACATAGCCTCTGCTTGATCTTGGAGACCCCATCATCAACACCTTTTAACTTGATCTTTTTCTTCTCATCTGTAATCTCTGATAATAGTGTCTTTTGAAGACTTACCATGCCTTTGTTTCCTTTTGGAGCTTCTCTTATGTCAGAAAGAAAGCAAGCCTCTTCAAAGTGGTGGACAATTGAATTGTATACAGCTTTTGCAAGTGTGGTTTTGCCAACTCCTTCACTCCCATGAATTCCTAAAATGGACACAGAATTAAGAAGTGAAGCCACATCATTTATCCTAGTGTTGAGTCCAACTATGTGCTCCCCAATATGTAATTGTTTAGGTGGTAACTTGGAAAATGCTTCTTCCACAATCTTCTCAGCAAATTCATATTCAGATCTACACATAAACAAATGATTTTTTCTTTATCACCATTACGTTTAAGAGATGAATTAAATCACTTCTTTCAATCATTAACAAAATTATGTGGTAAGCAAGGAGATAAACTAAAATTATTTTCTTGTATTTCATGCTAATAATTGGTAAACATATCAGAGTTTCAGCATAATCAGACGTACATTATCCTCTAGTCTTCATGAACTGATTTACTCTTCTGTTCCAAAAGACAAGTTGATTCTCTAACACAAAATTTGAATTTGGTTTCTAAAAGTTTGACCATCTTACTTTAGTCCTCTATAATGTATACAGTGACATTTTATCTTCCATATTTACACCTCTGGAGCCCTGACTAGTTATCTAAATTGCTAACATGGTCTAACTTCCATTATATATGCAGTATTTATTTAACATTTAATAATCAACCATTTAAATTTCAAAAACTTCAATTGAAACCATATGCACAATAATTAAGTATTCCAATACTCCAAGCTAAAAATAATATGCAGAAAATTCATCTCTTGCCAATAATATGGGAAAAGAATTCCATACACTGATTCTTCTCATGACACACAATTCATTTTAACAAAATGCTTATTCTGAATAATTACACAATTCTATTATCAAACCATCCTTACCCTTGTTCAAAATGCCATCCAGACAAACCAGCAGCTTCCTTCAAAGCCGCCTTCCATTTCTGAACCCTTTCAACTCCAAACCTCTCTTCATGACAATCCATAGCATCTTTATACCCACTTTTCTGATGCCTAACAATAGTTGGCTCTACCTTATAAAATATAGGAAAAACCACCTGCCTCTTTTTCCTCCTACACTTCATGATCATAACAAGCTCATCAAGGCAATCAGCATAACAAGCATAATCCTCAGAAAACACAAGAATTGACACCCTTGATCTTTTAATCACTCCAAGAGAATCAACTGATGCAAAAACTTGTTTCTTTCCCTCCCACTTTCTCTTCCTCTTCTTTTTCATTAGTTCTTCCTTTGGGTTGACACATATTTTTTGTATACCCTTGTTGCGCAGAGAATCACAGAGAATGGTGATGAATGATGATTGGATAGTGAAGTTGAGGAAAACATCATAGTGATTGGAAGTTGATTTGTTTGAGGATGAAACAGAGGAGGGTGGCTCTGGATTTGGAAGTATCATGAATAAGAGACTAAAATTTTGGGTTTGGAAAAATGGGGTTAGCTTAATCAATATACATGAGGCTGACGTGACTCTTTTAATAGAACTATGACTGAGTTATGTGAGGAACATTGTTGAAGAAGTAAACAAAATTTCTTGGAAGGAGACTTTGGTTCTTTTGTGACTTTCTCTGAATCTTCGCATGGACCTGTTTGGTACGCGGGATGAGTTATCCCATGTGAGTAAACAGGGATCAAGTAATATTCTTTTGACTGATAGGTGGTAGCAGAAATTAAGGGGCAATGTCTAATTGTCTATTTAGAATATGTACATTTTTTTTGTTTGAGATCATATAATTGTTCCCTGCACCTTAGTGTTTGGTTAGGATGACCAAGTCCAAAAGAAGGACATTGTGTGAGAAAGAAAACCATTGTTTTTAAGGAAAATACCCAAACATCCATTAAAATGGAAGAATGATCATTATTTATTATAACTTTTTTTTTATCAGAATCATTATTTATTATAATAGAACCATGGTTTTTTTTGGACAGAAATAAAACCATGGTTTTGGAGAAGGAGAACTTCATATTTTGTTTTGGAGAGGTATGTTGTGGATAATGTCATTGCTAGATTATTAAACATGGGAGGATAATGAACTGAAAAGTGCCATTACTCTCAATCTTTCTCTAACAAATTAATTTGTATTTTTTGTTATTTACATACATATAAGTGATTTTGATGGCAATAATTCAGTGGTCATAATAATTCAAATACTATCATTTGATCAAAAATAACTTTTTCATAAGATTTTTTTTAATTAAAATGTTTTCTCAAAAATACGTTTTACACTTGTAAAAATATTTCCCAAAACTAATCCAATCATACTCTAAACTTTTAAAAAAAAATGAAAACTAAATTTTAACAATTTCATTTTATTAAAATTAGGGGTTTCAATTTGATCTAAACACAAAGATTGTGATAACTGCGTTGGTACAGTTGCAGTTGTATCACTTCTAGACAATCTAGATCATAATTAATTAGAACCCCCAGACAAAATAAAACAGTTGAGTAAAATGTTGGCGCTCAGTGCCAGGCCAGGGATGAAACATATGAACGAAAATGCATTTAAAAAAGTACTATTATTATTTATTGAAATAAATTCTTGCGCTTTGTTCCTTGTCTTGATATTGTTGTTTCAGAGTATTGGGCTCATCGTAAGAAATCTGATATGTGTCCCTTCAAAATGACAAATTTTGTTTTTCAATAACGTGATAAATTTTTTTCAAAATGACAAAATTTTGTTTCTAAAAATGCTCTTATTTGAAAGAGGAAAAAGACATTTTTTGTTCTGTAGAGAGAGACAGAGAAAAGTAGAGAGAGACAGAGAAGCGATTCGAGTGTTTTTCCCGATCCGCCCACACGTCATGTCATCCCCATTGGGGGGTGGTGGCGGCCATGAGATGACCCCTCCTCCTGAGGACATCTCCTACCCCAAAAATTTTCTGAAGATTCGAAAAGAAAGGGAGAGAGTGAAGGTGGGGAACTCCGTGCCTCCGCAGGACTCTCCCCGTGATGAGATGAGTTTATGCGACTTGCCGAGTACCTCCGACGGGGCTGCGCCTGAGATGGTTATGGAAGAGCAGATGAAGGACGCGCCGGGGGAACCGAACACCACGCTGACCACGATGGAAGATGTGTGCATGGTCGATCCGCCGGTGAATAAGACAACCCATGAGACAGGTGGTACGCCTGCCAACGGACCATCTGGAGACGACCAGAAAGGGTTTGCAGACTCAGGCCATCCCCCAAATAACCTCGGTAGGACCCAGATTTCTTATAAAGCCAAGTTATTGGGGAAAGATGATGTGGCCAACAAGGACAGAGACTTGGACGTACTTATGAAGCAATGGCTTGAGGTGGAAGAAGCGATGGCCCCTACTTTATCAGCGGAGCAGAAGAAGATGGTAGAGTCCCTCCCCAGGCTGGATATCAATGATGAACGACTGCGTGAGCTTTGTAGGCCCTGGAAGGATGCCCTCATCCTGGCACTACTAGGGAGAGACCCACCTCTCCAAATGATGAAGGGCCGACTAGCTTGGATATTAAAGTCTCCCCATTTTGATCTCATCGACCTGCCTAATCACTACTTTATTTTCCGCTCTTCGGACCTGGAATTAAGAAGACGCCTACTTTTTGATGGCCCCTGGCTCATACAGGGACATTATCTAGCTGTTCAATGTTGGAGTCCCAACTTTAACCCATATTGCAATATTGTGAAAAAAGTTGCGATCTGGGTCAGGGTTCCCACTTTACCCATTCATGTGTATGCGGAGGACTGCCTATGGGAGCTTGGGAACTTGATTGGAAAAGCACTGAAGGTTGATATGCACACCCTTGCTCATGGAGGGCAAAATGCAAGTATGGTGGAAAGAGGCAAGTTTGCTCGAGTCAGCGTTGAGATTGATTTAAACAGGAAACTGCAGTCTCGCTTTGTGCTAAGGAAGACAATATTTAATGTGGAGTATGAAGGTCTGGATGCGATATGTTTCTCATGTGGAAAATTTGGACATAGGGAGAATGGATGCCCAAGTAACCCGAAGGCCTCACAACCGGCGGTGCCCCTCAGCACTGTGTCTCCTGGGATGGTGGCTGAGGGTGGTGGTACCTCGGAAGCGAGCGCTGAGCCAATCACGAGCCAGTCGGCGTTCCAAAATTCCGGCAGACAACCGTTGTTCAGCACGCCTGGCGTGGATCCCGATGCAGAGTTTGGTGAATGGATAAAAGTCAAACCTAGTGTGAGAAGGACTTTCCCAAAAGAGGGCTCTGTGAGAAAAGGACAGAGTCCTATCGGGTAAGCAAGTGGAGAAAGAGCCAAAAGCCCCTGCAGGATCCCGGTTTGACATTCTGAATGTCGAAGAGGATGATGTGAATACTACAGGAGACAAGCCATTTGTGTTCAAAGGTAAGGCTGTTTCAACCTCGGAATGGAGGAAGAAAGAGACAAATGGGAATATGCATCAGAGTGGCAAAAAGGAGGGAAATAAGGGGAAAAGCGCTGAGAAAGTACGAGGAACGAGTCAGGGAGGGCAGGCCAGCAGCAGTCTTAGTGGGGCAGCTAGTCAGAGGGACGCAGCAGTGAACTTGGGGGGTGTGGCAAATGTCACTGGACCTGGGAGTGATGAGTTTGTTTTTGAGGCCCATATGTCAAAGGGCCCAAAGGTTAAGAAGGGAGGCAATAGTAAGGAAGTAGGTAGGTCTCAATTGGGCCATAAGAGAGCAGCCCATCCGCGGCCCATGGGATCATCCCCCTCCTTAAAAGGAAGAGTGCAGTTCGGATCCATCGTGTGAGCATCGGGTCCACTAGCCCCAGGGGGTCCAAATGTCAGGATCCACCCACAGGCCCATCCCATCCCCACAGTGAAGACCCTAGGCCTGACCAACACACGACGGCGCTGGATTGTGAGGGAGGTGACAATCCAATGAATACGAGTTGTGCTCCAGAGAACCATTTGACTGCGACCACCACACCACCGGAACCCCACACCCTTGCTCGCCAACTAGATTTCGAGGAAGGCTCCCTGAGGCATGGAGGCGGTGAGGGGGTTGAGGAACGTGGCGAGGTCAGTGAATGGAGGCCAGTCGATGTGGATGACTCAATCCACAAGTTGGCACCGGTGTCCTGATTAGGCAGGTTTTTGTTTCCCATCTTTGGAATTTTATTTAATGATTAAAGTACTATCATGGAATTGTAGAGGAGCTGCCTCTACCACCTTCCCTAGGCGTCTGAGTGATTTGCTGAGAGAAACTAAGGTGGATCTCCTGATTCTCCTGGAAACAAGAGTTAGTGGTGATAAAGCTGATAATATTGTTAGGAAACTGGGGTTTACTCACTGGATCCGGCTGGAGGCCACCGGCTATGCAGGGGGTATATGGGTATTATGGAATGAGGTAGAGATCACCATTGATTATCTTTCTTCTTCCACCCAGTTTGTTCACACAAAAGTTCGGACCAAGCGAGATAGTGCTGACTTCTGGCTCACGTGCGTCTATGCGGAACCTTGCCCAAGAAAGCGAGTACCGCTGTGGGGAGAGTTAAAAAGTATTGCCTATCAGATTAGAGGCCCCTGGCTGGTGATAGTGGACTTTAATGCCTATTTGGGGAGTCGAGACAAGCAGGGAGGAGCTCATCCAAATGCAACTGCGATGAGGCAGTTCAATGACTGTATATTGTGCTCCAACCTCATGGCTGCTGAATTTGTGGGGGACCGGTTTATTTGGGAGAAGAATCTCCTTAAAGAGCGCATTGATTGGGCATTCGTGAATTCAGAATGGCTGTCCATTTTCCCTCTGTCAAAAGTCCACCACTTGAAGAAATTTGGCTCTGATCACAGACCTCTCCTCTTGAAAACATCCCCTGACTGTCTGGGGGCCCGCAAACCTCCTCCGTTCCGGTGTCAGGCAGCGTGGGTATTGGAAGAGGGATTTTCGGATGTGATCCAGAAAGCTTGGGGGCAGGGGAGCTGGTCGGATAAGGTTAAGGAGTTTGCGGTTGCTGCCACAGTTTGGAATAAAGAAAGAGTGGGGAATCTGGGTTGGAAGAAAAGAAACTTACTGAAACGCATTGAGGGAGTGGAAATGGCAAGACGGAGAAAGGATAACCAATATCTTGCGCACACGGAGCAACAATTGTGGAACGAGTATAACAAAGCCAATGCCCAGGAGGAACTACTCTGGTTCCAGAAGTCCCGGTGCACTTGGCTCAAGTGCAGTGACAGAAATACTAAGTTTTTCCACACTGCGGCCTTAGTCAAACGTCAGAGGAACCGTGTTGAGAGTTTAAGGGATGATGGGGGTTGCTTGGTGACTGATCAACAGCAACTTCAACTCATGGCCCTCAATTATTATCAGAAGTTGTTTCAAAGTGACGGCTAGCATCAACGTGCTCGTTCCCACGACTCAGCGACAGTGAGTTGGAGCTATTATCATCCCCGGTTGGAGATGTGGAGATCAAAGAGGCTGTATTTGAATTGGGCGGGTTTAAAGCCCCAGGCCCTGATGGGATACAAGCGTTCTTCTATCATGAGTATTGGAATCTCATTGGTGAAAGTGTGTGCAAGCTTGTGAAGGATATCTTTCGCGATCCACACCTCATCGGAGAGATTAATCAAACCAACCTGGTCCTTATCCTCAAAACGGAAAATCCGGAGACAATGAGGGATTTCCGACCTATCTCTTTGTGCAACGTTAGCTACAAAATTGTCACAAAGGTTATTAGTCGGCGCTTGAAAGGTATTATGAGGAAACTTGTGGGGAACCATCAATGTAGCTTTATTTCTGGGCGACAAAGTAGTGATAATATCATTGTGGCGCAAGAAGTTATACACTCCATGAGGCTCAAAAGAGGAGCTGAGGGGTGGTGTGCCGTGAAGGTCGACCTTGAAAAAGCATATGATAGATTGGAATGGTGCTTTATTGAGGAGACTTTACTTTTAGCAGGATTTCCTACCTCTCTCTGCAGAGTGATAATGGCTTGTCTAACTACCCCTGCGTTTCATGTACTGTGGAATGGGGACATCTCTCAGACCTTTAGAGCCACCCGTGGAATCAGACAGGGGGACCCGATGTCTCCCTACATTTTTACCTTATGAATGGAGCGACTAAACTTTGCCATCCAGGATGCTGTGGCGGATGGATGGTGGGAACCGATTAAACTCTCGCCTAATAGTCCACCCCTGTCGCACTTATTTTTTGCTGATGATTTGGTTCTCTTCGGTGAAGCTTCTTCCTTTCAAACAGAGGTTATGCTGACCTGCTTAAATGAGTTTAGAATGGCCTCGGGCCAGAAGGTCAATCTGACCAAGACATGTGCTTGTTTCTCTCGCAATGTACACCTTTCCCGAGCTCTGGAGATGAGTGCTACAATGGGAGTGGGTCTCACTGGGGACCTTGGAAAATACTTAGGGATCCCACTCTTACACAGCAGAGCTTCGAGTATGATTTTTGCTCCTTTACTGGAACGGACCCAACGTAAGTTGGCGGGTTGGAAAAGAAGCTGCCTCAACCTTGCGAGACGCGCTACATTGATCAAATCTGTGTTGTCCACTATCCCCTCCTATTTTATGCAAACAATGCTGGTGCCAAAACTCTTGCTGAAACAGTTGGACAAACTCAGCAGGAGTTTTTTGTGGGGAGAACAGGATCACATCAGAAAATCTCATCTAGTCTCATGGGACCAAGTGACGGCTGAAAAGAGAGATGGTGGCCTCGGCATTAAGAATTTACAGCAGCAGAATATAGCTTTCCTAATGAAACTATGCTGGAAGCTCATCACGGACCGGGATGCCTTATGGGTTCGAGTCCTCCGATCTAAATACATGTGTGGAGGCGAACCCCTGCCTTTGGTCTCTAAACCCTCCCAAGCATCGCACACATGGAGGGGCATATGCCAGGTCTGGTCTCAGTTCCACCAGGGACTCGGTAAGAAGATAGGTGATGGCGCCGATACCTACTTTTGGATGGATAGTTGGCTCACCTCTAATGGGCAGCTAATTGACTTAGTCCCTGGACTAGAGCATGTCGTTGATGGTACCCAGAGGGTTAATGACTTTGTGAGCCCGCACTGGGATTGGGATAGAAGCAAACTTGGAGCCTTCCTCCCTCCTTCTCTTGTGGATCAGATCCTCAAGCTTCATCCGCCTAGTGCGAGCAGAGGCGCTGATAAGTTTTACTGGCGGCCATCTTCGGATGGTTCTTTTGTTAGAATCTTAAGTTTTGATGAAGACTAAAATATGAAATAATAAGCCAAGTACTTAGAAAACAATAGGTTAACATAGAATCACAAGTAAGAGTGCAACCGGATGTGGATTTACTTCCGGATAGACCAGGACTAGCGCTCGCGGATGAATGACTCATCCCCAGCGACAGCAAGTAATCCACTAAGGAAATAACTTAGTCCATTAGCACTAGATATACAAAACCTTAAGACTAAGCTAGGATTCAACCGGAAGTGAATTTGCTTCCTGTTATATTTAGACTAGCGCTGACTGTTGGAATAGATGACACTAAGCGTCAGTGAACATAAGCCACGTCTAGTAGAATTGCTTCCGATTGCTTAGTGACTAGCGCTGACTGTTGGAATGGATAACACTGAGCGTCAGTAGACATGAGCTACGTCTAGTAGAATTGCTTCCGGTTGCTTAGTGACTAGCGCTGGCTTTTGGATTAAAAGACACTGAGCGAGAGTGAGTAATAGTGAATATAATCCTTCATCCAGTGGATTTACTTCCGGATGTAGAAGTGCTTCCGGATACAAGGAAGACCTCTTAGACTAAGTACCCTCCCACTGCATGTGACTATGTGCTTATATTGTTAGACTAACGTTCAAGTGCAGCACACTAAGTAGAGTTGCTTCCGGATGTGAATCTGCTTCCGCAAGCAATCAGAATGTCAGAACGTTCAGAAGTGCAATGTCAGAATGCTTTTGTCAGAGCAGAGTTGTCAGGACTACTTTTCAGAGATAAAACAAGTCAACCCTGCTATGCATTGATGAAGCATTTATTGGGCAAACGGTAACATGGGAAAAACGGCCATATTCAAACGGCTAACCCACCTACCAAGAATCAGAATGTTTGAAGACTATATAAAGGAGTTCAACTTCATTTATGAAGCCATCTATTATCTTTGACATTCTTGAAAGAAGCTAGAGGGAGAAACCGAGAAAATCTTCAAGCATTCAAAGCTGCCCAGAAAAGAGGAAGAGCATTTAACTCATTGAGTGATCTTTTCATCTACATATCTTGTACTCTTTGTAGTTAAGTCTCTTCGTGTTATAAGAGCATTGATTGTACTTAAGTGTGTAACACTATCTGTTCTTAAAGAGAACTTAGTTAGAAAAATCCTTTATTTGTAAAGGTTGAACCCTTGCTAGGTGTAAGGGGGAGCTAGTTAGAAAGGTTGCAAGTGAGCCTTGAGTAAAACTTGTGGTTGTAAGGTTGCAAGTGATCCCGTTCAAAACTTGCGGTTGTAAAGGTTCTAGGTGAACCCGTTCTAAAACCTGGAGATAGTGGAACTCGACCTGGGTGGTTGAGAACTGGAAGTAGGTCAAGAAGACCGAACCAGTATAAACTCTTGTGTTGTTTTATTTGAGCATTTATTTTAAAGCACAATTCACCCCCCCTCTTGTGCATCCATTACTTTCATTTGGTATCAGAGCGGGTCTTTCTCACTCGATTCCAACGAATCCAGAAAGTAAAGATCCAGTAATGGATACAGATTACTCTCTACCAGATGTCTCTATTCAACCCAACAAGCCCCCAGGCTTTGATGGGTATAACTATCCATTCTGGAAGTTTCGGATGGAGACTTACATCAAGTCAAGTGACCTTAGACTCTGGGATGTAATCGAACGTGGGGATCACACTCCACTAGATGAGGATGGCTTTGCTAAGCCAAAAGCCAGGTACACCAATGAGGACTATGCTCTAGTCCAACTAAATTTTAGGGCTATGCACTACATTCAGTGTGCTCTCAGCCCTAAGGAGTTTCACAGGATCAGCCACCACAAAAATGCTAAGGATATGTGGGAGGCTCTTGAGGCTGCTCACTCTGGAACCAGGGGAGTGAAAGCAAGACGAGTTGAGATGCTGGTGGAAGAATTTCACAAGTTCGCCATGCTTAGTCCAACTGAGCCAATCAGAGAGCTGGAGCTCAGGTTCACTCACCTCATCAACAATTTGGCCTCGCTGGGTAAGGACATTCCAGAAAGAGAGCAAGTCAGCAAGATTCTAAAAATCTTGAAGGGTGATTGGATCACCAAAGTAACCATCTTGCAGGAAGTCCAAGGAGAGTCAACCAGTTCCATCACTGCGCTCTTTGGTTCCTTGACTGAATATGAACCAACATTGCTGGCTCAGAGAGCTCCTCAAGCCTCATCCAAAGCCAAAAATCTTGTCCTTGTTGCTCCCAACAAGGAAGTTGATGATGATGATGATGAGGATGATGAGGAGGAAATGGACGACGAGGAGATGGCTATGATGGTGAGAAAGTTCAGAAAGTTCTTCAGAAAGAAGGGAGGCTTTCAGAAAGGTGATTCCAGCCAGAGGAAGGGATACAAGAAGGAAAAGGCCCCTGTGTGCTTTGAATGTAAGAAGTCTGGCCACTTCAAGGCTGAGTGTCCCAGTTTGCAGAGGTCAAAAGGCAAAGACAAAAGAAAGGCCTTCGTATCCTCCATTTGGGTGAATAGCTCAGATGACGAAGTAAATGATGAGGAAGAAGTTGCCAACCTCTGCCTGGTAACCAGAGAAGATGATGAGGAAGCATCTTCAGATCTTGACCTCACCCACGAAGACAATGAGGTAACTTTCTCAGAACTGCAAGAGGCTTACAATGAGGTTCATGAAGAATTCTCTCGATTATGTAAAGCCTATAAAGTGTTAAAAACTAAAAAGGAATCACTTGAGTCCAAGGTGGACTCACTAAGTGAAGAGCTAGCGGAAGCCAGAAAGCTTCCGGTAGCGGATGGCAAGGGTTCTCCCCAAGCAGATCCCAAGGCCCCAACACTTGAGAGCTGCCCTAATTGCAGCAAAATCTCAGCTGAGAGAGACAAGTTGCAAAATGCCCTGCAGAAGTTTACAAATGGGTCAGAAATGTTGAATATAATTTTGATGAATCAAAGGGCATATAGGGATAGGACTGGATTAGGATACACTCCTAGAGAAAAGAAATGGGTGGAACCAAAAGTGAAGCCCTACTTAAAATTCTTCCACAAAGCCACTAGTCACAGCTCCTCACCCTTCAGCTTCTGTAACTATTGCAACAGGAAAGGACACTCCATGTCCACCTGTAATGCCAAGAAGCATGGAGTAAGTAGCTCTTACAAATGGGTCCCTAAAGGAACCAAGGCTACAAAGGATCCTCCCACTGGAAAGGAAACTAAGGGAGGACAGGGATCCCTAGCCTGGAAACAATCCACAGGGACAACCCAAGAGCCTAGAGCCAGCACTAGGCCGGAGGCAATGAATGATCATAAGACCAAGGTCAAGGCTAACACTAGACCAAGGGCACTGAAAACTAATGACAGAGGACCCAAGAAAGGTTGGGTACCAAAGCTTACTTGATTCTTTCAGGTGTGTCTCAAAGCATCCAAGAACAGAAAATGGTATATTGACAGCGGATGCTCGAGACATATGACTGGAGACAGAGACAAGTTCAAATCTCTGGTGATCAAAGACGGAGCCACAGTAACCTTTGGAGGAAATCAAAGTGGAAAGATCACTGGAGTTGGAGAAGTTGGACTAGTAAAAGACGTCTATCTGGTGGACGGTCTCTGTCACAACCTGCTGAGCTTGAGCCAGAGCACTGACAAAGGAAATTGGGAAATCTTTGATTCACATGAGTGCATAATAGTTGATAAGCAGGATCTGAATTTAGATAAGGCCAACTTAAAATGCAAACTTAAGGCAAATAGAAATGGAAACCTATATACTCTAGACTTGTGTCAACAACTGGAAGAAAAATGTCTAATATCTAGTGATGAGAACAGTTGGCTTTGGCATAAGAGGTTAGCTCATGTTAATTTTACTCAACTTGATATGCTAATTAAAAAGGAGCTAGCTATAGGTATTCCATCCTTTAAGGTAAAGCATGATTTTATTTGTGAATCCTGCCAACGAGGGAAGCAAACAAAGTCCTCGTTTAAAACCAAGAAGAGAGTCTCCACCAGCAGGCCCTTGGAACTAATCCATATGGATTTGGTTGGGCCAGCAAGAGTGAAGAGCTTGGGTGGGAACCTGTATGCTCTAGTGGTGGTGGATGACTATTCAAGGTTCACTTGGACTATGTTTCTTGCCTCTAAGCAAGATGCTTTTGATGCTTTTGTTGTTCTGGCTAAGAAAGTGCAGAATGAGAGAGAGCTCAAAATCACAGCCATAAGGACAGACCATGAAGGAGAGTTTGAGAACCATAGCTTCTCTGAGCTATGTGAGCAGAATGGTATTGAACACAACTTCTCAGCTCCTAGAACTCCTCAGCAAAATGGAGTGGTCGAGAGAAAGAACAGGGTTCTGACTGAGATGGCTAGAAGCATGCTCAACGAGAAAGAGGTTTCTCAAGTGTTCTGGGCGGACGCTATGAGCACTGCTTGCTATATCTCTAACAGAGCCTATGTTCGCAAGGGCTTGGATAAGACTCCCTATGAGCTGTACAAAGGGAGGAAGCCCAACATCAGCCACCTCAGAATCTTTGGATCAAAATGCTATGTGCACAACAATAAAAAGGTAAATCTGGGTAAGTTTGATCCAAAAGCTGATGTAGGTATATTCATAGGATATTCCCTTAGGAGTAAAGCATATAGAATATACAACATGAGAACTAGAATTGTAGAAGAATCAATGCATGTTGTATTCGATGAAACTCCTACATGGGGACAATCCACAGGAGATGATGAAATACTTAATCTTCCAAAACTACCATCATCTTCTTCACCACCAAAAGAAACACCAGCAAGCAATCTAAAAGAAGAAGATGAACTCAGTGATGAACCTAGAGTGCAGACCGTGCCTGATGAGGCACAGTTGCCAACAGCTAGGAGACATCACAGGGATCATCCTCTTGATCAAGTGCTTGGTGATGTTTCTTCTGGTGTCAGAACCAGAAGGCAAGTTCAAAATGAACTTGAGTTTGGAGCATTTCTATCTCAAATCGAACCAACTTCAGTTGAACAAGCTCTTGAGGACTGCGACTGGATTATTGCCATGCAGGAAGAGCTGAATCAATTTGAGAGAAGCCAAGTCTGGGAACTAGTCCCAAGGCCGTCTCATCAATCCATAGTGGGGACCAAGTGGGTCTTCAAAAACAAACTGGATGAGACAGGTCAAATTACAAGAAACAAAGCCAGATTAGTAGCCAAAGGATACAACCAAGAAGAAGGCATTGACTATGAAGAAACTTTTGCTCTAGTCGCAAGACTTGAAGCAATAAGGATTCTTCTAGCCTTTGCATCCATGAAAGGCTTTAGGTTATATCAAATGGATGTAAAGAGTGATTTTCTTAATGGTTATATTAAAGAAGAGGTATATGTAGAACAACCTTCTGGCTTTGAGGATCATAAGCATCCCAAACATGTGTATAGACTAAAGAAAGCTTTATATGGCCTGAAACAAGCTCCTCGAGCTTGGTATGAGAGACTCAGCAGCTTTCTGCTGGGCAAGGGTTTCTCAAGGGGCAAACTAGATAATACACTGTTTATTCTTCACAAAGATAGAAATATGCTAATTGTCCAAATTTATGTTGATGATATTATTTTTGGGGCAACTAATGACAAGCTTTGTGAAGAATTCTCTAAGACTATGCAGGGTGAATTTGAAATGTCAATGATGGGAGAACTCACGTTCTTCCTAGGCCTGCAAATTAAACAAAAGAAGAATGGGATATTCATCTCCCAAGCTAAGTACTGCAGAGAGCTACTCAAGAAGTTTGGGATGGATGAATGCAAGGAGTATGACACTCCCATGAGTACCACTGCCGCACACGATGCTGACGCAAAGGGTAAAGCAGTCAGCCTGCCCATGTACAGGGGAATGATAGGTTCCCTCCTATACTTAACGGCAAGCAGACCTGACATTCAATTTAGTGTAGGCATGTGTGCTAGGTTTCAAGCCAACCCCAAGAAGTCACACTTAACATGCGTTAAACGTATTCTGGGATACCTTGAGGGAACACAAGAACTTGGTCTTTGGTATCCCAGAGGTAACCAATAGTTCTTGTGGGCTTACTCTGACTCTGACCATGCAGGTTATAAGACTGATAGAAAGAGCACCAGTGGACAATGCGCCTTCCTTGGTGGTTGTCTGGTGTCTTGGGCTAGCAAAAAGCAAACCCGCGTGTCATTATCATCCACTGAGGCAGAATACATTGCAGCTGCAAGCTGTTGTGCTCAAGTGCTGTGGCTGAAGAACCAACTGAGAGACCTTGGCTTGGAGTTCCCTGAGGCACCCATCCTCTGTGACAACACAAGCACAATCAGCCTCGCCAAGAATCCAGTTCAGCACACAAGGACAAAGCACATTGATGTCAGACATCACTTCATCAGAGACCATGTTCAAAAGAAGGATGTCAAAGTGCAATTTGTCCCCACACAACAACAGCTTGCTGACATCTTCACCAAGCCTCTGGGGGTTGACCAATTTACTTTCATAAGAGGTGATTTGGGAATGGTAAACCCAAATGAGGTGTAATTTTTCAATTACTATACTTGATTGATTAAAACCTACAACTATACTAACTTAGGCATCGAAGTGCCAATTCTTGTTTTTGCAGGTACCAAATGTTAAATCTTAAGCAATTGCAACCGGAAGCAAAACTACTTCCGGATGATCACTCGCTGACACTGAGTGTTGAAACTAAGAGAGCGCCAGTGCCAGACCAAGGGACACGTCACTTCAGAAAAACGGTTCATCTCCCTCCATGAGAAGGTGTGCCTTCTCTGATAAGATGAAGCGACACATGTCATAAGGTGCGCCGTTTCAATTAAAATGTTTACGTTACCCAATGTGCAAACATACGTTTTCATCTGAAGAGTCATGCCCATTTTACCCTCAGTAACTTTGCATATAAATAGGGTGTCACTTTCACTTTCACTTTTTACTTGCACAAATTTTTCTCACCCACATTTTCTCTGCATATTCTCTTCATCTTCTTCACTGTGTTCTTCATCTTCTTCATATCTTTCTTCGCATATCATCCCATTTACCACTAAACCCACACAAAAATGGCCGGCTCACATGAAACAAACCCCAACACAAAGAAATCCACCACATCCAAGAAATCAAAGTCCAAATCTGGAAAATCTGGGCATAAGCACACTGGGAAATCTGGGCAATCCGATGAACACCATGAAGAACGACATGAACACCAAGAACACACTGGGCAACCACAAGGGGAGAATGAACAAGTCCAGGACCAGCCTGGACATTCTGGGAGAGTGGAAGAACAGCCAGAGGAAACTGTGCATGAACAAGCACAAGTCAAGAGGAAAGGAAAGAAGAAGGTTCAGTTCATTGAAGAGCCTTCTTCCAAAAGACAGAGGGTTGAGGAGGATGACCCTTCGATTTACAGAGATGGGCCTTTGGAGGCTGTTTCCTCCAAGTTTGAAACAGTAAAGCCATACTTCAACAATGAGTTGTTCATTGATCTGGACAAGATTGATGACCTAGGAATTCCTCATCTGCGCCCTTATCTGGAAAAATACATGCCTTGGCTGGGGATCAACCAGAGCTACAACATCAACGCCCTGCGGGTGTTCTGTGAATCCCTCACTGGGAAGGTGAAGCATAAGAAAGTGGATGGGAAAGAGCAGATCCGCAGACTCACCTTCACTGCCACAGTCAGGGGGAGAACCTTCAGCTTCACCTGGAGGGACATAAATGCCCTAATGGGGATCACAGAAGAGGGAATGAATGAGTGGTTGTACCCTGAGTCACTCAAATACAGCAAGGAGGACCTCGAGAAGATGTATGGCACCCAAGGGAAGAAGGTGTCCAAGATGTCTGACTCCAACAGACTCTTGTACTACGTCTACTCCCGAATGATGACACACAAGGGGGGTAACTTCAACGAGTTCACTCTGCTGGACAACCCGTGGTTCCCCAGACTTCTCTCCCAACAGCCAATCAACCCCGGACAGTTGATCAGCCTTGAACTTCATAGATGGTTGGTCAACGACAAGGCTGGATATCTTCCCTATCCCACCATCCTTGCCTTCCTCCTTGAGAAGAAACTGATCAAGGCCACATCTGACGTGGAGGAAGAGAATGTTAAGTGTGCTCCTGTGGGGGCAACTAACATCGGGAAGATGGGCATCAAGTACCTGAAGCCTGCTAAGCCCGCTCGCTCAGGATCACAGGCAGGGAGTGCCTCTCAGACCTCAGTCCCCTCTGTATCTGGTGCAGGGGATCAAGAAGTTGACTCCCATCCTGGGCCAAGCCGTGCTGCGAGGGTGCCAGCCACTGTGAAGGCATTTGCTCAGGAGATGAAGGAAGAAATTCTCCTTCAACTTTCCGAGTCCTTGGTGGCCCCTCTGAGGAATGACTGTGATGCTGGTTTCCAACAGCAAGGGGAGCGCATCCAGCGACTTGAGGACAGAGTGGGTCAGGTTGAGACTCAGCTTGCCAGGGTAGATGCCAAGCTAGACCTTATTCTCCAACACCTCCAGATTCCTCAACCCCAACAAGGTAACTTACCACCACCTCCTCCTTCTCCCCAAAACCCACCTCCTCCTCCTAATCACCCTCAACTTCCCCCTCCTCCTCCTCCCAACACTCAACAACCACAGCCACCTCCACAAAATGACCATCAATCCCCACCATCACCAAACAATGACCAACAATCCCAGCCTTCACCCAACCATGACCAGCAACTCCAAGACTCACCCCAACAATCTCCTCGTCAATCACCTCTTAACTCCCCATCTCCACTTAACTCCCCCACTCGCACACCACCCAACACCCCTACTCGATCACCACTCAACACCTCCGCCGGACCATCCAATCCTAACCCTACCAACCCACAGTCCACCAATACACCCAGATCCAACCCATTGGCCGAGCACCTTGGCTTCCACACTGCCATTCACCCCCTCAGCCAGATATATCTGAGAGATTACCCCCGCCTTCAGAGAATCTCTGAGGACCATTTACCATTTACCCCATATTCATCCACCTATCCTTTCGAAGGACTATTTACAGACCCCTCTTGGTTCCCCAACCCTCCTAAATCCCCAGAAACCACCTTACCTACATCCTCCCCAGAACCTTCACCCCCAAAGTGATTTGGCCCTGAACCTCCACCCTCCTCTTCATCCACTTCATCCCTGGCCCTCGCCCTTGTTGATGATGACAAAAGGGGGAGAGATGCTATGTCCACCCTTCGCCAGACCATGGACACAAGGGATGTTCTCAGCCAGCCATCCCTCTGGCTTGATGAAGACATCACGGCTGCCCTCCGCCGTGCCATGGAATCTCAGAGGCTGGGTGGTGCTGAGAGCCTAATCAGAGGAGAAGCTATCCGGTTTATGCAACAGCAGAGGTCGGATGAACAAGGATCTAAGTGGGACATGGTAGTCTTTGAGCAGAATGAGCAATCCTCACAGCCTGAGTCATCATCATCAGAGCCTCCTTCAACTGAGAAGAGTAAAAATATTGTTGAGGAAATCATGATGAAGTGGGGGCTGAAGAAGATCAACCATCCTCCAATTGTGATCGCCAAGCCAATCCCTACATCCTCTGGGCAAACGTCTGAGATCCCTACCTCTGAACAAACATCTGCCCCTCCTCCTCCATCTGAGCCAGCAGTGAAATTCAGTGAATCAAGAAAGAAGGTCGTTGCTAGAAAACGTGCCAAGAAGGATGCTGCCTCCACTGAACCTGCTGAGAGTGAGGAAGAGACTCCATCTGACCAACCTGAGCAAGAAACTTCGTCTGCCCAAGTTGAGCAAGAGATCCCATCAGTACAAGCAATTCCAATTCTAAAGGAAGTCAAGCTGGAGATAGAGGACATGACTCCTGAGGAATTCGAAAAGTATGGGTACACGGACAGACTTTCTTTTGGTCAGATGGCTTGCCTGGATGCTGAGAGAGCTAGTGCAAAACCTACTCAGTCAATAAGCAAGGGCAAAGGAAAGGGAAAAGGCAAAGGGAAGAGGAAAGCCCAGGAAGTTGAGGAGGATCCCAACTTCCCAGTTTGGAATGTGAAGATTCGGGCTGTCCACTTCCCTAATGGCGAGGTCACCCACTTCTCAGATGCAACAGGATTCCCAGGCTATGAGGAAGTAGAAAATATGAAGAGAGCCTTCGAGGAATCTGTTGAGTCTGAGAGAATCAGAAGAGAAAGGGATGAAGAAGAGCTTCAACGGATCATTGCTCAGACTGACCAAAATGTGCATGAAGCCCACTTAGCCCAGCTCCAGAAAGAAAATGAGGAGAGACAGAGAGAGAGGGAGAAGAAAAAGAGACACCAACCCTAAACCCCTAAACTTAGAATTTTTTTTCTCTCTTTGATTGTCATGCATATTTCATCTCCACTTAGTATAGATTACTTGTATATGTTATCTGCTTATGGTCTCTAACTTGTAATCCCTGTTTATCAATGAATTATTTCTAAGTTATTTGTGCCTTATCTATTGCTTTTATTCTTCTACTGATTCTTTCATATAAACTCAATCGATAAGACTTAGTTTGTCATCATCAAAAAGGGGGAGAATGTTAGAATCTTAAGTTTTGATGAAGACTAAAATATGAAAGAATAAGCCAAGTACTTAGAAAACAATAGGTTAACATAGAATCACAAGTAAGAGTGCAACCGGATGTGGATTTACTTCCGGATAGACCAGGACTAGCGCTCGCGGATGAATTTCTCATCCCCCAGCGACAGCAAGTAATTCACTAAGGAAATAACTTAGTCCATTAGCACTAGATATACAAAACTTTAAGACTAAGCTAGGATTCAACCGGAAGTGAATTTGCTTCCTGTTATATTTAGACTAGCGCTGACTGTTGGAATAGATGACACTAAGCGTCAGTGAACATAAGCCACGTCTAGTAGAATTGCTTCCGATAGCTTAGTGACTAGCGCTGACTGTTGGAATGGATAACACTGAGCGTCAGTAGACATGAGCTACGTCTAGTAGAATTGCTTCCGATTGCTTAGTGACTAGCGCTGACTTTTGGATTAAAAGACACTGAGCGAGAGTGAGTAATAGTGAATATAATCCTTCATCCAGTGGATTTACTTCCGGATGTAGAAGTGCTTCCGGATACAAGGAAGACCTCTTAGACTAAGTACCCTCCCACTGCATGTGACTATGTGCTTATATTGTTAGACTAACGTTCAAGTGCAGCACACTAAGTAGAGTTGCTTCCGGATGTGAATCTGCTTCCGCAAGCAATCAGAATGTCAGAACGTTCAGAAGTGCAATGACAGAATGCTTTTGTCAGAGCAGAGTTGTCAGGACTACTTTTCAGAGATAAAGCAATTCAACCCTGCTATGCATTGATGAAGCATTTATTGGGCAAACGGTAACATGGGAAAAACGGCCATATTCAAACGGCTAACCCACCTACCAAGAATCAGAATGTTTGAAGACTATATAAAGGAGTTCAACTTCATTTATGAAGCCATCTATTATCTTTGACATTCTTGAAAGAAGCTAGAGGGAGAAACCGAGAAAAACTTCAAGCATTCAAAGCTGCCCAGAAAAGAGGAAGAACATTTAACTCATTGAGTGATCTTTTCATCTACATATCTTGTACTCTTTGTAGTTAAGTCTCTTCGTGTTATAAGAGCATTGATTGTACTTAAGTGTGTAACACTATCTGTTCTTAAAGAGAACTTAGTTAGAAAAATCCTTTATTTGTAAAGGTTGAACCCTTGCTAGGTGTAAGGGGGAGCTAGTTAGAAAGGTTGCAAGTGAGCCTTGAGTAAAACTTGTGGTTGTAAGGTTGCAAGTGATCTCGTTCAAAACTTGCGGTTGTAAAGGTTCCAGGTGAACCCGTTCTAAAACCTGGAGATAGTGGAACTCAGCCTGGGTGGTTGAGAACTGGACGTAGGTCAAGAAGACCGAACCAGTATAAACTCTTGTGTTGTTTTATTTGAGCATTTATTTTAAAGCACAATTCACCCCCCCTCTTGTGCATCCATTACTTTCATCTTTTACAGTCAAATCGGCATATTCATATCTCACTGCCGCCCCCCATCGCCAAGATAGTAATGTCTTTAAACTTCTGTGGAAGAGCATTATGCCTGAAAAGTTCAAAACCCTTCTTTGGCTTTTCACTCTTGGCCGTCTTCATACAGCAGAACTGAGATGCCACCGTGGCCTTCTTGATGATGCCCGCTGCCTCTTCGGGTGTGATAAGGTGGAGGATAGTATGCACCTGCTCCGGGATTGCTCGAATGCGCGTTCCCGTTGGAAATCCCTTGTTGCGGAATCTGAATGGCATTGTTTCACCACATTGCAGGGGGAGGACTGGATCAAGTGGAACCTCACACATGAGAGGGGTAAGCAGTTCACTAAAAAGGTCCCTTGGCCTACCCTCTTTGGATACCTCTGCTGGGATATCTGGACAAGCCGTTGTGACCGATTGTTCCAATCCGAAAAGAGTTGGGATACATCCAGTGGCCTCCCTAGCTATTTTCGTGCTTGTATGGATGTGCGCTTGTTAAACTCATGTAAGATATATCAGCAGGGGCAAGCAACGGAGGGGGATATTGAGGAAGATGGGGACGAGTATGTGCTGGAGGTGGATGGATCGATCCAGTCTACTGGTGAGAGTGGGTGTGGAGGAGTGCTTCTAAACCATGCAGGGGATTGGATAACAGGTTATTGCTGCAAATTAATCCAAGTACCACCAACCATAGCTGAGCTCTTTGGAATTTTATATGGCCTCAATCGATGCTGGGCTAAGGGTTGCAGGAAAGTGCTAGTGAAAACGGATAGCCTTGAGGCCATTACTCTTCTCCTGAAAGGCTGCAATGTGGATCACCCCTTTGCTGACCTGATTTTGGATACTAGAATGGCCATGTATAGGGAGTGGCAGATTAGATTTGTTCATATTAGTAGGGATAGGAATGTTAGGGCTGATTTTTTGGCAAAGTGCGCCCATACTTTGCACTCCAATTTTTGTATATGGGATCAACCACCACCTGGTTTAGCTGAGGCGGTCGTTGATCCCTTGGTCAGTGTCTAGTCTTGATGACACTCTCTCTTGTAACTACTGATATACGTCAGTTTTAATGGAATACAGGTTATATTCAAAAAAAAAAAAGAGGAAAAAGAAGATGTGGGTGGATATACATGATACTCCCTCCAATCCGTAATATAATAATATAAAATTTGAATGATTTTGATTCCAAATATAATAAATCATCTCATATTCTCTCCTCATTTAATGCATTTTTTCTGTTTTGCCCCTAAGTGTCTTTCATATTTATTAATTTTAATGCATTTCTCTCTTTTCAAAGTATCATAATAAATATGAGCAATATTGAAAAAAAATATTAACTTCAAACATCCAACTAATTTTTACATGTTTTCTAAAGTAGTGTATTTTGGCGGTTGAGCTCTTATATTACGCATAAAAGGGAGTAAATCTTAGCCATCAATTTTGCAAATTTAAATGTCAAGAAGTACGAGTATTAGAGAGATAATACTTCGTTTCGTTATCAAGTTTTTAAATTATTTTCGACAAAATAAATGACAATTATGTTATTAAATTTGTCCTAACTAAATTAATAAATTTCTTAACTTTACCTATCTTTAAATGATGTGATGTAATTTTTGAAACTTCCAAATATCAATTAATAACAACAATAATATAATAATTAATGTGGGAAAAGTATAAAGCATATATATATATATATATATATATATATATATATATATATATATATATATATACTCGGAGGGACCGAGGTAGGTAGTAACTTTGATAATTCCAAAGAAATTTATATGTATGGCCACAAGATGCTCTTCTTGAAATATCATTGACGCTTTCCTGCATTTTCATCTAAATTTCTAAGGCTGGTTAATGTATTATAACCCAACGCCTACCCATCAAATTTTGTAATTATTGCAGTCATGATTTCCGAAGTGGCAGCACCATCATCAGTTGGCTTCATCAATAGTAGTATCAAGTATAGATATGATGCTTTTTTGAGTTTCAGAGGTGAAGATACTCGCCACACTTTCACTGTCTTCCTTTATGATGCCTTGCGTCGCAAGGGAATCAACGCCTTCATTGATGACAAGAAGCTTGGGAAAGGAGAAGAAATCTCACCTACGCTTCTTAAAGCCATTGAGAGGTCAAGAATTTCTATTATTGTGTTCTCTAGGAATTATGCTACTTCCACATGGTGCCTTGATGAACTTGCTCACATCATATGGTGTAAGGAGAAGAAGAACCAGGTTGTTATGCCAATATTTTACAAGGTGGATCCGATGGATGTCCAATATCAGAGGAATAGCTTTGGTGAAGCAGTTGCTGCTCATGAAGATAGGTTCATAAATGATTTGAAGAAAGTGCATAAATGGAGGTTTGCTTTGTCTGAAGGGGCTTCTTTGTCACCTGCATGGCTTTTTAAAGATGGGTAAATTTCTTTATATCATATTCTTTATAGGAATATGCTAATATAGAATTCGGAAATTCTTAATTAGCTAGACGTTCGTTGTTGATGATAGAAAACGCTATTGAGCATATTTTAAATATTTTGATTTGTGAACTGATAGTGACAATATGATGAAATAACAATAATTGATTTTTTTAAAAGAATATGAAGTAAAATAAACTGATTAATTATAAAATAAATGTATGGTATATACCTTATAAGTCATATATTAATTTAGAAAAAATCCTCATCAACCAAATCAGTTAACATAATTAGTTTTTTTAAGAAGACAACTAAATCTTATATTTAAGAATGAATTGTTTATTTGAAAAACTTACTTTTTTTTCTTTTTAGTTTACTTTTTTTGTCAATTCTTATTTTGTTTCGCGTTAAATATTAGTTAAAATATATCATATAAATATTTTATATTGCCGAGGGATAAAAATAATAAGAGTTAATCAATACAATGAGGATGGTATCTTCAGTGCATATATTTTTGAAAATATATGGAAAACTAAAAGATGATGACATTTTTCATGAATATCTCATTTTTGAAATCGGAGCGTTCATTTTTTTTATTTATATATAGAAACTTTCAATTTTGTAGATATGATGAATTTGGGTTTATCGAGAGGATTGCTGAAGATGCATTTGCTAGATTGCCTCCTAAACGCTTCCACAATGTTGACTGCATCGTTGGACTTGAGCCACATATAGAAGAAGCAATGTCACTTCTAAATAAATCTGACAAAGGCGTTTGTATGTTGGGGATTCATGGAATTGGTGGAGTTGGCAAAACAACCCTTGCAAAAGCTTTATATAATACAATCTTCTACCAATTTGAAGGTGCTTGCTTTTTGTTTGATGTTAGGGAAGAATCAATGAAATATCATGGGACTGTTCGTCTTCAACAAACTCTTCTCTCAGAGATTCTTGATGATATGAGGATAAAGTTTAGTAGTGTTGATGAAGGAATATCCATTCTAAGACATAGACTATCACACAAAAAAATTTTGTTGGTTCTTGATGATGTCGATCAACCTGATCAGTTAGAACAACTTGCTGGAGGGTGTGATTGGTTTGGTTATGGAAGCAAAATTATTATAACAACAAGAAATAAACAAATGTTAATGGCATGCAACATTGAAAGAACATATCAAATGAAGGAGCTAAATGATCATGACTCTCTTGAACTCTTTTGTTGGCATGCCTTCCAATTGGACCAACCTCTACAAGGCTATCAAGATATGTCGAGTCGTGCCCTTTGTTATGCACAAGACCTTCCTCTTGCTTTAAAATTGATAGGATCCAATTTGGCACATAGGGACTTAGAAGAGTGGAAGACTACATTGGAGCAATATGAGAGGATGTCTGAAAGAACAATCCATGAGATACTAAAGATAAGCTATGATTGCTTGGAAGACAATGCTAAGCGTATTTTCTTAGATATGCTTGTTTCTCTAAGATAAGGACATTTGCATGCATTGAAGAGATATTACACTACTACAAATTGTCCCTCTACCAGCGCACCTTTACATGCGCTTAGAAGAAACACATGTATAAAGGGTCCTTTACATGCGCTTTAAGCGCATGTACAGGTAAGAATCTATACATGCGCTTAAAGCGCATGTAGAGGCCTTATATCTACATGCGCTTTAAGCACATGTATAGAAATGTGCATCAATTAAAATTCACTAAAACAATGACTAGAAAAGGATTTAAGTATTTAGAGATAAAATATAAAATGAACTTAGGTGAAGAGCTCAAAATTATATGGAAACACCCTTTACATGCGCTTTAAGCGCATGTAAAGGCACAAACACCCTTTACATGCCCAAACACCCTTTAAGCGCATGTAAAGGCACTACTGAAGTGCAAAACATGGAGTCATGCATAAGAGGTCCTCCTCAGACCTCATTAGGTGTCCCTGCTTGTGGACTTAGTGTTTCAAGACTCCATTACCACTTTTGGGTGCTATGGAATTGGTGAAACACCCTTTACATGCGCTTTAAGCGCATGTAAAGGCACTACTGAAGTGCAAAACATGGAGTCATGCATAAGAGGTCCTCCTCAGACCTCATAAGGTGTCCCTGCTTGTAGACTTAGTGTTTCAAGACTCCATTACCATTTTTGGGTGCTATGGAATTGGTGAAACACCCTTTACATGCGCTTTAAGCGCATGTAAAGGCACTACTGAAGTGCAAAACATGAAGTCATGCATAAGAGGTCCTCCTCAGACCTCATAAGGTGTCACTGCTTGTGGACTTAGTATTTCAAAGCTCCATTACCACTTTTGGGTGCTATGGAATTGGTGAAACACCTGTACATGCGCTTAAAGCGCATGTAGAGCGTGTTTCTACCTCTACATGCGCTTTAAGCGCATGTAGAGCCTCTACATGCGCTTAAAGCGCATGTAAAGGCTTGTTCTTCAATGGAATTCACTATAACATTGTCAAGCACAAGATTTGAGCATTTTGAGATGAAGTATTGAAACAATTTAGTTGAAAAGCACCAAATCATATGAATATCCATATAATTAAATGGACATTGGTCTTTACATGCGCTTTAAACGCATGTATAAGCCATAAAATATTAAAATAACAAAGGAAAGCCAATACATGCGCTTAAAGCGCATGTAAAGGCTCCAACTTAATATAAAAGCTGAACTTGCCCTATTTCAGACACACCCACTCAACTCGTCCTTCTCTCCCTTCTTGCTTTCCTTCGTTCCTCTTCTCCACCGGCGACTTCAAGGGGAATTTCTCGGCGGAAAACAGCGCCGACCACGCATGCAAGACCGAAATCATGATCAGGTGAAGTTTTATCTTCGTTCATGTCCATTTTTCAGCGTCTCGTGCAAGTTTTAGCGGGAGGGCCGAGTGAGTTCTGGGTTTTTGGATTGAGTTAATCACTAAAATGAACTTTAATCCTCGATTCTTTGTGTGGGGAAGATGATTAGAAGGTTTAATTTTGGATTGGGGGAGTTTGTAAAAAGCCCTAAACATTGAGCCTCTTAGGTCCGATGGATTTAGGGGTGTTCTGGGATACAAAGCTTTCAATTAGTTCTTGTAGGAGTTTTTTTCAGTAACAATATGGCACTCATGCTTGATAGTTTGAGTCTTTGGTTATTTTGTGAAATTCGATCTTCCCTTCCTTCTTTGTCTAGATCGAGTTTACTGGTTTAGGGTAATTCATTTTTGTGATTTAAATGGCTGAATGAATTGGGAAAAAATAGGGATTTTTGCCATATGTGGGTAACGGTTTTGTTTGGTCCATGATTGGTAATGTGAGATTATGTATGTTTTGATGCTTACATGTTAAATTAGGATTTCTGGTTCTTTGTCCTGTATTGGCTGAACTGAGATGAAAGGGATTCTTTATTCCTCTATTTTTGTTGGCTATTATGTTAGCTTCCTCATCATTAATTTTTCATTAAATATAGGACTGTTAGAAAGAAGGTGTCATATGTTGAAAGTGAAGAAAGTGAAGAAGCAGAGGAAGGGAAGAAAAAGTCCCAAAAAGTACAACCTACATTAATGCTTTTATTTATTTTGAACATGATTTTAAGTTGTCTTTATATTCTGGAATATATCTTTGTGCTTGTTGTCCTATATTTTAGGTTGTGTTAATATATGTAAGAAAGTTTCAAGTCTTAAGTAAAAACCAATCTTGAAGCTTGCCCTTGAAGCTGGGAAGGCCACGCCTGCTCCTCCTGTGGGGCCCGCGTTGGGCTCAAAGGGAGTCAACATTATGGCTTTCTGTAAGGATTATAATGCTAAGACTGCTGATAAGGCTGGTTATGTCATTCCTGTTGAAATCACTGTCTATGATGTATGCTCTCTTTTTTGTTTTCATATTGCTTTTTTTATGCTTTTATTTTTATTTTTATTTTTTGCTCATCATCTCCACCGACCCCGCCCACAACCTCAGCGACGCCTTCCACCAGCGCTTCACCAAGTCCCCCTCCCATGTCCACGGCTTCCAAAATCTCTACGCCATGGAGGTGGATCCCACCGTGGAGCATGACCATGTGGGCCCTTCTGATGGAATGGATAGCATGTTCTCTGAACTCGCCGGTGCTATTCCTGGAATTGATGAGGCTATGAGCTTTGCTGAGATGCTCAAGTGAGAACATTTCCTTAATACTCTATTCATATCACATTTCTTAGCTCACTTTTTGGTTTGATTGGTGGCAACTTTTACAGATTGGTGCAAACCATGGATTATTCTGTTATAGTATTTGATACTGCTCCCACTGGTCATACCCTCAGACTCCTCCAGTTCCCCTCCATTTTGGAGAAGGGTCTTGCAAAAGTCATGTCTTTGAAAAACAAATTTGGCGGCTTGTTTACTCAGGTATACTTTCTTAGCTTCAGAGGGTCCATGTTTTTATCAAATTATTATACTGCAATTTTCAATCTGCTTGTTAGGGTATCACTACATGTATTTTCAAAAGACTTGTAAGAAAGTTTTAGATACTTGGAGTTCCTTTGTTCAAAGTGGTGTGCTGTTTTGAAGTCATTTTTTATCTTTTTGAGGGTTTTGCTTGCTCCTGACCTGATGATTGTGGAAACTTATTGAAAGTTTAATTTTCAAGTAATGAGATTATAATTATTTTCAGGTTTTAGTTTACATGACTTGAAGGTGTGTGGTTAAGTAGTTATTGGCTCTAATTGCTTGAATATGCTCTTTTCTTTAGTTTCCCATTTTCTGTCTATCAATTATTCTGTGTTATGATCCATTTCTTCAGGAAGAAGTTGAAGAGGAAGATGGTGACTCCATTGAAAAGGTGCTTTGGCATCAGCCAAGGGGCATGGCCGATGAGGCGCAGAGAAACAATAAATCAACAGAACCTGTTTTATGGAGTAGTTTGTTTGATTCTGAACCTGACTGGAATGAGATGGAATTCCTAATAAAATGGAAAGGGCAGTCTCATTTGCACTGTCAGTGGAAGCCATTTTCTGAGCTGCAGAATGTATACTTCTCATTCTTAGTGTTGACGCTATTTACTTTATCTACTTATGTATGCATAATAGAGGAATAAAGAATTTTTGTCAACAGAACCTCGTGATAGTTAGAACTGATTAATTTTATTTGAGTGGCTGCATCTTGGGTGCAAATTTTTGTCTTCCTTTGTCTTTTCTGGTTGATTGGTTTCTTTGGGAGGGGTGCTTTTAGACTTGACTTAAGCATAATAAATAGAATATGTTGTGATGATTTATACATGTGTAGCTCTAAAGAATAGTTATGTTTAGGCGCTGTAAAACATTAAATCAAACAGAGTTATTCAAGGCATGATGATAGCAAGTGTTAACAGTTCCTTAAAATGATGAGTGAAGGTTAGAGTAGTATAAAGAGGTTAAGTTTAGGTTTTATTTGGTTAAATGTGTATTTTAATGAAATTGCAGACTTTGAGAAATTAGTTGGAAATTCTCAGGATTTGTTATTGAACATAAACAAGTTGTTTTATGTATGCATGTGGGGTTCTTGATTTCTGTTCTTTTTTCGTCTATGGCCAAAATGTTCTGTTTTTATTTTTCCTTTTTGCTGCATGTTTGGGTAATTGGTGTGGGATTGTTTTAAGTTAAGATTAAAACATACATGTCAAGTTAACTATGAATTTAAGTTTCACCTGATTTCTCATTCTTTCCTGCCTATGATAAGTGCTCTGTTTTACTAAGTGCAAAACATTAGATTTTTTCTCTATTGTAAGTATCAGATGGAGTCTATGAATTTAAGTTTCACCTGATTTCTCATTCTTTTGATATAATGCTAGTTGGTTCTATGAACTACAACTAGTATTGGTGGTTATATTTGGAAATAATGTAAATTTATAATAATTTTTTTTTAAAAAAAATTCTATACATGCGCTTAAAGCGCATGTAAAGAGGCCACCTGTACACGCGCTTAAAGCGCATGTAGAGGTATGTACCTCTACATGCGCTTTAAGCGCATGTACATGCGCTTTAAGGGCATGTAGAGCCCCCCTCTACATGCGCTTTTAAAAAGCGCATGTAGAGCCTTTACCAGCGCCCCCCTCTACATGCGCTTTTTAAGCGTATGTAAAGGCCAAAATGAGCGCATGTAAAGGGGTATTTCTGTAGTAGTGTTAAAAGCATGTGATTTTGGTGGAAGGTTTCATTTTGAAGTGCTTGTTGAAAAATCACTTATAACTATTTCTGATGATGATAAGTTATCCATGCATGATCTAGTACAACATATGGGAAGAGAAATTGTTAGGCAGAAGGTACCGTCAAATCCTGAAAAGTGCAGTAGAGTATGGTACTACGAAGATGCTCTTAAAGTGCTTCATGAAAATTTAGTAAGTACTCCCTCCGTTCCTAAATATAAGAGCACTTTGACTTTTTTGGAGAATCCTAAGAAAGCAAAATGAACAATTTAATCATAACATATTTTAAATATTATTAGATCATATGTAAGTTCATAAGTCAAATAAACTAGTTTAGTGAAAAAATTTGGGAAAATCAATTTTTAATTACCATATTTTGCTTTGTTAGGATTCTCCAAAAAAGTCAAAGTGCTCTTATATTTAGGAACGGAGGGAGTATTTAAATTTTGTCCATTTCTTAGTTTTGTAAAATTTAATTTATCGTGTTTTTGGCTATACACATCTAACAATATTTTGCTACTTATGTCAACTTGTATTGTAGGGAAACAGTAATATTGAAGGAATAATGCTTGATCCACCTCAAGAAGAAGAAGTAAGGTGGACTGGTGTAGAATTTAAGAAAATGATTAATCTTAGAATTCTTGTGGTTTGGAATACCCACTTTTCAACAAACCCTAAATATCTACCCAATAGTTTAAAATTGCTTGATTGGGAGGGGTATCCTTATGCCAATTTGCCACCAGATTTTTCTCCTAAAAGACTGATTTTCTTGAAGCTATGAAATAGTATGTTCAGACTGAAAGAACCATTAATGGTATAGTACTATTTCTTTTTTTTTTGATAAATAGTACTATTTCTTTTAAATAGTAGTAAAATATTTATAACTGTTATTTACATTTTTTTATGAAAATAGAAAGTTACCTGCTAATTTATAAGCTGCTAACAATAATTATTTAAATTGAGGAGAATCTTTTTTTTTAATAATGGGATCTGCCGTTAGAGATGTGTGAATTCAAATGAGATCGACAGAGTATGTGCCTCATGTACCAAAGCAGAGTCAATACGGCTTTTCTTCTGCTCCAAAGTTGCATTTTCACTATTTCTCATGGTTCTCTTATGTTATTTGAACCTAATTTTTCTTGATCATATCTAGACTATGGGAACTTTCATCATTCAATCTGAATAAGCCTCATAAAATATTGTAATATCATATAATCATGAAAATACTCAAAATGAAGCAAGCAGATGTTATTGTAGTTGGATACCTCTCTTAACATAGACTGCACCATAACTACAAGCTTTCCACATGAAATTAACTTTTTATGTCTTCAAGATATTATTCATAATTGTTGCATGAGTAGTCTACTTGACTAGAAAGTCCCACATGTTATTGTTGACATTTTATATACACCTTTTTCGTTCAAATTTTGTTGGCTTTTCTTCTCTTCAAAGAATTAAGAATAAATTACTTGAGTTATTAACATTTTACCTTTCTCAACTTATATTAACTCTTCTTGTCGAATCTCCTTATTTTTCTACGTTTGTAATAAATATTTATTTGTTAATATTTTTTTTCTGTTGGCAGAGATTCGAACATTTGACATTTATGAACTTTTCGCGTTGTGAATTCATAACTGAAGTGCCTGATATGTCTCAATTCCAAAGTTTAAGGAAATTGTTGTTCACAGACTGTTGCAATTTGATCAAAATTCATAATTCTGTTGGATCTCTCTCTAAGCTAGTTGAATTGAGTGTTGATGGGTGCATCAAGCTTACAAGCTTTCCACATGAAATAGACATGCCATCTCTTGAAAGTATTACTCTTAGTGGTTGCAAGAGTCTAGACTACTTCCCACATGTAGTGGGAAAGATGGATGCATTGACATATGTTTGGGCTGATGAATGTTCTATTAAGGAGCTCCCACCTTCCTTTGGAAACCTTTCCGGGCTTGAATGTTTAAGCTTAAAGTATTGCAGAAATCTTAGGGAGCTTCCAAACAGCTTATTCACATTGCGAAATCTTGAGTGGCTTGAATTGGAAGGCATCCAACCTGATAGCAGAGAATGTTTAAGGAAATTAATGCATGATAGCCAACAAGTTCTTAGCTGCATAAATGTTGAGTTCTTGATTCTCAAAAACTGTTGTCTATTGGATGATGACATTCACCTAATTCTAAATCTTTTCCGAAATGTGGTAAATTTACATCTCTCAGGGAATGATTTTGTGTATCTTCCTGAATGCATTAAAGAGTGCAGTAAGTTGTGGGAATTGGATGTGAATAACTGCAAGAGGTTAAGACATATAGCAGAGTTACCATCAAATCTGAGGGTAATAGGGGCCGAGAATTGTATTTCATTAACTGCATAGTCATTAGGCTGTTTATGGTTTCAGGTTTGTTCTCATTCTTTCTTTTCCCTCTTTCTTTATTCATGTTGATAATTATATAAGTGATATATATGCAATCTTCATTTGTTTGAAAGTTAGGATTATGGGAGCAAAAATATCACATATTAGTTTCTGTTTCTAACTCTCACACTTCTCTTTTGCTCACTTTTAGATTTTCATGACTTTGGTTCCAAAAAAAAGGAAGTGGGAAGATGAATATTTGTTCCTGAGTATAAAAAATATTTTCTAATTTTCTCACATTTTCTGAAATTATCTCTAGTATTACTCCTTAGTAACAAATAAGTAAGATAATGAGATTAGGAATAAACAAATTAAACTTGGTTATCAGGGTGTTTCAGAAATATCATATGATTTTGACTGACTAAACTAACCTCCTTAATAAAAATAAATAGGATTATATGTCTTACATTTAGTAGTATATGTCATGTCCCTAGTAAAGCCAAAGTCATATTGATTCATGAGCAAACTGTTAGCCTGAGCAAGTTAACGCAATCCATTCAATTTCTCTTGATTCACTTTATATTGTTTTGGTAAATCAATATAACATATAAATCTCAACTTTCAAATTCAGTCGATGGAGCCTAGCTATTTTGCAGCCGGCTTTTATTTTATGTTGATTTTGTACGTGAGCCACTTTGACTGATAATTTAATTAGCTTCGCCGATTCCTATTCATAAGCCACGACACAATGGCCACCCACACTTAATGCGTTGAAATTGGTGTTCTGCTTTGGAAGGAATGAATAATATTGTTTATTTTGAAAAAGAAGTAACGTGTTACTGTATATTTCCCCTCCCCCCAAAAGTCCATATATATGACTGCAATCACAATTGTCATTTGGAGTCTACATATAGGCGTGTTTATATTTTTGTTATCTCATTTATTCTTTTAATTGTAAATGGCTTCTCCTGATATGTTGTTCCTCTCTATGGTTTACCCTGCTTCTCCTCCTTTTTCAGTAGCTGTAAAGATAGATAGAGTTTTCTCTATAGAGAATATAGAGGTTTTAGAAGATGGACTACCTTCAGTGAAGACTTTATCCTCAATTGACGTTGTAGTTTATGATGAAAAGGTAATTATTTTATATTTATCCCTTAACTTATACCTGTTTAACTTATATCTACATTTTTTTTGTTAGGCAACAAAGATGATTTTGCGATTGGATAGTCAGGATGTTATGGAGAGGTTTTTGTGGATGCTTTTTCTGGGTCTTGCAGTTGAAATAATTAGACCTAAAGTTGATTATGGTGGTCTTGGAATCCAAAGCCAATATCATTTGAAAATTGTTAAGGAAACTAATTTCAAAGATTGTGTTGGAAGGTTTCCTTCATTTCCCTATGATATATGGACCCCGGCTCAATTAATTGCCTCTGAGATGCCACAAGATTGTTTATTTGGTTGGTTTTGTTAGTCTTTATATGTTTTAATATGTTTTGTTGCTAATTTTGGTGCATTTGTTTCATATTTTTGTTGAAGTTAGTTAATTTTTTGATTGTTTTATAATTCTTACTTTTTCCAGATGTGATTGGTTTCCTTTAGTATGTGTCTCCTATTTGTAAAGTGAAAAATAGTGGATTTTGGGATAAAGAAATGCGCATTCTCCTGTCCTGTAAACGGAACAAAGTTGGCGGGTAAGTATATATGAGTTTAATTTTAGGTTGTCATCTTTTTTCTGATCATCTTCTTTTTTTCCAAAAAACAGGTACGGAAAAATAGTTATATGTGTTTTGCGTGGTAGTTGGTTAGATATGGTGGAGAAGGTTATTAAAAATGCTTCTTTGGACGATATATGTCCATTTATTCATTTAAGATATGTTGTTTCGTCTGGGATTATGGAATCTGGTAAGTTTTTCAAAGATAACTTATTAATTTTCAATATATATTTTGTGTTTGATCTCTTATTTTCTTTTCGTAGGAATTCCTGTAGTCCAGTCTTTTACAGATGCTTCATATTTGGATGTCGATCCAGTGAGTGCAAAGATTCAGCAGCTCAAAATCAGAATGCTGATTGCTTAATTTTAATATCGATCCCACAAGTCCAGATTCAGCATCTTGAAATCAGAATGTTGGTTGATTAATCTCAAAATGATCCAGATGATATATTATGTTAACTATTTATGTATTTTCATATTGAAGTTATTGCGAGATCTAGACAATTTAAGCAATTCTCGCAAATTATGTAATATATTGTTATCTACATTATATGAATTTGAATTTATTATGTCGGATATCTAGACAATTTAAACAATCCTCGCAAATTATCTAATCTAATTAATCTAAATTAAATTCATTTGAAGTTATTATAATGGATGGATATCGAATATTATTGCTGTTGGAGTGTTTGTTTGTGGAGGGACTATTGTTGTTATGTGATTTTATTGTGAGCGCAAGACAATTTTATTAATGGCATTGGAATATGCCATGTAATTTGATTTTAATTAGTGCATATTATAATTAATATGTGGAATGGTTGGAATGTCATGATTTACTGCTATTATCAAATGTAAGTAAGTAAATTTATTTCGTATTATCGTGGTTTGTTTTTGTTCGGTTTGTGGGATTTTTTTCCCTAAAATAGTTTTTCCAAGAAAATTTAATGTTTTGCAATATACTTTCAATACTTCGCCTCATTGAAATTGCTAGACAAATTAATTGAGTAATTATTTTTTCGTTTTGTCTTGCGTTTTTAGGTCTTAATATATTAGTCCTGTCATTTATGAATGGGTTGAGAGTTGTAGTTATTTTTTACCCCACTCATAATGGAAACCGATACTGTGAGGAAAGTTTAGTGTAAACTGAAATTAAGTCATTTTGTCTATAGTAAAAAATTATATCACGAAATATGGTATAATTGTTTTGGATGACTTAGTGCAATAATTCAATTACATGAAGTGATCAATTTAGAACAATCTATTTAGCAAATACTCCCTTTGGTCCCTAATATAAGAACCCAAAATTTGAATGATTTTGGTCCCTGATATAAGAGCGCACTCTATATTTTCTCCTTATTTAATGTGTTTTTTCCTACTTTACCCCTAAATCTCTTTCATATTTATTAATGTCTATGTGTTTCTCTCTCTTAAAAGTATCATAATAAATATGAGCAATATTGGAAAAGAAGCATTAACTCCAGACACCCAACTAACATTCAAATGTTTTCTTAAGAAGCGTTTTTTTGGCACTATCTCTTATATTAGGGACCGGAGGGAGTATTGTATAGTGCTATGAGCGGAACATGCCCTTTGTGTTTAGAAGATTTGGAAAAAAACATGTCCATGCTATTGAATGCTCGTCTTCTTGTCTAAACAATCGTTGCATGTGGATATTTATTTGGAGTGGTTAGAAGTTGCCTCTTAAATAAGACTTCATTCTAGTAGATAGTTAGGTAGGACCAATTGAATATGTCGCATTGAAAAAGTTGGGAAAGCTAATTTGATAGTAATTTATTGACTATTATGTAAGAGATAAGGTGTGAATTACCTAAGTAGGTTCTATGTTTAAACAGGGCCAGCATATCAAATCATGCATTTAAAACAATATAATAAACCTACTATTCTATTCATTTACACGACAAGGGATTATTTAGATTCATTGTTTGTTTATTAAGTATATGTATAGATATAGTGGTTAATAATTAGTTGGTGTCAATTCTTTTCATATTTATGGGCAACTCCTTACAGTTACTATAATGGGCCACACCTTCTCATTCCCCAGCAACAGATCAAACAAACATCTGCAACTTCCTCTCTTTCTATCTTTCTTGCTTCCTTCATTTCTCTGTCATGATGCTTTCTTCTCACTGAACCCTTAGATTCTTTATTTTCTTGTGATACCCAGTAACATCTTACTCACTGAAATTATAGCAGATTTTTAGTTATTTATGTTTTATTAATAAATATATTTTTTATTAGAATTTATTTCATAGCAATATATTAAAATTATTTGCCTCGTACAAAGCTTTAGACCAAGATGGCTGATACTTTTAATTTTAAAGTTGATATTTCTCCAATTGAAATTAAAACTAGCTATTATTTGCAATTGCCAATTGCAAACGTATTATTGTTATGGAAGGATTATTTTTATTTTAAAGGTTAATTATTTTTTCATTAAGGGTTAGGTTAATTTATAAATGTTGACAAATATGGGTTGATAGGTGTTTCACTCGAACTTTATTTTCTCGATCACCTATACAGACGGACAGGTCAATAAAAGTCATGTATGGTGAATGATCAATCCATCAATCTTTAGAATAGGGAAAAATATTGCACCCCATTATCATGCGGGTTTTCAATCACCTTTACATGAATGCTTAATTATTGATGGGAAACCATTTTCACTATTGACTTCAATTTCTTACACACACATGTGATTTGAACATTTTTTCTGATTACTAATGATGTAGACATATTACATTACCTTTGTAATAAAAAAAAAGACATATTACATTACCTACACCAGCTATTACTAAAGTGAAGGGTGGGATTTTCTCAGAATCCCCTCTCCTCATCCCTCATAATCACTCAATTTTAACCAACAGTTAACTGGATAATTCTGTATTTCTTATAGATCTTTTATTGAAATGAAATAGGTTCAGATAGTTGAAATTTTTTATGTTAAAAAGTTTTTAAAAATAAAAAAAAATTAAAATTTCTTCATTTATTTTATATTATAATATAATACAATTTTTTTAATGGTACAAGTGGTAAATTATGAGCTCTTAGATGAATCTCAATAGCCAAAATGGGGGGATTATGAGGGATGAGGAGAGAAAGATGAGGAGAGAATCCAAACCCTGAAGTGAATGTCATTTTATAATTTTCTTACATCCTCGATGCTCTAGAAATTTGTACCAATTATATAGGCTATATAGATTGGAGTAATAAATGTGTTAACCATTTTTTCTTTGACTTCTAGGAGTATTTACAAAGAATATGTTTTAAAAGTCCTACCTTATAGCTTGCTCCTCTACCATTCCTGTTAACAAGAAAAGTTAATTATATTGCTGCATAAACTACTTCATTAATATCTTCGAATAATACAATTTTGTAGTCGAATTGACTACTAAGTTGTTTATATTGGAATTAATAATGAATTGAATTTTATTCAGATGACTTACGGTTTTTCGTTTAAAAGAGACAAGAACTAATTTTCTCTTTCTTAAAATTTTTAATCTTTTTACCTTAATCCTTTGTCCAATATGAATAAATATTAGGGAATGTTCGATAGGCGATAATACATGTTACGTATAAAAAAACAAAAAATAGTGTTCCTTTAAGTTTGAAGTGAGATTAAATTAAATTATCTCCTAACAACTTCCTTTTGATCTCATGCAAAGTAAGACATAATACAAAAATAATTTAAAAGGCCTACTATTAATTACAGAATTGTATTATTTTCCAGTCTATTTTTTATAACTAGATTCATGTGTCAAAATTGTTTGACAATTCTTTTTCTTAAACATATATTTAAGAAATTTTTTTGGCAACTCAGTTGTCATGGTTGGGACTAGAGAGAGTGTTCATTCATTTCAACAGACTATCTATCTTTATTTCAAAGTGTAGACATATTACATTACCTACACCAGTTATTACTAAAGTGAATGTCTGAGGAGGTAATTAATTACTACTTATTCACTATGAAATTTGAAACTAATGGTGTTAACAAAAATGTAATAAAAGTGTACTTTCCAAATATTAGCCTAGATTTTATTAAAATAAACTTATTCGATATTTGGAGTTGTGCAGTGTTTTAGGTTCTTTTGTTCAAAATACCCATTTCAAGTGGGTCTGTCATGTAGGGGGAAATAAAATAGTATGATAAATGATAGTGTTTTTTTTAACTATCTGCACTTATGATTGAAGAACATTGAATAAAATTACATGAAGAACTTTTCCAGTCTCCTCATCTGTGGAGTGTCAGAGTGTAAAACACAACAAATAAAGCATGAAGTAGAACTTGCGCACCAAGGAGTCCGGTACAAGTCACTTAATAAAAAATTAAATGAGAGTACGATGGTGGGTGTATAGATGATTTCCAAGTTGCTTTCTCCTAAAGCTAACCATTTGAAGATAAATATAGTATAAATAGACTCATAGGGGAGTATTTACCTTCTTAGCTGAGTTCTTACCTTAACAGCAATCAGTAATAGTTCCTATAGATTATTATACATCACATCAACATCTAATCCAACAAAAAAATTTATACATAACTTGCTTTTGAAAGTGCCAACAACAAAAAAATGCACAAGGTGTTCGTTATTTCCCCAACTTCCTTTTCATCCTTCATAAATCTCTCACCAACAATCAATGTCATTTTCAGTTAAAAAAAAATCAATGTCATTATTAATCTAAAATATTAATAAGGTTATTGTTAATTATTAATTATGACTTTTTAATATTTCCTCTCATATCATGAAACCCAAAGTGTGATCCAATTTGTGTGAAAAGATGTCATAGTATTTTTTATCAAAAAAAAAGATGTCATAGTATTTCTTATTTTTTAGTAATTACGAGTCTTTTAGGAATGTAAATATTCAAATGCTTGCCCCAACATTTTTTAAGTTATCTCTTGACTTTTATATCCTTGTACGACACTGCACTTAAAATTTCAACAACATTCACCAACCATTCTTTATGCACTACTAGGGCAAGTTGGACACCAAAAAAAGCTACTGGTACATATAGAATAGTTTCATGGCATTTAAAAGTTTAAGGTCTGGATGAATCTTCATATATAGAGTGCCATTTTTTATTTAAAATTGGATATTTATGTTGATATTTATTTTTGCTGCATGAATAAAGTTCTATATATATTAAGTGGACAAAACGATTTTCTGATTTTACTACAATGGTCACGTGTAATTCCAACAATCAAATCAATTAATTTGTTTTTCTTTTTCACATTCTTGCCTCAAGAATTGTAGAAACAAAAAGAAAAGCATACCTCAGTGAGAACAATTCACCACTTCTGAACATAATTAATTTCAAAATAATTTCATATATCTAGCAGTGTCAGCAAGGATAATACAAATTGAAGTTTTATTGGGTACATGGGATCCAACTTGTGGATGATAGTAATCATTTTCTTCTTTAATTTAAGTTATAATATATGAAATAGTAATGTCCTCTACATCTTCAGAGAGGACGTTTGATTGAATCTGTCACATAGATCTTGGAACATGAAATGGATGTTAACAATCCACCGTTTGTTCATGTCATTGTATTATAAGTGAAGATCATTTACCATCAAGTATATATGCATATATATCATTTATTAAGTTTTGACTTAATTTAATATTAGATTATTTGTATACCTTTAAACACTTTTTTTTTAAAAAATTACCAATTATATATCTTCTTTCTAACTTATATTCTCAAAAATTTTAAATATACACACAGCAAATGATCACTAGCCTAAAATCAAAATTAATGACTTTCCATGAGATACAATATTATAGGGACAAATTATGGCCTCTACATTATATGAGAATTTTGTCCAAGCAACACAACAAAAGAAGGCCTCCGTGCGTAGCACGGGAGTCTCTGCTCGTATCAGGCAAAAAGAGAATCCTCTATAGCAACGAATATCATTTTCCCAGCAACAAAGAAATTTCCTGATTGGTTCCACAATTGGTGTGAAGGAGGGAAAATCTCTTTCCTTGTTCGTATGAATTTTCCTCCCATTGCCTTTGCATTTGAAATGGGGAAAGGCAACACAAACAAGAAACACTACTTTCAGTATTCTTTGAAAATCAATGGTCATGTATTTCGAAAGACACATGACCAAGAGTTGCCAATTGCACCAGGTCACGTTACTTTATTTAATCTAGGAGGAACATTTTCCACAGAATACTGGAAGTGGCTTCATAAATTTTTAGCATTATTGGATTGGAATGATGTAGAGATACAAGTTACTTGTGAAACTCCAGATATTGATGTGGTAAAATGTGGAGTTTATGTGTACAAAGAGAAAACAAACATGAATAATATCCAATTCAAGTCTCCTATTATGCTTTCCATGAGTGATACAAGAACGTCACTAAAACGGAGAGTGATAGCTTCTCCTTCTAATGAACCACCCAAAAAGAAGATCAGGATGAGAAATCTAAAGGATGCTGATAAAGGAAAAATCAATAAAACAAAGAAAGGATCAAGGTGTGCCTCATCTCTACCTGATTATTACTGATTGTCGTTTTATGATTTTTGCTTATCACTAACTATTGCATGTTCGTTTATGCATTGTAGGAGAATTAAACGACATCAGCTTCTTCATTCACATTGCAAAAGAAGAAGGGTGGTCTTCCCAGTGGGTAAGCATGTTTGGAGATTTTTTAACCATATATAAGGGAAGTATCTATAGGTGAAAGTTTTTTAAGGGCAAATATGTCCCGAAAGTGTCAAAAACATCTGTTAGTTTTGACAGTTATAATTGACGGTTGACCCATTTGATGCTTAGTTGGTGCTGTGATATACACTAATTTGCCATGTATTATGCCACATAAGCTTCAAATGGCAGGAAAGTATTAATAGAAAAAAAACTTTTCATGCATAACAAAGAGCATCGGACAATTCCCCCTCATCATTCTAATCCTCATCGGAGCCACGAACACTGCCTCATACTGCGAGCAATCAACAACGTGCAAGAAGATTGAAGATGAACCCAATATGAAGCCAGGAAACTGAGGAAGGGGATGGAGATTCGATAAATAAAAGAAAGAGCGGGGAAACTTATTTATTTAATTTGTAACTTTTAGCTGGCAAAATGATATTACATAACTTTTAGCGATTACAAAGGTTTACAAATGTCCAAAGCATATAAAACATATTTAGAATGAAACAATAAGCTGATAATGATAATTAAAAAATATAGTAGAGAGACAACGTCAAACTCTTCATGTGATCGAAGATTGTGCAATGAATTCTCTCTGCTTTTATTCTTTTAAGGGTACATGTGTTTAGTGTTATTAAAACCGGACAGAGATACTAATGGCTAGTTGATTGAGCTGATAAGTGGGCTACAACCCCGTACGAATGAGAACACATGTTTGAATCTCGAGAAGCATGCTCATTGGGAGAGAGGATAATCTTGTCCATGTGGGCAACACTCATACCCCTTGAGTTTGGATTACATCAGGCGGTGATTAACAAAAAAATAAAACCGGAGAGAGGCGAACAGTTGGTTCTCTTTTTCTCCCTCCGCTTGATCGCCTCCTTCCCTCTTTGCATTAATTTCAATTCCTTTTTTGTCTAAGAAATAAGGGACATGTAATATGGAAATGTATTATAATTAATAATAATAAACCAACTATTGATATTTTCATCTTTCCTTGTTTATTTTTTAATGCTTTTACAGCTAAAATATTTTCTCTGTCTATTAAAGATCAATATTACATCTTTAATCATGGTAATTGTCTCTATTAAGCACATAAAAATCATACAAATTCAAGGATTTATTAGAGGCATTAGTATCAGCGTGGATGAGTTGGAGAAAGAGTGAGGTGGTGTTGTGGGGAAGAGAGAAAGAGCCGAAAGTGGGGTGGTGTTGTGGTAATTCACATTGAGTGATCTTCTTTATTATTTATTGTGGACCCATCCTTTCAGATCTAATATTTGTTAGTGATGCTACCAAAAATTTTGATTAAAACCCGCAAGTGTACGACTCGTAAAATAGTGCAATCAAGGTCGATCCCACAGAGACTCAGACAATTAGTACTTAGACATTAGAATTCCTACTTTCATTCAAGTTGAGTAAGAGAAGAAATTTGATTTTATAAACTAATGAAAAAGGTAAATTAAGATCTAAAAGAAACTACTTTAATACGGTGAAATTCACGAGTAAAAGGAACAACCTATGGTCACTAATCCCTTATCTGCTTCTTAGATTTTATTCCCACTAATTTAATTATGATTTAATTCAACTAGCTAATCTAGAGTACTAGTGTCTATAAATGCCTTTCGGTTTCCATCTATATCCTTACCTTGCTTAATTACACAATGTCTTGCACTAATTTACTAGGCTAATTTATACCGGTACCGCTCTAATGTGACTATGTAGGCTTTCTAGGTATATGTCTATCCTAGTCGCAAATCAGATTAAAAATTCAATCCTACACTATTTAATCCCATGGTCTATTTAAAATTCCCTCTTTCGAGTCCAATCCTAAATTCCCTAAACATGTCTAATGGTGGCCAATCACTAAACAAATTAATCAATAATAATAAGATTAAATAAACTAATTAAAATTAACTATAATTAAACAGTGGGAAATAAAGTATCTAAGTCACATATAAGTTCATAGTACCCTAGGTTGTAAGAGAAAATTAGTCACACATGGGTTCCAAGTTAATCCCAATAATAATGTAAATTGAAATTGAAATCATGGTAACAAGGAACTAACAAGAAGATCTGAAAACAACTACCAATAATGCTCAGAATTACTCGATGAAGTGCTATCTCTGCTTGCGTGCGTCCTGCTTGGTGTGCGTCTACTTCAGCTAATCTCCCCTCAGCTTGCGTGCTTCACCTCGCGTCCTTTTCTCGTCTCCAGCTCGCGTTCTCGTTCCTCAGCTTCTCGCGTTCAGTTCTCCTTTTTCTTTTCATGCATGAGTGTATATCAAAATTAAATCACAATTCTTTCCCTTCCTATTTCAATTCATAACTTCCTAAACATTATTTCACATCAAGAATCTTTTTAATTTCCTAACAAAAATCCTCTTATTTTGAATTGATGACTCTTAAATATGATTAAAATATATGTGAAACTCTACTAAAACTAAGGAGTCATCAGTTAGGTCTCAAAAGATTTCAAATTAATTTTTCCACATTTCATGGTACCTATTTTTTATTTTTTTCACATTTCACGGGACCTATTTATTCTCAGAAATAATATTTGTTAGGTCTAAAAAGACTTCAAAATAATATTGTGGACACATTTCATTATACCTGTAATTAATTACTCCTTCCGGTCCTATTTATAAGTCATAAACCACCCAAATTGTACATACCAAGGAATGGAGGTCAATGGAAGTTGCATCATTAAATTATGGTCTTATTTCTTTTGTCTTTTTCATTTTTGCCCCTCTCACCTTTATCACGGTTCAGGAACCCTCCTTTTCTTTTCTGTGCGTTTCTCTCCGCTTCCCCTCATCTCTGCCGTCCAAGTAATCCAATGCTTCACACCTCTCGCACACCCCGCCCACATCCCACTCACACCATATAATTCCCCCATCCCCCATGATTTCCTCCTCATCAACCCCCAAATCTCTATTTTAAATCATAAGAAATTTAATAAAATTTAAAATGTCAACAATATTAGTTTTTTTAATCATAATTTTTCTAAAAAGAAAATAAAAGAAAATCACGCAATATATGTCTTTAGATATAATTGGATTTATATATAATTCCAATCTGTTTGCCAAAAGGAGTTTATATCCTCTTTAAAAACGAATAAATCAACATACTTGAGTGTGATCCATCGGCAATTTAAAATTTATGAATTGTATAAAAATTATGAAAATGATTATATACAGGCATTGATTGATAAATTAATTGATAGTATAAATTAATGAATAGGCAAATCTATCTATCTATCTATCTATCTATCTATCTAATATATCATATAATTTCCCGTGCGAAATCTTTGGCGTGTTCACACTTGAATCAGTTTGGGATCAGATTTTTCCTAAGTTTAGGAGGTGATTTTGCATAAGTTAATGGAAAATGTGTGTTTTAATGAGCATATTTATTTTCTGACTGTCCACAATTCCAAGTCTAGGAGGTTTTAATAGTTAGTGCGTTTTAATGCCTCCAATCAATTCTCTCATAATCCCAAATGCAATCTCACCTCCAACACCTCTTTCCATTGTATCTTCAGCTTCACCGTCATTCAAGAGGCTTTTCAAATTCAACGACAATAGGAGTGATTACTGTAAATGGTTTATAGGCAAGTTTTCTCAATTTTCTTCTATTTTTTTGTCCTTTTGTTCCTCTTTTTCAATGGTTTGATATAAATCTTTCATCTAAATAATCTTATTTCAATCTTTTTTCATCTAAATGATCTTTTGTAATCATTTCATTTTATAGGTGTCATAATCTTTTGCCGAGGAAGTGATTATTTTGTCATGGTCTTTCAGGCAAAGAAAATGTCATACTCTCTCTATAAATCATCTAACCATCTACTTCGAACTCCCCACAGCGTCGATGACTCCATTACTAATTTACCATCCACAAATCTCAGATCTTCCACCAACTCCATTGTGTCCCTCTCCGTCAACGACAGGTATAGTTAATATCAACATATTAATGTTGAAAGAGATATGAGTACTCTTCAGTCTTCAATGAATATTAGAATGAAATGAAATAAATCAAATTGTGAAGGAGTAGGATTTTCCTTTTCATATTTTTTAGAAATTTTTTTACCTGCTGTTTAATAGATGATGTAAGAAATTTTTCCTAGAAAGTTTCCTTCTCTCTATTAACTTCTTAGAAAGTTTCCTACATGAGGTTTTGTAAATATGGAAATGGAGTTGAATAAGTCATATGCGAGAAGTTTGATTTCACTGGGGTTGATTATAATGGAGTTTCTTATTGGTCATACTTTTTCTTCCAAAATTGGAATTTCTCTAAGAGTTGTAAAGATCTAGAAATCTTATATCAGATTGTTGTTCTGCAGTTACACCTTCTGTTCGGTTTATTTATTCAGTGTATTTATTTGCAATTTAATAACTGCAGGTGTGAAGATGACCCAGAATGTGGACATGTTGATTGGTTCATGCATGGAAAAAACAAGCTTGCTGATTGTATATGAGAATGCATGCAATGGTTTGCTTGATCATCATTTGTCAGGTAACTTCATTACTTTTTATCAGGTAAACGTATTTGTTAGTGAAGCTGTGAAATTGATATGGAAAGAAACTTTTGTTGTGTGCAATTCAAAGTTGTAGGCTACTAACATGGAGAGAAAGAGTGAAATTCTGAAGAGATAAAGAAAAGGAAGTATGAGTCATAGGTAAACAAAATTAGCTTGGAGATGAGATCTGAACTACCCTTTGATGCTTTGAGGCTTTGAGGATAAGAGTCTTGAAAGAGGCTATAATGGTTTCAGATTTCATGAAATGTTGTGTATTCTTGAAACCATTAACTTGAAGCTTTAGAACTCTTTTCTTTGTGGTCGTGGACTCTTTGAATCTCCACCATTGTATGTCTGATTGCAAAAGAATAAGAGAATTAGAACCAAAACCCTTATCCCCTAATTCTGATTATGTCTCATTTTGTAATTGTCTGTGCAGGGATTTAGTTATAGTTGTCATTGCTTCTGCTAGCTGTTACCTGTACAGCTCATGTTGTGGATGTATCAATCTGACATGGTCTTGCTGATGCAATGACGCAATATTTGTATATAACTTAATTGTGCTTCATGTTAATCGATATTGGAGAAACATTTGCTGATGTTTGAACAAATATATTGATTCCAATATTCAATATTGTTATTTTGTATCAGTAATTATGATTTATGCTATTGGGAACAAAGAGGCATATGTTAGTTGGGATTGGTATTTGTATTAAAATGGGGGAATGTTTGTAAATATATACATGGTAAATTGTAAAGGGGGCACCCAACATCATGGCAAGACTAGAAGGTTTTTGAATTTCAATATGGGTATGAAAGGGGATTTATCTAGGGTTCTATTTTGGTGATTTGATTGAGAGTGTTCTAATTTGATGGATGTATAGAGCTGGATTTTTACATTATTGATATTCCAAAATCTGATTGTTATTTATGTATACGAAGTTTGTTTTTGTATAATAAACAATTCTACACAGTTCTGACCCACACCCAATTATTCAGCATTATTCATATTCTTTAATGAATATCAATAGTGTTTATTTCCTTTAGTTTATGTAGGATCATCATTTTCGGAATGGGAAGCAACAAGTGCAAGATGAGTGAGTGTGAATAACATGAATGATGGAGCCTCATGGACATCATTGGTCCCGCCAGGAAATCTGTATCTGAAAACCATTCTAATTGCATTAATTCTATTGACAATCAGGTACTCTGATTCAATCAAACTTGACTCAGCATTAGCTTCTATGTCTTTTTTCTCTCTTCTGAAAAAAGTCTCTTTTAATATCTTTGATCTTTGAATAATTATACAGGAGAGGGAAGTAAATTTATTTCAACTTACTGCTGAATTCTTGCCCATGATTGATGAAGTGGGTATATTTGAAATTTTCTACACTGAATCATTTTCTGATCTTTTTCTCTACTGTATCATGGCATTCTGACAGACTCATCCTTAAGCAGATATGTAATTCCTTTATTGAATGCATAACAGATTAAAGGAGCGACAGATGAGAACAATAAATTTTGTCTCTATAAACTATCGCAATGTTGAGGAAAAGGTAAAGAATTATGTTCATATGCTTGATATTTTGCTTAAATATCTATTACTTCTCATAAATGATTAACTGTTCTTAATCAAAGGGCAGAATTGGAAAATAGTGGGGCAAAGAGTCTGATATTCTGAAGGACTATCCACGTCTGCAATTAACCCATGGACACAGGGTATTATATCAAACTGTTAACTTTTGAGTAATCTCTTTGACCTTGAATGTTATATTAAAAATAAAATATTGGGGTAATTAAATGGGCTAGCATTTGGTATTTTCTTTTGTTTGAGAAATAAATTGTATGCTAACATATAGTAGTAGAGTTCAAAATGGTGATAAGTTAACTTGAAAGATATGAGCATAGTTTTGATGCAAAGTTTTAATTCAGTTGTGGAGTTTTTTAGCAATCTGTCATGAATAGATTTTTTAATAATCTATGTGTACTAATGTTCAGTTTTTAGAGGTTCTTTGAGTGATCAGTTGGGATAAGGGGAAGGCCGTCAGATTTTTACTTGAGTCCATCGGTGAGTTAATTTGCTATTTACTTCTGTGTTACTTTATGGAATAGTTGGATTATCTTTGTTTTCCAGCAAGTGACATTTGAAATATTTTACAGGGCTTAGCAACTTTGAAGATGTGCTGCCTGTTTGTGATAACCGGAGTAATGAAGATGCTTTCAAGGTGTGACACTTGGCATGCAGTAATTAATTTAATGGCCCCAAAATGTTATTTTATCCACCTTTTTCCTTCCTCTTTCGCAACTTCCCTGATCAACTGAATGTTAACAGGTTTTTGAGGGAGGGAGATGAAGGTTTTGGCATAATGTATGCATCCTACCAGGTTGCATACATGGCAACCTACAAACATGGCAATCATTTCCATTGAATACATTTGTATATGGGGTAAATCATGTGGTAATGTTTGATGCTAAGGATCAGACAATGTTATTTTATTATGGAACTTTTTCTTTCATTTTTACGGCTTCTCTATTTCATGAATAACTTAAGCTCAAAATATTTCAAATATGTCTGAATTCATTGTCTCTCAATATACTTTTTTTGGCTTTATTAGGTTTTTTACTCATTTCCCATTGCTCTAAAATAATTTTGGGTTTGGAGATTGGAGTAGTTTTGGGTAACTTTTTTAGACTATAGCAGCTTTAAGTAACTTCCACAAAAAAACCACGGTGGAGTTATATCATAAACACATCATGGTTGTAGTAAGCAAAGAAAGTGGAATAATGTATACAAATAATTAGAAATTTCTTTTAAAGTTCCTGATAATGTACAAATTATATTTTAGTGTTGATAGGGATGAAGACATGTGTTGGCATTTGCTTCATTGTTATAGAACCATTTCTTGCCTTGACGTGGTTGAAAATTAATGTGTTGTTATGATCAAATATTGGCCAGAATAAAATGAATTTTTTATAGTTTTGCTGGTGTTGGTTCTAATGTTGTGAAATAAAATGTGATCGAAGTAAGTATGCCCATTCTGATAAAAAAAAAGTAAGTATGCCCATTATGAAATTTTATAGTTTCTTAATTTACATGCTAATATACTCAGTTTGTTTTATTGAAATGCATGTTTTCCAGCAGTGTCAGACTTTAGTGATGCAACAACATTAAACATTGGCCCACCCATGTTGAAATAAAAGTGGAATTGTAGGTTAATGCTGTTACATTTTATTTAACTTTTGTAGCAATCCGTTAATTGGGAAGTTACAATGTATCCATGCTCAATTAAAGAACTGAATGTTCTATAAAAAGAACTGTATGAATATTAGTCAAAAAAAATGCTCAATTTAACTTTTAATGTTACTGTATGAATATTATTATTAATATCATTTTGCTTTTAGTAAAAGAAAAAGAACTGAATGTTCTATAAAAAAATTTACCACCAAGTTCTGTCTTTTGATTAATATACAAATGACACCCTAAGAATTTGTATTATAGTTCTTTGATATTTTAATATAATTTAAGGGTTAGGGCAAATCAAGAGTTTGTATGATGATAATGTTTTTTTCATTTAGGGATGGCATTTTTAACCCCATATTAAAGGCAAATGTTTTATTAAGCACATATTTTATTTTAATGTTGTCAAACTTTTTTTATCTAATAAAGTAGTGGCATTTTGACACCTTTTTTATTTAACATTATCATGATAAATGTGGGAGAAATTAAGTTAATGACAAATGTGCGTGAACATTATTTATGTTCACCTTTATTGGTTTATAGTTGTAATTAGAAATAGGTGCTAGCATTACAAAAGCAAGAGAATTTTAAAACACAATGACAGAATGACATGATGTATTTTTGTTTTAAAACAAACGTAGCTCATTGACTTATGAATTGTATCCAAACAGAATGACATGTTGTATTAAAATAAAGGACTTAATTATGAATATTTATATAACATACGGATCTTAGAAATTAAAATTATTTGAAAATATCAACTACAAATTTTAGCCAAGGTGACTTTTTGGATGAGTTACATAGTTGAGAAATTTGTTTTTTCTTTTGGCGTTGAGTACAAGGTTTGGATGGGGATTGAAAATGAAGTTTGACTCTTTTTTTGTTTTAATACACCTTTCATTTTGATTATTAACCAAGCTAAAAATATTATATGTAATCTAAATTGAAATTATTTAGAAATAATTGATACGATAAATCAACATAAATTTTAGTTACTTTTGATGAAAATATGATTTCTTGATAAAACTAACTTATTTCTGAGAGATCATCTTATTTGCAAGATAACAAAATGAAGACTTACAATGCACAAATTTATTTTGTGTGTACTGGTACGATGAACGGGGAATGTTTTTATCTCACATTTAGTTCAAGTGAACTTTCGAATGGGGGAGGTATCCAAGGAAATTTGATTTACTTTTTTTAAGGGAGGAGAGGTTTGAAGGGAGGTTGGGATGAAATTTAACTTTTATTTTATTTTTATGGTAGGTTAAATACCTTACATGATATAGTTTCAATTTTTTTATAACAGTTTGGTTTACTAAGTAAATTATTTCCGGTATCACATATAAGATTCCTATTAACTTGGAGCATATAAAATACCTTCGTATTAGAACAACATGTGATATTTTATCAAAATATAGACGTCCCCGTGCATCGCACGGGGTCTACCCCTAGTTGATAAAATTGATAGTATAATATTGATATGTATGAATATCAATATTATACGTACCTTTCAAGAATTTAATTATAAAATTATTTGTTAAAAAACTGGTTGCATTATTTATTTGCATTATAGTGGCCAAAAAACAAAAATTATCACTTGATAATTTTGTATCTTCATATGGGGAAGTATGACTAAAATGGTTGCATTATAAAAAAAATAAAATTGACCATCAGTAAATATTGATAAGTCATATCAGCCAATAAAATAAAAGGTGTTATTTATTGAGCTCAAAGGAAGAAGATGCTTGGAAATTTCATAGCTTAATGTGTGTTGATATTTGATCATGAATCTACAATAAATTGTATCATTATAGTCGTTAGTGATCGACTTTATTTTAAGAAATTTACATCAGACTTTTTAATATGATTTAGCTAATGATATGACAAACCTTTTGTAAGGAATTGACTATTTTGCAATGTTCCATATGGATTAACACCATGGTCTAATTGAGCCTACAATTAGATATAATAAAATGAATCTCACATAGTACATACTCTGAAATAAATTTCAAAACATAAAAAAATAATGATCTTACCATCATTAAGGATGTGAATGGCGTATGAGTAGCTTGATGAGGCTCAAAAGGACTATATTGCAATGACATAGATGGATTTGGCATGTGAAGAGGTTGTTGAATTGGTACAAATTATTGGATAAATTGAGACCATACTGTATAGGTGTTGCAATATCCATCATAGGAGGACCATATTGCAGTACTGGTTCAGATGTATTTGTCATTTCGGGAAGAGTTGACAAGTCAGCACATTCCAATGCCTTTTTGGTCTTCTGCAAATATATCAATACAATCTAAACAACACAACAGGGAGGATTGTTTAACTAAATGAAAAATATGCATACCTTTGAAACTTGGGAAGAGTTGTTGGTCGTTGTGTTTGCAGTACTTGTACTTTTTCCTTTTTGCAGTCTTTTGATAAAGAACATTCATGTTGAAACCGTTTTTGGCTTTCTACCTTTTTTTGGAAATCATTATACAAACCACCATTTAATATTTACCATAAATATTGGCAAATAGAAATATCATTTATTTTACAAAAGCTTCTCTTGAAAGTGCACAATTTAAATTTAACTTGCACATAAGGGGTGGAGAATATCAGCCGGATTTGCCTCCAGTGGCCCACTGATGACTCCCCAATTTAAATAGATTATATATATTTTTTTGGTATGATTGAGGAGTCATTGTGACAAAATTAAGGGGATTTGTTGAGATTTGATATGATATCAAGTTTGTGCATTACTTTGGGGATGTCATAATATTTTAACAAATAAACTGCAAGAATCAATTATTGGTAAAAGAAAAAAAATCAGTATTTTAATTTATAAGTGCAATGCTTATTTTGTCTTATATAGTGAATTATTTCTTGTCCATTTAGGTGGCTTGAGCATGCAGTGATTAAAGGAAGAAGTCAAATTGAACAAATGACAAAAAGAAAAAGAGAGAGGCCACATGGTTATTGTGGGCACGTGTGGACAATGAAAAAAAAAGCCCAAAGACCTAAAACTAAAAGAGGAACAGAGGCGTGAAGGCAAGGAGGGAAGGACTGTTCATTTTGTTCTTGATTAGATCATAGGAGGCGGCACTGTTTGGGGGAGCTCTTGGAGACACACGCAGAGACGCGGAGAGCAAAGGGGGCGGCGGCCATTCTTTCTTCACTAGTCATCATCTTCTTCATCTTCTTGAGTGGCCGCCGCCACTGTTCATCATCAACCCCACATGTCCAGCGAGCAGACAAGAAAAAGGGAAATCTTTGAAGAATGAGTTAGAGGCTTAGGAAAGAGGAAAATGCTTGGAGATTTCAAGCTTCGTGGTTTTCTCTCTTGGCCTTTCACTTCTCTTTAATTTCTCTTATATGATTTCTGAAATTTGGTGGTGTTTGGATGATGGAAGGATTTCATTGTAGGACCAAATTTGACAATTAATTTCAGATTGGGACCAAAATATTCTGAAACTTCACTGCAGGACTGTGGTCCTTAAATGAAATTAAATTGCTTTGCAAAAAGACTAGAACAGCCCTTTATTTGTACACCCCAAATGGAAAAGAAAAAAGCAAGAGGCTTCTTCGGTTCTTCCAACCCCACCTTTGTCAAATGCCAAACCATCTCGCTCACTGATTTTTCTTAATCTCCCATCACCAAAGAATATAGCTATTCACAGAAGTAGCATCATCTCCTATAATTAATTAGATGATGTTTGTTGACGTGATGGTTAGGGATCAACGAGTGGAAAGAATATGGGTTTGTTTTCATCAAAAAACACAAGATCGAATGATGACCAGTAGTAAAAGATCGAAGTGGGTCTTTCATTAATGGTGCTTTCTTCTTCCTCCCACACTCTATCTCTTCAATCTCGCCAACGGGGAGCAGTAAGTGACCTTCCGAAGTATAGAGTCAAAAGGCTCTTGCATTTTTTGTGTGCGTGGAATGAATTCCACAATTTTTGCTTGGTTGATTTTTGGGTGGTGGATGTCTCGCAAGTTCAAGAAGAAAACAGAGATTGTAAGATATAGGAGGTGAAAAAGAATATGGTTGTCATAGTTGTTAGTTTTTTGTTTTTTTTATCCATTTGCCATGGTTAATGAAGAAAATAGTTTAACAAAGGATTGGGGGTTTGTCAAGGAGACCATGTAAGAGTTGAAGCAGGTATTAAATTGATGACATAGTGCATTGTCATCTTCTTGTATGATATACTTTGAACTTGAACATATATGAACAACTAAAATAGTGATTTGAACAAGAACAACCCTCATTTGAACAAGTCAAAAGATCACTTGAACAAGTGGTAATTAAGGAGAAATACAAACATGTATTATGAGATCTTGAACAAGTAAAAAGGTCATTTGAACAAGTCAAACACTTTCATAATCAAAAAACAAGGCAAACACTTGTTTGAACTGGTAAAAAGATCATTTGAACAAATGATAATTAATATGAAACACAAACATGCATGATACATTAAACAAGTAAAATGATCATTTCAACAAAGAAACCCCTCTTTTTAACACGTAAAATGACATTTTCCCTTATTCACAACAAAGGATGAGAACTCGAGCGAGTTTATCAATGTTGAAACATACATTTCACTTGTTGAAGGTCTCATGCATGTGTTTTTTTAAGGGCATTGACCACCTGTTGTTGAAATGACCATTTTACCTGTTGAGAACTCAATTTCACTTGTTAAAAAGGGCATTTCACTTGGTGAAGGTCTTATGCATGTTTTTTTAAGAGCATTAATCACCACTTGTTGAAATGTTCATTTCACCTGTTCAGAACTCAGTTTCACTTGTTGAAAAGGGCATTTTACTTGTTGAAAGTTTTATGCGTGTTTTTTAAGGGCGTTAATAGCCACTTGTTGAAATGGTCATTTCACTTATTGAGAACTCAGGTTCACATGTTGAAAAAGGCATATCACTTGTTGAAAGTCTTATGCATGTTTTTTAAGGGCATTAATCATCACTTGTTGAAATGTTCATTTCACTTGTTCATAAATGAGTTTCACTTGTTGAAAAGAGAACTTTACTTGGTGAAATTCTGATGCATGTTTTTTAAGGATATTGACCACCCATTGTTGAAATGGTCATTTTACCTGTTGAGAACTCAATTTCACTTGTTAAAAAGAGCATTTCACTTGTTGAAGGTCTTGTGCATATTTTTTAAGGGTATCAACCATCACTTGTTGAAATGGTCATTTCATCTGTTGAAAACTCAGTTTCACTTGTTGAAAAAAGCATTTCACTTGTTGAATATCTAATGCATGTTTGTCCATTACATTAAATCTTTTATTTGTTCAAATTGCTATTTCATTTGTTAAAACATGAGAAATATTTGTTCAAAAGGGTCTTTTAGTCGTTCAGCGTGTAATGCTTGTGTTTGTTTTTAATTCATTGCTAATTTTTTTTTGTTAAGAATTCATTGTTAATTGAATCACGAGATATTTAAACACAAGATGTCGCTAATTGATAGTTAATACACTTGTTCACATATATACAAACATGTACATAATTACACATAATAATCACATTCTATACATAATACTAACTAAAGTATAGGTTAATTGAAACACAAAGTGTTGCTCAAATAAAAAATTCCCTCTAATGGATTATATGATTACATAATAATCACACTTTGTATATAAGTGTCACACAAAAAAAAATTCCCTCTAATTTTTTTCTTGATGAACCCCTTTCAACTCTTCTAATATTGTTGGCGATAGCTTCCAAATCATCAAATAATCCATGGATATCTTCTAGCTCCCCACAAAATGCTAACATATTCAATCAGCAGCTATACCTGCAAACAATGAAAAAGACAATAAAAATGATCTGAGTCGTGTCCTTATGGACACTTACCTTTAGAGGTATTCCGCGACCACCGGCAAGCTTATTAGGATGCAGCTCTCCCCAGGATAAAACAGATTCTTCTTGCTAAATAGCAAGGATCAACAGAACTACGGAAGATCTTTTACTCAGTAAGGTATAAAATATTCAAGAGCAGGAGAAGAAGAGAGAGCTCCAAAACTTGAGCTTCATCATGCCTTTGATACAAAGCACACGCAGTATATAAGCCTCATCAAATGGTTAACGTTGAAAAACCACTTTATGATTAATAAATCAATGAATTAATATTCTCATAACGTTAAGTCATAAAACATACCATAAAAGGTAATAATTTCTTAAACGTTGAGAAGCAAACAGGTTTTTCAACATATACACCACATAAGGCATGTTATTGATCGGAAACGTAAGGCAAGTTAAATGCATTTGATGTGGGTTTTAAAACACTTAATGTTGATCCACCAAATCAGTTTATGATTTATTATTTTTCAAACATTTGATTTACAAAATAATAATTGAGTTCCAAGACAAAACTCTTTTTTTTTGGTTACCCAAGGGTATCCCCACTCGCGTATCAAGTGAGACTAATCCCTCGCTGTTCTGAAGTCCCATATAGGGGGTAGACAGCTGGCATGTGAATTTGCTCCATTCGCAAGAGCTGGGGATCGAACCCCCAACCACTTGTTTAAGGGACGAGAGTACTTACCACTCACGCCAACCCGCCAGGTTAGACAAAACTCTCTTTGAATAATAATAAAGTGCTCCAACATGTTTATTAACTTTGCATAAAATGGGTGGAGAATATTAGCCGGATTTGCCTCTAGTGGCCCACTATTATGCAAGTTCATTCCTCCTCTTAACTCATATAAGAATCCAAATTTACTTATAATTTGGACCCTACAATCCCAAACAATATGGGACTTGTTCCTTATGACACACCCACTCAATATTTCCAACAAATATTGCCTTCTTTACGGCATTCTTATCATGCATGATTCACAAGCGACCGCACCAAATCATGTCTCAACTCCTTCACCCCTTGTAGTAAGCATCTTGTGTTGAAGTGTCCATTGTATACAATTCCAGCTAGCTTTTTCTTCCATCCTTGACTGGTTCTGACTTTGCTAAAAAAGCCTTCCTAACTACATTCTTCTTTTGATTGACAAGCCACCACACTAAATCTTGTGTTATCCCCTTCATCGGTTTCTACAATAAATTAAAGAGTAAGATGGTGATTTCAAGCAAACTAATTAGCAATCATCTTTAATTACATAACTTTTAATACATGATACCTGAACAAAGATATGACATAAACTTTAATGCATGATAACTGGTCCTTTTTCTCTTGATATTTATAACTATATCTCACCACAAATAGCTCGATTTAGCTTGTAGCTCAGCACAATGTATTATGCTACCTGAATATATTGTATAACCTTGATTAAAGTTTGTGACATGGGACTAGAACAAGCATTAGGAAATGACAGTATATACAATGTACATAGACATATGCCAATAAACTAAAGAAAAGTACTTTACTAAATGACTCTTGAATCCAATAAAAGGCACCCTTTTGAAACAATTACTTCAACACTAGGCAAAGGAAGACATTTTCATCCCTCCAAAAAATACCCGAAATTTAGAGCATATATCTTCAAACTACAAGTATTACATAACAACTAATTAACAGAACCAACAGATTTTTCCTTCGAACTACTTAAAAGTTTCTTAAATTAGATATGACAAGTAAACTTCATTGCATACCAACATTCCTTCCAAATGCACGCTAGAAACATAAATGTAGTTTTAATTGGAAGACATCATGTAGTTGTAGTTGGACAGTAAAAGTGACCCTTCACATTTACTTATAGATGCCTATAGGAATTAAAAAAACGGTTCAATAAAGTGTGGGTAATTATACTCACAAGAACCCTCTCATGGGCCTTCAGCAACAACATACCTTGTTCTTCTCTGTTGGTCCTATTCCAATTTCTAAAAAATATATATTGATCAAGAGAATGACTAAGATACCCAATGTGAAAAGACCACACCAGAAGCAAGACAAAATGTTAAAGACAATAGATAGTCTCTCAAAATATTAATTTTCACTCCATATCCATCAAAAGGAACATATTTCACTAAACACAATCACCTACAATGAGTTTATTTAGAGAAAAATAAAATAATCCTTATCCACAGTTCATTTAAATAACAAAATGAGAAAGAACACTAATCCAATTCATCTTACATAATTAATTATATCTCTTGCTAGTATGAGATCAAACTGTCATTAAAATTTTGTTTCATAACGGAGGGAGTATAACTAAAATAGGAACAAAAATTGTGCTTCAACATACTCAAAAAGGAGCAGATAACACAATAATCGCAGAAACAATGAACAAGCAGTGAAGTAATACCTCAACACTGTTTCTCCTAGCTGCACAATAGTGTCTCAAATCAAAATTAAAATCCGAAGTGAGATCAGAGTATCTCCAACATCAATTTCAGCAATTCCGTACTCCTTTTGGCATTTAAGTCATTTTTCGCAGATAGATAGAAGGATAAACTGATAAAAATGCAACACTTTCAATTCAGAAAATACATAAATGATGAAGAGGAATGGAGGTAATATGGCATATGAAGCATGGTCCCACACTCCCACTCTTATTATATCATCAATAGGAATAGACCCAAGGAAATTGCAAACGCACAGCCACAGTTGAGGAGAAGAGAGAGAGAATACCTTAAGACTTCAAACTTTGAGTTCCCCTAAGAAGAAAAGAATCAATCAGACGAAGAGGAAAGCCGCGAGTGAGTGATGGAAGTGACCGACTGCTTGGTGAGGAGCGACGGAGGGAGCGGCTGATGGGAAAAGTATGGTGACAGAGGGAACGACGATGGTGAGGAGCGACAAAGGAAAGTTTAGTGAGGAGTGACTGAGGCCAGAGAGCTTGATGGTGAATTGGTGATGCTTGATAATGATATGATAAACTAAGGGCAATTTAGTCTTTAGCCTTCTTGATTTAATTTCAATTTGCCCCCAAGATCCTCAACTGATGTTTCAATTTAGTTTGATCCTGCTTTTTAATTAATTCTAAATTTTGGTCCTTATTTGAAATTCTCCCTTGGATGATTCTTAGTTTTAGTTATGAGTAGCTAGTTTTAGTTTAGGATTATTTTGACCCATTTCATGGATTGAGATTTGTTTAAGACCTCTTTTAGTTGTTAATGACAAGCTTATGTGTGGTTTTTATCTTGCTCTTCTTTGGTTTTAAGTGCTTGATCACCACTTACTTAGTTAAATAAAATATGACTTGAGAAAGTATATTTTTGTTTTAGAACTTGGATAAAAACATGTTAGACTTGAAGTTTATGATTTTAAATGGATGGTTTGTTGGTAACATAGAGATATAGTTATCGACCTAACATTGTCACTAAAAGATTGGTTTTGGAATAGAGCTTGCATTTATTGTAGCAAGAGATTGCACAATTAATTCAAGTAGAAATTTGATCTTGACTTGAGAAAGCTTTTTCAAATGCCTATGAACCTTAAGCAAACACATGTTTTCATTAACAAACTAATTGAGAGGGATTTAATTATGTTTCATGAAATGGAATGGTGATAAATAATCCTAGACTCCCCTTTCCTTGATTTTAAGTCTTAGTTTAGTTTTAGTTAAATTATTTTCGATTTAGTTAGGTTAGAAAATCAACCCAAATATTCCCACTCAACCTAATTGATAACATAATTGTAATAGTTAATCCGTTTTGCCTTAGTCTCCGTGGGAACGATAACTTTTATACTACTTATTTTGACGACCCGTACGCTTACGGTAAGACCGGAACCCACTATTATGCAAGTTCATTCCTCTTCTTGGTTCATATGGTAATCCAAATTCACTTATAATTTAGACCCCTACAATCCCTAATAATTCGGGACATGTTCCTTATGACACACCCACATGTTAATGTTGATAACTCCAACATATGTTACATCCAAAAATCTTGGAGACACCATTATTTCAATTGTCAGCTTACAGTTGGCCAACCAATTGCACTTCATCTTCACGTGTTTTTCATCTTCTTCATATACAAGAATAACTTAATAACTTCTTTTTTTGGAGAGATTAAAAAACAAAATGAGCCACTCAATTATAATTAGTTTTGTAAATTTAAAGAAAAACCACAAACAAATCAATTTTTAAGTATTTGTGTAACATCCCGATTTTTAAACTAAGGATAACAAGAAATTAATTGTGGTTTTAGGGATGTCATTAGTGAACCAAATATCATTGTTAATAAATAAATGATAATAAACATATTTTTATGGAATTAATGTGCTTATTTTTGGAAATTAAAGATAATAGTTATAGATTAAATTATTGATTGGAAATTTTATGAGAATATAGAAAAGGGGCCAAAGTGAAGTGGAAAAATATTAAGCAGGGCAAAGTTATCATTTCTTCAAACCTCTTTATAAAGTCATTACTTTTTCCTCCCCTAGATATTTTTCTAGAAACTTCATCACCAGGATGGACACACTCTTTTTTATTTCCTTCAACATTTTTCTGCCTCTCTCACTCTCACCTCCACCGACCTCCCTCCCTCTCAATATTTCTTTTTCTTCTTCTATCCTCTTCGTCTCCTTCGGCTTTCAGCGGCGCTTTTGGGGATTACGGGGAAATCTAACGCGTGTTATTATGAAATTAACATCAGGTGAAGTTCACCTTCTTGCTCATACCTATTTTTCTCTGATTGGTCGAAGTTTGAAGGGGATCCGATTTCAGTTTCTGGGGTTTGGTTTGTTTAAGTGGTAAAAGTTAAAGCTTTATTAGCTTCTATTCTTGTTATTTTGGATGAGAAATTGAAGTTTGATTTGGGTATTTAAAGGCCGATGAGTTTTCTGAGGAAATGGAGACTCAAAAACACCTAATAGACTAAAATAATAATCTATTAAAGTTTGATTTAGGAACTGAATGTTTGATTGATGGGGATTTTTACGATTTTCATGTTGTTGATATTTTTCCCTCTTCTATGCTACGACACGTCCATTAGTGTGGGTTGTGTTTAATCTGTGATTTTTGTATGAGTATAATGGAGCTAAAAGTGTTCCCTGCATGTTTGAATTATGGGTCCTGAAGTTTAATTGAGTTGTTTGAGAAACACTCATGTGGTTTATTAAATTTATGTCCCTCTTATTTATATAACTGAAATGATTCATTTAATGGATTAATTTGCATTGAGTAGGAAAACATGAAATGCTGTCCAATAATTTTATAATTTAGAATATTATTATTTAGTGTGATAATATGAAATCGGAAATTCAGTTTGGTTGATTGATCAAGTTAGGGAATGATAAATTATTGTTAAAGAAAGAATTTGTAAACTAACCTATATAGTCTATCTCTTTACTCTAATGGTTGGGTGCATTGGGAACAAATGCTGAATTATCGTTGTGAGGTAATCTTGATATATGTTGAGTATGAGATAAATGATCAAGGTGTTTTTTCGAGAATGCATGTTGATTTCTATAAACCTTGAAGGCTTTGGAATTTTTGTTGTCTTTCTCTAGTATTTCAGTTGATTCCCTTTATTATTTTGTTTTTTTTTTCTGGATTGTTTTAGTCAATATTCAGCTCACATAGATTTTGCTAAAGGATGAAATTATATTTTGAATGGTGACAGAAAGGTGATGGAGGGTTAGTATAAGAGTTTTGGAAGTATATAAATTTTGAACTGTTGTATGTGCATTGGTTTGCTACATGTCAGTGTTGGCTTAGAAGGTGGAGTTGATGTTTTTCTTCCTTCCCTCTTTATTTTTGGATTCTGTGCATAAGTGTATTTGGTGAACCTATTTAATTTATTTGGGAAGTATTCTAAACTTTGTTTTGTTGTGGCTAACAAGGGGCATGTGATTTTCATTGGGTTCAAAGGATATTTGACACCTATTCTTTCCCTGTTTCAATGCCAGGGTAATTTTTTTTTATAGTTGTTCTGTTACTGATTTGAAATGGAAGTATGAAAGTATGAAAAGATATGAAAAGAGGAGTTGGGTAAGACTGAATGAATACATCAATGTAGAATATTATAGGTTTTTCTGGTTGTGAGATTTCTATTAACGTTGTTACTCCTTTGCTATGATTTTCATGAAGCGTTATAAGTAGGGAATTTAAATTCTGTTTTAGATTGAATTAGATTGAAGAAAAGAAATGTTTGTTTTTTTGTGATTTAAATTAAGATGAGAGAAGGATATAGAAGGGGCTTATGTTTTCCTTTTGGCATGGGTGGTGGGATATATGGGTTGCCAATAAATTTATATTTCTTATTCCCTATATTTGCCTAGATGCTAGTATTAGTGATAACATGGAATGAATGCAAATGTCAATTAAGGTATTGTCATTGGAAATGCATGGGTTAGATTGTTTTTGATAGTGCTTAGACTTATATGTGGGTATGTATCCTGTATGACCATTTTATATGTTTCTTTGAAGCTTAGACTTTTGGTGAAAATGATATTCGATTTGTGGCCTGTTGGGCTGTTTGATTAAGCTGAAAATATGAGTGTGAAGTTATTTTCGATTTACTTTAGCCTTCCAATATGTTTCATGATATTTATCTAGATCTTAACTTGTTACCAATTGGAATAATGTGATTATTGAATTCATTTTGGAGATGGAAGATTGAGGTTTTATTTGGTACCGAATCGGATTGCAGATTTGAAAATTATGGTCTGTGCTTTTATAAAGAGATTTTGAATCTATTTATTGGTATTTTGAATATTAAAAAGTGTATACTATTAGAGGTTATAAATAGATGATTTAAAAATATGAAAATGTTCTTAAACAAATGCATTGACTGGATTAGAGTTGAAATGAGAAAAGATTTTGTTCTATTTTTCTCTAAAGGAGTTACTATCATTCAAATTGATTTATTTATTACCACATATATATACTTTTAGTAGAGGAACTAGACACAAAGCGTCTGTTTTCGTGACTTCTGTCACGCCTGTTTCGTGGCTTGCCACACCTGTTTCGTGGTTTTACCACGCCTGTTTTCGTGACATCTGTCACACCTGTTTCGTGGCTTGCCACGCCTGTTTTCGTGACTTCTGTCACGTCTGTTTCGTGGTTTTACCACGCCTGTTTTCGTGACTTCTGTCACGCCTGTTTCGTGGTTTTACCACGCCTGTTTTCGTGACTTCGTGTCATGCCTGGTTATTTTACCCTTGTGGACTGTGTGTCCACGCCTGTGTTCGTGACTTCGTGTCACGCCTGGTTATTTTACCCTCGTGGACTGTGTGTCCACGCCTATTTTTGTGACTTCGTGTCACGCCTGGTTATGTTACCCTCGTGGACTATGTGTCCACGCCTGTTATCGTGACTACGTGTCACGCCTGTTATTCGCTTGTGTCAGTTCCTCTATGGAAAACAAGTTTTTCATAATAAAGAGTTTTCCTGTTGATTTTAAAATACTCTGATGGAATTATTTTGTTATGTGATACAAATTTTGCACTTTTGGTTTCTATTTTTCTCAGATACAAGTGTGATGATAATAAACTGAAGTCTCTATATTCTTATATTTATTTATTGTTTATTTTTGACCAAAGTTGTATCATCTATTTGTTTATCCATCTATAGGGGATTTAAATAAGAGTCATGTAATGAGATTGCACATATTTATATAATATTTTGTATTTCAGATTGAAGAATGTGGAACTATATTTTTGGGCTTTAGGACAATGGAAGGTAAAAGGAATTTTAAAAAAAATTTACACTTCTATTATAAATAATAAGTTCTGAGGCATTCATTTCATTGTGTATTTATCTTTCTATGCATTAAGATGCAAATATTATGAACAAATGTTAGAAATGGTAAATGATTGGAAATACTATGTATAAAGAATTTATGCGTAATAGGTATATAATTAATTTTGAAAATGGCTTACGAAGTTTAGATGCCTTAAACTTCGTGCCGGTCACGTCATAGGATTTTAGGGCGTGACAATTTTACTTACATATCTTCATATTTTCAAAAAATATCATCTAGATCTATTTGAAAATCGAGGAGTATATGTAACCCCAAATGGTTTTAAAAATCTCCAAACATGCTTGCCCATTGGGAAAATCATGCTTCTCTTGCAATGTGAATAAAATAGTTGTTGTCGCTTACCCCTCCTACAATGTATAATAAACGAACAGGGAACAATAATTAATGATGATAAGCAAATATCTTAAAACGGCCATCAATATCATATGGTAGATAAGAGATAAGCAGTGTAAGTACCTTGAACATTTCTTTGAGTTAGTGTTCTTTCCTTTATCAGCAACCTTTATCTTTCTCATCAGGACCTTCTTATTGGGTGGTTCATAAGGAGGAGAAGCTATAGCTCTTCGTTTCAGTGACGTTCTTGTATCATCCATGGAAAGCATAGTTGGAGACTTGAATCGGATATCCTCCATGTTTGTTATCTGTTTGTACACATAAACTCCACATTTAACCACATGTATTTCTGGCGCTTCACAAGTAACTTGTATCTCTACATCATTCCAATCCAAGACCAAGAATTTTTGAAGCCACCTCCAGTCTTCGCTCGAAAATATCCTACTGAGATTAAATAAAGCCACGTGACGTGGTGCAAAATAGATATGGTATGCACGTGTCTTAAGAAATACATGACCATTTATTTTGAGAGAAAACTGGAAGTATTGTTTCCTTTTCGTGTAGGCTTCCCCCAATTCAAATGCAAAGGTAGCAGGAGGGAAATTCTTCTGAGCAAGGAAACACAGTTTCCCTCCTTCACTCCAATTGTGAAACCATTCGGGAAATGTAGTTGTTGCTGGGAAAATGGTTTTCATGCCTTCAGAGAAATCACTTTTTGCCTGATATTTTCCAAAACAACATAAAGTGAATAATGAATAGAACTTTTATGGATTGCCTTAGCTAGCCCAGGCAACATTTTGTTTATGCATCTATATGATTATGACTCAATTCGTGACATGACATATAAAGCAGATGAATTCAGCTGAGAATCTGCAAGCGAACAAAAGAAAAATGTGACATTTTAAGATTCTTTGGTATGAGTGGAGGGACGGAAATTCTGTTTACTTAATTTACAATAATTAGAGAAGTGCGTGGGATTTTTTGTAAATGAATTACTTACTCTATTATCTTACATGTTAGAGACAGATAGAAGTATAAGTTACTTTTGTTTTCCCAACCTAGAATTTCAAACCTTTGAAAATTGTATATTATTTGAATGACTACCACAAATTCAGCAGATAAAAGAAGAGATGGTTGACATATCAAATAGGGCGAAGGTGCTAAAATAATACTCCCTCCGGTCCTAAATATAGGACCTAATTGACTTTTTTGAAAAATCCTCAAAAGAAGCAAAATAAGTTAATTATAAATTGATTTACCTAATTTTTTCTCTTACACTAGTTTATTTTACCTGTAAACTAATGGATTATCTAAAAATATATTAAATATGTCATGATTTAATAACCTATTTTGCAACCTTAACCTCTCCAAAAAAAAGTTATCTAGGCCCTATATTTAGGACCGGAGGTAGTACTAATTAACTTTACCTTAAATTGCGTTTCTAATACTTAAGTTTCGCGAGGTGCAAAAATAGTACCAACTTGGGGTCCAGGTGCAAATATAGTATTTTCATTTTTGAGAAATAAATTTAAATATGAAAAGACTCTTGTGCCCCTCATTAAATTTTATTTAACGAGAGAGGAATGAGGGCATAAGAGTCTTTTCATATCTAAATGTTATTTCCCTCAAGAAAAAATAATATAATTGCACCCCTGAACCCCAAGTTGGGTACTCTTTTTGCACCCACAAAACTTTAGTATTAGAAATACAATTTTGAGTTAAAGTTTAGTATCATTTTTACATCATTGCCTTATCAAATATTATACCCCGATCTGAAAATGATGTGTCTCAATTTGCTTATTATGCCCATATGTGTTTTACCTACTAGGCTACTACATTATCAAAATTTCTAGCGGTATGTCATCTACAGTTTCTATTGCTAGGGCAATTCAAAATAGGGAGAGGACCCAAAAATGATATATAACTATTGACCAAGGAACAAAAATAATACATAACTATTCCAAGGTACAAAAATGATACCCATCTTTTACCATGTGATAAAAAATGATATTTTCACTAATATGATAATAATATTAGACATGAAAAATGTCCAAAATGCCCTTATAAATTAATCACCGCCTGGTAAAAATTTATTTAATTATAAGGTCATTTTGGACATTTCATGTCTAATATTATTGTCATTTTTGTGAAAATATCATTTTTGATCACATGGTAAAAGTGGGTATCATTTTTGTACCCTGGAATAGTTATGTATTATTTTTGTTCCTTGGTCAATTGTTATGTATTATTGTTGGGCCTTCGCTCTTCAAAATATTATTGTCATGTTGTTTGTTATTTGGATTCTTATGTCATTTCTAATATGTTGTATTTCATGAACTTTAACGGTATTCCATGCTTTCTATGTTTAATGTAATTAACTAAATTATGTGCTCCATACTCCTATCATTGTGTCATGCTCTTTTTTTGTTCCACCAAAATAAAATTTCACCTAACAATTTAACTTCTACATGAACTTCTATCTGTAACTTCCCATGTGCAATGCCCGAGAGGTAATGCTTGTTAGTTAAACAAAAAGAGTATGAAAAGTACCTGAGACCATAAATTGTCTAATGACTCAGTGGTTAATGAAATGCAATTCTGGGCTCCTATTTTCTGCAGATTCGTTGGCAACTCAGGGATTTGTCTTAGCTTCTTGCAGTTATCCACATGCAGTTCCCACAGCATACCACAATCTTTGATGCACTCATGAATGGACACAAAATCATTCCCTGATAGATCAAGCTCTATCAGATTCCGGAAAAGATTTAGAGTAAGGTGAATGTCTTCATCCAATAAACAACAGTTTTTGAGAATCAAGAACTCCATGTTACTGCGGTTAATTACTGGTTGGTTCTCATGAATTAATTTCCTTAAAGATTGTCTGCTATTGGGTTGAATGCCACCCAAATCAAGCCAGCTAAGATTTGGCAATGTGAATAAGCTGTTTGGAAGCTCCCTGAGATTTCTGCAATAGCCCAAGTTTAAAGATTCAAGCCCGGAAAGATTTGCAATGGAAGGTGGGAGTTCCTTAATAGAAGTGTTTTCAGCCCAAACATCAGTCAATGCATCCATTTTCCCCACTACATGGGGAAAGTAGTCAAGACTCATGCAACCATTAAAACTAATGTCTTGAAGACATGGCATGTTGATTTCATTTGGAAAGCTTGTAAGTTTGACACATCCACCAACATCCAATTCAACCAGCTTAGAAAGAAATCCAACTGAATCATGAACTTTGATCAAATTGTAACAATCTTTGAACAACAATTTCCTTAAACTTTGGTATCGAGACAAATCAGGTACTTCAGTTATGAGTTCACAGTGTGACAAATCCATACATGTCAAATATTCTAAGCTCTGCAAACAAAAAAAAACAGATTGTCCAGTAAACATATATTACTACAAAGGTAGAAGAGCAACTGAAGTCATTTATTCTTGTCCTGATTCTTTGAAGAGAAGAAATGCAAAATTAATTTGAACAAAAACCATGTATATATGTTAACTCTTAGATATTTATGACATTTAAGCAAGTTTACTTTAATTTTGGGCCCTAATTTGCATATTGGTGCATGTTTTGGGTTTTGAATAAATAATTTGTGCATTTGATTTTGGATTGCACTTTCTTGCTCAAAATATATATATATATATATATATATATATATATATATATATAGTGTTAGAATTATTTTTTGTTGAAAGTGTAGGGAAACATCAAGTGGAGATAAGATGCATTGGGAAGATGAAAAAAAAATATTCTTGGAGCCTGGGCCAAATTCTGAAGCCTAGGCTAAATCGCTTCCAAGAATCAAAGCAAGTCACATGGCCTAAACTAAATTCTGAAGCCCAGGCGAAATCACTTTCTGGAGCAAGAGGAAAATCACAAAGGTTACACAGCCTAGGCTAAATCCTGAAGCCTAGGCGAAATGACTCCCTAGAGCAGAAGAGCAGATTCGCGAACTTCAAAAGGCCTGGGCTAAAGTTTTGGGCCTAGGCGAAACTACCCTCACAATAGCAAAGCAAGTTACAGAATGTCACAGAGCCTAGGCTAAATTGTATGGCCCAGGCAAAATTTCATCAGATTTGCAAAACACACAGTTTTGTTAAAATGAAAGGTTGGAGGTATTTAAGGTGAGAAAGGAAACATTGAAGGGGCTCTACTAGGACAGAACTTGGGCATTCCTTAGGGCACAAAACACTCTTTTCTTAGGTCTCTTGGCATTGGGTGAGCTAGGGCTTTAAGATTGGAGTGTGGGAGGTTCTTGGAAGCATTAAAGACATTTAAAGTTTCCTCTTCTTGGTTCCTTCTTCATCTCTCCTTGTTTGCAAGCATTTATAACTATGTATTCCTTTTGGGGTTGTAGTTTATATTTGATTATGAGTAGCTAAACCTATTTATCTAGGATTATTTTGAACCCTTGTATGGAGTAACTCTTTAAAACTCATATCCTTTTGTGAATGTATATATATGTGTTTATTTTACTCTAGCCCTAATGCTTCTAAATGTTTGATCACCATTTAGTTGGTTTGTTCATTGGACTTATGACTTGAGAGGTAGAACTTGAGTAAAATAGTGTGAAAAATTGAAGTTTGCATGACAAATGAATGATTTTGTTAATAAGATAGACATATACTTATTAGCCTCACATAGCTACAATAGGGTAGAAACTTACAAACTGAGTTTTATTAATTGTGACAAGAGATTGCATGGTTAATGGAATTAAACGCTCGTTCTTGACTCGACAGAGCGTTTCCAAGTATTCTAGAACCCTAGGTTAACACATATATAAACATTAAAGCAATTAGGAGAGGAGTTGATTAAAGGTTACAAGATACAAGGGAAATTAATAATCCTAAGTGCCCATTAATCCTTGAGAAGAGCAATTTACCATCATTGTCCAATTTTAATTTTAAAAAATAGTTTTTACTTGTTTGACCCTCAAATTATTTTATGGATAACTCAACTTAATTTAATCACTAAGTTTCTTGCTTGACTGGATTTGTATCTCAATCCTCGTAGGAACAATCTTTTCTTATCACTTTATTACTTGGCGCGACCCATGCACTTGCAGTGCAAACAATATAATATCACCAACAATATATGTCAAGACTACTATTGCTGCCACAATATGTTGAAGAGATAGCATGTTGATTTAATGTGGGAAAGGTTGTAGTTTTGGTGCAGTCACTTGCTAATATCTAAGATTAGAGATAGATATCCCTCTACAATAACATCTATGTGCTTAATTTGTTGTATTTTTTTTATCGAAAAATTTGTTGTATTTTATGAATAAAAGGCTAAATATCATATTTCACAATGAACAATTAATGAAGTAACAAATTTCACAACGAATAATAAATGGTCTAACTTTGGTCAATGAGATATTATAAAAAAGTCTTTGATTGACCAATACTGTTGATTGACATCTCATTCCTTTTAAATTTTTTTGTTACTTTATTGTAACGTAGTTATAGGTCAATTGACAATATCGATCAATAAGAGACTTTTTATAATTCGTAAGGTAAAATATGAACATTTATTGTTCGTAGTGAAATTTGATATTTCGTTAATTGTTGGTTTTGATATGATATTTTATAAGTTATTTTCAGATTTGATGAGGATTGTTCCTAGATTCTAGCCCTGATTAAGAATAAACACATATAAATTAAGAGCAAAGGGCCATGAGCAATTAAATGCAATTAAGATTAGAGGTGAAAAATGTGCTTCTCAATCTTATTCATTTCACTCGTCTCCAATGGTGATCCAATCCCTTTTTCTAAAAAAAAATCGCTCTTCAATATCAATAACTATTTGTGAAAACATACGGACTATCTGCAATTATAATTATAAGTTTTTTTGTGAAAGGAAAAAGTACCTTGAATGGCCCTTTCAGCCTGAAAATACTATTGCATAACTTCAAGCAAATTAGCTTTTCAGGTGAAAAATCTGGTGGCAAACTTGCAGAAGGATATCCATCCCAATCAAGTAATTTTAAACTATTGGGTAGATATCTGGGGTTAGTTGAAAATTGCGTATTCCGAACCACAAGAATTCTAAGATTATTCATCTTCTTGAATGATGTACCACTCCACCTCACTTCTTGGTTTTGTGGCGGATCAAGCATTATTCCTTAAATATTATTGTTTCCCTAAAATACAAGTCCACATAAGTAATATTATGTTATTAGACATATAAGCCCAAAAGCACAATAAATTCGATTTGCATGACTAAGAAAGGGCCAAAATTTAGATACTTACTATATTTTCATGAAGCACTTTGAGAACATCTTTGTAGTACCATATTCTACTGCGCTTTTCAGGATTTGACGGGGCCTCCTGCCTAACAATCTCTTTTCCCATTTGTTGTACTAGATCATGCATGGACAAATAGCCACTCTCAGAAATAGTTATGAGAGATTTTTCAACAAGAACTTCAAAATAAAACCTTCCACCAAAATCGCAAGCTTCTACTATCTCTTCAATATATTCATATGCCCTTGTCTTAGAGAAGCAAGCAATATCTAGGAAGATACGTTTAGCATCCTCCTGTAAGCAATCATAGCTTATCTTTAGTATCTCATGGATTGATCTTTCGGAGATCCTTTCATATTGCTCCAATGTAGACTTCCATTCTTCCAAGTTTTTATGCGCCAGATTGGATCCTATCAATTTTAGAGCAAGAGGAAGTCCTTTTGCATACCTTAGCACACCACTTGACATGTCTTGGTAGTCTTTCGGAGGTTCGTTTAGTTGGAAGGCATGCCAACAAAAGAGTTCAAGAGAGTCATAATCATTTAGCTCCATCATTTCATATGTTCTTTCAATGTTGCGTGCCAATAGCATTTGTTTATTTCTTGTTGTTATTATAACCTTGCTTCCAAAACCAAACCAATCACACCCTCCTGAAAGCTTTTCTAATTGATCATATTGATCGACATCATCAAGAACTAACAAAATTTTTTTGTACGAGAGCCTGTGTCTTATAATAGATATCCCTTCATCAACACTACTAAACATTATTCTCGTATCATCAAGAATCTCCGAGAGAAGAGTTTGTTGAAGACGAACAATCCCACGATATTTCATTGATTCTTCTCTAACATCAAACAAAAAGCATGCACCTTCAAATTGGTAGAAGATTTTATTATACAAAGCTTTTGCAAGGGTTGTTTTGCCAACACCACCAGTTCCATGAATCCCCAACATACAAACACGTTTGTCAGATTTATTTAGAAGTGACATTACTTCTTCTATACGCGGCTCAAGTCCAACGATGCAGTCAACATTGTGGAAGCGTTTAGGAGGCAATCTAGCACATGCATCTTCAGCAATCCTTTCAATAAACCCAAATTCATATCTACAAAATATAGAAACGTTTCTATATTTTAAATGACCATATTCATGCTCATAAATGTCTTCATTTTCTAAAGTTGCAGTGAATCTTTATGAAACTCGTATTTTAATGTTTTAAAGATACCATCGACTTAGTTTAATTTACTCTTAATAATTTTATCCCTTGGCAGCATGAAATTGTTTAAGAAATATAATATATTTATTCAACATTGAACTTGCATAATGTTTGTTGCTATACCAAATAAAAAAGACGCCAAAAATGTAAACACATAAGAATGAAATCATGGTTTTCTCAAATGATAAAGTAATAACAAATCATCATTGATGTCACTTGTATATTTTTGCCATTAGGAGAGGACGCATCATCTTCCCTTACCTCATATTTTTCCCTTTTGTGCTTCATAACCATTATTTAATTTAGAAGGATTCAGATTTCATGCTCATAATATTATTATCGAAATTTTGAAGTTATAAAAAGAAAACTAATTAATTGATTAATTAAAGGCAAATTGCTAAATTTTGATATGAATAATTCAAAACCTCAGTTTTAAAAATAAATCATAAATAAATTGTATAAGATATATCTGAAACATTCAATGTTGATCTAATAGCTATAAGTGGGCAGATCGTAACCATCAACTAATTGATCAAAATATCAAAAAAATCAACTGGGTTTTGGGTCATCAGCAAAAACTAGCTAATTAAAAATTTTAAAATTCTATTAACATAATGCTAAAAAGAAACTTACCCATCATTAAAAAGCCATGCTGATGACAAACTAGCCGCTTCAGCCAAAGCAACCCTCCATTTTCTCACTTTGTCCAATTCATTTATGAACCTATCTTCATGAGCAGCCATGGCTTCACCAAAGCTATTCCTTTGATATTGGACATCCATCGGATCCACCTTGTAAAATATTGGCATAACCACCTGGTTCTTCTTCTCCTTACACCAAATGATGTGAGCAAGTTCATCAAGGCACCAAGTGGAAGTGGCATAGTTCTTCGAGAACACAATAATAGAAATCCTTGACCTCTCAATGGCTTTAAGAAGCGTAGGTGAGATTTCTTCTCCTTTCCTGAGCTTCTTGTCATCAATGAAGGTGTTAATTCCTTTGCGCTGCAAGGCATCGTAGAGGAAGACAGTGAAGGAGTGGCGAGTATCTTCACCTCTAAAGCTTAGAAAAACATCATATCTATACTTGATTCTGCTACTGAAGCCACTTGATGACGGTGTTGCCACTTGAACAGCCATGGCAGTATGATCACTGACGGGTAGGTATTATTGGCGTTGTATATTGTAACCAGCCGAAGAATTTACTGAAAAGTGTGATCCTTCACTTACGGAGAAATTTCTCCAAAGCTAAGCGTGTGGAAGCTTCAAACTAAAGATATTTTTGGAAGAGCATTTTGCTGCCATACATTTAAAGGAATCTCGTCTTTTAGTTGTTGCGAGTCAAAAAGTGTCATAACCAAATAATGAGTTTCCAAAAATTGATTAGAGTTAGCTAAAACGATATAATTATATAAGAGGCAAAAAAATATTTCTAAAAATGTCCTCATTTAGAAAAGGAAGAAAGAAAATGTGTGGGAAATAAATAATGTGTTTTAGTTCTAAATATGAATATCATCTCTCTTTTCTCTATAAAATTAGTGCTATACTACCTTTTAAGAATATAGTAATTTAATAAAGTCAATATAAAAATGCATTTATTATATTGATAAACTTAAATCTTAAACATAGACTTATATATTTTTTTTAAAAAAAATACAAACTGAGAATTGGTCTCATACTTTATGTCAATGAAAATGACGGGAAAACAACCTAAAAACACATCACCAAAGAGTTACTTGGATTTTCATATCAATAATCATTTAGATTAAATGTGATATCTCCAAATAAATGAGATTTTATAATCTTAGAATAAGACAGATATACCCAGATTTATAAGAAAAACGCCCATCAGCTAGGGCCTAGGGGCCCCTCCAATTGCTGATTGGAGGTTGTTGACAGAAAGAAATTCTAAGTCAAACATCCCAAATAGCGTGCCAACGAGTAATTGATATTTTAAAATTTCTTCAGTAGAAGACTTTATAATAAAAATTGCAACCCCCCCCCCCAAAGATTTGCATTTATTTTATACTCCCTCTAGCCCATAGTATAAGTGAATTTTTTTCAATCATTTTTTCTCATAATAAAAGGCCATGTTTGAGTTATTTAACGAGAAAATTAATATGAGGTCCCTCACAAAGGACTTAATACTAGAAAGGTCACATAAACTCCTCATATTAAAGCAGGTTCCCTAGAGACCTTACTTTAATATATTCTAAATACCTAAAGATCATTTTACCCCTTATAGTATAAACATACTGACAAATCCTTAGATTTGTATGATTTTTATATGCTAAATTTGAGGCAATTAAGATGATCTAGATGCAATTTTTATCCAATTGTGCTTAATTAATATCTATTAGTTTTATGTGTGATGACCCCATTTTAATTACATTTGATAGATATTTTGGTTATATTTAGAAAGTCATTGATAGAAGATTAAAGGGATTTGATCTTGAAAATAATATTTATTACTTTTGAAGATAGATGACAAGGAAGTACAAGCAACATGGGCCACACAAGAAGAGTTGGCTTTTGATTAATTAAAGCCCATGATTTGCTTGGGCTGAAGCAAGAAAACAAATGGATTAAAATAAGAAGAAAAGGAAGTGGCAAAGGAAGAGCAGCCCGTGAGAGAGAAAGAAAGGAACTGAAATTAAAAAGAAAGAAGGGAGGCTGGGTGGCAAGAGGAGCTGCAGAGGGGAAATCAAAAAGAGAGTGAGGAGGCTGCGTGGGCAAGGTGGGGACTGACGCGAAGAAGAAGGGAAATGGAGTGAGAATCAGAACGCCTACAGGGAGCAAGAGGCGAATGACAAGAGGAATAAAGGGAAGACACCAAATTTCCTTCTCACCTCCTCTCTTTCAATCTTCATATGCTCCATTTTCCTCCTATTTCCACCATGGTTTCTCTCTATCCCCTCCTAGTTGGTGCTTCTCATATGAGAGGTAACTAAACCTTTTTGCTTTTGGGAATGATAGGGTTATGACTTGAGTTCTCATGCTTAATAGGGTAGTCTTGTTATTTTCCCTTTCTCTTGTATTTATGACTTTCCTAGGTTTAGGAGTGTCATTTATACTTAGATTTGGACTATATTTATTTGAGTTTAATTGTGGTTTTGACTTGTAATGAGGAATTTGGACTCAACAATATGTATGGTCATACATATGTTCTTTATAATTCATTAGATATCTCTATTTACTCATGGTATTGGTAGATAGTTTGTTGAATTGAATTGTAATTGAACTTAATGCATTGCAATCAGTAATCACACTCTAGGGTAGTTAATAATGCCTAATTTAATGTGTTCATGAGATTAGGTATTAGACTTGCCGGTTGATGAGGTTTGGTATTTTAGGAAACCTAGAGAAAACTCAAAGGTGCTAAAGAGCTTAATAATTTCTAATTAGTTGGGGTTCCACTAATTAGTAATTGGACTCATGGGTTCATGAGGTTTGGCAATTTAGTGAGTTAGCACCACAGTGACTTCCCGAATATATTAATTGAGCTATGATAGTTATTCTCAATCATTTCCCAAGAGCAATTCCATTTTAATTTATTAAATCTTTACTTTTTCTCAATCCTTATTTTCTCTTTTGCATATCACACGTTTTACTAATTTTCATTATTAATCCATAATAATTTTCCTTATTTCAAACAAGTTTAGCATTTAGTTACTAGGAAATTAATTGCATTTTATAGGCTCCTTTTGAGAACGATACCCGGGGTAACTTCCGCTTACCTTGAGGTCCTAAAATTTTTTGAAGGACAAGACCCAAGGCACACTACACCGACGGTTAATTCGGAGTCCTTCACATAAAAAGTAATAAATAACAAGTTGATGAACAACAAATAACGAGGTAATGAGCTAGTGTGACAACGTAATGAACCGCCAATAAGCTCATGAGTAGGTCTAAAAAGTTCATAAGTAACTCTCTGATGAGTTAATTATGAGCAATAAATAACGACGTAATGAGCTAGTGTGACAATGTAATGGGCCACGAGTAACAAACTCATGAGCAGGAAAGGAAGGAAATGAAAGACAAAATGGTCTTTTAGTATTTGAAGTTTATTAAAGTAAAGTCCTTGGGGACCCTACTTTAATTTGGAAATTTTATGGAACTTTTCTAGTATTAAGTCCCTTGTGAAGGACCTTATATTAATTTTCCCTTATTTAACACAATAAATGTATTTTTTCCTAATATTACACTTACTAATATATTATATATTGAAAAGTCGTATCATCTTAGTTTTGGAGAGAGAGGAGGGAGAGATGACACTTAAACTAAATATATCATTTATTCTCCCACATATTCTATTTCCTCCATTTAAAATTTAAATAAGAGCATTTTTTAAAAAATTAGAAAACCATCATATCTATACTTGATTCTGCTACTGAAGCCACTTGATGACGGTGTTGCCACTTGAAGAGCCATGACAGCATGATCACTAATGATGGGTAGGCGTTGGGGTTGTACTATATTGTAACCAGCCGAAGAAATTTACTGAAAAGTGTGATCCTTCACTTGCGGAGAAATTTCTCCAAAGCTAAGTGTGTGGAAGCTTCAAGCTAAAGATATTTTTGGAAGACCATTTTGTGGCCATACATTTAAAGGAATCTTGTGTTTTAATTTTTTCGAGTCAAACAGTGTCTTAAGGTGCTGCCCGGAAAGATTAATGTGTTCATCCTTTTACGTATCCTTGTATTCAGAATGTTTTATTTATTTTTTCCCCATTTTTTATTGGAGACAGAAATGAAAAAAAAATGGAGGGAACAGAACTAAGGGAGACAGCGGAAAAAATAAATATTTTTTTAAATAAAAAGACTTTTTTGTTCATAAATAAATAAAAAGACTTTACGCATACACTTAAAACGCATGTAAATAATTATATTTTTTTTATTTTAAATAATTTGTGCTAAATATAAACTAATTTCAATTATCTGGCATGTATATAATTAGAATTCCTTTTCTCACTTTTCAAATATGAATGAACTTATGAATTAATTTTTTTGTATTAATTTATCTCTAGTAAATTAAATCTTACAGTTACAATATTGTACTATGAGTAACAAAAATAAATTAAAGAAAAGTTTAAAAAGAAATAGTAATATGAGAAATGACATTGAATAGTTAGTAGCAAAAAAAAACATCACCTACCGAAAGGTGTATTATAATTTATTGAATTGAAAATTACGAGTATGAATTAATTAAGCGCATGTATATGCTCTCTTTTTTATTTTTAATCAAATATTTATGTAATTATAGTAATTTCAATGAATTGGAATTGTTAAAATTTCATCATTGCAATATTTTTAAAAAGTTAGAGGCATATTTGAAAGATTAATATCAAAATCACAATTATTATCTAAAAATTTCAAAACAAATGCAAAAAAAGTTGGGGGATTTGCAGTTTATTCCCTGGTAAGGGAAATTAATACTGGAAGGTCCCAATACATTCCAAAATAATTATAAAGTCCCAGGGGCCCTTTCCTGCAATTGTTTGTTTAACTTCAATGACCATTTTGCCCTCATTAAAGATGGTTGTCATCTTACTGGTCCCTACAGGGGGACTATGCTTTCATCTTATGAGGGCAAAATGGTCATTGAAGATAAGCAAACAATTGCAGGAAAGGGCCTCTAGGACTTTATAATTATTTTGGAATGTATTGGGACCTTCCAGTATTAATTTCCCTTACCAGGGACTAAACTGCAAATTTCCCAAAAAAGTTTGTTGGTTGGAGGGACCAATGGTTTTCTTGGTTGATTATCATCTCATGTGTAATAATAACGTAATATTAATGGGAAAATCAATTTCTAGTCCCTCACAAAGGACTTAATAGTAGAAAAATCTCATAAACTCTACATATTAAAGTAGGGTTTGTAACATCCTAGATTTTTCTTTAAATATAAAATAAATAAATTAATAAATACCTGAAATTTGATCTCAGATAAATTTAGAAAGTTAACATCTTCACGGAATATGTTAGAATTTTATTTCCATTATAGGTGAAGGAAAATAGTTAGTATTTGATTTTATTTAGTAATAATTATGAATGTTCATTATTTTAGAAATTTATTTAGAATGTTGTTACATTCAAAAAAAAAAATTGAAGTTAAAATGAATTATGATAATACTACATTTAATAAATTAGAGAATTGAAAGTAATATATGTTTAATGATGAAAATAAGAAATAAAGACATTATTAATAAGTAAAAAAAATATAGATGATTTTAAATTATTAATTTATAATGATATGACTAATTTAAGAATGATTTCAATGTTGTTAATTTAATTTTCCAATAAAAATGATCAAGAATACATTCCTCTCTATTTAATAATATATGCAAACTTATGGGGTCTTTTTGGTAATTATAATAGTAGCCATAACCCTAATATTCCCCTCCCTATATAAACATATGTTTCATCTTCTCTTCTCTTGTTGCCGTCTTCTTCACCCCAAAAGTCCATCTTCTTTGTGCTCATCTTCATCACAAATTCCCTTCTTACTCCACCTAAAACATCGATCAATCTCCTTCCTCTTATCTTCACCGATTTCCCTACTCTATCCCAAACAACGTCATCATCATTTTCTCACCCTCTCCGTTCTCTGTTCGCTGCCCACCGTCCCAGCCGCAGTAGTCCCCCGTTTCCCGGCGAGTAGACCGGCGAGTTTGACCCAAACGCCACCTGCGATAACAAATTCGAACTTAGGTGAGCTTCCTATTTGCAATATAGTCTGTTATACATGTTTTGGGCGAGTTTGAGGAGGGGGAACGAAAGGGATTAAGTTCCCTTATAAACCTTGATTCTAGATGTTTGGAGTGAATGTAAGGCTCTGTTCAAATGGGTTGCTTGTTGTGAAGTTTTCATTTTCTATGTTCCTTAATGCCCTGTTCAGTTTTGTATAATCCACAATGTATTGATGTTAAAAATGGAACCAGTAATGGTTATACTTATTATTGTGTTGATTTTGACTTCATTAGGTAATAAAATTAAGATTTGAGTTTTGTCGTGGATACTGAAGGTTTATGTTTTTAGTCAAGGATGTAACTCAAGATTTTTTTTGGAAGTCAAGGTGTATTAAAACTTGATATTTGGGTGTTTGAACAATACATTGGATTTGGAGCATGTGTAGGATCTGTTGCATCAAATTGCTGGTTTCATAGGCTTATTTGAATTATAAAATGAGTATTCGTTTGAGATTATGTGTTTAGGACATTTTAATTTTCTTTGTTTTCTCTGTTCTGATGAGGACATTGATTTGGGCTGCTAATGCAAGTATGTTTAATGATAAAATATTATCAACAATGATAATCAATGGCAGCAACATTTAGCCATTCTAATTTTGCAATATATATTTATTGGAATACATTGCCCACATATGCTGATTGTGAAGCCTGTTTATATGCTGATTTGTATATGCTTATCTGGAGAAGGAGGAGAATTTGAAACGGCAATATTATTAAGGGAGGGGTAGTACTTCTAGGAACGAGAGTGGCGTTAATTATTATAAAATTGATTAATTTTTAATTATTATTTGTATGTACTGTATTATTACTTGTAGATATTGGTTATTGACAATTGAGCACGTGGGAGCTTACGTTTTATTTGTGCTTTGAATGCAAGGAGGTAACTACTTAAACTTGTTTGCGTGTGTGTATGTTGGTAAGCATATAGGCTAGTTTATGAATTTACAATGTTTATTATATGCTTTATGAGAGTTGATGATTTGTTTGGTGCACACCGGTTAATATGATTATAATTATGCCATTCCGGAATGAGGTTCCCTGTAAAACCCCCAGGGACTAAAATGAAATTGTTACATGTTCAGTAGGGTTGTTAGTCCCTTTGAACCAGTTCAAGCGAGGGTATATCGATCATCGAGTCGTGAGTCCCTATTGAACTGAGATATTACGGTGTGTTGTGTTTGATTTGATTTTTGTTAGTGATGTTTTGATTACTTTTGTTATGGATGTATTGAGTTGTGATGTGTTTATAAATAAATATTTGTGCTGCTATAAATTGTAATACCTGATATCTGATAGTTATTTGAAATTAGCATATATATAACATGTTCATGCAACACAGTATGTAGCACACACCACTATACACAATATTAGCACACACCACCTTACGGCATGCACATGCACGTAGTGCAAAAATGTGCGTAAGCGAGTGGTAGTAGTTGCGATTTCTGGGTCTACCCCAATCGTTGTTATTACAGGTACTAGATCGGGGCAAGAGTGAGGGGAAGGATCTGGAGACTTAAACATCTTGCTTTCATACAATTTAATGATTTGTAAATATGTTTGATTCATTTTCCTTGGATTACTGTATGTATGTGTATAATTTTATGTTGGATAACTGTAATTATTGTTTAAAACAAGTTTATGTGCTTATTTGTAAATAACTGCGAAAGAATTTAATTAGGTATTATTAGGTACATTTAAATATCAATGTTAGCCAATTTTTATCTAACATGGATAAATTAGTATTGATAATTTCCTAAAGATTTTTTTTGGTTGTGAATTTTATATTTTATTCTAAAATTATATTTATTTTATTCTGTTAATGTTAAATTACATTAAATCTTTTTCTAAACATGATAGCTTATTTGCGACTAAAATTATTTTTCTATCATGGTTAGCCTATTAACTTAGATTTTATGGAAAATAAGAAAAATTGTTCTTCTAACTATGTTAGTCATCATTATAACATAAATTCTTTTTCTAACATAGTTAGTATTGTAATTATTTTGTTAATTAAGTCAAACTCTTTTTCTAACTATGTTAGCCGCTATTATCTTAACTTATATTCTTTTTCTAACATAGTTAGACTTCAATTTAAATTAAGAAAAAAAAAATAGCATAAAAATGGTTTTATAATTGTGGTTGTTACAGGGTTCCTAGGGACTTTACTTTAATATATTTCAAATACAAAAAGACTAAATTGCTCTTTCTTCCCTGCCCATGAACTTGTTATACGTGCGCATGATCTTGTCATTCCTGCCGATGACCTCGTCAATGCTTGCCCATTAACTTGTCTCAGGGTGGGCCGTGACCTTGTTAGAGTTTCACATGATTTTGTTATACGTGTGCATGAGCTCGTCATTTGTAACAACCACACTTTTATAACCATTTTTACGCTATATTTTTTTTTTTCTTTTCATAATTACTAACTATGTTAGAAAAGAATCCAGTTAACAAAATAGTAGCTAACATAGTTAGAAAAAGACTTTTCTTACTTTTCAAAAGAAACAAGTTAGTAGCCTTAATTAAAAATAGTTTAAAGTCTAACTATGTTAGAAAAAGAATTTATGTTATGATGATGACTAACATAGTTAGAAAAACAATTTTTCTTATTTTTCTTATTTTCCATAAAATATAAACTAATGTGCTAACCATGATAGAAAAAGAATTTTAGTAACAAATAAACTATCATGGTTAGAAAAAGATTTCATGTAATTTGGAAATAAATAAATTAAAATAATTCATTTTATAATGAAATATAAAAATTAACAATTGCAAATCGTTTATTTAAAATTATCAAATCTGCTATATCCATGTTAGATAAAAATTGACTAACATGGATATTTAAACAAATCTAATGATATCTGATTAAATTCTTTCACAATAATTTGAAGAAATAATTACAGTTATCCAGCCTAAAATTATACACAGACATACAGTAATCCAAAGATAATGAATTATAGGGTTTACAAATTATTAAATGAAATATGAAAAATAGTATGCAAACATAACGCTTAGTCCTAAGTCTCCAGATCCTTCCCATCACTCCTGCCCCGATCTAGTACCTGTAATATCAACGATTGGGGTAGACCCAGAAATCACAACTACTACCACTCGCTTACGCACATTTTTGCACTACGTGCATGTGCATGCCGTAAGGTGGTGTGTGATAATACCGTGTTAAGTGGTGTGTGCTACATACTGTGTTGCATGAACATATTATATATATGCTAATTTCGAATAACTATCAGATATCAGATATTACAATTTATAGCAACGCAAATACTTATTTATAAACATATCACTACACAATGCATCAATAATGGAAATAATTAAATCATCACTAACAAAAATCAAATCAAACACAACACACCGTAATATTCAGTTCAATAGGGACTCACGACTCGATGGCCGATTTACCCTCGCTTGAACTGGTTCAAAGGGACTTACAACCCTACTGAACATGTCACAATCTTCGTTTTATTCATTTTAGTCCCTGGGGGTTTTACAGGGAACCTCATTCCGGAATGGCATAATTATAATCATATTATCGGTGTGCACCAAACAAAACATCAATTCTCATAAAGCATATAATAAACATCATAAATTCATAACTAACCTATATGCTTACCAAACATACACACACACGCAAACAAGTTTAAGTAGTTACCTCCTTCCATTTAAAACAAATATAAACGTAAGCTCCCACGTGGTCAAACGTCAATAAACAGCTTCTACAAGCAATAATAAGACACATACGAACAATTAAAAATAAATCATATATACTAATTAACGTCGCTCTCATTCCTAGGAATACTACCCATCCTTTCATGACTTTGTAAATCCTAATTTCCTTTCTTTTCCAAATAAGCACATATAAATTACACATATAGATTCACAATTGAGAAGAGTATTTGAGTATCAATCAGTCACAAATCCACCGAACATCAAAATAATACAAAGAATCATACCCAACCTCCTTTATACCAAAGAGTCTAATAAAAGAGGTAATAGCAAAACCATAAATCATGCATTTATGACTTCTTCAAAGAAATGTCTAATTTGTCCCCTTACGTATAAAAGCTTCCCAAAGAGGTAACACCTTGCTAATCAAAACATAGTATTATGTTACCATGCAAGAGTAAAAATTCAAGTGACAAGTCATAGTTTCCTACACATTTATTATACTAAATAATGCTTGAATGATTATCCTCCTTTGTTCACCATATCATCATTACACCATGACAACAAATTTTGATTTTTAAAACCCTCATTTGATCAAAACAGAACCATACAAATATCAGGCAAGAAAAAAAAACAAATGCAGCCCAAGAAAGATTATAACTTCAATCCCAATTAAACAGCAAGTTACCAACTAATCATAATCCTAACAAATCAGTCTTCAAACCTTTACACATAATGAAACAACATCCTATTCAAATACACTTTTGTCTCATCCCAAATTCACTTGGCCAGAGAAGAAAACAAATACCATTTTATTGTGAATCACATATATGTTTATCACAAATTTATCTTCCTCTTGCGAAACTTCTAAGATAGATACCAAAAACTATTATTCCACATTTTCATCATTCAAAACCATTATTATCACCATAAATTTGTACATATTCTAAAAATTCTCAACACTTCCTTATTTAAAAAAAAAATCAAAATGCCAAACTGAAGTGAGCATATATAGCTAAAGGAGAGATTACCACCACTTCTACTTTTTACTATTTCCATATTATGTGGCACTAATAAAAATGTTTCTTTCCAACTGTAGTGATATATATTCAGTCACATAAAATCGGCTACAACCAAACAAGGAGAACCAAATCCCAAATTTCCTTATTTCATTAAAAATGAGCATGCAAGAACATAATTAAACTTCACTAATTCTTCTCAAATTATCAAGTCCAAAAACAATCCAATTGTTATCAGCCCAATTATCAACATTCATTAAGCAATATTCCAAATTAGTTTAGTCTTTGAACATTAAAATTAAAAACCCAATTGGTGAACAATAGGGGAAGAAAAGAATTTGTGGAGCCATAAACCCAAACAGCACTTTGAACACACAAGAATGAATTTCCACTCTAATCAACTCATATGCCAACTAACTTAAGGTTTTTAGTCCAGGAATTCTCAAACCAGTTTAATAAGATTTGCAGAACACGGCAGGAATGAAAATAAAGCCCAAAATAATCCAACTAAAACAAACAAGCATGCATTACTATTACTACACAACCCAATCCAAAGTTTTAAACCCAGAATCCTTAAGGAACCATTAGAATGAAGTAACTCATTTCAGATCCCTCCCACACTCTCTCTCAGAATCGCAGGAATAAGAATAGAAATCTCAAAATAGAAAACTCACCCCAAGCCAATAGAGTTTTAGGCTCCATAGAAGATCAAAAACGCCAAAATCGTCACTGGAAGTGGCAAAGAAGCAGAGGACGAGAAATAAGGAGCTCGAGTTCGCCGAAAACGCTTCCTTCGCCGTCGGTCAAGGTGGTTCCGTCGAGAGAGAGAGAGCTCTGGTTTGCTAGAGAAGGAGGAAGGAAGAAAAGGAAGAGATTTTGATGAAGAAGGTGTGTCTTTGGTTAAGGATGAGAGGAATAATAATTTTGTATGGAGGAGGGGGTGTTTTTGCGATGAAGAAGAAGCACAAAGGGTTTGTTCATGCGGCTGAATCAAGGAGAAAGAGAGGAGTGATATGACATTAGGTATTTAGGGTTTCTTTCTAATGTGGGCTTGGCCCATCTCCAACTAGAGTTCAACCCCAATTAATTTAAATTAAGTTAGCTATACTATTTTTCTCTATCTAAAGAAAATTATAATCATTTTCCATCATTTATATCCAATTGATTTCAAAGACTCTCTTTAAATTTTTTTTTTATCACAATATGTTTTAATTTAAATTCCAAGATGTTACAACATTGACAAATACTTGGATTTGCATGGTTTTATATGCTAAATTTGAGGCAAATAACATGATTGAAATGCAATGTTTATCCAATTGTGCTTGATTAATATATAAAGCTTTTATGTGTGATGACTCTCATTTTTAATTACATTTGATATAAATTTTGATTATATATGGAGAGTCTATGGTCCTAAGTAATGGATTTGTTTGGGTAATATTTGAGGCTAGGTAGACCACTAAATAAATAAAATATTTAAAAGAAAAAAAGGTTGTTATTATTAATATTATTATTATTATTAGTATTGTTGTTTTTGTTATTAGGGAGCTGCAGGGAGAGAAGGAAAGGAAATAAAAAAAAAAGAATTCAAAGCTGCAGGATGCGTGAAGAAAGGAAAAGGGAATTAAAGGAGAAAGAAAGAAAAAAAGAATAAAAAGAAAAGAAGAAGGGAGGGCTGATGTATCCAGGGAGCACGCAAGAAAAGATCAAGAGGGAGCAGCTAAGGAGGCGACACATGGCAAGGGAAAAGAAATGAATGGATGAAGTGAGGAAGTAAAAAGAAGAAATAGAAGAAAGGAGGAACAAGGAGGGAGCAGCAACACACAAGAAAGAAAGAAAGGGAAATAGAAAAGGGAGGCTGCGTGCTCTGTACAACGAGGAGGAGGCGGCGAAGACGAAAAGAAAGAAAAGAGCTGCACAAGGGCGCGTTTGGGAGGAAGGTAGCAGTGAAGGGAGGCACCGAAAGGTGCTTCCCCATTTCCCCCTAAGTCATACTAATTTCATTCCTCTCTCATTCCTCTCAAATTCCTCCATCCTTCTCTCCATGAGCAACCATTAATCCCTAATTCTTGATGGTGGGAGCAAGCAAAGAAGGAGCTTGAATCTTCATGAGGGGAGTTTGTAGTTCTAATCCCTCTTCCTTTCTTACATTTATACTTTTCTAGGGTTCTAGGAGTATACTTGTGATGTTTGGTTGAATACTTCATATGGTCTATGTTGTACTAGGGATTGAAACTACTTTTATGTTATTATTGTCATTTTGTTCTTGTTAAATACTTGACTTGGTGCTATTTAACTTTGAGATTAATGAGATTTATGGGTTCATGATTTTGTTTACTCTTGGTGAATATTTTGGGCTAGTACAAGGTGGCTTGGCTAGTGGAATTGTGAGTCAAGTTATTTGCATTGATGAAATGATAATAGGATTTATTGACTATGTTGTGGCATTGGACATGAACCTTGACTAGCTTCAATTTATTATTTGGGTGGCCATTAATAAATTGAAGCTACAAGGTTAATTTAGAGCAATTGTGGGGTGGCCCAAGTTGTGGATTACAAGTCCTTCATAATTAATTAATCCTTTGGCTTAGAGCTTAATCAACTTAGATTAATTTAACTAATGTTTGGGGTTCCGACATTAATTAAGTTAATCTAAGCCTAGCCTAGAGGGGTCCCTCTAGGGTCTAATTTGGAAGCTAACAACATTAAAACCCCCGAAAAATATTTTGAAGTGTGGATTTCTTAAGCAACCATCCATCAAGAATAATATTATCCAACTCACTTCAATTCCACCCTTTTATCCAAAAATACCAAAAATATTTATTTGTTTTGCATTCTTCATTCTCATATTTAAAAATCAACAAAATATATTTTCTTCACCCAAATCCATCTTGCATTGCATTTAATTTACTAGGATAGTTAAATTAAACAAGGCTCCTTGAGAACGATACCCGGGGTAACTTTCGCTTACCTTGAGGTCCTAAAATTTCTTGAAGGACTAGGCCCAAGGCACACTACACCGACCCGCAAATCGGTGTCCTTCAAACATTCTGAATAAAAATTTCTAAAATAATGTCTTATTATTAAAACCCTTCATAAGTGATCTCAAATTAAAATCAAATAGTTAATTATTTTCATTAACTTGAAATGGAAATAAAATCTTAACAAATTAACTAAAATAAACTTTCTAAATTCATTTGCAACGTTAAATTTCAATTATTTATTGATTTTTTTTTATATTTTAAAATTCAGGATGTTACATCATTCCCTGCCCATGACCTTGTCACAGCGAGAGGCAATCTAGTCTTTTTATATTTGAAGTATATTAAAGTAAGGTCCTAGATACCCTACTTATTATGTGGAGTTTATGGAACTTCTCTACTATTAAGTCCCTTGTGAGGGACTACAAATTAATTTTCCCAATATTAATCCCCTCGTATTTCCCAAAAACAAAATATTAAAATCCTTCTTCAAAGTTGCTTTATCCGAATAACGTTTTTTTATTTTAATGGGTGTTTGGTTATTATCTTAGACAACTATAGTTTGCTCTGAAAAGTTTGAAGTGAGTTTTTTTATTACCCAAAACACACTTAAGTTTAGTATTAGTTTTTGAACTTCAATTTTGAGTTTCACCCCCAAACTTTAATAAAAATGAAACTTTAAAAAAGTTATAGACCAATGACTATAAATGACACATTGTTTCGAGACCAAAACCATCATTTCAATATTCAAGGATCAAGATTTAAGTTAATCGAAGGTTCAAGGAGCAAAACCAAAATTGAATAAGAGTTCAAGGACCGAAAGTTATATTATCCTCATTTTAAATATAATAAATCATACAAAACCAAAATTTAAAAAGAGTTCAAGGCCCATCATTTCAATTTTAGTTAGAGATTAATATTATTTCAAAAATAATAAATCCTATAAAAATTCCGAATAATAAAAAAATAAATATTATGACCAAATAATATAAACTATTCATGGAATCAATTTTTATTTAGAGATTAATATTATTTGAAAAATTATTATTGATATAAAAGTATCATGTAAGTACTTTTAAAAAATTAACAACGGATGGGCCTAAACTGGCTAGCCCATTTAAATTATCGACCCATATAATGTGACGAGAGTCCTAATTCAGACCCCGCGCCCAAAACCTTGCAATTTTAATTAACAATATAACGAGAGTGCCTGCAAGCAGATATATCATTCTTTTCGCCTCCTTGAAATTAACAATCGTGTTTTAGAAAAAAAAAACTGATAAATTCCAAAAAAAAAAAAAATCAATCATGTTTAACGGTCATGTTTTTTATCATTTATTACATAGTGGAAATTAACATCACTAATAATTCAGAAATCTACAAACAATCTTTTTCATAGGAAAAACCAACTTTCCCTTGTGAGGATGCCGAAATGGACGTCTTTTGATTCTCCTGAAACAATAATACATGACATGTAAAGAAATTAATATTAATAATATATAAACAAAAATAAAAAACATTTAAGCCAGAACTACTAGGATTAAGAAATGATGGATGATATAGTCTCATTACCTTGTCCTTTTCTTTGTATTAGTAGTAAGTTTTCCTTTATCAGAAGCCTTGCACATTCTTATACGCTTCTTGGGCGGTTCATTATTAGGAGGAGAAGCTATAGCTTTTCTTTTCAGTGAAAAATTCTTGAAACGAAGGTAACTATAGTAGTAATCGAAGTGGTCATTCTCCTCGTCTTCTAGGGCTTTGAGAACATAAACTCCACAGTTAACAATACACATATCTGGTGGATCATGAGTCGTAAACTCTATTTCCACATCATTCCAATCCATTTCAAGAAAGTTATCAAGCATGGCCCACTCATCGTAGTTGCCAATAGAACCTAGACCAAACAAAAGAACATGACCTTCTGTACTTCCATATTTACAACGCTCTTCTTCCCTGTGGATTTTACTACCATTGATGCTTACAGAAACAATGAAGTGTTGTCTTCTACTTGTGTCAGCTTTCCCTACCTCAAATGCAAGAGCTATATCAGGGACATTCTCACGGCAACGAAAAGACAACGTGCATCCTTTACAAGAATAGTCGAACCAACCAGGGAATGTTGTTGCTGGCATACAAATCTCCAAGTATGGGAAATTGTTTGAATGTTTGACCTACAACAGTAGATGCTTATATAATTTCATATATTCAATTCTAATAGAGATCGAGGAACACTAAAAATTTAAGAGGTCAATCAGGTAAATCATGTAGATTAAGAATATGGTTGATAATTAAATAATAAATATGTCTGAACTAATTTTGTTTCTTTCTCAAGTTTAACCTTATTATGACGGAATAAATAATTAAGAGAGAGAAATGTGATAATAATGATAAATGAATATGTAATAGAATGTGAATCGAAAAAATAACTATAGGCAAAGTAGGACAAACTCTTAAAAAACTTTGACAAAGTTCTTATAAAAATGGGCAAATACATTCAAATTTTGGACTATTATATATATAAATAGAGAGAATGTATTTTCAAATGGCCTACTGATTAAGTCTACTCCTCCTTATCAGATAGGCAAGGAAAAATGACACTTTATTGGACGGGTTCAGATTCTCTAAGAATCCCAACCCTCATATATCCCTCTCTTAGAGTCTCATTTTGACTATTGAGATTCATCTAACAACTCATAATTTGCCACTTGTACAATTATAAATAAAAAAATATTGTATTATAATATAAAATAATTTTTAGCATACAAAATTTCAACTATTTAGACATTATTTCAATAGAAGGAACTATAAGAGATACAAAATTATCCAGTTAACTGTAAAATTATTTTAAAGTTAACTGGATAAGTCTAGACCTCTTATAAATCTTCTATTGAAATGAAATAGGTCTAGATAGTTGAAATTTTTATGCTAAAATGTTTTCAAAAATAAAAAAATTATGTTATATAATAATACAATATTTTTATTTAAAATGGTACAAGTGGCAAATTATGAGCTGTTAGATGAAATGAGACCTCAATGGAGGGATTATAAGGGATGATGATGGTTGGGATTATGAGAGAAATCCAAACCCTTATTGGACGCCTTTCATATACATGATTAACTAGTCCAAAACTGTCCCATTGCCCAATTAATTTCGGGCAGCTTTGTTATTTTTTTATTTTTATATATTTTTATATCATTAAATACTAAATTAAAGGATTTTTATTATGATACATTATTATAGTAAAAATGGATTTATTTTTAGTGTTTGACATTTTTCAAAGATTATGTATTTTGCCCATAATATATCAAAATGACACTCTTTTATTGTAGAATTTAATAATATAAAAGAACAAAAAATATATATGAAGACCGGCCCTAAGATACGGGGTAGCTGAGAAGGCTGGGCTCCCGACATCCCCAATAAATCTAACTAGTTAAAAAGATATTGAATAACTGAATTGATGATTGCTTTAAGAAAAGAGAGGGAATGATAACATGGCAAATGAACATTACTACTGCATAATTTACCAGCCAGGCACACCAATGTTGAATTTGATTAATGATTAAAATAGAAAAGAAAAAGAGAAGAGAAGAGTCAAAACCTGAGACCATAATCTGTCCAATGACTCTTCAGTTAATGATGTGCAATTCTCAGCTCTTATGCCAATCAAATTTGATGGCAACTCTGGTATGTCTCTTAGCCTCTTGCAATCATTTACATCCAGTGTCATTAGATTATCAAAGTCTTTAATGCACTCAGGAATGGACTCAATATCACTACTTGACAGATTCAAGTTTTCCAAATTTGGAAAAATTTTCAGCAATAAGTGAAGATCTTCATCCAAAAATGGACCACAATTTTTTAGTTCCAAGACATGTAAGTTTGTGCAGCTAATAACTGATTGGCTCTGTAGCATCAATTCGCCGAAAAATCTTTCATTTCGAGGCTGAAATTCTGATAAATCAAGATAACTAAGATTTTGGAACGTGAATAAGCTGCATGGAATTTCATTAAGACTCTTGCAAGATCTTAGCACTAATGTCTCAAGCCTTGGAAGATTTTCATTGGAAACGGAAGAAGGGAGCTCTTTAATGGCAGAGCCATCAGCAAAAATACGAGTAAGTGAATCCATTTTTCCAAGTATACGTGGGAAATAGGCAAGACGTTTGCATCCACTGAGATAAATCTTTTGAAGAGATGGCAACTTGATTTCTTGAGGAAAGCACGAAAGTTTGGTGCATCTACTAACATCTAAGTCAGTCAGATTTGAGAGGAATCCCACCGAATCATGAACCTTGATCAGATTGTGACACTCTTCCAACAACAATCTCTTTAAACTTAGACATTGAGACATATCAGGCACTTCAGTTATTAACTCACAGTGGGAGAAATCCATATATGTCACATGTTCAAACCTCTGCAAGACAATTAGGTTATTTAACTAGAAGTAATCATGATGAGTTCAATAATTGTTTTTATATAATCTAATACTCCCTCCGGTTCTAAATATAAGACCTAATTGACTTTTTCTGAAAAATCCTTAAAAAAGAAAAATAAGTTAATTATAAATTGATTTACCTAATTTTTTTCCCTTAAACTAGTTTATTTTACCTATAAACTAATGGATAATCTAAAAATATATCAAATATGTCATCATTTAATAACCTATTTCGCAACATTAATCTCTCCAAAAAAAAGTCAATTAGGTCTTATATTTAGGACCGGAGGTAGTATATTTTAGTTCCCTACAATGGTTTTCTTAAACTGAATGCTTAATTATGCCTATTTATTATATATGTACACAATATATATACTTTTGTAAGTGGGGGATAAAGGATGGTAAAGGGTATTTTAGGGAGTTGACTTAATGTCTCTATAAATAAAGATTGAAAGCGAGGTACTCATCGTTGATTAAAAGTGAATACCAAATACCTATTCATATTCCCTATTTATTTATAGATATGCTAAGCTAATACCTTATGTACCTAATTTACCCTTACTGGTACGGCGCTACCATCCTTAATTCACGCACATTACAGGTATACAAATAAATTTTCATATCTTTGTGAAACAAACCTGTAGATTCAAGTAGTTGTATAATAAAAATAAAAATTATTAAAATAATATAAAAATTAACGAAAATTGTCTGTATATTTCATTTTTTAGGATAACATGTTTTCAGTTAGCATATTACAATTCACATTTTTTCCCCTGATTAAAGTGTCATTGACCTTCTAGCTACACAAGTTCGACTTAAAACAAATCATAAAGGATAAAATATAATACCTTAAGTGACCTTTCCAGTTCAAATAAACTATAGCGTAAGTTCACGAAAACTAATTTCTCTGCAGAAAAATCTGAAGGTAAAGTTGGCCACGGATATCCCTCCCACTCGAGCAATCTTAAATTGTTAGGAAAATATTCAGGGTCAGTTGAGAATTGAGCATTCCGAACCATGAGGATCCTAAGATTTTTCATCTTCTTTAATGGTAAACCATTCCACTGCACTACTTCGTGCTGAGGGGGATCAAACATTATTCCTTCAATCTTATTGTTTCCCTATAGCACAAGTTCAAAGAAGTAAAATTTGTAAGACTTGGTCAAAAAAGAAAAAGGGCGAAGACTCAAAAATGATACATATAACTATTGGTGAAGGAACAAAATTAGTATATAACTATTTCAAGGTATAAACATGATACTCAACTTTTACCATGAGATCAAAAATGATATTTTCACTAATAAGAGAATAATATTATACATGAAATGTCCAAAATGTCCTTATAATTTAATAATGGCATTTTGGATTTTTCATGTCTAATATTATTGTCATATTAATGAAAATATCATTTTTGATCTCATGGTAAAAGTTGGGTATCATTTTTGTACCTTAGAATAGTTATGTACTATGTTTGTTTCTTGGCTAATAGTTGTGTATCATTTTCGGGCATTCGCCCAAAGAAAAAACATAAATGATTGTGATTATGAGTAATTAAACAATTTTTTAAATCCTCACCAAATCTTCATGTAGCACCTTAAGAATATCTTTGTAGTACCATAATCTACTACGTTCACTAGGATTCGATGGTGCCTCTCGTCTAACAATCTCTTTACCCATATTTTTTACCAGATCATGCATCCACAAGAAACCATCTCTGTCAATATCTAGCAAAGATTTTCGAACAAGAAATTCAATATAAAACTTTGCACCAGAATTACAAGCTTCTAATATTTCTTCAACAGATTCTAATTCCACCTTTGTAAAGAAACAAGCCAAATCAAGGAAAAAGCTCTTAGCGCCATCAGGAAGGCAATCATAGCTTATCTTGAGTACTTCGTGAATTGTATTTTCAGGTATTTGATCATACATTTCCAATATAGGCCTCCATTCATCTAAATTTTTATCTGCCAAATTGGAGCCGATTACCTTTAAAGCAAGAGGAAGGCCCTTTGCATACCTTACCACATGACTTGACATATCTTGATAGTCCTTTGGAGTTTGTCTCATATGGAAGGCATGCCAACTGAAGAGCTGAATAGCATCAAGTTCATGTAGCTCTTTCATTTTATATTTTTTTTCAATGTTGTTTGAAAATAAAATCTGTTTGTTTCTTGTTGTTATAATGACCTTGCTTCCACCACCAAACCAATCAGTACCTCCTGCAAGTTGTTTAATCTGTTCAAGAGTATCAACATCATCAAGAACCAACAGAACTTTTCTGAGTGAGAGTCTGTGCTTTATATTTGATACCCCTTCATGGACACTGCCAAATTTCATCTTCTTTTCTCCAAGAATCTCTGATAGAAGAATCTGTTGAAGACGGACAATGCCATGGAATTTTGTTGATGTTTCTCTTACATCAAACAAAAAACAGGAACCTTCAAATTGGTGGAAGATTGTATTATAGATGGTTTTTGCAAGGGTGGTTTTACCAATTCCACCTGGTCCATGAATCCCTATCATACAGACGCCATCATCAGAACCATCCATAAGTGACATCACTTCTCCTATACGAGGTTTGAGTCCAACAATGTAACCTGTGTTATGGATGCGCTTAGGAGGAAGCATGGCAAGTACATCGTTAACAATCCCTTCAATAGATTCATCAGAGGATTTGTTTCTACAAAAGAGAAAATGCTGTTTTTCATGAGGATCATTTGTTCAGAAAAGAAAATTCTGTTTTTGATTTGTGTAAGTAAAATTTCATTCAATCCTTTCAAGATATCCAAAATGTCAATGAGTACCTCAACATTTTTTATATTAAAAAATGCATGTTGTGTTAGGATGCGCCATATATTTAAAAAACATCTATATAAACCCCATGATCCGTCCTTCCCATATCATCTCTCTCTTTTTTTTCCTCCTCTCCCCTTTCTTTAATCATTATGCTCGTTTTCTTCATTTTTCCAATATAAAATTGTTTCCTTATTATTCTTATACTTAACTAATTGTATTTTCTTATTTTTGCAGTTATTTTTTAAACACTATATTTCTATCCCCTGCTCTTTATTTTTTCTACTAGGTATATAATTTCATCGCCCACCAATTATATTATTTCATCATCTTAGATATGTTTTTTCCATTATTCTATATTTCTACTATTTCTCATTTAATAAGACTCTACTTTTTCTCCTTTATAATCAATAAAATTTGTGTGTCAAAAAATAATACTTAATCAAAAAAATTCCGGAGCTTATGTCCAATAAGCTAATGTGACATAAGTTGGGGATTTTTTTAAAACAATCAACAATGTCGTGCCACTGTGGTGCAATATTATTTTAATTTTTTATTAAGTCAAAATGTTACAGTTTTTGTCTATATGTCACAGTTTTTCCAAACCGTGAATTATTATCTCGCGCATCTATATGGCGCAACGTAAAACTGCGACACTTGCCCCATGGCATGGCATCCTTCATATTTTTATTTGCTCTGACTTCATAACTTTTTTTCTTGAAGTGTACTAATCATTAAATAATTTCATGCGTAAATTTTATAATATTCTAAAATTGTCAATAATATATTATATTTAGTTATGAAAATAATAATATATTAGATAATAAGCAACTACAAAGAACCGATTATCAAGTAAGAAAATCATGGTAAAAAAGGTAATAAAATGAAATTTTGGTGAAAAAATGAGGATTAGGGAAATACTCCCTCCAGTCTTAAATATAAGATCTAATTGACTTTTTTGAAAAATCCTAAAAAAAAGAAAAATAAGTTAATTATAAATTGATTTACCTAATTTTTTCCCTTAAACTAGTTTATTTTACTTATAAACAAATGGATAATCTAAAAATATATCAAATATGTCATGATTTAATAGACTATTTTGCAACTTTAACCTCTTCCAAAAAAAGTCATCTAGGTCCTATATTTAGGACCGGAGATAGTAGAATAAATCAAGGGTCTTTTAATCTAGTGGTATGACATCTCCCCTTTAACGTCTATCCTTTAATTCAAAACATAAGAGAAATCCAATAAGGAAATTAAACTGTACCCATGTCCAAGGAGCCATCTTGAGGGTAAGCTACCAGCTTCAGTCAACGCAGACCTCCACTTTTGCAGTTTCTGTGGGATATCTTTATACCTAACTTCATGAGTAGCCATGGCTGTTTTAAAGCTTTCAGTCTGAAACTGAACAACCTTAGGATCCACCTCGTAAAAGATGGGCATGAGTAGTTGGTTATTTTCATCCTTACATCGAATGATGTGAGCAAGTTCATCAAGGCACCATGAGGAAGTAGCATAGTTCTTAGAGAACACAATAATGGAAATCCTTGATCTCTCAATGGCTTTAAGAAGCGTAGGTGCGATCTCTTCTCCTTTACCAAGCTTCGTCTCATCGATGAAGGCGTTGATTCCCTTGCACCACAACGCATGATAGAGAGGCATAGTGAAGGAGTAGCGAGTATCTTTTCCTCTAAAACTCAAGAAAACATCATATTTGTACATTTTTTCACTGGCAAAGCTACGGGATGATGATGCACCTTCAATCGCCATATGGGGAAGCTAGGTGATCGAATCCTCCAATGAAGTGTGGAAGATTAAAAATGATAGCAGGAAATAGTGAGGAGCTACACCATCTCTTGGGTAACTTGTTATGTTGGGTTTTTGTTAGTTTGACTTACGCTGAAAAAATGACACCCTTTTTGTTTGACTTTTTTTGTATTTTTTGTTTGACTTTTTGTGTTTAAAAAACATTTTTGTACCCCATTGACAATACTTTCAGAGCTACTATAATCCAAAAACGGCTATCATGAGCCCATTGTATGACTTTAAGGGCTGATTCGAACCTAAAATAAATACTTACAGGGACTAGTGATCCTCACACAAAACTTCCAGATCAATAATCGTGATCTTTAACCCAAAAATTAATTACTTTGTTAACTTCTAGCAAGTATATATTTTGCACTAGCCTTTCTTTTGAAAATCTTCTCATATTTTAAAAGGGAGGAAATATTACTTTTAAGACAAAATGACATCTAAATGCAGGAATGCATTTATCATGAGTCCTCAAGTTTAATTATTGATTTGAAATATATTTAGATGTAGTTAGTGAGTCATTAACACTAGATTAAAGTAATTTAGTTTAGATTTAATTAGGTGCATTATTTGTGGCATTTCAATGTCAATGTCCTAAGTTTTGAATAAATCTTTAAATATTTAAAATACGGGTATATAAGATAGAAAAAATTAATTAAAATATACGTTGTTGCTTTCGTGATTAGTATGCATTTGTTTTTGTCTACCTGACTTGTTTATAAAATTTCTTATTTTCTATTTCTTCCAGCAACTAAAAGTCCAAAAGGGCGGCGTGAAGGCAAGAGAGATACTGAAAATCCTAAGAAAAAAAGAAAAACGTTTGACGCACCCACCAGTACACCACTGAATCATCTACTCACAAAACACACTATTTTCTCACTATTCACTCATTTTCCATTCACAAAGAACACCATGTGCCTACTATGGGTAGTTGCACTACTACAGATTTTCCCTATACCAGCGCACCTTTACATGCGCTCAAAATAAAACGCATGTATTGATATGCTATACATGCGTTTTAATTGAAAACGCATGTAAAGATGAGATCTATACATGCGCTTTGCATAAAGCGCATGTAAAGATAAATTCTATACATGCGCTTGTGCGTGAAAGCGCATGTAAGGATAAGCCTATACACGCGTTTGTTAAGCGCATGTAAAGCGAGGTATTTACATGAGCGTAAAACGCATGTATAGGATTCTTTTTTATTTAAAAGAATAAGGGTAACCCACACACTTCGATCATAATACTCACTTCCTCTCATCAAACCCTAACATAAAAACACTTCTTCCTTCCCTTTCCAAATGCAGCCTTGCCTCGCCTCTCTTTCTCATCTTCTTCGCCTTCTTCATTTCCCTAGCAGCATCTCCGGCGAGCTCGGGCGGCGGCGGCGACTTCCTTCACTTCCGGCGTCGACCTCACTTCCTCCTCTTCCCTATTTTCGCACCTTCTTCCTCGTATTCTCCTCTCACAACTCTTTCTCTTCGTTTTCATCTATTTCTTTTGATCTCCTCCACCTCCAGCAGCGACGGCGGGGAAACTCCGGCGGTGGCACGCAGTAGTTCGGCCCGGAGTTCAGGTGAGTTTTACTCATAGATTCATATATATATATATTTCTTCACTTGGACTCGGATTCCTCACTCCTCTTTCTTTCCCTTGCGGTTTCGAGTCGGCCAATGTGTTGAGCGGCTGTTTTCAGGCGAAGCTCGGCGGAGATGACTGCCGACCAGACTTGCGAGCTCGGGCTTCAACATTAGGTGAGTTTCCCTCTGATTTATACCCTTTTCTCCATTTTTGGCGCGATCTGAGAGGGATCCGAAATTTGGTTGGGGTTTTAGTTATTTTGTTTGTTGGATGATTTTTAGTTATGGGTTCTTTGTTATTTCCTGTATTGACAATGAGAAACTGATAAAAATGCAATTTTTGTTTACTGTGTTGTTTTTTTTTTGAATTAAATGTCTATCCTCTGAATTTCATTGTGAGGTATTTTCCAAAGTATTATTTGGGCTATAGTTGGATTGATATGTGGATGATATTTAGTTATGGGTTCTTTGTTTATACCTGTAGTGAGCGTGTGAAACTGATAAAAATGTTATTTTTATTGGAAATTTCCTTTATTGACTGAGTTTTGTTTTTGAATGTCTGTTTCTGATTCATTTTGATTGTGAAACTTGGTACTTTTACTTGTATGCTTTCCCCTTTGTTAGATTTGAATCATGCTGATCCATTCTTGTGGTGGGTTCAATTTTGTTGTTTTGGTTGTCTGAGGCTGTGATGTTTAAGAAGGTTAAATTTAAAGTTTTGCAAGTTTAGTTAAAGTTTAAGCCTGAAAGTTTTTGTTCCTTCTTTTTGTCTATTTAGTGAAGCTGCTCTGGGTCATGTGTTTAATTTTCGTTTGAAATTAGAATAATAAGGAAAATTGTACTTCTATGTCTGAGTGTGTGTTCGGTTTAGTATATATATAAGTAATAGGTGGATTTTGAAATTTAATGAAGATTTTGTGTATTAAGGGTCTGAATCTGTTTTGCTTTGTTTTGTTCGAATTTTTAGAGTATTGAGGAGCCTTAGAAATGATTACAGTTTGAATGTTATGAAAGAGGGAATGTTTACAGTTGCTACTTACAATGTTGCTTGTTGAAATTTGGGGTGATTGAGATTATAACAAGAGATTACATTGAATTATTAGGTTGGTAGCTTTGAAATTGGATTTTAAGCCATTTTGGGTTTCCTTCTTCGATGCTTTCATTACTTCAGGTAAATGTTGTTTTTCATCTTTTAGTTTTTCTTTTTCCAGTGCCCTTTTGTTGTCTATTTGTGAAGCCCATTTAATATTGCAGAATTTTAACAGAGGATATGATAAAGTTGTGCAAGGAACTATGTAGTGGTAAAACTCGTTTTTGTGGCTGTTCAACTTTTATTCTATAGATTTATGGAGCTTGACTTTATATGCTTATATTGGTTTCCCCCCTCAATTTTAGGATACCTTGTTTTCTCAATAGAAGATCCATTTGACAAGGAAGATTGGGAACATTTCAAGCACTTCTCAGGTCTTGGAGTTTCTCAGGTTTGATTTCTAGAACGATTCAATGTTTTAATTTTGCTAATGTGCATTCATTCTCTGTTCATCCAAGTCACGCGTCTAACTGATAGATGTTATAGAAGAGGAAGTTACCTTTGATGTTTATTGGATAAGTGTAAAATAATTACATACTGATTGCCAGTATAATGCCAGTGGAGAACTACATTTTTAAGATAATATTTTAGCCAGTCATCTTGTGGCATTGGAGAAAGGTTATTCCCATCTTACTATCCATGTGTTTAGTTGGTCTATTTGCTATTGAGAGGAGTTGAGTTTCATCTCTGCCTTATTGGTTTGGTCCTACAGGTAGTTGGGGTGATTTGTTGTCATCGAATACAAGACACTCATGGAGAAAGCAATCACCTAGTCTGCTTGCAATGGTTTTCTTCTCAAGGTAATTGATTATTATTTTATAATTATAATGAACTCAACATAATCTGATTGTAATTTTTTAAACAATTGATTTTGATGATTATCAAAGTACTTGTCTCTTAATTAAGGACTATCATCTAGGATCAGATTTCCGTATAGAATGGAATAAAAGCTTGCATTGTGTGGATGATATGTTATAATTTATTGTGATAGGTAATGTTAAAAAGGAGAGAGTAATTTACAAATTGGATTGCGGGTATTTTAGTCTTTGGTCCCTCAATCTTGTCCTAAATTTGGTTTTGGTCACTCAAATTTCAAACCATAGATTTTGGTTTCTTAAGTCTCATTCCATTTAAAATATTGGTCCCTATAACTTAACATAATTCTGCACTATTTTGCTTCTTAAGGGACCAAATCCTATGGTTTAAAATTTGAGAAACCAAAAATTAGATCAACCCTTTATAATTTGTCACTTTGCTATTTGGAAGGATATTATGATCTGCTCCTTCACACTCTTCTGTTTTTATTTAAGAAAGAAAGATCTCATTATCTGTAACTTTTTCAATCAAGTTGCAACTGATATGCCACTGTGGTTAACAATATGATAATTTCTCAATGAAATCTAGGTCAACCAAGTTGGAACTATAACCAAGATCATTGAAGAGTTTGAAGCAGTCTAAGTAAGCGCATTTGGGAATGGTGGTTTCTCATAGATGTAGGGAAACTGTAGATTCATATATAGAAGATTTAGCTGTGGGACTTGCTTCTGGTCAGATCAAAACAGGAGCACCTTGTAGAGGAGAACGTCTAGAAAAATATAACCAGGTTTTTTTGGGACTTTAATACTAATCATTTTACTGCATTATTATGAGAACTTCAAATATCCTGACATGTTAGATGTCTTCACTTACCCACCTGTCCCTCATTGTCCAAGGAGAAAAATAGAAACTTTTTGGAAGCATAAAGTTCAATGTTTTAGTAGCAAAAACATTAAGTTCTTTGGCACATTGCTTTTTTTACAGCCTTGTGGTACATATGGGCAGAATGGATGAAATAGTTTTCAATAAGTTTCTTTTGTTTAGAACATTGTAAAAGATTTCTTTTATCTCGCTTTGGGTTTCAGCAAATGGAATTTGTTTTCTATTAATTTTTAGCAAAGCCCTTGTGGATTAAAGAGAAGATTTAGAACTGACGTTTTGACAAACGTGATATGGGAGCATTCCTTGTATGTCTTCTTTTAGCTTTTAAACTTGTATATATGTATGTCTTCTTTTAGCTTTTATAGCTTTTATGACAGTTTTCAGTATAGGCTTGTTTAATGAATTATGCTATACAGTCACATCTTAGATTTACACATACTCAATACATAGATATACTTCTTAGATTTACATATACTTACATAGATATATACGTAGGTGTGATATTGCTGATCTTTAAGGTGTGATATATATGGTTTCAACTTTATTATGATTCCAACTGATCATGTTTGTTATCAAGTTCAAGTTTGTTATTTTAGTCTCATTGCTTTTGTCTTCATTTTTTTATTTCAGTCTCAAATGCTTGGTATATATGTATATGTATTAAGCTTGTAAATTCTGTTTCAGACAAGTATTATTCATACATGTAGGTCCTGAAACTTTCTTGTTCTTTTTCTCTTCAATCACTGCATTGTATGGGTATAGAAGTAGATAGAGGCTGTGATTTGCAGATAAAAGTCTTATAAGATTTAGAACTCAATTTCTTAGAAACTATATAATAAGTTGCAAAGTAATATTTATATACTTCTAAATTCTCATATATAATAAGTTGCAAAGTAATATTCATGGTATATATAGCACATGACTTCTTAGTTATTTTCGCTTGTGCATGGAGTAATTTAAGTGGAAAAAAGTAGGGGACAACGAAATCCGTAAAAAATGTAAAAAAAAATAAATACTACCTACACATGCGCTTCAAGCGCGTGTAAAGGTACCCCTTTACATGCGCTCTACGCGTCCTTTACATGCGCTTTATACAAGAAAAGCGCATGTATAGATACACCTATACATGCGCTTGCCATAATAAAGCGCATGTATATTGGCATCTTTACATGCGCTTACCTTAAAAGAGCGCGTGTATAGGTGTATCTATACATGCGCTTTAAGAGCGCATGTAAATCCTTTCCCGGCGACGACACTACCAGCGCTTTTTAAGCGCATGTAAAGGCCAAAATGAGCGCATGTAAAGGGGTTATTTTGTAGTAGTGTTGGTTGAACTGATAAGTGAACTACAACTCTGTAAGGATAAAGAACGCGTGTTCGAATCTCGGTAAACCCTCTCATTAGGAGAGAGGACAATCTTACCTATGTGAGCAACACTTCTACCCCTCAGTCCGGATTAAATCAGGCGGTGATTAACAAAAAAAATAGAGAACAACATGTGCCTCAATCGAGAATCAGCCCCCATCCTCCATTCTCATTGATCATCAAAATTATTAAACTCAATTGCTCAAACAGTACATCATGTCGGTTGAGACAGTGGGTCAAGGAGTTAAGATAAAAACTGTAGCTTAGATTAATTGGATTGTTTTAAGATAAAAATATTCAAGCCTATTTAAACCCTTACCATTTAACTAGTATATATTTTTACACATTGGAGGTGTTTACTGTGCATTGAATAGGGCGTTTCTTCTAGGCATTAATCTCGCTTTCCCAGGGTGTTCAACATTTTCCTGTTCCGTCTTGTCCTGAGGCTTTTCGAGATGAGAAATTCCCGTCTCAAAATGTTTTGGGATGGGACCCGTCCCAAAATGTTTTAGGATGGGACGGGACGGGATGAAGTCCCGAATACATAAATATGTGTATTTATATAATTTTTTAAAAATTACACGTGACATGTATACCATATATGAGTATACATGACATTTGTTTTATGGAAAATATGATTATAATAAAATTATACCTTATTATGTTGTATGAGATATATTATAACAGTAATATTGAACTAATTTATTTTTTTGTTACAAATATAAAGTGTCATATTTTTTTACAAGTATATATTTTCAATAAAAAATTCAAAACAATGTTTGGGATTTTCCTGTCCTGATCCCTATCGAGATCGGACAAAGTTCGAGATGGGACGAGATGATACAAAGGATGGAAACTCAGTCCCAAGCCTTTTTCAGAACGAGACACGGGCAGGGTGTCCTGATCTCATCTCGTCCCATGCACCCAACGCTTTCCCGCATTTATGAAATGCAACGATGCAAGTACAAACTTTGGAAAGTGAACGACATATTATAAACTTAGTCGTGATTGTTCATTTACAAAATTTCCAAAAACTAGAGGGACCCACAACAATCACCTAAATCTCCCACTATATAGAGAAAAGAGATTCATGATTTATCTAACATTGGAATTGTTACTAAAGAAGAATAAGAGTAATATTATAACAAAATGGAAGAGTTGTGGCACAAATGAATAATCAATAAGAAGCAAATACGCTTTTATAGGGTCCAATGGTTGGCTTATATATGCATAGTAGCGTGTATTAAATGTTGTAGTATTAAATGTGATCAAGAAATCATTTTATTTATTTATTTAATAATGAATATAGGGACACTTTACAAATGGTTGCTATATGTAGATTATTTTAATTAATCAATAATTTACACATATCGCCGTTTACCAAATGCCACTATGGGTAAATTATTTTAACTATTTAATAATTAACATAGCTGCGGCGTTTTATTAGACGCCACTACGTGTAAATTCTTTAATCAATAATTAATATAGCAACGTTAATTAAACGCTCCTAATCAGCGAACTCTCTCTATAAATATACTCCCCCTAATAAATTTCTTACTTGCCCCTTCTCTTCGGTTCTATGTTTTGTTGTTTCTTCTCTTGTTTGCTTCAAATGCTTTAATTATTTTTTTACTTTTCTAATTATTATTTAATCTCTTATTGTCTCTTTTTTATCAAGAACTAATTATGTCTTCTTTAATTTGTGTAAAGATTGACAAGTTTCTTCTTTTTCAATTGTTTTTCTACTCTAATCAACAATATTTTTTCAATTCATTTTTATCTGCTCCAACGAACAATGGTATTAAGATATATCCTTCTATAAAGTGCATTTAACAATTAAAGGCACTAAATAGAAGTTTTTTGTTAAAAAAAATACTATGTAAATCAGTTACGAAAACAATGCATATCAGACCATGACCATCTGTCTATGCATATGTCATGTTTCAGAATACTTGAGGACACAAGGGAATTTAATTACAAGAATGACCTTTTGTTTCCGATTTTCATTTGCAACTGAGCTGACGAATGATGAGATTTAACCGTAGTCTTTAATGCCTTACGGTTAAATACACAAATTTTATCCAAGGAAAATGGCATAAAATTTGTCCAGTTGGAAAAAAAAGAATGAGTGGATGCCATGTGGACATGCCACATAATCAGAGTCTGGTCAACTAACCTTTGACCGTTAGGGATGTTAGTTGAGGGGTGAAATTGTTCCTTTTTAAAACTTCCAGGGCTTAATTGAGACCCAAAAAACTTCCAGGGGGGAATTGAGCTCTTGCAAAAACTTCCAGGGTGTAATTGCTATTTAACCCTAACCTTGAATCATCTTTACGCAGTCTTTCTACACTATCTTAATTAACTAAAACACAATCAAAAGCAATAAAAGGGGGATGTTGGTTGTTTGAATCTAAAGAACCAAGGATTAGCTGCTCATGACATTTGAATTACCTCCACCGAAGTAAATCCTACTCTCAGCCATCTAACATAAATCTGAGGTGGAGACTCTTATAGTGAATGGGTCTTTAACAATGGAGATTGAATGGAGGAAGAGAATGGCCAATGACAGTGGGTGGTGGAGATGAGTTCTGTAAAATCACACCTACTAATTCCATATTAAACTATAAGCACTAACTCTAATCGGGATTACTTTGCTAACTATGATAGAAAAATGATTTTCATAGTGGTAGTAACTCTATCATAGTAAGGAAAATGACTTTCTAATGATTTAAGTATTATCCATGATAGAAACGAATCACCTAAGACAATATAGGAACTATCATGGATAATTAAATACTAACCATGTTTGTAAGGATTAGTCTAACATGGTTAATAAACAAACTTATTCAATCAATGGCTAATCAATTAATTATATATAAAAATGTGAAAGTGAATGCAAGCCTATATTGTTTTGCAATATACTCCCTCCGGTCCTAATTATAAGTCGCCTTTGACTTTTTTTGGAGATGTTAAGGTTACAAAATATGTTATTAAATTATGACATATTTGATAAATTTTTATATTAGTCATTAGTTTATAGGTTAAACAAATTAGTTTAAGGGAAAAAATAAGTTAAATCAATTTATGATTAACTTTTTTTGCTTTCTTAGGATTTTCCAAAAAAGTCAAAGGCGACTTATAATTAGGACCGGAGGGAGTACCTAACAACATCTATTAATTGATTCACATTTTTTGATGTTTACATCTGTGCATGAGTACCTGCAAAAATGTCAACAATAATGGGGTGAGACAACTTGTCTCAGTAATCACTACATAACTTATCATGAAAGTGAGATGTGAGATAGCAGAGCGCCTAAAGGGTGACATATTTAAAACTTATACTCATCACATAGTATACATATTTATGAATCTCCAAAAGCCGCACATAAACACAAAACTAAACAACTCATATGCAAGCATTTAGGGTCCGTTTGGTTGTGGGAAGAAAAGTGAAGAATTAGAAAGTGAAAGGGGTAAAGATGGAAAGTATGGATAAATTAAGTAATGATGAAAAATAAAGTGTGTGGGGCCCAGAAAAAGTGTGAGATGGAGAGAGAAAACTTGTGGGCCCCGGGATATATGTAAATTACACAAAAACCTAAACTTTCTAAACTTTCTAAACTTTCTGATTCTTTAGCATTTTTCCTACCAACCAAACAAGCCATAAATGTGTGTGTGACATTCTGCCTATGTCTACTATCAGTAGGCATATTCTTCCTCTGTATACAGACAGAGTGAAGGTTTTCATTTGTCTACAATCAAAATGACAATTCCCTTTCCAAAAAGACTCCACAAGTTGACATATATTTTCTTGATTCATTTTTCATTTAGAGAATTATATAACAATACGGAAGTTTCTCAATTTATTGCAATTTATTAATGATATTATAGTATCTCACATCAATACTATATAAAAACAATTATCTAACTTTCTAATTTATTAATGATATTAAATATAAATTATTTTCAATTCTCTATTTCTTTGAATGTATCATTATCATAATTTATTTTAACTTAAATTTCAGGATTTTACAATATTCTAAATAAAAATTACTAATTAATTAACATTCATAATTATTACTAAAAAAGTAAATACTAAGTATTTTCTAACTTGCCATAAAGATTCTAACAACCCCTCTTCCTTACACATCTTCGAAGGACTCACTCATATGGTCAGGGAGCATCAGTGGTACATATACAGCTCAACAAGGATACCTTCATGGTCTCACTACACACCCTAGCAGAGACTCTCCCTTCTGGAAATTTCTCTGGTCCATGAATATTCCTCCAAAGTTTCAACTCTTTGTGTGGAAAATCTTGCATAAGGCAATCCCTTCTGGGGACGTTCTTGAGGAACATCATCTCCAGACCAATATGTTCAGCAGGCTATGAACAGAAAGAAACTTTGGCTCATATTTTTTTCCATTGCCCAAGAGCAAGAGCACTATGGTGGTGTACCCTCAACGTCAAAGCTGAATGGGAAGATTTTCAGATATGCATTATATTCATCAATATAATATTACAACTTTCATGATTTGGTTACAGGAACAGGTAAGATGGTACTATCACAAGTGAAGCACAAGGATCAGCGAGGAATGCAAACTCACCTAAAGGATGGGCTGAATCATCATAAGGTAAACTCATCAACAAGCTGCTTGGTTATCTTGGACAAGTCCACTACATTATCACAAGTGTCGGTTCACACAGAGGCCACGGTTTTAAGGAACATTCAACAAATGATTGGTGCCTTCGTCTCCTTTGGAATCATCAGTTTTAAGGAAGAACCTTGGGCGGAGGGATATCTACATCACACAAATTTACCATGAGGATGCACTTGTTGTTTTTGAAACTTAATTACTTTATCTTTTTACCTTTTTCTTTTTATATCTTTTAAATAGTAATTGCCTTTGTTTAAAAAAAAAAGAGTATCCAACACACGTTACATTAGCTCTCTTGTAGTAGTGCACTGTGCACCTATCATCCTTTCCAGAACATCTTCAACCTTTCCCCTTCTGGCAATTTCTCCAATTGATCCAACATACATTTCCATATATTCATGCTCATATGGTTCAATTCGGAGCCCATGGTTTTCAAAACCGAAGGAAGGCCTCGTGCATAACTTACCACACTTTTGGATATTTCTTCATACTCCAACGTAGGTTTCTTCAAATGAAAGGCATATCGAGAGAACAGCTCGAGAGAATCATCTTCATTTAACCCCTTCATTTCATATTCATTATTAATAATACCATCAATCTGTAATTGCATCCTTCTTGTAGTTACAATAATGACTTTGCTGCCACTTACTACACACCAATCAAAATCTCCCACAAGTTGTTCTAATTGTTCCTTCTCATCCACGTCATCAAGAACAAGAAGAACTCTTTTCTCGGATAGCCTCTGCTTTATCTTAGAGATCCCTTCATCAACACTTATTAACTTGATCTTTTCCTTCTCATCAAGAATCTCTGACAAAAGTTTCCTTTGAAGACCTACCATGCCTTCACTCTCTTTTGAAGCTTCTCTAATGTCGGAAAGAAAACAAGCCTCTTCAAATTGATGGACAAGTGAATTGTATGCAGCTTTTGCAAGTGTCGTTTTGCCAACTCCTTTAGTTCCATGAATAACTAAAATAGACACAGAATCAAGAAGTGAAGTTACACGTTTTATGTGAGTGTCGAGCCCAACTATGTGCTCTCCAATATGTAATCCCTTTGGCGGCAAATTGGAATAGGCCGTTTCAGCAATATTTTCAACAGTTTCATTGTCAGATCTACACATGAACGAATCAACAAGATTTTTTTTATCAGAAAAATCAACAAGATCAATACACCAAGCACTACTACACTTAGATTGTTAAGTGAAGTTCCTATCAAAGTTCCCTACAAATATTTGGGTATCTATCATGAGATTTATGATTGCTTCTTTATCACGCCATGAAGTTTGAGATATGACGTAAGTCTTTCAACATTAGAGTTCCTGCATACTCTTTTTTTTTTATCATAGAGTTCCAGCATACTCACACATCCAATTTTCTGTATATTCTGCAGAATTCATATAACAGATTCAAAATATCTTTTAATTTAGGTGGTCCCTAAGGGAAGTTGAGTCTCCAAACATAACCTTTCATAATAGTGTTCTTAAGTTTAGCTATCTAATCTTATTCCCCTATATGACATTTTATCTTCCATATATATATATCCTCTGACTTAACATCAATTTGATGAATGCACAATACGATAATAGGAATGCCATCAGAGAACCTTCACTCTGGCTCTAGAAATGCTATGATGCAGGAATATAATGTATGTGGTGCCTTGTGTAATATAAAAAATTTAGAACCAAGGTCAAAAACTGAGTCAATTTTGGTATGTTACCAAGCCCCATTAATAAGAATATAAAAAAAATACTGAAAGGATGGATAACTAAATGGAAAACAGATTTTTTTTTTTTTTTTTTGCATGGATTAATTATGAATATCGTTTGAGATTAAGTAAGTCCCAGCTCCTCTTGAATGACGTGCTTTAAAAAGCATTATTTTATTATGAGAATTTGTGCTTGTAGGGAGAGCTAGTGAGATCTAGACTTTCTATATTTTGATTTGGACAATCTAACTAGTTTTGATTGTTATTTGAAACTTCTTTAGTTAGTTTAAATTAAATGGTGCCATGTATGCATGTACCCTTTAATTTGTACTATCCCCTGTTTATAAACGGCAGAGCGTATGTGCTGAGGACATAACATGACTGATATTTTTATTCTAATTTTTCCCTCGTTTACTTTTCTAATTTTGAACACTGATATTGAACTTGGAGGAAAGAACCCCATAAATTATTTGAACAGCACATACAATATTTCATTTTCTATAACATATATATTGTCATATTGATAATATAATTATTTTGAATAATTATACAGTTTTTAAAAATAACCATACACTAATTAGTTATTTAAAAAAAAAAGCTATATTTATCATATCTTACCTTTGATCAAACTGCCATCCAGACAAATCGGCTGCATCTTTCAAAGCCGACATCCATTTCTGATCCCGTTTCCCTTCGAGGCTCTGCTCATGAGAATCCATGGCATCTTTACACTCATCTCTCTGATGCCGTACAACCACTTGCTTCTTTTCACTCCTGCACTTCATAATCTTGAGGACCTCATCAATGAAATCAGGTGAAGATGCATAAATTTTAAAGCATAATACTCTTAGTGCTTCGTATAATATCTAGTTAACAATGTAAATAATTATTATTATTATATTTTCATTATTTATATTACAATAATTTTTATTTTAAAATTAATAACTTTTTATTAAATGACATTAGCATGGATAAAAAAGTACTAAAGTGAAAGTTGGTAAATAAATAAGTGACATAGCGCATACTTTGACAAAGACAAATTAAGGTAGACCTACAACTAATCAGGATTAAAAAAATTTTAAAGAAAGCATCAAATAATAATGGTTTTTTCTAAGTTTTTCCGGATAAAAAATACTCCCTCCGATCCTAAATATAGGACCTAGTTGACTTTTTTGAAAAATCCTTAAAAAAAGCAAAAATAAGTTAATTATAAATTGATCTACCTAATTTTTTCTCTTACACTAGTTTATTTTACCTATAAGCTAATGGATAATCTAAAAAGATATCAAATATTTCATGATATAATAACCTATTTTGCAATTTTAATCTGTCAAAAAAAAAGTTAATTAGGTCTTATATTTAGGACCGGAGGTAGTATAATTCAATATCTTTGGCATATACAAAATTGGAGAAGGGACCAGAAAAAAATATGGACACCAGAAGGGTGTACTTACTCTTGAGGTATAAAATGCCATCCGGACAAACCAGCTGCTTCCTTCAAAGCCCACTTCCATTTCTGAACATGCTCATCTCCTAATCTTTGATGATGAGCATTCATGGCTTCTCCATACTTATTCTTCTGATACCGAACAACTGATGGGTCTATCTCGTAGAAGATAGGGAAAACAACTTGCTTTTTGTTTCTCCTGCACTCCATGATCTTGACAAGTTCATCAAGGCAATCAGCAGATGAAGCATAATCCTCAGAGAACACAAGGATTAAAATCTTTGACTTTTCAATTGCACTAAGAGGATCATCTTCAGGTGATGACAAAACTTGTTGCATCTCACTCATCAGTTTTGTGGGGTCCACGAAAATTCTGTTGATTCCCTTCTTGAGCAAAGAAATTAATAGAGTGGTAATGAATGTTGACTCGTTTGTGAAACTCAGGTAAACATCATAGTAGTGTTTGGGAGTTGCTTTGCTGGAGGAGGAGGATGCAGAAGATGCTTGCACTTGACTTGGAATCATCATGAGTAAGAAGTAGAGGGATGTTGGATTTTGGGAAGAATTAGATTTGCTACAAACATATAGACGAAGAAGGTGTTACCAAAATTTCATGGAAGGTGCCCTTGGGATGACCATTTCTCTGCTCCTCCTATAGTCCTATTTACTATTCCGCCGCCAATAAATCAAAGTTAACCAAATGATGAGTTCCCAAGAAAGAATTGGTTAAAGTTAAGTAAAAAAAAAAAGATAATTATAAAAGAGACAAAATTTATTTCAAAAAATGTTCTTATTAGAAAATGAGTAAAGATAATGTATGAAGAATAAATTATGTGTTTTAGTTGGAGTGTCATCTATCTCTTCTATTTAAAACTAAAGTTGACATAACGTTTTAAAATTATAATATTTTAATAAATGCAATATAAAAAATGCATTTATTATATTAAAAAAATTAAGCATAAACTTATACTTTTAAAAAATAATGGAGAATTGGTCCCATACTTCAAGTGAATGTAAATGACGGGAAAACAACCCAAAAACACATAACTGAAGAGCTACTTTTAGTTAAAAAAAGAGCTACTTGGATTTTTATATTAATTCCCATAATTTAGATCAGATGTGATGTCTTAAAGTAAGTGAGGTTTTGTTATTTCAGATGTATCAAAAAAAAAAAGTAAGTGAGGTTTTGTAATCTTAGAATAAGACAAAATGCCTATATTTGATATAAAAAACCATCCGCTAGTGCTCTTTGAAATTATTCTTTTGTTTAATTTGTATTCAATTGACCAAGGACTTGTTCTTCATTGTAAGAAAGAGGATGAATATAATAGAAGACAAAACAATACATGGTTCAACAAGAAAAGACCATGGAAACACTCAGCAAGCAAATTTGAAAATTAGGTGTCTTGGTGTTGTTTAATGGTTGATCGCTCCGAGACCACGGCGAGGAAATGTACATAATGGCCTAATTTTTTTTCAATTTTATCCTTATACAATAATATTTATTATAAACTCCTTCCCGCCCCCTCATTACATTTAAAACCATCCAAAAGTAAAATGGATATTTAACCATTATTATCTCAGCTTTTGTATTTTACTTTTTAGCTTTACTCTTCCCTTCTTTAATATAATATGTAATTGACTTTTTAGATATTAATAAGGAAACTAAATAAGCCACTTATTATTATTATTATTATTATTATTATTATTATTATTATTAATAAATATGCTAGCTTATAAATCAAATTAATTAGTTTGAATAAGTATTGAAGTAGATCAATTAATAACATGGCATTAACTTTTGGATTTCTCGGTATAAAGGCAAAAATGACGTGGTATCCATAAAGAGGCAAAAATAAACATGGCATTAATTTTTGGATTTCTCGGTATATATGTGAAGTGGTCACATTACATGGAAATTTTAATTTAGTCATTGAGGACTTGATTAACATTAAATTGGCAAATCAAAATTATTATCTTTGAATGAAAAGCATTTGTTGCTTGTTAAGAAGACAATATAATTGTTTTCTGTGACTTTGATAGTGTTTAAATATAATCTTTATATAATCCCTTGGATTAATTGGTTTCCTGTGAAATTATATTTAACACATATCATGCAATGAAATTTCAGTCTAATTGTAATTTTCTAATTACTAAATATAGTTGATGTATTTAGTACCATGTATGCCTATGTACTTTGAAATATGTTTGAAGCTAAGTTGTTACAAACTTCTTAGTAAAAATATTGGAGAGTATCCGATATTTGTTGTGGATGAATTGTGATTGTCAAACGACAATAACCATTGCTAAAATAGCAATAATGATGTAAAAATATTTTGAGATATTTCAAAGTGTGGGGGTGCCTTACATTTATAATACTATATGCTCAATTATTGTCTTTCACTAACACTGTGTTAAGTGATTTGTATGTGCACAAGTTCTTGAGAATTTGATGCATTATTGGATTATATGAATCATGAGATATAGCTTATGCTATATATAAAAAAATTGAGCATATAGAAAACTCTCGTGAAGAGGGTAAAATATTCAAGAGATACCATAAATATTGGTAAGATGTAAAGTGGATTCCTGTTGTATATATTGAAATACGCAGAAGTAAAAAATCCACTAGTCTCCAAATAAAATATTTTGGACTAAATACAACACATAGTGTTGATGTATTATAGTCAAGTTTCTGAATATATGAGATATTTGGAAATGTGGGGGCATAAATTATAAATTGCCTTTTTAAAATAGCAAATAAATTGGTGATAAGCCAATATTTAATGTTGATGAGTTGTGATTACTAAAAGGCAATAACCATTATTAAGAAAAATAATGGTATATGTGAAAATCTTTTGAGATATAATATTAATAGGCTAGCTTGAGAATTGTGGAGATATCTCAATTGATTTTTTAGGGTCAAAAATTGACCTATCGAATCCGTTAACTAAGCCTCGGGAAGAAATAATTAGTCGAGGGGAATGTGACTAAAGCCAACTTGAAATTGGCAGCGATGACAACCCAACCTCTGTGATTGGCGATCCCATAAAGGAGGTTCAATGGGTAAAAACAAGTCGTGCGTCAGTTCTGCTAGCACTTAAATAATTTGCTAGTCCATTCATATGACCCGGAAAAGTCCTAGATTGCATTTTTAGTGAGGCTGAGTTGATATTCTTAATGATTTCATAATCCTACGGAATGTTGTGCTTATTGCAGGTACACTTAATGAAATCACCTCTACGAATGTCGAAGTGGGGCCGCTCCTATGAAACCTTGACAAAGTTTCTAGAGCATTCATTATGCACCCGGAACGCTCATGGCCGGTCTTAACGGGCACAAATGACTTTAATAGTGGGAATGTCAGGGTATATTCTGGCTAGTGATACCTCTAGTATACATCAAGAGTTGTCAATTCAATTCCATAGGAACATTGGCTTCTCTGTGTGCTAAGTATTATAGGTCTAGGTCTAGTTCAAATTCCAAAGGACTGCTAGATACAATGAGAATATCCTAGTGTGTAACTCAGATAAAGGAGTTCCTTTGACACATGTGGGGGATTGTTGGAGTTATCAACATTAACATGTGAGTGTGTCATAAGGAACATGTCCTGAATTATTAGGGACTGTAGGGGTCCAAATTATAACTGAATTTAGATTACCATATGAACCAAGAAGAGGAATGAACTTGCATAATAGTGGGCCACTAGAGGCAAATCCGGCTAATATTCTCCACCTCTTATGTGCAACTTAAAAGTAAATTGTGCACTTTCAAGTTTCAAGAGAAGCTTTTGTAAAATAAATGATATTTCTATTTGCCAATATTTATGGTAAATATTAAATGGTGGTTTGTATAATGATTTCAAAAAAACATAGAAAGCCAAAAACGGTTTCAACATGAATGTTCTTTATGGCATTAATGTGTCTTCAATGCCTCATATTTGAAACTAATTTGTTATTGCTTCCAAACGTTATTGGCAGCAGTTTATGGTGAATCAATTGACATTAACTTGTCTTGATGAATTGACGTGTCATCATCCTTATGCTTTATAAGAAAGTGCACAAAAGAGCTTTATTGAATGAGAGCCTTGAGCTCAAGAATAATTCTCTTCTCTGGTTCTTGGCTCTTGAGTTTAAGAGCATACTTCTTCCTCTCCTACAAAATATTCCTTTGAGTTACTATATATACTTTCACTGTTCTGTTGCCTTGCGAAACACAGGAAGAGTATGTTTAATCCTGGGGAGAGCCGCGTCCTTTGTTGCTTCCGGTGGTAGCGGAATACCTCTAAAGGATAGAGTCCCACAAGGGAAGCGACTCAGATCACTATTTTATTTTACGTGCAGCACTGTGTGTTTTTCATTGTTTGCAGGAATAATTGATGAATGAATATATTAGCATTGGAGAGGAGTTAGAAGATATCCATGGAACTATTTGATGGTTTGGGAGCAGACGCCAACAACATATTGAGGTGCAAAGTTGATTATTCAATTTGTAAGTGATTGAAAACTACATGTGTAAACAAATCAAGCTAAGCATTTTTCTTTTTTTATTACTATTTGTTCATAAGTCTTAGCGTGCAAGTTTATAGGTCTCACATATTTAATAATATTGTAATTTATATTATGATGAATGGTCAGTTTGGCTAAGCGGTATACTCACTAGTTATGAGGCGTAAGTTTGTGGTTCTCTACATAAAATCACATGTATAATTGTTTGGTATATTCTTTTCACTAGCACTCCACCTAAACGCATACTTGAATTGGGTTCACCTTTTATAATTTCTATTATGGCATATATAATAGTATAAAATATATAAATTAATTATAGACTTATCATCTTATCTTTTACTCTAAGCTTTTCATCTCTTTGCATTTCTAATTCCTCACTTTCCCTTTTCCCACCCAATCGCAATATGTCTCTTCCCATGTCACCAAAAAAAATTTCTCCTTCCATGGAATAAAATATTACTATAAAGAGGATTGTAGTATATATATATATATATATATATATATATATATATATAGACACACACACATGTTCAAACATGCATGCTTAATTACTATATTATTTAATCCTCTTGTTCCTGACACTTTTAAAATATTTCACACAAATAAAATTATGCCCATTTATTCATACACACACACATAATAAACGTACCAAATTTAACTAACCATATTAATAAGGTTTAGAATGAGGAAGAGTAAAACATGAATATACATATTTATGCATTAGGAGCACAGGAAATCTGATAAAGAGCTATGAAACTTTTAAGTGAGTTTTATTAATTGTCAAGGACTTTGAATCTTTCTATAACGTGACCTATATGGTAAAAGTCGCTTTATAAACATCCTTTGGACTAAGTTTCATACACATTGGATACAATATTTTGTAGTATTCCCTCCGTTTCTAAATATTATATCACTTTCACATTTCAACTTCCTAAATAGAAGAACGTTTTCTAACTTTTCCCAATTTTTTCCTAAATTAATCTTAATAATAGTTATCTATAGTAACAAGCAAGGGAATGAGAGTGAGGATAAAGGTTTATGTTTAGGATAAATTGATTATATCATGTGTTAATAACTAGCTTAACTAACATCGTTAATCTAATCAAATTAGAAAAACGATCTTATATTTGAGAACGGAGGAATAATTATTTAAATATAGTAGTTATTAGCAACGTTAGAGATACCTTTTTATCAATTGGTAACGTACATTTAAGTCTCATTAGAAGTTTCCCTTGGCATAGTTATCTGGTCTCATCTAAAACTTGAAATCACCTCAAAAAATCACCTCAAAAAATATGTTGGTTCCACATGTTATTTTCATCCATTCGTTTTTTATTACTTTTCAAAGAAACAGAAAATTCAGGTTTGCCCTCACTTTCTACTTGGAGCACATGGGTAAATATATTCTCCTTAATATTTTTGTTTTTACTTGGAAAATTGATTCGCTTCTCACATTCAAAATAATGCTGGAATACGATTCGTTGAAGGCGATCCGCAAGATAATGGCTCTGATATGCAGGCACATGATTTGGAAGAATGCGATGCCTTCTAAGTGGAAAATGAAATGCAAGAAGGAATTATATATGTATCTACATAAATTTGTACCACTACCGACACTACAAGAAATCTAGTCCATCCTCGCGGTTTGCTTTTCACGTAAAAGAGAACTGCTAAAACATGTACCAAACAATATTTTTTATCAACAATAAGGTACAACTTCTCACGGTTTTGCGCCACAACATGTACCTAATGTTTTTAAAATAAATTAAAGTTGCCTCCACAGACAGCAGGCTTTTCACAGCATTTTGTGAAATCCCCTTGATTATTTTTACAAAAATATTGAGTGGTTTATGGAAATCGGTGAAACCCTTTAAATGTTTTTTAAAAAAAATTGAAAAATGTTGTCAATTAATTAATAATATTGATATATTATATTATGAATGTTTTATTTCCTTTTTTTGATACAGTATGAATGTTTTATTTCTAAGGTCTAATAATGTAATTTTTTTATTTTATGTTATTTATGATTTATACTATTAATTGAAATAAAAAAATGATTTATACTATTAATATTAATTAAATAAATTGAAAATTCATAATATTAATAAAAGCTAAAAAAACAAAAACCATTGGGCAGAAGTGCAAGTTTTGGCACCACTGCGTGAAAACATGCAAAAATGCAGGTTTTCGCACCACGGTGCGAAAACATGTAGAAATGCAAGTTTTGGCACCACTGCGCGAAAACATGTAGAAGTGTGCAGGTTTTCGCACCATTGTGCCAAAACGTGCACAAGGGCAGGTTTTCACACCCTGACGTGAAAACATGCCAGAAGTGCAAGTTTTCACAATATTGAGCGAGAATATGCACACATTTTCCCACCTTACACGAAATATGTTTTTGTCGGCCTATAAATATCTTCTTCCCCTCCATTTTTTATATTGTCTCTCCCGCTCATTCTCACATTCCCTCCATTTCGCTTATTCATTTTAGCTTCCCTTTCTTTTCATTTCGCTTACGTCATCACTCATATTTTCCTAATCATTTCGTTAATATTTCTCCATTCCATTCCATAAAGCTTTTCTAATTTCAATCTTACTTACTCTTATTTTCGATGCCTGCTTGTTATAAGATGTTTTAGGGTAATTTTAAGAGTTGATGCTTGTTTTGATTACTAATTGTTTCTTTATCTTTACAAAAAGAAGTATTGGAAGATGACAATTTTGATTGTGATAAACAAAAATGCAGTGAAGTTCTTCTCATTCATCTCAATGTAACACATTCTTCAATTTTTTTTGTCTTTCTTACTCATTTCCACTCATTTCCACACACACACACACACATATTGTGTTCACCAAAAATGCAGTGAAATTCTTCTTATGAATTTATTTTGGTATAGTTTTTCTTTATTTTAATTGATTCATTTAATTTATAACTTTCTTTTGAAGGGCAATTTGAAATATATTGTGCTCACCAACAGTTTCCAAAATTCAGATGAAATATATACTTTAATTGGTGAAAAGATGAAAAATTTTAATAAAAAATCGGAGAAGAATTGCAATCAAATATATAATTTCAGGATAATTTTTATAATTACAAATTCTACCCAATTATTTGCAGGCTAATTGTGACGTCACGTCACAATTAGCATTTTTTTAGGGTATTTACATATGTTCTCACGGATTCCGAGAGAACTTGTTCTCAGAGCATGGGGCGAGAAAATCACATGTTCTCGCACCATGCTGCGAGAACATGTTCTCGCATCATGATGCGAGAATGGGAAACATGTTCTCGCGGGTAACTGCGAAAAGGCTTGAAAATCATGTTTTCACACAACTAACATTTCTCCGCGGTTATTAAAACCGAGAAAAAGTGTTGTTTTCACGATTTTTAATGTCAAAATCTTTACAAAAGAAACTACGAGTAAGACCAAATATTCTTGTAGTGCGAAGATTTGAGAATAATTTTATTTTCAGGCAAAAAATGAATTTTTTATTTCTAAAAATAAAAGAAAATTATTATCTGAATTTAAAAATTAATGCATATGTTATATGATTTATAGTTGTTAATATCTATATTCAACTAATTGATTCCATTATTTAACTAGTTAAAATATAGATGAGATTTTGAAATTGCGAGGAGCCTGTCATTCTCCCATAAGATATTTTAAAATTGAGATGGAACTTTTCTCATCGTTTTCCATTTTTAATTTCATTAGAAAAAAATAATTTTATTTATAATTGTTTGCCTTTGCTAAAGTCACATCATTGGAATTTTTATTTTGAATAAAGTACTAATATTTATAACATATTATTTATTGATGAATTTGTTTATAAAACACTTAATAATTATTTTATTAAACTATTAATATAGTACTTTACCGTTTAATTTTTATTCATAAATTAATTTTATTTAGAAGTGTAGAAGTTATAAAGTATGTAGATATAGGATTTTAACAGTTTAAAATGATTTATTTTTAATAATAATAATTTATAAATTAATAAGCGAAATAATCTATTTTTTTGATCTATAGGTGAATATGAAATTCAGTTATTTGAGAAACATTTTTACCAACTATACCCTATTTTATAGCTTCTTTTATTTGCAATGACTAACAATTTTGTAAAGAAAGTCCTTCAACAGATTCAATAATACTGTAATAAAACATATATATTCAAAAATAAAACAAGTCTCCGATAATCATATATGACAAACAATAATTTAAAGCTTCCAACACAAAACTATAAATAATAAGGATTCTCAGTAATTAACCCCACTACGGTGCTGAGTATATTTTAAACAAATAGCCACCAACCATTAACGTAGTTGACAAATCCTTGGATTTGTATGTTTTTAGTGTGCTAAATTGAAGTCATTAACATTTTAAAGATGCAATATTGAATTAAAATGCATTGATTATAATTGAATTGAATTAAAATGATTATGTGTGAAAAAGGTCAAATAAGGACATAATTGTCACAATTAATTGTTTATCTTAAGTGATTAATTTTTGGGATGAAAGGTATTATGTTGTTGTAAATTTTCCCTTGCAGAAAATGAGGAAAAATGGGCTTAAATGGAGATTCTGGACATTTTCAGAAATTGCAGAAATGGCCCAGAATCCTGAAAACACTGCAGAACAGTCCTGGGAAAATTACAGAAGCTGACCCAAAACTTCCAGAAATTTCAAATTGGTCCCTGTCGCGAACTGCAGAATTCCAGCACGGTTTTTCTCTGATTTTTTGGTCTTTTGAGCTCAAATTGGACCTAAAAATAAACCCAAAACATTAAGCCCAAGTGCCTATACATATTAGGTGGTAAATTAGGTTTAGAAAGACAAGTTTTGGGGGTTGGGTGCTCCCCAAAACCCTAGTTCCCTCCATTCCCTTCATCCTCTTCTCTTCACTTCTCATCCCATTTCTTCAATCTTCCACCTTCCTTCCTCCATTCATGCCTCAATAAAGTTCCTCCTTGCTCTTGGAGTTGATGGGAAGTGACTTGAGCTATGGTTCTTCAAAGGGGAGTCTCAATTCCTTTCCTTTCTCTTTATATTTTTGATTGTCTAGGTTTAGGTTAGCATTTATGTTTTGATATTGGACTGGATTTGGTTGTTATTGTGAGTTTGATTTGTGGTTTTGACTTGTAATGAGGAATTTGGACTCAACAATATGTATGGTCATACATATGTTCTTTATAATTCATTAAATATTTCTATTTACTCATGGTATTGGTAGATAGTTTGTTGAATTGAATTGTAATTGAACCTAATGCATTGCAATCAATAATCACACTCTAGGGTAATTAATAATGTCTATTTGAATGGGTTCATGAGACTAGGCATTAGACTTACCTGTTGGTGAGGTTTGGTATTTTAGGAAACTTAGAGAAAACTCAAAGGTACTAAAGAGCTTAACAATGCCTAATTGGATGAGGTTTCAACAACTAGGTATTGGACTCATGGATGAGTCCATGAGGTTTGGTAAATTAGGAAATTAGTGCATTAAACTCCCCAAAAATATTTAGTAAGCTATGATAGCCATTGAAAATCATTTCCAAGAGCACTTCACTTCCACTACACCCTTTTATTAAAAATACCAAAAATATTTATTTATTTTGCATCCTTCAATCCTTCATTAAAAAATCAACAAAATATATTTTCTTTACCCAAATCCATCTTACATTGCATTTAATTTACTAGGATAGTTAGATTAAACAAGGCTCCTTGAGAACGATACCCGGGGTAGCTTCCGCTTACCTTGAGGTTCTAAAATTTCTTGAAGGATTAGACCCAAGGCACACTACACTGACCGCTAAATCAGTGTCCTTCAGTAGTTAACAAAAAAATTAGAACTCACTAACAAACATTATAGAATATAATATTAGAGACACTTAAATAAATGTTTTTTCAAACAAATTGATTTAATAATAATACATGAATGTATGTTGAAAAACTTAATTATATGTCTCATAGAAAGAACTTAATTAAAAGGGGGAAGCATGAAATCCCCTAATGAAACTAAGCTCCCTAGAGCACTCATTTAATTGGGAGATTTCATAGAACCTCATTTTAATCAAACTTTTTCTATAAGATCTAGAATTAATTTTTCCTATAAAATTTATAACTATATATTTCTTACCAAGATAACTTCCAAAATCCATAAAAGTCAAACAAAAAACGAGGCTTCATCTTCGACACCATTTGTCGACTTGTCGTCAAGCCCAGAAAAAAAAACAAGAAGAAAAGTATAAAACCAAAATTTATGCATCGTTTGAATACATTTTCAAGATCAATATATTATACTATATCAATTATTATTAATCATTCTTGTAAGAAAACTTACGTACGATAGAAATATTATATAACAAACATATGCATCGTTGGGAAAAGATTAAAAAAAAACTAAGCATATGCATTATGCAAGTAATCATGGTCCACCTCAGGTGTTTGACTTCTTCCAAATAAATGGAAATTAAATAACAAAGCAAACAGACTAGAAAAAAGACAGAAGAGGATCATAATCGTGCTGTTATTGAGCACTCATAATAATAAAAAAGTTATATCAATGTAATAGTCAAAAAAAAATTAAACAACTGATAAAAAACAAATTAAACAAAGGCACATTGTTTTGCAACATTTGGAAATCACAACACCCGAATGGAATTTCCCTCATATTTAGTACGCTTTCGAAAACATTTTATTACATTTGAGAGCAGTCATTAATTCAAAAGTTAAGAGATTTTGTTAGGATTTAGTAATATACTAATTTGATATATTATTTGTTGATTTTTAAATACTTCCTCCGGTCCTAAATATAAGACCTAATTGACTTTTTTGAAAAATCCTAAAAAAAAGCAAAATAAGTTAATTATAAATTGATTTACCTAATTTTTTTCCCTTAAACTAGTTTATTTTACTTATAAACTAATGGATAATCGAAAATATATCAAATATGTCATGATTTAATAGACTATTTTGCAACCTTAACCTCTTCGAAAAAAGTCATCTAGGTCCTATAGTTAGGACCAGAGGTAGTATTATATATTTGAAAGAAATAAGAAAGGTAAATTTAGATTTAGATTATAAAAAATGATGAGATGTATCTTCCAGGCTGTGAGATGTGACGTAATTTTTGAAACTTTTAAACCTCAATTAATAACATCAATAGTATAATTTAGTTCGAAAAGTAGCAATCATAACCGGAGGGACCGAGGGAGTTGCTATTATAATTCCGAACAGCTTTTTTTTTGCCGTACCGAACAGCTCATTTACTAAGAAACTTTTGACTCAAACCTAAAAAGGATCAAATTTCTTTATATGTATGACCACAAGACGCTCTTCTTAAAATATCAATGACTCTATATCTCACTTTCCTGTAATTTTCTCTGGCTATTTAGAGTATTACAACCCCAAAGCCTCACGATCGTCAAACTATGTGATTTTTGAAGCCATGGCTGTTCAAGTGGCAACACCATCATCGGTTGGCTTCAATACCAAAACAAAGTATAGATATGATGTTTTTCTAAGTTTCAGAGGTGAAGATACTCGCCACTCCTTCACTAATCTCCTCTATGATGCCTTGCGTCGCAAAGGAATCAACGCCTTCATTGATGACAAGAAACTTGGCAAAGGTGAAGAGATCTCACCTACTCTCCTTAAAGCCATAAGGAAGTCAAGAATTTCAATTATTGTTTTCTCCAAAAACTATGCTAATTCCACATGGTGCCTTGATGAGCTGTCTCACATAATTTGGTGTATGAAGGAGAAGAAACAAGCGGTTATGCCAATCTTTTACATGGTGGATCCGTTGGATGTTCAATGTCAGAGGAATAGCTTTAAAGAAGCCATGGCTGATCTTGAGGTTAGGTTTAAAGATGACTTAGAGAAAGTGCACAAATGGAGGTCTGCTTTGTTTAAAGCTGCTAGCTTATCATTAGCATGGATTTTCCGTGATGATGGGTAGGCTTTCTCTAATTATGTTCCTTCTCTTGATATGTTTTTCAAATAATCTATAAGTGGCTGCTGATATTTAACATGCTATTGAAAAGATAGTCTTGTTCTTGCAAATTGAAAGGTCAATCCTTACAAGAATAATGTTTTTTATCCGAGTATTTATTTATTTTCCAGTTTTCACATACATAAATGTAAGAGTACAAGATTTTTATCAACACACACACACCTAGATTTTAACTTATAAACTTATAATAAAAAACATAACATTTTCTTTGCTAGTTATATATGATGTTATTGTTATTGGATCGATAAAAGTCCAAAGGCTAAATAATTATCCTGCTGCGTTGGTCAAAAGTGAGCGGAATTGAGTACGAGTGCAAAAGACAATCTGATCTATTGATATTTGATGGTCGTGTGAGTGTCTTTTAAAAGTTTATACATGTACGTTATTTCTTTTAAGAGAGTTTTCATTCAAATAAAATCTTTATAAGATATGAATTGGAAAAAAATATAAAAAAAGTAAATGAAGAAATTTATTACTTCATCTACTGTTCAATGACCATCTTCTTTTTATCATTACACTTTATAAAATGTCGTTTTGTTAATTCTTTAACCTAAAATTTGTTAATAAAAAACACCAAAAGATGATATTTTAGATATTTAAATTATCATTGGCAAAAAAAAAGATATTGAAATTATCTTTCTAACTATTGATAAATAAAATTTAATTTTCAAAATAACTATGTCCTTAACACAAGTCACCATTTCTAACAAACTAACAATGTTATGGTTTAAGGCAACACATTCTATCTCTTTAAGTTATGGATTTAGAGTTTTTATATATAAAAGTCTAGAAGTATTGATTACTGATGAGGCGGAATACTAGGCCTTGAGTAAAAGATTGAGAATGTGCTTTTTAAAATTAAAAGACCCAAATTGAAGATTTTCTTTAACTTGAAAAACAATTAAATTTGTACTTGTAGCTAAAAAACTTGTGCAAAAAGAAATGATGTAAAGTTTTGATAGTGGTCGTTATTGAGCCTCTCTTTACAGAATCAGAATAAAAATTTTATGGAAAAGAATGATGAAAGACATAAAAAGCATATAAAAGAATACGATATATCTAGCCTAAATCATTACATGAAACTAAAACAGAATTTTTGCTTCTGTAGGAATAAAGGCAAATTTATTGAAAGGGTTGTGGAAGAAGCATATGCTAATCTGCCTCCTAAACGCTTCCATATCACTGATCATATGGTTGGACTTCAGCCTCGCGTAGAGGAGGTAATGTCACTTTTGAATAAATCTGATGATCTTGTTTGTATGTTGGGGATTCATGGGACTGGCGGAATTGGCAAAACAACACTCGCAAAAGCTATTTATAATTCCATCTTTGACCAATTTGATGGTGCATGTTTTTTGTTTGATATAAAAAAAGTGTCAAAGGAATACAAGGGCATTGTTCGCCTTCAACAGAAACTTCTATCCGAGATTCTTGAAGAGAAGAGGATGGATATTGGTAATGTTGATGAAGGGATTTCAAAAATAATACATAGACTTTCTCACAAGAAAGTTTTGTTGGTTCTTGATGATGTTGATGAGGTTGATCAGTTAGAAAAACTTGCAGGGGGATGTGATTGGTTTGGTTGTGGAAGCAAGATCATTATAACAACAAGAAATAAGCAATTGCTAATTGCATGTAATGTTAGAAAAATATATGATATGAAGAAACTAAACCAAATTTACTCTCTTGAGCTCTTTTGCTGGCATGCCTTTCGTAGGAGCCGACCTCCAAAAGGATATAAAAATATGTCTATTCATGTTATAAGGAATGTACAAGGCCTTCCTCTGGCTTTAAAATTAATCGGCTCCAATTTGGGCGCACATAAAAGCATTGAGCAATGGAGATCTATCTTGAAGCAATATGATGAGATCCCTGAAAATACAATTTATCATGTATTGAAGATAAGCTATGATTGCTTACAAGATGGTGCTAAGAGTGTTTTCTTGGACATTGCTTGTTTCTTCAAAGAGGAGAAATTTGAATTTGTTGAAGCTATACTAGAAGCTTGTGATCGTGGGGCACGGTTTTATATTGAAGTTCTTGTTGAAAAATCTCTTCTAACTATTGAAGATCACGGTTATTTGTACATGCATGATCTAATACAACAAATGGGTAGAGAGATAGTTAGGCAAGAAGCACCGTTGGATCCAAGCAAACGTAGTCGATTATGGTATTACGAAGATGTTCTCAAAGTACTACATAAAAACTTAGTAAGATTCTAAATCCTATATTTTCTTTTTCTTCTAGATCTAATATTCACATTAAATTCATTGTCCAATTTGACTGCATCTAACATTGTTACAACTTTGGGCTTGAATTTTAGGGAGGCAACAATATTAAAGGAATAATACTTGATCCACCTCAACATGAAAAATTGAAGTGTAGCAGTTCAATATTTAAGAAAATGAATAATCTTAGATTTATCATTGTTCGCAATACCCAATTTTTAACGTGCCCTGATTATCTTCCGAATAGTTTAATATTACTTGACTGGCAAGGATACCCTTCTATGAATCTGCCACCTGAATTCTCTCCCCCAAGACTAGTTTGCCTGAAGATATACGGAATTAGTCCTTTCAACTTGGAGAAACAATTTGCGGTACTTTTCACTCCCTATTCCTTTGTCAAATTACTTCAGCTGTTACTTCATTCTATCTTATCTTAAAAGCTCGATTATTTGTCATATTATAGTGCCTTACATCTTTTGAATCATCTCACTCAATCTAATCAATGAGAATTCTCATCTCTCAAAATTATTCAATAATTAATTATTACAAAAAGATATTATATGGTTGGTTCTCGGAAACTACGAGAAAGAACTATGAATTTTTTTTGCGGAAGGCATTTACGTGCTTTCATTTGCATATTTGATCAACTATACATAATTTACCTATATTCAAACTTTTTCATGTTATAATATCGTAATCAAATTTAATTCCATTTGTTATATCATTCCAAACTTTTTTCATTCCATCCTTCTATATGAAGAAGTAGACTAAATATTTCTAGCTAACAACTATTTATTGAGTAATCTATTTTTGTTTTGCAGAATTTGGCATGTTTGACATATTTGGATTTTTCAGAGTGTGAATTCATAACCGAAGTACCTGACATGTCTCAATTTCAAAATTTAAAAACATTGAGCTTTCGTGAGTGTCACAATCTAATCAAAGTTCATGATTCAGTGGGATATCTCAATAAGCTTGTGGAATTTGATCTTAGCAAATGCATCAAACTCACAAGTTTTCCACTTGAAATCAATATGCCATCTCTTGTGGAACTTAATCTCAATAAATGTTTGAGTCTTGAATACTTCCCAAATTTAGTGGGAAACATGGATCCACTTAAGTATATTTATGCAGACGGAAGTGCTATTAATAAGCTCCCATCTTCTGTTGGAAATCTTCCGAGGCTTGACATTTTATCATTAAGATATTGCCAAAATCTTAGGAAGCTTCCAAAAAGCTTATTGACATTGCATAATCTTGAAGTGCTTACATTAGGAGGTCTAAAATCTAATGGAAGAAAATCTTTGAAGAAATTAATGCAAGGGAGTAGTCAACCACAAAGTGTTACGTGCATGAAGATAGATCGCTTGGATCTCCATGATTGTGGTCTATTGGATGAAGATATTCACTTAGTTCTGAAATGTTTTAAGAATGTGAGAGACTTGAATCTATCGAGAAATGATTTTGTCTCTCTTCATGAATGCATCAAGGAATGTGTTCGTTTGTGGAAACTAGATGTGAGTAAATGTAAGAAACTTAGAGATATACCAGAGCTGCCATCATGTTTAGATGACATAACGGCAGAGAATTGCACATCTTTGACTGCCGAGTCTTCAGGCCGTTTATGGTCTCAGGTTTTTTCTCGTGCTTTTATTTACTCAGTTACTAAAGATCATATTTTAAAAAGTATGACCTAAAATTGAAGGGAAATGGTGAAATCCTTGGAAAATTGTGTTATATTCAAAAGGCACCTATAAAATCAACATATTGCCAACCAATAAAATTTTGAAATAGTGATTTTTCTCTAACTTCTCAAATGTAATAAATATATAGTTATTCGAAAATTTTCCTTGTTCATTTCTTTAAATCCTAAATAAACAATAATCACCTGGCCACTTCTTATTATGCCTAATATTTTTATAATTTCTTTTTTTGTCCTTCGGTTATATTGTTCAAATTGATAATTTCATTTTCTATATTCATTCGGTCATACTCACTTTTTCACTTAAAATATTCCCATCCGGTCCTAAATAATGTAGAAGATAATTAGAAACTTTGTTTTACACCTTAACTACTATGTATACAATTTAGTTATGTAGCTTTTACATTGAGGTCCCGATGAAGTACACTTGTGCTGATGAAAAATATAATGCATGTGGTAATAAGAGCTACCGACGTATTTCTCTTTCAATATTCCTTTATTATTCTGAAATCTATATTCGCCTTTGCTTGCTGTTGTTTTGATGAATTAGGCCATAAATAGCTACCGCGTCGCAATATGGATGCCAACAACAACATATCCTGATTGGTTTGATCGATACTATGAAGGAGACACATTGACTTTCCGTGTTCATGGACAAAATTTCCCCCGTGTTGTTATTGCATTTGAGACAGGAAAGGCAAACAGAAGCAAGAGAGAAAGCTTTCATGTTTTTATGAGCATCAATGGTAGTACAAAAATGCCATGGATGCAAAGTGATTTTCCTATTGAAGTTGAAGGAGGACGTGTTTTGATTTCTCGTGGTAAACAAGGCCACGTGTTTGTGTGTGATCTATTAGGCGAGTTTATCGATGAAGAATTGGAAGGACTTAATAAGTGTCTTGAATTGGATTGGAATGATGTGAAAGTACAAGTTACATGTAGCACACAAGACATAGACATAGTTAGTTGTGGGGTTTACATTGACAAGAAGCAAACAAACATGGAGAATGTGCAGTTCAAGTCTTCTTTGTTTTCTACAACAACTTCTTTGAAACGAAGAGCGTTGGCTTCTCCTCCTAATGAACCACCCTTGAAGCTACAGTGAAAATGTAATAGTACTGATCAAGGTAATACTCATAACACAAGGAGAAGTACAAGGTGGGTCTCTTCTTCCTAAAATTTAATAATTTCATTATGCTTATTTAATTTTCATAATTTTGTTTTCCTTTCATGTGTGTGGGATACTACGCCATACCAAAATTCTTATTGTTCATGGAACATAATGATGCTTTTTCCCATGGGCAAGCATCTTTTAAGAGTTTTGTGGGTTAATTAGGTATGAAATATTTCAACGTTCCATTGTGACAGACTTGATCATAAATTTTATGCATTTATATTGTGAATTTGTTTTATATGTTTGTAAGTTGTAACACCTAGCTTTATAATTTTGTAGTTAATAATATCCTAAAAGAGTCCAGACCTTTTAAAAGTCTACTTTGAATTTGAGTCTTTAAAAGGCTTAAGCCTATATATCAAACTTAAAAAGTCATGAATAGGTTTCAAGCCTTCAAACAAAGCTTAACGCTTATAATTTTATTTTTAATAAAATCAAAAATATGATAATTATCATCAAATCATCAGATTCAACTTTTGGCCAAAAAAAAATCATCAGATTCAACTAAATGAATAACCATTATTTAATTTAATAACTTCTCCCACTAATTTTTGCATCATAAAACTATTGTTTGATAATTAATCTTTCATAATTTTCATTTAATAATTCCAAATGTAAAATAGCCATGATTAATTTCTTTACATATGAAAAATCAAGAAATGATGCTAAATAACTTACAAACTAAAATATGACACAAAAATAATTTAATCGATCATAAAGTCAACATTTTATCATATATATTTTTATGGAACTAAAAAAATAATTTAACAGTTTAAAATTGAAAAAGGACGAAAATATAATTCCAAAAACATAAAAGGGGTAAAACTATAATTTTCAAAGGCCAAACCAGAAGAAACTAAAATATAGGGGGCCAACTCTCATCTGTGAAGAGAAACTGATGGTAGAGAGACAGGAAATCGGATAAGGAGGTGTTGTGTGTGATACGGTGTTTTGTTTTTTATGTCCCTAGTTTTCAAAATATAGGGGGCCAACTGTCATCTGTGAAGAGAAACTGATGGTAGAGAGACAGGAAATCGGATAAGGAGGTGTTGTGTGTGATACGGTGTTTTGTTTTTTATGTCCCTAGTTTTCACCCTTTTGATTCAAGAATGACTAGACACATAGTCACATACATTCATACAATAGGGAGTGAGAGGAGAAAGAACATATATCATTCTCAATAGAGAGTGAGATGGAGAGGAAGATGTGAAGGAAGGTGGAGACGAAGGGGTGAGTGTGTGTGTCGTATATTACAAATCAAAAATATTGTTTCAAAACATTACTCTCCTTAAAATGTAAAAGAAACAACTAAACATTAAAAAAAATTACTAATTATTATTTACAGCTAGTAATCGACCCCGTGCGATGCACGGGGATGTTGTTGCGTTTGGTGATTTTTTATCATGATTTTTTCTTAGAGATGAAATTAAGATGATTAATAATAGATAGTCTAAAGTTATAACAGGGTTGTTATTACATTTCAGTTTGCAATTTCCCAATCAATTATATTACTAAAATAGTGATACAATGTAAGGTGTTAATTTGTAAAATTCTGATATAAATTATAAAAATAGAAGATATATAGTTGTGGAACATGTAATTATGAACTGTGAACAGTTTACTATAGAAAGATAAGAAGTATGAGACAACACAGTTTCATATCTAAAGATGTTATATGTACAATATAGTTTAAGTGAAGAATATTGAAATTGTTAATGGAATAAAATACCTATGTACATTATAGTTTAATTGTATTATTTTCAAATTCTGCTTACAATCAAACTTGTCCGTATTATAACTATTGAAGCTTCAAACTCCATCTCCAACCACCCATCCCCCAAACTGAATGACCTCGGGTGATTGTCTTTTTTTTTGGAGAATATCCCAAAAAAGTGAGTTTTTTTTAGTTAGCAATTTAACAATTTTTTTAAAAAAAAATTTATAATATGTTATATATTGAACTTGGCCAAGAATCAAACCTCTAATTTATAAAATCAAAACAAAAGTTAAACCCATCCTCTAAGCCCCCAAAACTAAATTTTCCCTTGACACCACAAAATAATTTTGTAACCTAATATTTTGCATTAATATTACTACATAAAATCATTATCACTGATCACTGATATTAAGCATTAATATTTAGCAATAATTCCATATTTAATTTTGTAGGATATGTTTAACTAACAATAAGTCATTGGTGGCTTCCTTGACTTGGGAAATCAAGTAAACCTTTCGGGAGAAATAATCATTATTATTGGGCTTTGGTTGTGGCTGATCAAGTGCATAGGAATAAGTCACTACTGCTAAATATTTCAGAGTTAATAAACTTTGCCATGTGAATGAGTCAATACAAAACTTCCCATAAAAAATCAATACATTTAACATTTTCTAATATATTTACAAATAATTTTTAAAAATGTAAAAAACATAAATGCCAGTCGTCCTATTTTATTCTGGAAATAATTCACATGTACAATAATCTACCCGTGGAGTGATGCTGCAAATGAATTTGGGATGTTTGGGTCTCAAGGGCAATAGTAGGGTGAGATCTGCCAATGAACTATAGTTATAAATGCATGGAAGACATCTGCACCTTGAATTAATGACATTAGTTCCTGTAGATGAACAGACAAAGAATCACACTTAAATTGTGCATGCAATCAAAGGATGCTCATCAGAACCTGTTGGCTCTCATTTGCACATTTGGTAATAAGAAAAATGCATATTTGCTAAACAATCAAGTCCAGGTCATTAGGTTTCTAAGGCCAGTTTCTTTGCATCGAAACAGAAGGATTGAGAAAAAAGTTCAAAGACAAAGAACAATTGTATACCATATAAATAATGGCGCATCAATGTTGTAATTGGGGTCATAAACGAATGCCATCTGTCATTTTGACATTTCACAATTTTAGCAATCGCCAATAAGTTTAACCAAGCAGACACCAGAGCAGCAGTATTTTTTTATCAGATCATGCATCACAAACACTTAGCAACCATTATTTGATGTAGAATACATAAACAACTAAATGATCCTCATTAACAACAATATTGCTAATGCCATTACCTTTTCATAAATTCTTGTGATTCTAATCCCCATGATATTTAACATTAAAAAGAGCTTGCATAGCATTTTTCATGGCTCCCTGTTTTCATCCAAATTAGCATCAACAAACCTGCAGATTTGATAAGCTTTCAGCTGATGAAAGAATATTTTCTTTGTATAATCTCTATAATCCATGAAAACCATCAAGTTTGGACTATAATGATTATTTTCCACCTAAAAATATAGCCAACAAATGGCCATCATCATTAATTATCATATTTTTTAGTTTATTATTTGCGACCTAAACAAATAAAACTTCGATGAAGGCTAAGATTGAATTAATTAATTTTAAATGAAAGAATCTCTTTCATGTTAAAATAAAAGGCCAAGTACCAACTGAAATAATAGAAGGCTTAAAGGTAGAGTAGTTGGACCAAGTTACAATCAATGTAATTCCCATAAATTCATCAATATAAAATTCCAAATGCTTCTTATCACAATGGTTAGAGAAAGAAAACAGTGTTCTGATATTACATGATAAATCTAAAGAGACATATATTACAGGAAGTGGTATAAATGAACTTGATTCTGACTGCAGCAGTATGTGTCCCACTTGTTGCAATATGCTGTATAGTTCCCTCCTTGGAGCCTTTTACCAATCTAGGTAACAGTTTTCTATGATATACTGAATGTCCAAGAGCACCAAACCCTCCATAACCAATGCAAACCTGTGTCAAATCAATATAAACGATAAAGAACATTTCACAGTATCCAGGTCAACAACTTGGTAATTCCTAGCAATTTATTAGAGGGATGAGAAAGTTTGAAAAATTAATCCTGAACCAAAAAAGTCTGCTACAGTTTCCTTACCTCTGAAATAACAGTATAGGAACTGAAATAACAAATATCTTACCTGTCAAAATAAATCTGCAAAGCAAGTCAAGATGTTTTCTTCTGGATCTCCTATGCTTCTATGACTCAGGCGGCTTACAATTGTTATTAGTGTGACAGTAACCTAAATATGAAGTAGGGAACATAATAAGTGATGAGAGTCAATCAAATGGATAGTTACCTGAATTAATTGGTTATAGAATTAATTCTAGGCATAAAAAACACATATTCAAGATATTCAAATCATATAGTAAATGTGAATTATGTTTAAGATAAGGTTGATAACCATCAGATAAAAAGAGGACCTCCCATAATGAAATATGAGGAACGTTCAAAACAGCAAACTAAAATGAGAGTTTAACAATATAAAGTGCATTTCAAATCAAGTATAGAATCCTATGAAACAAATAGCATTCAGGGGGAGAAGAAAGACATGGACTGTTTGAGAAGAAAATATTTCCATACTTGAGCCATTGGAAACTCCAGAGAAATGTAAGTCCATACATACTTTTCATTAGCAGAAGCATTTAAAGAGGGATTAGGATGACTCATTTTGATTCGAACAGATTTAGCTGAATATATAGGATTTCCTGGCTGAAAAAATGCTGAACATGAAAAACAATATCATCAATAAAAAGTTCACGAAAGCAAGTTAAATGAATCTAGCACATAATTAGAGCAGATTCACAACAGTACCTTTTGCACATGATTTCCGTAATAACACAAATTGAGCATCCAATTTGTAAGTCAGTGTCTCAGGCACATCGGGGTTTTCTATGCTTTACTGGACCAGTATGAAGCTCTTCCACCAATATCGTCTCTGGTATCTAACTATTAGTAGTATACACATTGTTGTGATTCAATTAATCACTTTTGTGGTATTGATAATATCAAGATATGCCATCATTTCAAAGCTATTTCTCACATGATGAAATTCTCTATCAAAAATACAGAAAATAAATTAAAAAAGCCTATCAGCTCAAAAATTTGTAAGCATACAACTCAAAATAAATTATCTTTGAGTAAACATACAACTCCAGAATTGGTTAGCAGAAAACACTCACAAAAAAGTTGAAGAAAAATGTAAAAGAACTCAAATAAAGACTACTCCTACCTCCCTTTTTGATTGAGATTTGCATTTACTTTGTGCTTTCCCTCTTTCTCCTACCTACATCTCTTTCAACTTATTTATATTTTGTATATCATCAACCTCAGATTTTCTATCTCTCTACAGAATGATGAACAAACTTTAAGATGACTTTGAAATAAGCAAACTGAATTTCAGTAGCATTTTGGAACATAAAGGTTGTCGATTATTAAGAAGGGACAATTAAAGCTTAGATAAAAGGTATTATGAATATTAACAGATAGGAGGATGAGAAGCATCCTCACCTACGATAAAATGCAAAGCTACACCGATCAATGTGTCCTGGAGGTGAATTGATCCGATGAAAAGAAGAGACACAGAGGTTCCTGTACATTTCGACCAAACAAACAGAGCACTTATAATGTGTGTCAAAGCATTTCACCTGCTGAACTTTTAGTAACTATTTCTCCCTCTCCTTGCTTCCACCATATCATAGCATGATCACATTATCAATCAATAAAGGAGGAAAAAAGTAATAGAAAAAGTACACTGGTATATGCTATAACAATGTAAATGAGTTCATCATTCCTTCAATCAAATAAGTAACAATATGATTGCAGATAAATGGTATTTACATAGTGTAACATCCCAAAAATTCAATATATGATTAGAAAATGTTTTAGTAAGTTACCATTAGAAAATTTAGAATTATTGGGATATTTTGGGGAATTTCGGACATTTTGGAGTAATAAATTCTTAAAAAAAATTGAGTAAATAGGTTGGAAAATTAGAATTTATGAAGGTTTTATGGGATTTAAACTATTTTGAAAGTTAAAGAGATTGAATACTTGATTTAGTGTTGTAAAAATTAAAAGAGGGTATTTCGGTAATTTTCCTAAAATATATACACATTACTAATATACATAATAAAAACAACTCAACTCCCTCCTCCTCCATGAAGTTGCCGACACCCCCCCCCCCTCCTTATCCATTCCCATTTTCTTCCACCATCATCACACCCACACATTCATTTCTCATACTCCACCACACCTACTTCTTTTTGAGTTCACTTCTCCCCAAATCCTTCTCAAAACTGAGTTAGATCCAGTCATCACTGTCCTCGTCATGCTCCTTCATTTCCGGCGAGATTTTGTTTCGTTTTCCGGTGAAAATCGCGGCGGACGGCGTCAGACGGTGGATTTGTGGTGGGTTATGCATTTTCTTTTGTTTGCTCAAGCCTTTTCTTGTTCCAACCTTGTTTTCTCATACTTTCCCTCTTCCTTGTTGTAAAACTCGGCCCAGCCACCTTGAGGTGCCGATTTCCGGCAAGTCCTGCGGCGGCCGGCGGCGGTGACACTCTTTCCTCTCATCCTTGAACTTTGTAAGTTTTCCCAACCCCTTGTGATGTTGTTTTTGAGATGATGTTGTCCTTTAAAAGTTAGGGTTTTGTGAAAAATTGAGACTTTAGGATTTACAAGCTACAATAGTGCTTATTTAGTTGTTAATTGAAGTTTGGGAAGAGTATTTGATGTTTCTTAAAGTGGGAAATTACTTTAGGATTTTTGGGGAATATTTAGGTATTCTTTAGAGTTAAGATTTTGTTTATATTTTGATTTTTGGAACATTAATGTTTTAATATTGGAATTGAGGTATTAAACTTGATTATTCTTGAGAGCATTTGGATTTTCTAGATGAGGTTAAGCATTTGGGAATTTATGGTGGAAGTTGTGATTTCTTGGAAGCTAGGAAATTATTCATGAAGGTTAGTTTGAATAAATTAGTGATAAAGAAATGTTTATTGAAGTTATTTAATGATGTTGGAATGTTGATCTTAGTGGGATTGATGTTTGTAAGGAATTTGATAGTTAAAGTGTTGAAGAAAAGGGTTTTGGTCAGGTAAGAATATATTGGTTTGGTGGTAGGTTTGTGAATTTGGGAAGTCACCTTGGTTGGTAAATTAAATATTGATACGGTGTTTTGGTGGTTGGTGATTGTTTTGCAATTTATGGACATTTTTGGTATCTTTAAACTAAAGGATTGGTTTTGTGAACTGTATGAATTAAATTGGAAGTTAAGAAATGTTAGTGCAGGTGTTGTAATGGTGTTGGAGGAGTGAAATCATTTGAAATTGTGTTTGGAAAGGAGTTGGGAATTAAGTGTTGGAGAACTTGGTTAGGTAAAGGTGTAGTTGATTAGCAGTGGAGTGTTTGGGAGTTAGAGGCTACATTGAATGCCAAATTAATATTGATGAAGTGATTTTTGGTGAGTTATACATGATTGGGTAATTTTTGCCAAGAGTTATAGAAAATGGTGATGTTTCATACTGTAGGAGTTATAAATAAATTGTTAAGGGAACTGTGGGTACAAAAGTATATGAAAGAGTATGTATGTTAGAAGTAATGTATCACTTCAGTGATTGTTGTAGAATTAGTTTGAATGGGTGGTCAAAGTCACTGATTTTGTGTCTTGACCATCAGCAGCTCATTGTGTGATTGTGAACGGCGTTGCTTTGAGTGGAGCTTGCGGGAGGCAATAACGAAGGGTATATATTGCTGTTTTTGAGCATGAACAGGTAATCACGCTTAACTGACTGTGATACTGAGGGTGACGGTAGTTGAGAATTTCTAAAATTCTCTTCTACTTTATATATAAATGAAATGTGTTTTGATTACTTTATATTTAAACGTGGGCTATAGGGTACCTTTCTAATAAACTGTACTTTATATATATACATATTCATATAAATCTTTTGTATGTTGCATGACACTGATTATTAGTACCGTCGGCCGATGTAACCTATCGATTTGCGCAAATCGATAGGTTAATTGTACGTGTTCCTAAGATTGTAAAGGAACCAGAGATTTTCACATTGATTAGAGTGGTCCCTTATGCTTTTCGGATTGTAGACCGGGCACAGTGTCACACATGTTTATTTTTGTCTATTGAGAGATTGATGTATCTGTCCTGTATATATATGTATGTATTGCGTGGTTTATGCAGGTTTTGAAAACTGTAGTACCCTGTAGACACTCCGCTACCTCACATTTGAGTCTCACAGTGAGTTAAGTAGTGATTACTGAAACATAGTTTTGTCTCACCCCATTCCCTTTATATTTTTTTACAGGTGATCATGCCAGAGGGAGGCAGAGAGGAAAGGGAAGGAGCTGCTCGGCCTGCACTTAGACAGTGAATAGGCATGTGGTGATTTATTAGGATTATATATATATTGCCATTTGATTAGGCTGCATCAGCTTCTGCATTTGTTTGTATTATTTGGAATTAATTGTGTTAGTTATTTCTGTTGATTGTTGGTTAGTCACCGATATTGAAATATTGTGACAGTTGTGGTTGTATCACACACTGTGTCAGTGTGATGATTGATTATGTACTGGAGGATTGACCGTTACAAGAGAATTGTCTGCTAATGGAAAGGCAATCTCTTTCTTGATACGGTCGTATCATATGATTGTGATTTAACGAGGTTTGATTGTGCTTTGTGATCCTGACATGCTTAAGTCAGGTAATCGTATTGATATTTTTAATTGATATAGGTGTTTGAATAACTATGTTGAGGAAAGTTCTTTTCCTAACATGGTTATATCGGGTGATTGTGATCTACTGTTGTGATGAGTGTTGTTATTTTATATAACCATGTTAGATTGGCCCCTCTCTGCCATCGTTATGTTTTTCTAGATGTAATGTTGTTTCTTTTGCTAATTATGTTAGGAGAATCTATTTTCTAACATAATTAGATGTTTGCCAAAGAACATGAGTGTTCTTCATCTATATTAGGTAGTTCTTTTCTAACCCCTGTTAGGCGAATCCTTACTAACATGGTTAGTAATTTATTATTCATGATAGTATTGATATTGTATTAGGAAATTCTTTTCTATCATGGATAATTCATAAATTATTAGGAAATTCTTTTCTAACTATGATAGTGATATTGATATTATGGAAAAATCTTTTTCTATCATAGTTAGTAAAGTAAATTATTGGATTGAAAGTATTATTATTGGTAAATTAGGGATTTAGTAACAAAATGTTACACATAGAAATATTCACCACAGTATATATATATAAAACACACATGCGCAAGCACAGAGAGTAATTAACTAATTAACTAATCATTTCTACAAACATTGTTTGACATCAAAGACTGATGAATAATTTCAATTGGGCCAGTTTATGATGATTGAATCCTCACCTCGATTTCTGAAACAATTTCTGAAACTCCAAAATGGATCCAAGGTTCAGTTATATCAATTCAATAGTTATCAACAAAGGTTCAGTTATCCAAGGTTAATAGAAGTGATCAAGTGAATGAGCTTCCCAGGCATGCTTAAAATTAGGCATTGCCAGAAGGGGTGTGCCATATGCATTGGACTATAAAGGATTTTCCCAAGAACACTCCTTCATTTACATGCATGGGAAAAATTCAATGCTATGGTAGGATGCTCACTTTAAAATAATAGTTGGTAAACATTTTTAAAAAGCAAGGAGAATATATTACCATAGAACTTGAGTTATGACCTTCGGGCGATGCCGATTGTTTGTGGGGATAGGCTCACTGGATGGGGTGTATGTATCACAAATTACCTATGCAGAATAAAATAAAAAAAATTATGTTAATGAAAAGTTGCATTATATCCCAGTAAATAAATATAGAACCCATTCATATGTCCAAACTCTTGCCAAAATATTATTACCACCACAGAAAGGATCTTCGAGAATTGCTTGAGGACTCAATAAAGTGAGAAAAGCAAATTTAACTGTCATAGCATATATGATGGAATAATGTAAAAAGGAGTTTAAGTTCAACGGGTCTTACTATAGGATTATTTCGCTGTCTTCCTCAGGTGCTTGTCTTGTGCTTGATCCATCATGATTCCATTTAGGGAGTTCAAAGAGATGTTCAACAGGCTTCTCTATATTCTGAAATTAATATAATATTTATAAAAACATGAGATTAGTCAAATTTCATCAAAGATGAAGTATTGTCTCCCCTACCTTGTTCATAAATTTCAATTTTCATATTCTCTGACCCTGAAATTGCCCACAAAACATATTATGGTGTAGTTCTAAAACAATCACAGCTTAGACACTACTTCATCAGAACAAAAAAGTATGTAAGGTCCTTGCTCAAACTTGCATTACTCCACACAAATTGAACATATAGTAGCTTAAATGAACTCTAACCCATATCTAACAAATTTTAAACTTTGCATAATTCATTTTGGATCACATTGGAAAGAGACTAATGGGTAAACAGTAACACCAAAAGCCAAACACTTCATGCAACAAAGAATTCCTTCGCTAAAATGTTTCCTTAAGTAAAATTTTCACTTTAATCACCCTGGAGCCCAAAAAACACAACCCATTGGAGATCAAAGGTTAGAGAATAGTAGAGGAGGCTCCTATCTTTCGGCTTCTTTCCTTCACCTTGTTTCCCTTATACCTTTTGACCGTCTCGATGGAGCCGCCACAAAAACCACCACCCAAAACCGACAATCTTCACTTCATTGGCCTATGCGAATCCATACTTTGTCTTTGCAACTTCTCTAGATTTGGGGATCGATTAGAGGGGAGAATCAATCTGCGTAAGCAATAACAGCCCCGTAAATGCTTCAAGAATACGAAGCACTCTAATGTGGGAAGGGAAACGAAAACGCACGAAACGGCCTCATAATACTTTATGAGTGATGAAGTAAATGACTCACATCACATGAGACAAAAGAAGTAATTAAACCTGTGTAATCCGGTTCTAGGTGTGAACACACTGAAGATTCCTTACGCAAAATTATGTTATATTAGATTCTTACTTATCTTTATAATCCATAATTTCACATTAAGTAAATTCCTAATTATGCACACTAATTCCTTAATCAAAATTCAGGGACAACTTGTCTGATAATTATCTATTTTAGTTTGGGGAAAAATAATAAATGACTATTTCACGATGAATAAATAATAACTAACTTTTTGACTCAGCGCAAAAATAATAAAACCAGTAGTAAATGTTAATTTATATTTATGTGTAATCTTTTTGATATTATTATCAAAGTAAAAGTACCTTTTTTCCTCTTACAATTAACCCTACTGATATTAGTTTGCATGGAAAGAGGAAAGGGGGAAGAAAGGGGTTAAGTTTTTTTTTATAAGAGAAAGGGGTTAAGTTTTAATGGTAACAAAGTTGTAATTTGGGTGCAGAAAAAATAAAATTCAGCATCGATTTTATCATTTTTGCACTGGGTGACAAGTTGAATATTATTTATGCATTGCAAAATAGTTATTTATTATTTTTTCCCTCACTGAAATAGATAATTCTTAAATCAACGCTTTTGTCCTCAGGACTTTACATTAATCTTCCATACTATTGTCCTCAGAGTTAGTGAAGTATATGGGAAGTTTCAAAATTCTAACGACAACCCTTACTCCAATACTTCAAATCGAGAATAGAGAAATCACTCAAACTTCTCATGAAATCAAGAGCAAGCTCTAAATCAGTCCTTTTCCTCAAGTGCTAAGCCTTCTCGTTCGCTCGATTTTTTAATCACAACCTAGACAAATTCCTATCAAGGAAAAGGACTCAAAGGTTGAGAAAATGTTTGCTCAGCTATTATCTATCCATGATATGACTATTAAGAATCTTGAGATACAAATGAGTCAATTAACTTCTCAAATGAATGTAATGTCTAGAGGCAATTTCCCTGGTGATACAATCCCTAACCTAAAGAGAGATAGTAAAGAAGAATGTAAAATGATCGCTCTAAGGACTAGAACACAAGTTGATAACGAGTTTAAGGCTAAGAGAGTATTAGATTCTTACTCCATTTTTCTTAATTTGTATCATCTAGGATCCTTCATTTTTAGTTCCTAAACGACCCTACAAATGAAAATATGCAATAAACATAACAATTTAAGGGTGCTGAAAGTCTACTAATGATGCTACTTGATTTTTTTTATCCATGATCAAGGTATCCCTTCACTCGACAAGTGAGAGATTAATCCCTCGCTGATTAGTAGCACCTCAATGGGTGGAACAACTGGCCTGGGAGATTTAATGCTACTCCATACCCAACGGCAAGAATCGAACCTAGACAATTGGTTAAGTTGATTTTCAATTAAGGCCAATTTGTTTATTAATGTTTTAATCTTCGATATTTAATTAATTTTATACCACTTGATATTTTAAATAGTATCTATTAATGTTGTGATTCCTCTTAAAAGCCTATTCAAGATTGATTGAATATAGGCTTAATATATTTATTAACCAGGATTGATTGAATATAGGCTTAATATATTTATTAACCAGATTTTGGATCCAAATCTCTTGAGGAGTGATTTTCTACTTATCACTTATTATTTGGTGCACCCATGAATTTGGTGTGCAGACAATGACTTTTGTGAGTTATGAATGAAGTAGATTCTCTAACAATATTCTGATCAAAAAACGATTCTCTAACAATAATATGTCATCTTCTTAGAATTATATAAATGTTTATTCAAAAATTTAGTAATGAAAGGGGTCATATGAAATCCTCTAATGAAATTAAGCTCCCTAGAGCCCTCATTTGATTGGGAGATTTCACTACAAGAAAAGTGGAAGGTAGTCACGTGATGTATGTAGCGCATGGTGCAAGCGTGACACAACAAAACCTTATGTGGCGCATGGAATTACCCAAACGTGACAAACAATGTGAGAAAATAATATTTGTATTATCTTTGTCGCGTATGGAGATGTTGGAGCGCGACAAACGAATATATTTATTTATTTTTCATTTCTTTCATAGTTTGTCACGTATTGAAAAACGCAGCAAGGTAAATTTATGCGCGACACATCTATATAAACACTTTTTTTTAATATAAGTGTTGTACAATAATTCATAAATGAGACACTTAATTATACATATCTAATAATAACATCTAATAATCCTTATCAAAGATTGGAAACCGAGCTTTCATGATCATCCACCTTATTTGCTTTTCTTCCTCAGACAAGTGCTCAAATGTAGGCCCATTTAAATAGCCATTATATGGTAACTTGTTCAAGTCAATATCATAATTATCAGAGCGTAGTGACACCTTGCCGCCTGAATGATCCCCAACTTCTTTGATGTTTGGCGTCATCGAAGCTTCTTCTGGCAGCTTGTTCAAGTCAACTGTCAGACATAAGGTCTCTCCCGGTTTTACTTTATTTTGGAGGTCCATCGCTGGCAAAATGTTGTTCTGTGGCAGTTCTTCATGCTTCTTCCCACTGGAAATTCTTTGTCGCCTAATGACAGAAGATTCTGCTATAGGCTCATACCCTTGATCTTCAGTGTCTTGGACTATCCAATGTGAATAATTGTCAGTGTCATCATTTCCATTGTAGTGATCCATAACGCAAGTGAAGCAATTTTGATGAATCAACGATTAGCCTGCTTTTATAAGTAAAAAGCAGACTGACCCTCCTCGTACCACGAGGAGAGTTATATGACGCATGGCAATGGCCATGCGTCACATAACCCACCTCGAGAGGTGGATTATGTCACGTATGGCATGGCCATACGTGACATAATCCACCTCTCGAGGTGGGTTATGTGACGCATGGCCATTGCCATGCGTCATAACCTGTCCTCCTCAAGGAATGAGGAGGGCAGATCTTTGGGTATGTCACGTATGGGATTTTCCCATACGCGACATACCTACTTTGGGACCACTATAAATACGCACTCAACTTTTGCTACTTTACTCGGAAACATTTGGGACCACTACAAATAAATTGTGTTACATGTGCGTGACAAAATTTGCTCTGTCTCTCTCTATAAATATACAGTAACATGGATTTCTTTGGTGACAACAGCAAGGATCCAAACAGGCAAAGGCAAGTAGTTCAAGGTGGTGGTCAGCACGAGGAGGGCGACCCTTTTGGTTTTGCAAGTTATCAATCACCATATTCTTGGCGACCGGTGGATGCAGAAAGTCAGGCAATGTATCAGGAGTATATGGAAAGGGAATGGGCCAGACAACAAGCGGCGACCAGAGTAGTTATTAACGAACCGACAAATGATGACGTCTACCGGCCACAAGTCGAAGCTGTGTCACAGAATTATGAACAACACGGAAACGTGGGGGGGCCTGAGCAACAGGAAGATGAGGAGAGACGAGAACAAGAGGAAGATGATGAAGAAAGTGAGGAGGAAGAAGAGGCGGAGCAAAACATTCCAAAGAAGAAAGGGTCTAGTAAGATAAAATACGAGGTTGATGTAATAGGTAAATAAATATTTTAGCCTTATACATCAATTAATATGTGTAAATATTGTTTGTGGCATTATCGCTAACTTTATACCCTTTTGCAGATGCTGAGGGGAGAATGTATAAAAGGAAGCTAACGATACAAGACACATGGAATTTGGAGAGTAGGTACAGAGTAATTGCTCCATTCAATGAGAGAGGGCAACCCATTTTGCAAGGAGGTGATCTGTTGAACAAATTTTTGTCGCAAGTTGCAAAAATTTGGGTGTGGCTTCCAATTGACGCTAAGTCATGGAAGGACATTAGTAATGAAAACAAAACAGCCTTGTGGCAAGACTACGTCATGGTAAGAGTTTCACAACCCTTACAAACATTATGTTTTCGCAATATAATACAAGTAGTACATTCAATAATTTGTTCCCTGTAGCCCAAATTTCAACCGGATGGTGTAGACCCGGATGGAGCAAAGTACTACGGCCTTCAGAAGATGAACAGTGCTTGGAAGAGTAAGAAGAACCGCCTTTACGACAAAAGGGATTGTAAGGGACAAACGCCCTTGAACGAGTTGATTAGCAATGTGCCGAGCGGGGTGCCGGCAGAGTCGTGGGAAAGATTGGTTCGGTATAGGAGACGTAGTGCTTGGAAAGTAAGTACTATTGAGAATGAAAAAGTTAGTAATTTTGATCGTTCCATGTGTATCTATTAACTCGAAGGTCTATTATCATTGTGTTTGTATGCTTTAGTTGTTGTCGCAGCGTTGCAAGGAAAGTCGGGCCAAACAAGATGTCAACCACAAAACTGGGCGGAAATCAATGAGCGTCTGATACAGCGAGATGGTTAATTATTTCTTTAAAAGAAATTGTGCATTAATAATACTAGCATAGTTATTAAAGTCTATACTAAACTACCTTTTATGCAGCAAGCTGAGGCAGAAGAAGAAGGCGGGGAGGCGACAGTGGTGAAACTATATGCGGTGACCCATCGGCACAGGGATGGCACTTCCATTTCTGAGAGCGCAGAGCGACAAATTGTGCGGCACTGCTTTTGTTGTTTATTTTAATTTCCATCGCGAAGTTTGTTTAAGTTAGAGGACATTAATTTGTTTTTAATTTTAATTTGCTTTCAGCAACGCATGGAGGAACTTAGCCAGCAGCAGGAGTCCCAGGGTTCACGGGACCCTATGGCTGCCCTAACAGAATCTTTTGATCAGCCGAACTACCCAGGGAGGATGCGAGGGCTGGGGCTTGGCGGAGCCGAAAGGAAGAGGAGGGGGAAGCGGAGTGGGTCTGAGTCAGCAAATTCATAGTACCAGTCCAGTGCTTCTTCACTAGAGACAAGGATCAGGGCGGCTGAGGAAAGAGCCAGGGAGGCTGAGGAAAGGGCCAGGGTGGCTGAGGAAAGGGTTAGGGAGCAACAGGAGAGAATGACGCAACGAGAGGATGAGTTAATACAATCTCAAAACGACCTTAGGCGTATGGTGGAAGATATGAAGAGGCTTGAAGAGAACCGACAACGGAGAGAATCTCAGGGGTATAATGCTGCCATGAACCCATGGTCCCAACACCAGAGCGGGGGTTTCATGCCTTATTATCCCCACATGCCTCCTCCTCATCAACCGTACTACCCGGCGGTGGACATGCCTCGTCCTTATGAAGGTCGCGGTTTCTCATCTTTTGCCCCTTCCTCCTCTGAATGCCGCGGTTTCCCAGCTGTTATGCATAGAAATCCTTTCTTTGCTCCCTCCCCCTCCGCAAGTCGAGCATTTGTGCCTTTCAGGGCGAGCTTGTCTCCTACTAATCCTGCCCCTCTCCCAGATTTAAATGTCAACCAACCCCGTGGCCAAGAAAGCAGCAGTGATGAAGACGATGATGTTTAGTTCTCATTTGTTTTGTTTTTCCTTCATGAAAGTGTGTGCAATGTAAGATATGAAACTATGAATTTTAAATATAATATTTTGTTCTAATGCATAATCCATTCATTAAAGTACAAATTTATCCACTAGCTAGACCACAATTGAAACTAAGGGTAGATGTCACAACTTCACTCGTCCAACTCTTCCTCATCCCTGAAATGCGTAAGCGAAGTTGACATTAAAAATAAGGCATAACAAATTAACCCATTAGCTATACATTAGTTGTGTTTATGTGACACACGTACCTAACCGAAGGCAGAACGACATCCCCGTCTGGCAGGAAGTTTTCAAAGCTCAATGGTTGTAAAGACTCGCTATCATTGCAGTAACCAATGTCGTACGCTTCCCGTGGTTTGATGTGAACGACCATATGCCAATCCTTGTGTTTTTCATCTGCGACATAGTAAACTTGTCGTGCCTGAGCTGCAAGGATGTACGGCTCATCGTCTGGAGATTGTCCCGTATGAACTAGTCTAGAGAAATTGACTGACGTTATCCCCAACTCATCTATTTTCAGGCCCCGCTGTGTAGCCGTGTTTGCCCATTCGCACTTGAAGAGAATAACTGGAAACCGTCCATGGTAGTCAACCTCAATTATATCAACTAATCTTCCATAATAGGGAATTCCCCCATACTGAACATAGTCATCCCTATTGTTGCTATAGCTCCGCTTACCGTACATACCAAAAACCCCAGAGTTTTGTGTGGCGTGTCGGTTGTCTCGAGCCATTGTTCGGAACTTGAAACCATTGTCATTATATGCTGTGAACCTCCGAGCCCACTCACGTGGCCCTGTTGCAAGAGCAACGAAATCAGGATTGAAGTCACCACGACGAGGGTCATTTATGACTCGATTCATAAACCAAGCAGGGAATTCCCGGTGGACGTGCCTGTCAATCTCCGCAGACAAGCTACTTTGGACACGCAGATGCCGCTTCACATAGTCCCTATATTTAGGGGTGGGCAAAACAAACCGAAAACCGAAAACCAAACCGAACCAAATGGTTATCGGTTTTTCGGTTTCGGTTTTTCGGTTATCGGTTTCGGTTTCGGTTTTCATTTGATTCTCATTTCGGTTATCGGTTCAGTTTCGGTTTCTTTTAAAAAAATAATTGGTTAACCGAAAAACCGAAAAAGTCAATATGCTTTAAAAAATCCAATAAATCAATATCAATAATAAAATGAACTCGGTTAAAACCAAAAAATACCCACATGTTTCAGAAGAGGAATTCGTTGCTTTTTCGGCTCATTCAACATGTTCCTTTTCCTTTTTCACCCTCTCCATATTCCAATTTTTCCTCTTATTATTTTTCTGCTCATTCAATGTCTAAGATTATACTCTAAGTTTACCTTAAATGTCTTTTACTAAGTTCAATAGATAGTTCCATATTAAGAGAAAATTACTAATGTTGGACGACTTTTAACATTTTGTAGTTTTCATTTGTTCCGTCTAAACTTGTAAAGGATAAAATTTTTGCTTTGGTTGAAGCAAAAAATTACATGATGACTATGTGCTTTTGGAGGATCTTTAGTAAACAATGAATTTGATGTTTATGTGAGTTTGCTATCCTTTATCCAAGATTAGGACAAATTGGGTGGTTCTGTTATTTTTGTTGGTTATTGTCCTAAAAATGCTTGCTATTTGAATGTAATTTTTGGTTTGGTTGATACTTTGAATTTTAGTTGCTCTTATTTTGTGAGAAAAAATTGTATAGATTATGTTGAAAGTATAACTAGGTGTGGAGGAAACTTTAAATGCATGACCAATCTTAAAAAATTTGTTTGGACCATAAAACAAAAAAAGCACAAAAAAAGACAAAAAATAACCAAAAAATAACCATAACCGAACCGAAATTAATTCGGTTTTTCGGTTATGGTTATTGGTTATTCGGTTTCGGTTTCGGTTTACGATTTGTAGACAATTCGGTTATCGGTTATTTTCGGTTTCGGTTCGGTTTTGAACCGAAAAACCGAATGCCCACCCCTACCTATATTCACTGCAACACAATACCAAAAGTTATGGATCTTGAAAGATTTGTTAAATTTGCAGGCAAGTTATGAATTAACGCCACCCACGTTATGAATGGATCAACTTGGCTGCAGTTTGTGAGAACATGTCGATGTGCCTGCAGTGCCTCCATTTCAGTCAATCGAAACCTCTTACTTCCACCAACAACAGTTCCAGTGGGGGATGCAATTGAAGTTATATCTTTAATGCATGCTTTTGGACGAGGAGCTACACAAGGGGGTTGATCACCAAATCTCTTGGAATCATCGAAGTATCGTTCCATGAAATGCATTGTTTCATCTGCCAAGTAGCATTCAGCAATGCACCCTTCCGATCTAGCCTTATTCCGCACATATGACTTCATGGTGCCCAAATACCTACAAAAAAAGGAAATATGTGAGTGACCCACACATGACTTGATGGTAGCGAGCATGACAAGTTAGTACCTCTCAATTGGATACATCCAGCGATACTACACAGGTCCGGACAATTTTGCCTCCTCTGCCAAGTGTACAGTAACATGAACCATGCTCGTGAAGAAAGAAGGTGGAAAGATCATCTCCATGTGACATAGTGTGAGGATAATTTTGTCATGTAGACGTTGTAGCTCCTCGAACGACAAAACCTTTGAACCTAGCTGTTTGAAGAAGTTGCACAAGTCAACCAATACAACACACACCTCAGCTGGTAGTGTGTTTTTTATGGCAAGCGGCAAAAGTTGCTGCATTATTATATGAGAATCGTGGCTCTTCAAACCGCCTATGGTCTCATCAGTTAGGTTAACGCACCACGCAATATTGCTTGAATATCCATCAGGAACTTTTATATTCTTCAATGTCCTCAAGAACAAAGCCTTGTTTTTCTTTGTAAGTATGAATTTTGCAGGGAGGAATTCGTCATTCTCATCAGGCCAAGCTTCTGGCCGCATGTTCATGTCACGCATATCTTTCCTAGCTAGAAGATGATCTTTAGATTTCCCGGACTCCCCCAGAATTGTGTAAAGTACGTTGTCACACACATTTTTCTCTATATGCATTGCATCAAAGCTGTGACGAAGCAAATTGTTACGCCAATACGGTAGACTCCAGAAGATACTCACCTTGCGCCATTGCTGTGAAGGCGCTGAAAACACTTTTCCAAATTGAAACTCAACATCAGAAAGTTGGTTTATGATTTCGTCCCCCGACAAGCGGATCGGGGCAGCTCTTTTTTCTTGTTGACCGTTGAAACGCTTACGTTGCCTCCGAAACTTATGTCCTGCGTCCAAAAAGCGTCGGTGACCCATAAAACACCATTTCCTGCTGTGCTTGAGACGGACCGAATCAGTGTCAAAGTTGCACACAGGGCAAGCATGTCCTGTATATGTATTCCATCCAGACAGCGCTCCTAGTCCAAGGAAGTCACTTATAGTCCACATTAAAGCTGCACGTAAATTGAAAAAACTCTTGTCAACTGCATCGTAAGCCTCCATGCCTTCTTCCCACAACTCTATCAGCTCAGCTACAAGTGGTTGTAAATACACATCAATGTCATTTCCCGATGATTTTTTCCCAGGAATGATCAGTGAGACGATGAAGAAATCTGGCTTCATACACATCCATGGAGGGAGGTTGTACGGAATCAACACAACCGGCCATATACTATGCTTAGAGTCTTGCTTGCCATAAGGATTGAATCCATCGCTAGCAAGAGCAAGTCGAACATTTCTTGGATCAGCCGCAAAATCAGGGAAGTCACGGTCAAATGTTTTCCATGCATCACCGTCACGTGGATGTCGCAACATGTCATCCTGACTCCTGTGATTAGCATGCCACCTCATGTGCCCCGCTGTTTTGGAAGATTGGAACAAGCGCCGCAACCGAGGCTTTAAGGGAAAATATCTGAGAATTTTCGCTGGCCTTTTTATGTGTGTCTTCGGGTCCGTGGCGACGTCTCCCTCCTCCTCATTGTCTTCCGTAATGTACCTTGACTCATTACACCACTTACACGCCTCCCTATCTGCATCATCTCCAATGTACAACATGCAATCATTTGTACATGCGTCTATTTTTTGATAATCCAACCCAATTTTGCTAATTATCTTCTTTGCTTCATAAAAAGATGGCGTTATCTCTGCATATGGAAATGCATCATGCAACAGTTCAAGAATAAGAGAAGTGGCTGTATCACTGACTTTGTGTAAACACTTTATGTGATACATTTTCGTTAAAAAGGATAATTTAGAGTAATTTGTGCATCCAGGATATAGGGGCTTATATGATTCTTCAAGTAGTTCAAAGAAGTCATGTGCTTCGCGCCCAGTGTCACATGTTGCTCCATCAACATCTCCATCATCGGCATCCGTGTGGCCTTGAACACCAAAAGCGTCGCGAAGCGCATCTACAAAAGGATCGTCCTCCTCTTCATGATCATCACCTGACGGCACTGCTCCTCCAGAACTCCCAGGGAACAAATCCATTGACATTTCTGGTTTCTCCCCGTGTAGATACCAAAACTTGTAATCTGTCTTAAACCCCTTTACAATCAAGTGCTCCTTAACAGTTCCTGGCAAATGCCATCTGTTTAGCTTACACTTTCGACACGGACAGATGATTTCTCCGTTGACAGCTCCATGTGTTTGTGCAAATTGTAGGAAAATCTCAACGCCATCTAAGTACACGGTAGTCGTGCGTGGAAATGTGATCCATGACTTATCCATATGAAAAGAAATTGCCCACTCTCTCTCAATATTGTGATCTGCAAATGGAAGTGGTCGCGTTTAAATATATATATAGCAATGCGACTAAGTTTCAGAATCATTTTTCATATGCGTCACTACATGTCGCGTATGGCTCATACGCGACAAACTAGTTTTATGCGTGACATAATGCTCCATACGCGACATATTTCATGCGCCACACACATTGTTCATGCGCCACACTGTGTCATGGCCCAAATATGTTCATACGCCACATGTCTTCATGCGTGACATGTTTCATGCGTGACAACTAGTTCATGCGCCACATTGTTCAATAATCAAATGTATTCATACGCCACATGTCTTCATGCGTGACATAATTTCATACGCGACAAGTACTTAGAATCAAAGTTTCCCGCCATCGATTCCCCTATATAAACTCATTTCTAAAATCTCCATATTCACCTCATTTCATTTATTTCCTTTACCATCTCCAAATTTCTTCCTACCCACTATCATTATTTTTTCACTTAAGGTAATGGCCAACTTGCATTTACACATTTTCTACAATTAATTTCATCTACTATTCTTTCACTTTCTTTACTCTACTAACTAATGTTCTTAGTCTATTATTATATGAATTATGCTAATTTTGTTCTTTCATTTTGTAGGTTGCTTTCAACATTGGCTAGCTAAATTTGGGACAAAAGACTCATTTACTATTTAGTAACACAATAAAATGTCAAATTCCAAAACAGGACCCCTACAAAATTATACATATTACAATAAAAACATTTTAGAACCAGAAAAATAAAATTAAAATTTGATTTGGGTAAAAATTTAAATTTCCCGCTGGGCATAAAAAAATTTGAACTTCGCTCGCAAAATAAAATTCATTTGCGCGCCACATACAATGGAGAACATTTGCCTACTAATGTCGCGTATGAATGCTAATGTGGCGTTTTTGTATGCGCCACATACAATGGAGAACATGTTATAATATCATATCTTATGTCACGCATATGTATGTCACGCATGGAGTATGTCGCGTATGGAGTATGTCGCGTTTGGACCAGGTCCATACGCGACATAAACAACTACTTTTATATTCTCCACCTCTTCTGTCTTTGTCGCGTATGGCGCTATTTGTCACGTGTATATCATCTTGTTACGTCATGTTTTTTCGCGTCTGCTTCATACGTGACATACCTATGTTGTCACGAATTTCAACGCGACTAACTCCTAATTTTATACGCCACTAGCCTATATTTTTCTTGTAGTGTTTCATACAACCTTATTCTAATCAAGTTCTTTCTATGAGATGTAGAATTAGTTTTTCCTATAAAGTTTATAACTATATATTTATTACCAAAATAACTTCCAAAATCCATAAAAGTCAAACAAAAACTGAGGTTTCATCTTGGGAAAATGACAACAAAATGACACTTAAATTTGAGTTGGACAAAATGGAGTTTCCGATTCGAACTTGGACGAATAAGGAATAGTCCCCAATTTGTCCCAAATGAAGTTTGTAACTTTGTGACAACGAAGTTTGTGACTTTGTGACAAAAGAGTAGTTACTGCCGATTCTCAAGTAGTTATCAGCAATACATGGGTGGTTACTGAGGTAACTACTCATGTATCGTAGTTAACTACCCTTATATAACACTTAACTACCATTCTCATTAACTACTCAGGTTTCGCCGATAACTATTTGAGAATCGCTAATAACTACTTTTCTACCACAAAGACACAAACTTCATTTAGGACAAAATTATCTCTTATTTGTCTAAGTTGGAATTAGAACTCATTTTGTCCAACTCAAATTCAAGTTTCATTTCCCCCTTCATTTTCTATACCATTTGTCGTCAGGCCAAGGAAAACAAGTAAGAAGAAAAGTACAAAACCAAAATTTGCATCGTTTGAATCCATTTTCAAGACGAATATATTATACTATATCAGTTATTATTAATCATTCTTGTAAGAAAACTTACTTACGATAAAAATAGTATATAATAAACATATGCATCGTTGGCAAAAAAAAAAAAAACTAAACATATGCATTAATATTATACAAGTAATAATAGTACACCACTACCACCTCAGGTGTTTGACTTCTTCAAAATAAATGGAAATAAAAAGCAAACAAACTAGAAAAAAGACAGAAGAGGATCACAGTCGTCCGGTTTTTGAGAATTCATATTAATAAGAAAGTTATATCAATGTAATGGTCAAACAAAAATTTTTGTTTTATCAGATGTTTAATTTTTGTTTGACTTTTTTTAAGTCAAACAAAAATTAAACATCTGATAAAAAAAAGCACATTCTATTGTTGCTACCACGACTATTGCTGGTGCGACTACCACTCTCACTCCCACTACCACTGCTTCACAACTCCTTTTCTTTTTCAATTTGACCATTTGTTTTGCATTGTATTTATTATTTACTGTCTTCTCTCTAATCACTAAACTCATCTTATATAAGTAGATACCCAAAAGAGTATGAATTAAATTTACTGTCTTCTCTTTAATAAAATGAGTAGGTAAAAACAGTAAGGGCCGCACTATTCATCGTAAGTGCCGCTGCTGGACGGAGCAAAACCACTGAGATATCTCACAAAAGAGTATGAATTAAATTTTATTACAATAACCGAAAGTTTGATAATTGTAAATTCATGTCATATTATTTTATCATTTTTAATAATTATAATTTTTAAGGTTGTTATATATAAATATCATTTTTCCTATTGCCCTCCTGTCTAATTCTCCCAAAACTTGATTGATATTTTGCCAAGTGATCTATTTCACTTTTTACTCGACAAAGAATGTGATGCCTTTTTGAGTGGAAAAATAAATGGAAAAGTAAGGGAATAATATATATTGTTCGATTTTCCGTATTTTATTGGGAGTCATCTCACCCATCAGTCTCGGCCAGCTATCACCATGATTCCAGTCTCTGCTTTTCTTTTTTTTATAAAAGCCCTTTTTTATTAATCACCACCCGGTTTAATCCAAACTCAAGGGTATGAGTGTTGCCCAAATAAGTAAGGTTACCGCCTCTTCCAATGAGAGTGTTTACCGGGATTAGAACATGCATTATCATCCTTACGGGGGTTATAATCCACTTACCAACTCAACCAACTACCCATTGATTTTTGCATAAAAGCCCTTGCCCTTGGTAGCGGGCCTATTTGAAAACTGACTCATCCCAAGTCATCCCAAGATTGAGGGGACTTTCCAAGATTACATCGAGCTATGGCACCCTTAATAAATATATTAGAGAAGACATCTTACTCTCACTTCAAACCATCTAAACAATTATCTCCTTTTTTAAACTTGTTTCCGGCTATAATCTATAGTTTCCATCATTGGTCATGTCAGTGTTACATGAACTTGGGTTTATTTAAGCATCTATTTTTATTGAAAGAAGTAATTTCGTTTCTTCCTTAAGTTTTTAACCTTCGCTCTCTATTTCCCAATCATTGTTCAGAAATCTGAAAGAAAAAAATATTGATGCATTATCATATTTGAGACCCTCGTTATGCTGGTGGCCTTTTGGTATCAAATAAAGCAGTATTTACCAAAAACAAAAGAAAGACCAGAAGAGTGAACCATCTTTTATGCACAATAACGGAGTGTATCGAATCCAAAAGCCACTCACGCAACTAATGTTAAACTCAACGTGCAAACTAGATTAGCCGGCAAAAATCAAAGACAAATTTTAGAAAGTGAACATTCCCATGATTAAAAAACATTCAAAATATGTGAAGTGCATTTGAATGTAGGGAATTTTTAAAAGGATTATATCATATACCATTGAACTTAAGTGTCCTTTGCAAATTTAATGGAAATGTCACAAATACCCCTAAATAAACTTTTTATAAAGGAAAGGATCGGCTTAACTCAATGGTAAACTCGCTTGCCATGTGGGTATGAAGTCATGAGTTCGAATTAGTCACTTTGCAAAAAACAGAGTTTGCCCTTTTTTTTTTGAACTTTTCATAAAGAAAAATCCCCATCACTACTGAGAATCAACACTCTGGTTGTCACTAGCAAGACACTGTTATCAGTCGGCCACCCTCGACAGGGGCCGTTGGTTTAACCCACCTAATAATAACAGATGGGGGATATTTAATTATCGTTTATATTTTGGTGGAGGGAAATGGTACAAAAATTAAATTGAGAATGCTGAAGGGGTGCGAATTAACCGAACTTACACCTTTCATGGTAGGGCTATTGGTAACACAGATGGAATTAGTAACACACAAGAAGAAGAGGTTGGTGAAGTTGGGAAAGCAATTGATGAATGAAAATACACGAATTATTGGTAAAATATTATATGATGAAGTTGGTGAAAAATGATTCAATTTAAGTTAGACATTATATGGAATTGGTAAAACATTGCACGGAGTTGGTAAACTTTTACTTATTTCTTCTTGTGTGTTACCAACTTTTATAAGATTTTATTAACATGTTTTTTAACCCGAGTTGACCATAGGTTGACGGCCTAACTATCCTAGTAACTCGGTCCATTTCAATACCTAGTCTAGTTTTTTGACAGGTTTTCCTACCCACAAATCTTGAAAATAGAAAATTAATCATATCTAAACCATATATATCTCGCTGGGAAAATATATGTTTAATTTTTCAAAAGAAGTAATGAGTTTTAAGTGAAAAATGATTTCTGAACCAATGATAGTTTAAATATTAGCTTTATTAATATTATACATTTTGTACCAATTTAAAATTTTTGTAAAAAATTATAATTAGTCTAAAAAAATTAAATATGTACCAGATGAATTGTTTTTGAAGATGTATATTTATTGGAATTATATTTTGATTAGAGAGAAACTACCATTACTCTATAAATTAGTTTAAAAGAAATTAAATGTTGACCATCGAAATTATTTTTTATGATTTAGAAATTAAATTTAAATATTAGCTGTATTAATATTATATATTTTGTTGAATTAAAACTAGACCATATAAAATAGTTTTAATATTATACATTTTTAGATGATATATTATTTGTTATAGATTTCTCTAGATATATTTTTTGAGTAGGAAATTGTTTTTTCTCCTTTTAAATCTCATGCCAGAGCCACCATCATGGTATAGGGGGATATAAGGCCATTTAGAGAGTAAAATTCATAATGAGTACCGCTTTCTTCTTGTCTTGTTTCAATCGGACAGTCATAGTTTGAAAGAAAGCAGTGAAAAGGCTTTTACGTACCTGACATACGTACTCATTTCGATATGTTCAAAGTGTAGTATAAATTCTGATAAAAAATGTGTGGTATAAACATTTCCAAATATAAAAAATCAATTATTTTCTTATTACATAATACTTCCCAAGTTGTGCTTAGTTTATTACTCAAGTCAATACAACCATCATAAAGGAAGCAGCTTGCGCTGTTCATCACATCATTATTGGCATGGCGATTCAAGAAGCAGCAACATCATCCTTCAAATTTAGTAGTAAAACAAAGTATAGATATGATGTTTTTTTGAGTTTTAGAGGTGAAGACACTCGCAAACCCTTCACTACTAATCTCTACTATGCTTTGCATAAAAAAGGAATCAATGCCTTTATTGATGATAAGAAACTCGGTAAAGGAGAACGAATCGCACCTGCGCTTCTTAAGGCCATTGAGAGATCAAGGATTTCGATTATTGTGTTCTCTAAGAACTATGCTACTTCCACTTGGTGCCTTGATGAATTAGCTCACATCATTCAATGCAAAAAGGATAAGAAGCAGGTGGTTATGCCAATATTTTACAAGGTGGACCCAAGGGATGTTCAATATCAGAGAAATAGCTTTGAGGAAGCCATGGCTACTCATAAAGAAAGATTCAAAGAGAATTTAGAGAAAGTTCAAAAATGGAGTTCTGCTTTGTTTGATGCTGCTAGCTTATCATCAGCATGGCTTTTCCAAGATGGGTATGTTTTCTTTATACTATTTTTTTAGAGCATTTATTTAAGAGATGAAATTTTCCAATAATTAATTAGGAACCGTTTGCTTGGCAAGAATTGGAAATTGGAATTGAAATTGAAAATGTAAAATGATAATTTACATATATTCTCGGACCCACAAGTTTTCTCTTTCCATCTCACATTTTTTTGGACTTCACAAACTTAACATCTCATCATTACATCTACTTTCCATCTTTTACACTTTACACTCATTTTTAATTTCATTTTCATCATATCTCAATTTCATCCATCCAATCTGACCCTTAGTTGTTATTAGCACCCTATTGAAGATATTTGGAAATTGTAAATAATGATGATATTTTAGCCAATTGTTTTTTATATAAATATGTTAAATATATAAATCACGTGTAAAAGTGTTGAATCAAATTTGAATGGTGTGAATCTGACTAAGAGAAGTAAGAATTGAGAACTGAAATGGGTTGTGTTCTTAATTAATAAGTTGATTTTAAAACATAAAAGGTAAAATGTATGACTCTTTAAAAAATTTTATATTCAAGGTATAAATCTAACACTCAACTATTAACCAAAGTGCACCTAACATAATATAATGTTTGAGATCCAGATCTAGCACTCATCAATTATTGAGTGAAGTATATGTAGCAACCATCTTCGATGTGTTTAACATTTAATTTTGACCTGATTAGACAACATCACTACATAACTTAATTAGCCACTTCATCTGTCAGATCACCACATCATAATCTTCATTTGCCTTATTTTTAGTTTTCTGTTCTTAATGATTAATTTTAGATTTTCTAATATATACAACTTAAATATATAATATTTCATAATATTTTCAAAGAAAATCAAACACACATATAATACATATGAAACTTTGAGAGCTATTTAATGTTAAAGTAGTCGTTAAATATATTCCAAAGCGAACTACCGAAACATATAAGGTAACTAAAAGTTCATTGAAATATATAACAAATCAACATTTTGAGAAAATTATCTTCATCATTAATAGTTGAATTCCCATTTTGTAGATACGACGAAAGTGTATTTATTGGAAGTATTGTGGAACACGCCAATGCTAGGCTTCCTCCTAAACGCTTCCATAACGTTGATTACATCGTTGGACTTGAGCCTTGTATAGATGAAGTGACGTCACTATTAAATGAAACTGATGATGATAGTGTTTGTATGTTGGGGATTCATGGAATTGGTGGAATTGGCAAAACAACCCTTGCAAAAGCTATTTACAACTCAATCTTCTATCATTTTGAAGGTGCATGTTTTTTGTTTGATGTTAAAGAAGTATCAAAAAAATACAAGGGTATGGTTCACCTTCAGCAAACACTTTTATCAGAAATTCTTGAGGAGAAGAAGATGAAGTTTGGTAGTGTTCATGAAGGAATATCAAAAATAAAACATAGACTCTCTCACAAAAAGATTTTGTTAGTTCTTGATGATGTTGACGAGGATGAACAATTAGAACAACTTGCAGGGGGGTGTGATTGGTTCGGTCGTGGAAGTAAGATCATTATAACTACAAGAAACAAGCAATTGCTAATAGCACAAAATATTAAAAAAACATATGAAATGATGGAGCTCAATGAACATTACTCTCTTGAACTTTTTTCTTGGCATGCCTTTCATATGAGCCAACCTCGAAAAGGCTACAAAAGTATGTCCATTGGTGTTACAAGTCATGTACGTGGTATTCCTTTGGCTTTAAAATTGATAGGCTCCAATTTGGCTCACAAAAATTTAGAGGAATGGAGATATACATTGAAGAAATATAATCAAATCCCAGTCATCAGGACAACACATGAGATACTGAAAATAAGCTATGATTGCTTAGAAGATGTTGCCAAGTGTATTTTCCTTGACATAGCTTGTTTCTTTAACCATGAGATGTTGGAATTTGTTGAAGACATATTAGGAGCTTGTTATTTTGGGGCAAGGTTTTATATTGAAGTTCTTGTTGATAAATCTCTGATGACTGTTGATGATAACGGTCGCATACATATGCATAATCTAATACAAGAAATGGGTAAAGAAATTGTTAAGCAAGAAGCACCCACAAATCTAGGCAAACGTAGTAGGTTATGGTACTACAAAGATGTTCTCAATGTACTGCGTAAAAATTTAGTAAGACCCTACAACATTTTATATATATATATTTATCTTTTTACAGTAAATTGTGCAAAACTTTGACCAATATCTTATAACGTCACTTTTTTATGTAGGGCGGAAATGATATTGAAGGAATAATACTTGATCCACCTCAACAGGAAGAAGTGAAGTGGGATGGTTTAGCCTTTGAAAAGATGAAAAATCTTCGAATACTCATTATTCGAAATACACAATTTTTCACAGGTCCTAAGTATCTTCCTAATAGTTTGAGATTGCTTGATTGGGAGGGATACCCTTCTATGACTTTACCGCCGGAATTCACTCCTCCAAAACTAGTTTGCTTCAAGTTATATGGAAGTCTTTTTAAGTTGAAAGAGCCATTTCAGGTACTTTTTTCACTCTAATGTTTCTTTTTCCAATGTATATATTGAGAACCATAATGTTCTAAAAGGAACCAAATTTTGGCTAGAATAAAATATTCATAAGATAATATTTTTTTGCAGAAGTTTGAATATGTGACATATATGAATTTCTCTCAGTGTGAATTCATAAAAGAAGTACCTGATATGTCTCATTTTCAAAATCTCAAAACATTGAACTTTCGCCAATGTCGCAATCTGATCAAAGTTCATGATTCGGTGGGATCTTTGTGTAAGCTAATCAAATTAGATGTTGGTGAATGCACCAAACTAACAAGCTTTCCACGTGAAATTAAGATGGAATCTCTTCAAGAGATAAGTATCAGTGATTGCAAGAAACTTTACTACTTCCCACGTATAGTTGGAAAGATGGATGCACTCACAGGTATTTTTGCAGACGGCTCGGCTATTAATGAGCTCCCACCATCCATTGGAAATCTTCCAAATCTAGAAGATTTGTTTATAAGCTCCTGCAAAAGACTTGAGGAGTTTCCAAACAGCTTATTAATGTTGCAAAATCTTAGTACAGTTATGATGGGAGGCATTCAACCACGTGGAATAAAATCTTTAACTAGATTAATGCAAGAGAGACAAGAAGTTGTTAGTCTTACAAACTTAGAATACTTGGAACTCGGAAACAGTGGTCTTGTTGATGAAAATGTTTACCTTACTCTGAAATGTTTTCAGAATGTGCAAGAGTTGATTCTATCAGGAAATGAATTTGTCTCACTTCCTGAGTGCATAAACGAGTGTGCTAATCTGAGGAAATTAGATGTGACTAATTGCAAGAGGCTAACACACATTCCTGAGCTACCATCAACATTATTGGTAATTATGGCTGCGAATTGCAAATCATTGTCTACTGATTCATCTAGCCGCTTATGGTCTCAGGTATTTCTCATATTTCTCATGCCTTTGATAATTTTCATTTGTAATAATGAGTATTATTATTAGTGTGGGATATGATCGTTCTAGCAATATGTTGTATGTTTGCTATATAATTAAGAATACTACACAATTTGTAATATAAGACCTGCTTGACTTTGTATAGATCAAACAAAGTAGTTAACTTTAGTTGTTTGTCACAAATATGGTTGATATTCTTAAAGCCACCTTCAAAATAGAGACCACACTTCTATTTAAAATTACATATTATATGTGTAATCAATGAGAATATTTTAGGAAAGAAACATTATAAATTATAAAGTTAGGAGAAAAAGCTGTTTGATGTCTTGTATTTTGGATCAAATCCAATCACCAAGTAGCTTTTGTATGAAGTGGTTGAAGGATGCCGGATTAGCGGTCGGTGTAGTGTGCCTTGGGCCTAGTCTTTCAAGAAATTTTAGGACCTCAAGGTAAGCGAAAGTTACCCCGGGTATCGTTCTCAAGGAGCCTTATTTAATTCAACTATCCTAATAAATTAAATGCAATGCAAGATTAAATTTGGATAAAGAAAATATATTTTTGATTTTGAAAGATGAAATGAAGAATGCAAAACAATTAAATATTTTTGGTATTTTTAATAGAAGGGTGAAATGGAAGTGAAGTGGATAATATTATTCTTGATGGATGGGTGCTTAAGAAATCCTCACTTCTAAATATTTTTCGTGGGGTTTTAATGTTGTTGGCTTCCAAATTTGACCCTAGAGGGACCCCTCTAGGCTAGGCTTAGATTAACTTAATTAATGTCGGAACCTCAAACATTAGTTAAATTAATCTAAGTTGACTAAGCTCTAAGCCAAAGGATTAATTAATTATGAAGGATTTATAATCCACAACTTGGGACACCCCACAATTGCCCTAAATTAACCTTGTAACTTCAATTTATTAATGACCACTCAAATAATAAATTGAAGCTAGTCAAGGTTTATGTCCAATGCCACAACATAGTCAATAAATCATATTATCATTTCATGAATGCAAATAACTTGACTCACAATTCCACTAGTCACGCCACCTTGTGCTAGCCCAAAATATTCACCAAGAGAAAACAAAATCATGAACCCATAAATTTCATTAATCTCAAAGTTAAATAACACCAAGTCAAGTATTTAACAAGAACAAAATGACATTAACAACATAAAAGTAGTTTCAATCCCTAATACAACATAGACCATATGAAGTATTCAACCAAACTTCACAAGTATACTCCTAGAACCCTAGAAAAACATAAATGTAAGAAAGGAAGAGGGATTAGAACTACAACTCCCCTAATGAAGATTCAAGCTCCTTCTTTGTTTGCTCCCACCATCAAGAATCAAGGATCAATGGTTGCTCATGGAGAGAAGGATGGAGGAATTTGAGAGGAATGGGAGAGGAATGAGAGAAATCCTAATGAAATTAAAGGGGAGAGGGTTTTGGGGGAACACCCAACCCCCAAAACTTGTGTTTCTAAACCTAATTTTCCACCTAATATGAATGGGAACATGTGCTTAATCATTGGGTTTGAGTTGGGGTCAAAATGGTCAAAAAAACCAGTGAAAATCGGGTCTGCACTGTTGCTGTTCGCGCAGGGACCTGTTTGCAAAATTCTGAAAGTGTTGGGTCAGATTCTGTAATTTTCGCAAGACTGTTTTGAAGGCTTTTTCAGAATTCTGGGCTGATTTTGTATTTTTATCCAAATGCTTAGAATAGCAATTTCAGCTCATTTTCTGCAAGGGAAAATTCACAACAATATAATACCTTTCATCCCAAAAATTAATCACTTAAGATAAACAATTAAATGTGATGATTATGCCCTTTTTTGCCCATTTTCACTCACAATCATTTTTAATTCAATTCAACTATAATTAATACATTTTAATTCAATATTGCATCTTTCAAATGTTAATAACTTCAATTTAGCACACTAAAAACATACAAATTCAAGGATTTGTCAGTGGCAGAGCAAATATTAAACTAAAGACAAATGGAACGATGACAAGATCATATTGAAACCACTTCATTTAATGGAACATTAGGCTATTTGAAGCAACTAAATTGATAGTATTATTTTGTTTTCTCTTTTTAATGTATCTGAATACGCCTTTGGCGTTTTCTTTTTCAGATAAATCAGGCAAAAAAAGGCTTTCGTGTGGGAATTATAATGCCGACAACAACATTTCCTGATTGGTTCGACTATTGTTGTAAAGGAGGCACATTGTCTTTTCGTATTCATGGAAAAAATCACCCTCGTGTTTTTGTTGCATTTGAGACCGGAAAATCAAAGATAAAAAAAGGTTTCTTCTTCCAAGTTTTTATGAGAATCAATGGTCGTAAAATGTCATGGATAGAAAGTGATGTTCCATATGTGCCGATTGAAAGTAGAAAAGGTGGTGTGATTGTGTTTTTTGGTAAACAAGGTCACGTGATTTTACTTGACATACTTCAGAATTTTAGGGATGAAGAATTAGAGGGGCTTAGTAAGTTTCTTGAATTGGATTGGAATGATGTGGACATACAAGTTATGTGTAAGTCACCATACATTTCTGTAATCAAGAGTGGAGTTTATGTTGATAAGCATAAAATAGGAAAGAAGAATATTGAGTTTGTGTCTCCAAGGGTGTTTTCCATGAATGATTCAAGAACTTCATTGAAACGAAAAGCCATAGCTTCCCCTCCCAATGAATCAGCCAAGAAGCTCTTGAGAAATTTCAAGGCTGCTCATAAAGAAGAACTCAAGAGAGGGACAAAGTGAGGATCTTTCTTCTAATGAATTATTAGTTGTTGTTTGATTTTTATGGTTTTTGCTTATTAGTACTTTATTCATTTTGTTTTTCTTCTTGTGTTGCAGGAGGAGAAAACGACACCAAGTTATTCATTCGTGGTACAAGATGTCATATCCAAGGAGCAGGCACTTTTGGAGATTTCTTTATTATTAGTGTTCGCACCACAAGTGCACACCAAGTAATAAAGTGATAAGAAAATTATCGTTCCCACAAGAATTTGGACTAAAATCCCAACCAAGCAAAAGACTAAGTGAATTCAATTAAGTTGAACCAAGAAAATGTGGTGGTTGCTTAAGTGAAATAAAAGAAATCTATTTCTAAAATTAATATAAACAATTGATCTTTTGACTTAAACAATCAAATGGGGTTTAGGATTATTTATTCCCCTTGTATTTCTCAACTTTAGATTCACCTCCTCTTATAGATGTTATTAATTAACATATGTGCTAATCTAGGGTTCAAAAGGTACTTTTAAACGCTCCTTCGAGTTAAAAACAAGTGTCTAGTTCTATTTAATTGCTTAATCTCTTGTTATAATTAATAAAACCCAATTTCTAATCTCCAACCCTAATGTGACTATGCAAGGTCAATAAGTATATCTCTATCTTATCAACAAAATCATCCATTCATCAAGCAAACTTCAAGTTCTTGCACTATTTTACCCAAGTTCTACACTCAACCTAACCCTCTCAAGCATCAATTAAGTGAACTCAACATCTAAATGGTGATCAAACACTTAGAAGCATTAGGTAAAGAGTAAAATAAACACATATGTCATTAATCACAAAATAAGAGGAAAAATCTAGTGTTAATCCATACAAAGGTTCAAAATAATCCTAGAATGGGAGTTTAGCTACTCATAAATGAAACAAAATTACAAATACCAAAAATAGAGGAAGCCATAACATGAAGTTCAAGAGGGAAGAGAGGGGAAGAAGAAAAATCAAGGGAATTGAGGTTGAATCTCTTCAAAATCTTCAATCTCCACTTAAATCTCCTTCAAAGCCACAAAACCTTAGCTTAGAGCTGCCTCCAAGAGTCCCCCAAGAGAGCCTAGGTCGAAAGATGTTGAAGAGTTCCAATTTCCCACCTTAAATAACTCTAAAACCTAATTTCACCAAAACTTTGTGTTTTGTAATCTGATGAAAACTTCGCCCAGGCCACAAAATTTGGCCTAGGCTTTGTGATGTTCGCGAATATGCTGTTCTTGTCCAGAGAGATATTTCGCCTAGGCTTCAGAATTTAGCCTAGGCTCTGCGGACCTTCGTGATTTCCTCTGGTTCCAGGAAGTGATTTCGCCTAGGCTTCAGAATTTAGCCCAGACCATGTGACTTGTCTGATTAATGGAAGCAATTTAGCCTAGGCTTCAGAATTTAGCCCAGGCTCCAAGAAGCTTCTTTTGTCATCCTTACTAATGCATCTTATCTCCACTTGATGTTTCCCTATTCTTTCAACAAAAATTGATTCTAACACTAAAATGTAATCAAAATATATATTTGAGCAAGAAAGTGTACTCCAAGATCAAATGTACAAATTATTCATTCCAAACCCAAAACATGCATAAATATGCAAATTAGGGCCTAAAATTGAAGTAAACTTGCTGAAATGTCATGAATATCTAAGAGTTAACACATCCCCAAACTTAGACTTTTACTCGTCCTCGAGTAAACAAGTAGTAAAACATTTAGATTGCTAAATCATCCACTTTGTGCATGTATGATATTGCCCTCATTGATTGCTACCGAGATATGCAAAATAGGAAAAGAAGGGAATACATAGGGATGTAGGATTCATACATTAGGAGCAGTTCTCAAAGTGAGTGTGTGTGTGTGTGTGAAGTTAAAGAACAAATTTTTCAGCCAATGTATAAAAGATTTTGTAACATTTCAATATGTATTTAACTATCTCAACATCGAAACTTCATATGCCTAATCTCTTCCTCTCTCTCCACCAAGATTTTCCACATAAATTTAAAATCCATGGGACTTTATAGGGTTGTAATGTGGCCAGGGTTGAGCTACAAAAAGAACGGTTAAGGGATTTCAAATATCTTGAGATCATTAATTATATGCATTTGTGATCATCTCTCTCTCTCCCTTTTTTTTATTTTACACTTTGCTCCACATTGTCAACCAATCCCCCCAAACTTATCACAAATTAGTTTGGTTGCACTCCAAATCTTATTAGAATTAAAACTTCCTTCCCTTTGTTTTCTCTTTTTTTTTGTCTTTCTATATACTTTTCTTTTTCTTTTTCTTCTTCTCTTTTTCTTATTTTTTTTCTTTTTTTTTGAATAAGGAAGGAGCTGAATTTAAAATAACTTTGGAGTACAACCTATTGAATATCATACATTTCATTGCATTCCTCATCCCACTTTTACTATCATGTTCACACCCAAATCAGCATATCATTCCTTACCATCAATCACAGTAATGCAATAATCAATAATCTCAAGATCAAGGTAATTCATGGTTTTTCAGGCTATAAAGGTTAGGGTCTATTGGGGTTTCCAAAAAAATATTCACATGGTTTTTCAATTAAAGGCTCAAAAGGGGAAGCAAATGGGAAAATTGCATGGGTAAGCTTGAAAGGCTCAAACACATTTTTACGAAGGCCCACATCATTTTTCAAAAGTATGCAGAAGTTATTACACAGATTCCAAGATAGGTTCTAGAGTTTCTCAATTGAGAAAGAAAATACATACTAAAATGCTAAAAAATCTCCACACTTAGGCGTCCCAATTATCTCCAACTCTGTGCAAAATTTTATTTGAAAATGTTTGAAAAATTTTCAAAAAATCAAATTGTGTCCTAAATGTCAAATCACACATCCAAATGTCTTAACTAGACTTTCTTATTAGGCATATAATCTAAGCAACCTTCTATCATTGGACCATACATTCAACTTAGAAGATAATTAATCAATCTAAACCAAATAGTGGAACAAAAATGACAAGTGAAAATTCCAAATTTGTTTAGAAATCATGACATATCTGCAAGTATCACTTGATCAAAAATACCTTCACCCCAAACTTAAAATTAACAATGTCCTCACTGTCAATAGGGGAAATTAAAGGTCTTCCCTCATGCAATTGAACAAAAAGGAGGAGAAGTTGCATGAGAGGAACAAAAGAATGACTCTTCAGAGATATCCACATCAAGTAGTCACAGAATAGTGGTCAAGTATGCATTCAAACCAAAACATCAATCAAGAATCACCAAATAAGATGTGATACAGCTAGACAATGTAGCAATAAACTAAGATGTGCTTGTTGATTGAAGGATTAGGAAGGGAATGAGATGTTTGTTTATTCTGATTTTTAATTTTTTTAGTTAAGAACGCCTAGGTCATTTCATTTAGCCCTGGGCTTCATCACATTCGCAACACACCATCTTGAACACTGCAAATAATATAGCCTGGGCCAAACATGTGATGCCTAGACCATTTTGACCTCTGGAGTTTTTCAAAGCAAAATATGGCCCATGCGCTATTTTTCAGCCTAGGCTTTTGCAGTAACTGATATATATCAGCACAAAACCAGCAACACTGCACAAACAGCACTAGATAAACCACAACAATTTTTTCACCCCTTCATACACAAAAGCAACACTTCACCTTTCTTTCATTATGCACACTTATAAAAATTCACAACAAGTTGAATCACACTTCACAAAGTCATTTACCACCACAAATGCCATTGAACATTAAAAAAAATTGATTTTCCTTCCATCATTATCTCTATCACAAAAATCACATCAAGTCTTATAATTCAAGCCTCATAGCATCCAAACTAACACCCAACTTAACCACATCCAGTGAATCAAATCAAAATCAGACCAGTCAAAAAGTGAGAAATAGAATACTCCCCCTTGTAGACCTCTTCTTGCCTTCCAACATTATAAGCTCCAGCAATCCCCATCAAAAGCAGTCCAAGTATCAAGAGAAATCTTTCTTCCTACAAAAAGAGAAAAACAAGTGCAAATCTACCAAAATAAACTAAATAACATGAAAAAAAATTGAGAACTTGGGTTGCCTCCCAAGAAGCGCTAAATTTATAGTCTTCAGCCAGACTTTTCACACCACTCACTAATCATAAGTATCAAAAACTAAAACCACCTTGTCTTCGTTTCTTTTCAAAAGACAAGGTTTCACTAACAATGGGAATTCATTCACATAAGGCTTACATGATCTCTCAATCAAAAGTGATTTTAAGAAACATGTTTCAATATGGCACATGGTAGGCTCTAATTCAATTGTTTCAAAATTAGCATCACTAGCCCCCAAATATTTTGAAAACCCAATAAAATCCATTGGACTCTCATCAGTAAGAGTCAAAAAATCACCAGGAGGATTTTGAACATGACTTGAAGGGATTTCTACTTGTTCACAAAAACAAGGATTAGGCTCCAAAATTGGAACCTCAATTGGACACTCAACATTATTCTCTCCCTCTTCAACTTTCAATTCACAATCACCCACAAAAGCATCACAAACCATTGGTAAAACATCATCACTTCCTAAGATCAATTCTCCATTTGAGGTATTTTCTTCACAAGATTCAATTGACGTATTAATGAAAACACCTCTTTGTCTTAAAGACTCAAATAATTGAGAAGTTAGTTCACCTAATTTGATTGTCAACTTTTCAAGAGCTAATGTTTGTTCACTCCATTTTTCATCATCCCTAGCTCTATACTCCTTTTCGTTATCAAGATAAAGTTGAAGCATATCCATTATTCTTGACTTCTTCTCATGAGTGGAAATAGATTCATCTAAACTATTGGGTGATATTTGACATTGAGGTGCATATGAAGGGAAAAAATAATTTGGATCCCAAGACATTGAATGTTCATGATTCCAACTAAGGTTAAAAGAATTATCATCCAAATTAGTTTGAACCTTAGCAAAATCATCCTCTCCAAAATCCATGGTTGAAAAATTGGGGCATTGCTCATTATAATGGTTATCTCCACAATAATTGCAACACATGTACTCATATTGAGTTTGACAATTGAAAGGGTCATAATAAGAATTTGAATAACCATTATCATGTTCAAATTTATCACATGCCCCATGTAACATCCTAGATTTTTTTTAAATATAAAATAAGTTAATACATACCTAAAATTTAATCTTGCAAATAAATTTAGAAAGTTTGATATCTTTATAGGGAATTGTTAGGATTTTATTTCCATTATAGTGAAAGAAATTAATAAGGTATTTAGTTTTAGTTTGAGAATGCATTATTTAGGAAATTTTGATTAGAATGTTGTGAAATTAAAATAAATTATGATAATGATAGATTTAAGGAAATAGAAACTATGGAGAAATTTATATTTAATGCAATAACTTAGGAATCATAAAGTTTTTATTAATAAATTAAAAAGTTAGATGACTTGTGTAATTCCAATATATTAGTACTACTAATTTAAGATATAGTGACATCATTAATTCATAATGATATAAAATAATAATAAATAAATAAATAAATACATGTCAAACTTATAGACAATTTTGTTAATTATCTTTTAAACCTAAAACCCTAATATCTCATTATTCTATATAAACCTAATTCTCTCCCTCACATACAAAAGAATGTCTTACCCTTTCTCTCAAGTCTCAAAGTTATATCATGGGCATCACAAATTCCTCCTTTCTCAATTTGATAGTGTGTTAAACTTAGTGGGTTAGTTTCGTAATTTTCTTATTGGGCCATTAACCCTAATTTTGACTTTTTATATAAAGTTACTTTTCTCCTTCCTTCTCTCATTGTTGCAGCAGCCGCACATCCACCCTCCTCCTTAGTTCTTTTTGATTCCTTCACACCTTCATTCTCCCATACCACTTCCTCATCGTTTCCCTTCATCCCTCCTCCAAATATGTCGGTTTCCTTCTTCATTAAACCACTTAGATTTGATTTCTCACCGTCTCTATCTCTCCACAAGCCTCTGCAATTCCGGCGAAGCTCGACAGTGGCGGCGAGCGGCCACGGCGAGCGGACGACGTGAAGGTAGTCTTCCTTCTTATTACCATTTCTTAGTCCCTCACTTTCCTCGAATTTCCTCTTCCTTTCCACCTTGATATTTCACTCTCTCTTTTAATTTCGGATTCCCCTGTTCATTCCCTCGGCCAGCTCCGTTTTCCGGCGAGAAATCCGGCGAGAATCGGCCTACCTTTGCCTACAAATCCAAAAGCAATTTAAGGTAATTTCCTTCTCTCTTTCCCACTTCTTTCTTGCGCCTTGGCGAGTCTGTGAGAGGAGTCAATTCTGGGTTGGGGTTTGTTTTCATGTTCTTAAACCCAACTTAATAAAGCTTAGCCTTTAATCATTTATCAAAAAAAAAAAAAAGCTTAGCCTTTAATCTACTCTGTTTTGAACAAATAGGTAAAGGTTTGATTTTCTTTCCTATGCTATCACTGTCAATGCTTGTTCTGATTTTCTTAAGCATGATAAAAGTATAATGAAAATTTATTACAAATGTTGTATGAATGATTTGTTGAAACTTGGTTGATTTTAAGATTCTGCCTTTATTTTCCTCTCTATGTCCAATCCTTTATTTGCCTTTTTGCTATGTAATAGGAGCTTGGAATGCTTGTTTGGAATTGGTTGTTGTGGGAGTTTGTAAAGGTTGTGTTGAAATTATGTTTATGTGTTAATAACTGTGAATGATAAGTTTAATAATTGTTAATGATATGTTTAGTTTTGAATGATTTAATAGAGCCATTTGAAATGTTTTTTTAATTTGATAACTTGTATGTTAGAAAAAAAAATTGTTATATTGTGATCTGTTACTTACGTGAATCATTGTTGAGGACTGAATAAATCCTTAAGAGGTTGGGTAGTATTATTAGGGATGAGAGCGACATTGATTAATATTTTTCAGGATAGTTGTTTACATTATTTATTTCATGACATGATATTAGGAGATTTTAGTAGGGAGGTATTTAGAGAATATTCATAAGGAAAAGGAAAGCAGTGAGTACTCGGGCTCCAGGTAACTACTTCTACTTGTTTGCGTGTATGTGTATGTTAGTGAGCATGTAGGATAGATGATAAACATGTTATTACTGTTGATCTGATGATTATTGAATACTCTGGTTGGAATTCTGAATTGTCTTATAAACCGAATAATATAATAATATAATTATGTCATCCCGGGATGAGGTACCCTGTTGGTCCATAAGGCCTAAAATGAATAATAATGTTATTGTGAATGGCGCCCGGTTCAAGCGAGGGTATATCGGCCATCGAGCCGTGAGTCCCTATTGAACCGATATATTTTGTTCAAGCGAGGGTATATCGACCTTCGAGTCGTGAGTCCCTATTGAACCGTTCAAGCGAGGGTATATCGACCATTGAGTCGTGAGTCCCTATTGAACCTTTATTTTCTGTTCAAGCGAGGGTATATCGGCCATTGAGTCGTGAGTCCCTATTGAACTATTATACCACAGGGACTAAAAAGAGAAAAACGTTATTGGGGAGAGCGCCCCCGGTTCAAGCGAGGGTAAATCAACCTAGAGTTGTGAGTCCCTATTGAACTGTAACATTATTGGTGTATTTGTGATAATTATTCATGTTGGACTTCGTGGTGTGATATTATTTATGATAGATTTGCTATTGATTTTACATGTGTAATATTGTTTTGTGTTGTTATTCATTGTAATTTATGAATGAGGATATATTTATGTACTGCTGAGAGTTGATATTTGGTTAATACTTGCAATTAAGTTATATTAAATGTACATGCAACACTGTATGTAGCACACACCACTATACACGATATTGGAACACACCACCTTGCTGGCATGCACATGCACGCGAGCAAGTGGTTGTAGTTGCGATTCTGGGTCTACCCCACGTTTTATTATTTTACAGGAGCGAGAAGCGAATTAGAAAATCAAGGGAAGGATTCGGGGACCCCGACACGTGTTATTGCCACATTAGGAACCTCATACATTTGATTTATGTTGCATATTTAATTTGATATTTGATTATTTTATAGATCTTCATTATTCAGAAAATATTGTATTGTAGTTGATTATTTCTGCAAAATTTATACATTTGACTTGTGATGAGAAAATGCTGAATTATGTTACTTAATATTTGAACTATGTATTAAATTAACTTTATCATATCGATGTTGTTTAAAATTTAGTTTTGTCCTTTTCTAACCATGATAGATAGATATATAATTTAGGCATTTAATTTTTCTATCATGGTTAGTCATCAGAAATCATTTTGGAATATAATATTAATCCTCTCTAACTATGTTAGTCTTCCTTATAGGTAAATTGTTTTTTTAACATAGTTAGCAATATAATAATTTTAGTGAATTAAGTTAATTCTTTTTCTAACTATGTTAGTATTATTAATAAGTAAATTTCTTTTCTAACATAGAAAAAAAAATGATAAAATGGCGTAAAAAGAGTTATAAAATTGTGGTTGTTACAATTAGAGTTATAAAATTGTGGTTGTTACACCCCATTAGTCCACCAAGGATGGTCCATACACAAAGTTTTAAAAAAAATCTAACAAAAGCAAAGACACACCAAATGAACAAATATAGACATACACAAATATAAACAAAACTCAAGATTAAACTAATAAGAAAAGAACATAGATAATGTAACTATATACAATTTTTACAAGTTCAAGCGAAATTTGATATCACTAGGCCAAGGTTGGCCAAGAGATTTGTTGCCAAATTTCCGGCAACGGCGCCAAAAACTTGTTTGCACCGCAAGTGCACGGGTCGCGCCAAGTAATAAAGTGATAAGAAAAGTATCGTTCCCACGAGGATTTGGACTAAAATCCCAACCAAGCAAAAGACTAAGTGAATTCAATTAAGTTGAACCAAGAAAAAGTGGTGGTTGTTTAAGTGAAATAAAAGAAATCTATTTCTAAAACTAATATAAACAATTGATCTTTTGACTTAAACAATCAAATGGGGGTCTAGGATTATTTATTCTCAGGCTCCAAGAAGCTTCTTTTGTCATCCTTACTAATACATCTTATCTCCACTTGATGTTTCCCTATTCTTTCAACAAAAATTGATTCTAACACTATAATGTAATCAAAATATATATTTGAGCAAGAAAGTGCATTCCAAGATCAAATGTACAAATTATTCATTCAAAACCCAAAACATGCATAAATATGCAAATTAGGGCCTAAGATTGAAGTAAACTTGCTGAAATGTCATGAATATCTAAGAGTTAACAATTAGCTTCCAATATTACAATCCCTGCCTCTATGTTAGTTCCCAAGGGAATTGATTTCTGAAGTGTTATGGGTGATTTCAATGTCATTGTGTATTGGTAATATATTAAGCTTATTTGACCAAAAGATTGGTACAACTAAATAAAATTACTCCTCTTTTTAATATAAGATCTAGTTAGAGCATTCTTTATTTATATTGATCATGCGGAACATATATAAACAAATTGTTCATTTAGATTTTAGATTAACAATCATAAACACTGAAGAATAGGGCTTCGGAATTGCAAGGCATTTGTTTATTATGTCCACTAGCTAGTTTGAACTTTGAATGATCGGCCCATTTATTAAACACTTTCACTTTGTTTGACTCTGCTTTCACTTTTTAATTAAAACCAGAGGCAAGCCCAGGAAAATGAAACTGAAAATGAATGAGAATATAGTAAATGTCCAGTCCTTAAAAGTGTTCAGAACATGACCCCTTTTAGCCGTGGCGAAGATGCGGCAAAGCTCATGCTACTTTGTTTGTGTGGACAACTCTAGTCCTTCCGTTGTTAGTTCGCCACAACGAATAATGAATTTAAAGAATTATTTATTTCTTTAATTTTTTACCAGGCTCATCCAGATTGGTCCTAGCAACCATATAAGCAAAGTTAGGAATGAACAAATTAATGCAAATCAATATAAATTGATGGCTAATTAATCCTAATTCTATGATAATTTTTCTTAAGCATCTAGATAGTCAATTAATGTAATGAGAATCAATATTTCATCAATGTGTAAAAACCTCATCTTAACATTGCAAAAGTATATAGGGTTAACTTCAAATCTAGTACTCAATTATTAACAAAAGTTCACTTAATATAAAGGTTCAATTGCACAAAGAAAACATCAAAGTCCGCCCTACTTTGTACCAACAAAGAAAGCATCTTAATATTGTCTTTCAAGAGTTGTGATATTACTTAATATACTCCCTCCCTCTCTTTCAAAATATAATTAAGGTCATATTAACTGAACTATGATTTCCTAAAATAAAAGTTAAATTTAGTTTAAAATAATAAATATATAGGAAGGCTTGATGGTGTAAGGCCCACTTTAAGGTCTTAAGTTTAAATCATAGAAAAGACATTTGTTCAGTTGAGAGGGGAAACGCCTCAAATATTGAGTAGTCAATTTCTCCAATAATTGTAATATGATTAATCTAAAAAAAGACGTCAATTAGCAGTTGACATATAAAGAAAAAGATAGATGGGTAATTATAGACATGGACTTAATTGTCAAATGTACATAAATGAATCAAATATGCATATGACATTTTGTTCTTTTCTTACCCCATTTTCAATGGGTGAATAAAAAATAAGTTTCTATTGAGTGCATCAAAGAGTGTTCCTATTTGGAGAAACTATACCTGACTGACTGTAAGTGGCCAAGAGACATTCTAGAGTTTCCATCAAACCTGATGGAGATTGAAGCAGATAAGTTCATATCGTTAACAAGGAAGTCCTTTAACCTTTTATGGTCTCAGATTATTCATTCTCCCTCATGTTGCTTCATCATTTGTGATAACTCCTTAGTTTTAGTATGTTTTCACATATATTTAATTTTAATTATATCTAGGAGTCATCAATTCAAAATAAGTAGCTTTTGTTGGGAAAGTAGTAAGATTTTGATGTGAAATAATATTTAGGAATTTATGGATTGAAATAGGAAAGTAAAGTAAATAATATATTTGAGATAATTATTTTTTTATTGCCTTTTATGTGTGCAGATCCTAAATAAAGAAAGAAAGCAAATGAAGGAATCAATTAAGGAAAGAAAGAGATTGCACATGGAAGGCACAATTTTGGGCTTTATCAAATGGGGAAGATTGATGGACACAAACACATACATGTTGGGGCCCAAGAGCAAGCTAGAGAAAAGGAAAGAAAGACCTAGACATACAAGAGATACACACGCAGCCGAGGGGTTGAAGGAAAAAGAAGGGAAAGTAATTTGACTTTAGGAAGGGTTAAACCAACTTTTGGTCCCTATAGTTTGGTGTGATTTGGGTTTTAGTTCCTGAAGTTTAAAAGTGGAGGTTTTGGTCCTTATAGTTTACATTCATTTTGGTTCTAGTCCCTATACTTTCAAAGAAGAGGTTTTAGTCCTTGAAATTTCATTTTCTTCAAACAAATGGTCCCTATAGTTTGAGAAGGATTAAATGGTGATAAATAAGGTGACATGTCAGCCTTAATTATGATGATGTGGTAAGCTGACATGGAAAAAATTATAAATATACAAATAAAAACCATTATTTTTTTTAAAAAAAGGAAAATCTATTTTTAAAAACGCTTATTATGTATCTTCACCCGCCGCTCCCTCTCAGCCTCTTTCGCCGCCGCCGCCGCCCATTAACTAAAGGTAGGATTTGAGGGAGCAAAGGTGTTTTTCCATGCCAAGGGTGGTGGGCTGAGATCTGGTGGGTAGACTTATGGATTAAAGATTCGATCTGCACATAAGCTTTGGGGAGAAGGGAGTCATGTTTACCAGTAGCACGCAGTGGTGTCTCAAGGTATGCTATGGGCCTATGGCTAATGGCTGCCTCCTACGCTATTTATTTCTGTGTGTGTCTATATACAATAAAGAGTGAAAGGAAGATTTCGGTCTTTGTGGGGAGTTTGATTTGGATGCATTCTACGGATTTCAGACTTTATATATTTCATTATTTATATATAAGCTGTAGAAATAGATTGAATGTCTGCGAGAGATGAAGAAGCTATCTGGAAATTTTGATTCTGTGAATTACAGTAACTTCCATAGTTGACGCCGTCGAAGAAGAAGCTATCTGGAAAGTTTTTTTTTTAAAATAGATTTTCCGTTTTTAAAAAAATAATGGTTTTTATTTGTATATTTATAATTTTTTCCATGTCAGCTTACCACATCATCATAATTAAGGCTGACATGTCACCTTATTTATCACCATTTAATCCTTCTCAAACTATAGGGACCATTTGGTTGAAGAAAATGAAACTTGAAGGACTAAAACCTCTTCTTTGAAAATATAGGGACTATAGTACAAGGACTAAAACCTCCACTTTTAAACTTTAGGGATTAAAACCCAAATCACACTAAACTATAGGGACCAAAAGTTGGTTTAACCCCTTTAGGAAAGTGACTAGATTCACGCAAGCTTCACACATAAAAAGAGAGAGCACGAGGTGGCGGCTGAATTGACAAAACATTTATACAAGAATGCAAGCTGTAGCAGCACACGGTGGATGCAAGCACGAGTCTGAGAGTTTGGCTAACTGAGCACAAGGGAGGAAGAGTTTCAAGGTTCCTATTTCTTCTTGGGGCTAATTGGAATCAGATTTGAGAGCAATTTGTGCTACTTGTACTACTTCATTAGAATTTCTTTTGCCACTATGATTTCAGATCTAGTTTCAGTTATTGTTGGGATTAACTTGGAACCCATGTGTGACTAATTTTTTTCTTACAACCTAGGGCACTATGAACTTATTTGTGACTTAGATACTTTATTTCCCACTGTTGTTATGGTTAATTTTAATTAGTTTATTTAATCTTGTTATTATTGATTAACTTGTTTAGTGATTCGCCACCATTAGACATGTTTATGGAATTTAGAATTGGACTCGATAGAGGGAATTTTAAATAGACCATGAGATTAAATAGTGTAGGATTGGATTTTTAATCTAATTTGCGACTAGGATAGACATATACCTAGAAGCCCTACATAGTCACATTATAGCGGTACCGATATAAATTAGCTTAGTAAATTAGTGCAAGACATTGTGTAATTAAGCTAGGCAAGGATATAGATGGAAACCGAAAGACATTTATAGACACTAGTACTCTAGATTAGCTAGTTGAATTAACTCATAATTAAATTAGTGGGAATAAAATCTAAGAAGCAGATAAGGGATTAGTGACCCTAGGTTATTCCTTTTACTCGTGAATTTCACCCTTATTAACTTAGTTTCTTTTAGATCTAAATTAATCTTTTTCATTAGTTTATAAAATCAAATTTCTTGTCTTACTCAATTTGAATGAAAGTAGGAATTATAATGCCTAAGTACTGATTGTCTGAGTCTCTGTGGGATCGACCTTAATTGTACTATTTTACGAGCCGTATACTTGCGGATTTTAATCAAAATATTTGGTAGCATCAATTTGTAAAGAGAGTTATTGATAATCATCATGGAAGAAAAAAATAAAATTCCAGTTGTTATGAGATAGGGGCTTGATTTTCATTACGTTACAACATGTTAGAAAAGAGGTGCATAACTTGCTCATAAATATGCCAGCATCAACACTTCCATATCGGTTCAACTTTTGCTGCAGAAGAGGGACCCTGTCGTTTAGTGTTAGTAGGAATTTTTCGAGTTTTTGCCTTAGCATTTGAGTTTAAGAGAGAAGGTGGAACTGTAAGATCAAGGCCTGAAGGGGAACTTGAAAACCATCTTTCTAAACGGAGAGTCCTTGGTCGGATGGGCATCATTGGCCATGAAATATCAAAGGAAGGAGATAATATAGTCTATTCAAGTAGAGAAGCTCATGTGCGTGCATTTGATCTAAGAAAAGTTCTTCTGGGCAAATAAAACTGGAAGAAAGGAGTAGATTCATGAAAATGCATTGGAATGATGTGGACATCGAAGTCAAATGTATCTCACTAATGATCCAAGAAATAGATTCAAAAAGTGTCAAGGCTATTGACAAATGAAAAGTCAACAACCCAAAGATAGCCAGAGCAGTGTGAGCCTCTGTGCTTTCTGCTTATTGACTTATATCGAATGCATTGTATATAGTTTGATTATTTGGTAATATCTTATTGTTACTTCCATGCTCTTACATTAATTGGAGACAGAAAAATTGAAGGAATAACTCCTTGTTCCCCTCATCAAGAAGTAGAGTGGAGTGACTTTTCCTTCGAAATTGAGGAGATAAAGAATCTTGAAACTCTCATTGTTCAAATTGCACACATTACGATTGGCCATTAAAACTTTCCAAATAACTTGAATCTGTTTTGTAGTCATTGTTGTTTTGCATCGTTTTAAGCCTCAATCGATGTAAGGGAATCCTTCTAAATGGTTTCCCATAATTGTTTGATAAATAAATGGTTTTCCATATTTTTTTCATAATAAATGGTTTTCCATATATTTCAGGATATAAATGTATATAACCATGGATGCAAAATTTTGTTTTTTATCTGTTGCTAGTTGTTAAAAAAACTGTACGTTTAACTTGTATACACGTTTTTGCCTGTTGCTGTATAAGTTTTGAAAAGTGCTTTGCATTTATATATGGGTAAAGTTGCAAGAATACTCATGTGATTGTCTGCATCCAACACCATGTAAATTTTTTTGATTAAAAGTAACAATAGACATTTCAAAATTGGGGCGAAGTAACAATGAAATTTCAAAATTGGCACAAAAATAATCATAACATGATTTTTGTCATAGGTACTTTTGTCCTAATTTTTGAAATGTCATTATTACTTTTGCTCTAAATTACATAGTGTTAGGTGAACCTTTACCACAATTAGAAATGGAAAGAAAGTTAAGAATTAGAAATGGAAAGGGTAGGAGATGGAAAGTAGAGGTAATGATGAGAGAGTAAAGTTTGTGGGCCCCAGGAAAAGTGTGAGTTGGAGAGAGAAAACCTGTAGGCCTAGAGATATATGTAAATGATCATATTATCCTTACCCTTTTCATTTATCTTCAGACCTATTTCTTTACTTTCTAGACACCTAACGTACCCTTACTTGAGTATTTTTGCAAGTTAACACTTTTATAATTTGGTCATATGTGGTTAAAGACACAGGTACCACCATGGGCGCTGACCAGGAAAAGGCTAACAATCAGAGAGCATCACTGACATGCAATCTCATAGGACTGCCAAATTAAGTTATGTATTTAAAATATTGAATATTTAGTTCTTTTTTTGTTTTGGTGATTGATATAAGGGCAAAAGTGTAAAAATATGACTAAACTTTACCCTAAGTTGTATTTCTATGACTAAAGTTTCGTGAGGATCAAAAATGCCACCAAACTTGGGATCGAGGTGCAAAACTATGATTTCCGTCAACTATGACGATGTTGTTGTCTGTTGATCTTCGACTTGCAGGATGCTGAGTGTGCAATAATGACCATGTGACATGCTGTGAAGTGATTGGGGGAGGGGCTGTGGGGGAGAAGGGGGGCTGTGAAGTGGTTGGGGGCTGTGGAGGTGGGGGTGGTGGTAGGGCTGTGGAGGTGAAGAGGGTGGCGGGGCTGTGGAGGTTTGAGAGGGGGGAGGGTGTGTTTGGAAGGGATGACGAGGGAAGGAGGGAATTGTTTTTTATTATATGTGGGCCCCACATAAATCTATTCAACATGTCACATGGTCATTATTGCACACTCAGCATCCTACAAGTCGAAAACTAACGGTCAACACCGTCATAGTTGACGGAAATCATAGTTTTGCACCTCGATCCCAAGTTTGGTGGTATTTTTGCTCCTTGCGAAACTTTAGTCATAGAAATGCAACTTAAGGTAAAGTTTAGTCATAGTTTTGCACCTGTGCCCTTGATATAAATATATCCGTGGGGGTGTTCTTGTTGTTACTTGATTTGTAATACATTACCCATTGTTGCTATTTAGTGTATTGACTGCTTTGTGTTTCTTATTCAAGATTAATCATGTCAATGGATTTTGTCATTTTTGGTCAAGAAAACTTCAGATACTCGTGGACTGTGATTGTTGATTTCGTTCTATGTAAGTGATCATATGCTCTTAATATTTATTATTCTGTTTACTATTTACTCTGTCTTCTGTTTTCTGCTCTTAATAAATTCTGATTTTGTTGATATCATTCAGACTAATTTGTTGATTTTGTTATTTTACCATTTACTCTGTTTTCTGCTTTTGTATGAGTTTAATTTAATATTTAGAGTTGTTTGCTCTGTTCCTTTGTAGTCTAAAATTTCTTACTCTAGTTTTTAAATAAGTCCCTTTTAATTATCGTACAAATACTAAGAAAGATATAAAAGTTGATTACATCCTTAAATGGGTAAAGGTGCAAAAATTGGTTCAAACTATTACGCAAGGAGCACATAGGGGTAACAAGTATTTCCGGGCTCAATTCTGGGATTGAAGAATAAATATTAGTGTAATATGGGGAACGTCATTTTTGTTGACCGACGTTGACCGTTAAATGCTGACGTGCCAGGGGAAATGGATTTTTCTGACGTGGCACGCTTATGTGGCAATTGTTGCTGACATGGCGTTCTTATGTGGCAATTTTTTGCTGACGTGGCACATTTATGTGGCACTTTAACTGCCGTGGCTCGCTTATATAGCGTGCCACATCAGCAAAAAAATCATTTCCCCCGCCACGTCAGCTTTTAACGGAACGTCGGTCAACATAAACGGTGTTCCCTATATTGTACCAATATTTATTCTTCAGTCTCATAATTGAGCCGGAAATACTTGTTACCCTTATGTGCTCCTGGCGTAATAGTTTGAACACATTTTTGCACCTTTACCCTCCTTAAATTTGTCAAAAAGTTATTATAGCTTCTAACATTGCCTTATCAAGTACAATAAGGTCAGAAGATTTACTATATTTGTTTGGATAAGGAACATTTCTCAATTCCATATCTCATGAAATTTATAAACCTAGTCAACACTTCGTATTTGCAGATCAAACAAGTTATCGGCATTGTGGAGAGAATATAATTGATTTATAGGCATTATGCAATAGCGATTAAATTTTTGGGACTCAAAAAACTTACTACATGATCACTAGCTACGGATACAACTAACAGTTTCAGGGGAGATAGTACTTATGGTGGAGTGGACAGAAAAAATTATCTGAAAGTCCCACTATAAGATTCACCAATTATATGGTCCTAAGTGACTTCTCTCGTGGCAGAAAATCCATACATGAAGAATTCAATGCAAGTTAGCCACCTAATATTAGAAGCACAAACTTAGCCACCTAATATTTTTTTTTCAGTTCAAAAAAAAATATTGAAAATTGTTGTCTATTAGATGAAGATCTTCACCTGACTGAATTATTTGACGAATTTGCAACAATTTAATTTATCAGGGAATGATATTTTTTCCCTTCTTGAGTGCAGTATCAAAGAACGTGCTAATTTGGTAGGAACTAAATCTAACTGGCTGCCAGAAGCTAATAGGCATTCGAGAGATTCCATCAAACCTGGAGGATATAGGAGCGGACAATTGAATATCGTTGGCAAGGTAGTCCTTTATTCCTTTAGACATTAAGGGCCAGTTAAAAAGCCCAAAAGTCGATTTGAGCCCAAAAATTATAAGGGAAGTTACATTGGAGTAAAGAAGTGAGTTTCCACCTCCGAAAGTCAAGTTAGACTTAGACTTAGACATATCTTCCGAAATAAATGAGAAGAGTCATTTTTAGAAAAATGATTTTCATCAAATGAGTGTGTATAAAAAAATGGGAAAATTAATTTGAGGTCCCCCACAAGGGACTTAATACTAGAAAAGTCTCAAAAGTTGAAATAATTAATGTAGGGTTCCAAGGGACCTCACCTTAATATCTTTGAAAATTGAAAAGACACTTTTGCCCCTACCCTTTTATTGATGGGAAAAACCTGACAACTTAATGGGCAGCCGTGACAACTCGATGGGCAAAACTTGACAACTGAATGGGCAAATGTGACAACGTGTTGGACATGTGCTTTAAGTTAATTGCCCAAACTCAGTTAAGTTAATGGGAAAAACCTGACAACTTAATGGGCAGCCGTGACAACTCGATGGGCATAAGTTGACAACTGAATGGGCAAATGTGACAACTTGTTGAGCATGTGCTTTAAGTTAATTGTTAAGTTAATGGGAAAAACGTTGTCACATTTGCCCATTCAGTTGTCAAGTTATACCCATCGAGTTGTCACGGCTGCCCATTAAGTTGTCAGGTTTTTCCCATCAATAAAAGGGCAGGGGCAAAAGTGTCTTTTCAATTTTCAAATATATTAAGGTGAGGTCCCTTGGGACCCTACATTAATTATTTCAACTTTTGGGACTTTTCTAGTATTAAGTCCCTTGTGGGGGACCTCAAATTAATTTTCCCTAAAAAATTTTAGATGTTATCATAATTAAATTTTCAAATCTGAATTATAGAAAATGACATAAGGCAACATGATAATAGTTACATGTATTACTAACTTTATGTTATACTTTTATTTTGACACTTCCTCCACTACTAAGTCTAAGATTATACTCTCTCTGTTCCTAAATATAGGACCTAGATAACTTTTTTTTGGAAGGATTAAAGTTGCGAAATAGGTTATTAAATCATGACATATTTGATATCTTTTTAATTATCCATTAGCTTATAGCTAAAATATACTAGTTTAAGAGAAAAAATTAGATAAATCAATTTATAATTAACTTATATTTTGCTTTTTTTAGGATTTTTCAAAAAAGTCATATAGGTCCTATATTTAGGAACGGAGGGAGTAACTTTTTTTTCCGCCGGCCACGATTTCACATTTCGCATTCACATGAGAAAATGTAGTATGCTCCTCATTAACGATTTGCTTGGCTCTTTGCCGATTTGCCGTGAAGAGATATCATACTAAATTAGGGTTAGAGTATAATTTTATCAATAATGGACAATTATAGAAATGCGTCCAACACAAATAACAATTGAAATGTGCAATTATACCAATGAACTTCTAGCTTCTTCTATGGATGCAGATTATTTAACACCGTCAAGTTTTTTATCATCCACCGTTAAAAGTTTTTTTTTACTAAACAAAATTTTAACAATCAATACTCAAAAGTTGATGGTATTGGTCGATCCGCACCAATTTCAAAAGTTCATTATTATAATTGCACCATCCAATTGTTGTTTATGTTAGACACACTGTTGACAATTATCTATTATATTGGTAAAATTGTGGATTCACCCACTAAATCATATGATCATTTACAAAAATATAAGACAATTTATTTTTATTAAAATAAAATCCAATTTGTTAAAAGAAGCCTTAACATGATGGAAAGAAATCAGAGTACTCAATATCAACAAATTAACCAAGCATCTTCCTTTCAGGAAACTTGTGTTCCAAAAATCCCAAATTGAATAGTCATCACATATATATAATATTAAGAAACGATCTATTTTGCAAGATACGAGTGATCCATTTGCTATTATATTATTGAATGGAATTTTTGTTTTTGCCACTATTATGATTGAGTTTAAAAGATATAATTTCATGGGATAATTGTAATAATTATAAAACTGCTTATTAGAGTGCATAAAAAGTAAATAAATTTACCTTTTCCCCTAATTAATTAACTTTTATGCCTTAGTTTGCAAAATGAAGTTGATGTTGAGATTTCTTTCATGATCAATATGTTGTTACTTTTGTGTTATAATTGTTTTAATTTATAATATTCTCTATATATCATGCTTCTGTCCCTTTCAACCAGTGTTGTAAGAACTGGACCGGATCGGTCGGTTGGACCGATCCAACCATCGACCGCTTCGCATTTCGGATCAACGGTTACCCGATCCAACCATTATTTTAGCGGTTTGATCGCGTTGAATCATGACCCGGAGCCTTTTTCGGCTCGTTTGCCGGTCCGGCTTTTACAGCATTGCTTTCAACACCTTGAAAACTTGTTTTGGGACTTTTTAAAAACATTATTGAAGGGCCGCCGATTTTGTAGTTACTTGCTAATAACTCCCAAAGGGTCTACGTGAAGGCACGACAAAATTCATTTTAACATTCAGCTCCTAATTATATTTAAAATGGTCACTTATCTCACACACCGTCACTTAGTTTTATTTACTCTTCACAGTTGTCTTCTATATCTTTTCCTTCCTGATGTACTACTTGTCCATTAATTAAAAAAAAAAAAAAGAAGATGTGCGACAAAACAGGTTTTAGCAGAATTTTATGTGAACTGTATATATTTTTTGTGATTATACTGTACATGAATAGTTCACTGGAAGTGATTAAAATTCAATATTCTGTTGAAAACGAGAGTAAGAATGGTGAAGCTGAATAAGCAGCCAGTCAGCAACTCAGTCAAGAAAGACAATCAAGATCAGTATTATATTTTTTTAATTTCCATATTAAATATTGTTATTTTATTTCATTTATGTTTCCTAATTTCTCAAGCCAGCTGTACTCACCTGTATATGTTAAAATTATTCTTGTTGGTAAACATGATGTGATTCATATGTTACAAGTATAAATGGATTTAAATCCACTACTAGAATCTAATTGGTCTGTAAATACTTTAGAAAACGTTAACCTAAATAGTTGAAATATATGTTTAATGAAAAAAAGTTAGACTTGCATATTCACAACTATATATGTAGATGAATATATAAAGAGCTCATTTAAATGCCTTGAAGAAAAAAATTATCGCAAATAGGCATAAAATTTAGCTCATAATTAGGCAACTACGATAAAGCTTGTTGCCACTGCAACATCCTACCTATATATGTCCTGCCAAACAGTGAATATTTAATTAATTCCTTTTGATGTGTGTGTATATAAATATATATAATTTTCAATATTTATAATATTTTAAAAAACCAAATACTCTTAGTAGTACATATTGTAATAATTACTATAAAAGGACAAGTGAGGATAGTACCTTGGAACTATCATATTAAAATCCTATTAATGGGTGGTTTTATCCGACATGATTCTCCTTTACTGGTCAATTAAAAAACATTAAACTATTTTAGTTCATATTAGTAGATCGATGTAATACATATCATTAATATATGTTAGCTAGTAGGTTAAGGCCAAAAATGCTAGCTAGGTGAAAAGGACGCGTAAGTTTTGTTTTCTCTCTGAGAGATTCTTATGGACGTATTAGTGTGTTTTAGAAATGTCAACTCTAATGCACAGTAGATATGATGGCAAAACCCTACCTACAGAATTATAATGCAGTACCATCGATTAATGATGTCGTTGATATAGTCATTAGTTTAATTAGGTTTGGTAACAACCATTTATATTATATATTTTATTTAACATTACTGAAAATAAATTTTGTTGAATGAGTACTCCTCCTATATAGTCCATATTATAAAAGGATATCAGAATTTTTTGTCAACAGCACTAAATGAAACTGTAACACCCCAAATTTTAAAATAGAATAAATAAGGCAATATTTAGAATCTTGATGTATTATTTAGTATGTATAAATTTTCAGAAATAAATTTGGGAACTAAAACATATCTAGATAAATTATATTGGGACTCAAAATATCTTACCTAAACTTGTATTTATCTCAATCCCACCATTCCTATCCTCATTTAACCTCACCCATTCATTTTGTAAATATCTTCTCATTTTAATTAATTTTTATTTTTCCCAATTAATCCCATCCACTTATATTATTCATATATACTCCTTCCTCCTTATCACTCTCTCTCAATCACTCTCACTTTCTCTGCGTGACTCCCCCATCATCTTCACCACACCTCTCCAACTCACTCACTCTCCTACCTCACCATCATCACCGACCATCCTCACCATCACTCTTTCTCACCAAAATCTGATGAACCCTCCTTCATCCTCCCCATCTTCTTCCTTCCTTCTTCCTCTCCGAAGCTCACCGGCGGCGTTCTGGTGGAGCAAAGCTCCTGTTCGACAATTTTCCGGTGAACCGTGGTGTTTTCTTGCTGAGCTTCATGTGCAAGATTAGATTTCGACTCCAGTGAGTCTCCTTCATCTATACCTATCCCTTTTTCTCTGATTTATGCGAGCTTGAGAGAGAGGGTCTTAATCTAGGTTGGGTTTAAGTTGTATTAATCAACCTAAATGAAGCTAGATGTTTGAGTTGAGTAATTTCTAAAAGAATTTGAGCTTTATTTGATGTTTTGGTCAGATTGCTTGACTTTTATGTTCTCACATATTTCACCAACATTTTCTACAATTCTTCACCTGAAAATGAAATCAATTAGTTCATAAATGGTACTGAAAGTTGTTTGAAGTTATTTTTGAGGTTTGATTGAAGAATGCTTTGGGAACTTGATGAGTTAATTTATTTCTGATTTTTTCTTCTCTGTTTTGCTGCTCTCCACGGGTTTTCTCTCTTTTCTTCCCCAATTTTTCAGTTCAAATGATAGTAATAAATGATTTAACAATGTTTGAAGTTGATTTGAGTTTATGTATGTGATTTTGTTTGGTTGATAAGTGTCTATGAAGTTTAAGAACTCTATTTTTGAATCTGGAAATACAAGGTGCTGTAGGGGGATTATATTGACCGTGTATGTGTTTGATTAAGTATTTTACTTTCTCTATGTGGTAGGTTAATATATATGTGGGAAATATTGTGTATGCTTTATGATTTCTAAGGTTGAATAATATTACTCTGTTTTAAGATGTCTATTTTAGTTTGGCTGACTAGTGTGATTTTCAATAAGAGGTCATATAATCTATTCAAATAATTGTGTGTAGTTGTTTACAAAATTTATGTGTATATGTTCTTTATTTTCTGCAGAATTTCAAAACAGATATGAGGACTTTAACAAATGAAAATTTTAAGGAAAATAGGCTGGACATGAGAATTAAGTAATTAGGAATGAGAATGTTGAATGACATGATTTATTGAATAAAGATTACTTGTGACATTGGAAGGTACCTAAATTTGTGAATGTGGTGCTTCTCATACATATCCTTTATATTGCAAATTATATGAATGTTTAATATGTACCGGATGTGGTATAATTGATTTAAATTCTGGATTATGATATTTGTGAATGATGAAATTCATTGGGTTGCAATTGTTTTGAATTCTTAAGTTTGAACAATGGTGAACATGAATATTAGAAATGGAACATTGAGAAAGGGGAGAAAGGGGTTGGATAGGACAAGTTTTAGGATTCGAGAGCGGCGTTATTCAATATAATGAGGATGATTATTTATACCTATTATTACATGGTGTGATAATAGGAAATGATTGTGAGCTATATAATTCCAAAGCATTGGAAAGGAAGAGAAGAAAGCTGTGAAAGTTTTGTTGAAAGAGAATTGGCTGGAGCCCAGGTAGCGGGTTATTTCAGTCATATAAATAGCATGCTATGAATTTTGATATTTACTGCATTAAATATGAGTATTGAATTCTTATACCTTATATGCTTATGTGATATTATTAATGATTTATGGATTTTGGAGTACTCCAGGGGGGTCGCACCCTCTTGTCAATTTATCATTCTGTATTGGTGAATTTAAAACTCCTGCAGGTAAAGACCAACATTAAATATAATGAGTGGTATCATTATATGAAATGTTGGTCGGTGCATGTCGCACCCTGTGTGTCAGAAGCTACATAGCAGTGAAGATATTGTTGCTATGGAGTGGAGGCGTTATATACGCGAAAAGGATATAAGAATCATATCACTCATATGAATGCAGTCTTATAAAACAAATGATAATGAATGAAATAAATTGCTATTGGGATTCTTTGAATCTCACCGTTTTTTTTTTTAAAAAAAAAACTGCAGGTAACAAGGAGAACAATAGAGAACAAGGAATTTTATCATATAGAGCGGAGATGCCTGCTAGGCCCGTATGTGCTTAGAAGTTGCCGGAGTCTAGGTTTGGATCTTTTGAGATCAATTCTTGTAACAAGCTATTAGCTTGTTTTGAATACAAGTAGGAAAGCTATCACCTGAGATAGCTGGTTTGTATTTAGATCAAATTGTAAGATTCAACCCTTTAAAGTATAATTCAAATATAGATATATTAAATTGTCCAGGTGGTAGAAGCTCAGTTTACAAAGGAAAAATGTTTTATCTAATCTTCTAAAGAAAAAGTTTTAATTTATTCTCATTTTTGGACTTCTAATATTAAAATAGTGGTTATAAATTTATTAAATTGTTATAAATATGGTAGGAAAAACTAGGATGTTACATTTGGTATCAGAGCAATGATTCTGGCACAGATTAGCTAGAATACTTTGCTCGCACATCACATATTTATGGATACCATTAGAACACCTTTGGTGAATTCTAGGAAAAACCATGTTAGCATTAAGATAGAGAGGGAAAATAGAAGTGCACTAGGGAATAAGTAAATAACAGAAAACATTAGAGCCAAAAGAGGAATATCTTAAATGACAAAGTTAGAAATAACTGTAAAATTTGAATTCACATATTGGAGATGTGAAATTTAAAAGTTAGGATTCAAAATATCATAACTGAAATAAAATTTTGTAGTAGTCTATTAGAGATTTATAGAGTTTAGGGGCCTAGAGGTATCTCATAGGGTTACTCTTAAATTAATATATAAAGTGCCAATTTAAGTTATGGATGAATCTTGTTAAAAGAAAGTCAGAGATAAACAAACAAATATTCATACGATACAATATTGAGAACTAATTACAACTTGAAGCATTAGATAAAATATAAATCAGAAATCCAACTAAATAAAAGAACAATAAGAAATAGACAATGCCAAACTATGTCAAGGATTATTGAATTAAATTAAGTGACATTCATATGGAATATTGCTGGAAAATCATGGTAAAACAAATTATAAGGATCAATATAAAAACAGAAACTCAAATCGAGCTAAAAGAACAATAAAAAGGAAAATAAGGAATGATTGATAAGAATGAAAAGAGAGTTTAACGGAATAAGGATTCTATAGTGGGGTCTCGAATATAATTATGATCCGGACATAATCATAGTCGAGGCATCACAAAGGACCTTATTGGGATTGAGGGATTAAAATAACTTGACATCACAATTAATCATGAATGCAAAGTGAAATAGAAATTAATGACATTAACTCCTTGTTTGTTTTGCTTTTGTGATGAAGAGTAGGATTAATTGATGAATTGACATGTTATGATGATTGAAATTGTTTGTTTTGCAATTTTTAACTTGATGTATGTTATTAATTGTGAAAGTTGTGTGAGAATTGTGTGCCTGATGAATTAATTGTGTAAAGGTGGTATATGTTTATATTTTTATGTAATTGGAATGTTGATTGCAAATTGGTTGTGAAGTATGACCTGTAGTTATAAATGTGAATTGATTTTGTTTTGAGTGAATTGTTGGGTGTTTGCAAAGATATTGATGTGTGATTATTGATTGTGATCTGATTTTGTTTTGAATGGAATTATCTTTGCGCAGATGATTGTATGTCATAGTGTTTATGCATATTGTTGAATGAACTAATGTATGATAAAAAAAAAAAAAATCCCTTCTATGTTGTATGTAGTGAACCGATATGCTTGTACATATAGATAATATAATGAATGACTATTGCTGTTGTATGTATGCCTTTCTCTTCTTTAACAAGTGGATTAAGTAAGACAAGAAAATACTTTAAAACTTGACTATGAATTTCTGTTCTTTCACCTTCATGTCTGGATTGATTCTTAACTTGAGATTGTTTTAATTAATTAGGTAGGTCGTCAAGCATGCAGAATTATGAGTATGGGCATTAAAATTTTAGTGGATTCTATAAACTCTCTAAAATTTATGAATTATAATTAATCTGCAATTGGAGCTGATTATTGGAAACAGAATTTTGCAATAATGAGAGGGTGTAATCAATTTTCAGCTGTTTATCATATTAACGTTCCAAATTTTCATTGAACATAATTTTTACTTGACATTAATTTTGTTTTACCTCTGATTTGAGTAGCATAGTTGCACAACTCTGTTCTTGAGAAGGCAATTGGAATTTCTTAGTTATATTCTGGTTTAATGGCAAGATGATATGCACGATTAATTTACATGTATGTTGTAATCGAAGCTGGTATACTAGAAGGATAAAATAAATGGTATCACATAGTGAATCAACAGTGATTATAATGAAAATATTGTTTATGTAACTATGTTTAGGAAACTTTTCTGCCTATTCTTCTTAATAATTGAATGGTATTTGAGATATGAATATTTTAAATGATGATGGAAAGTGTATCAAATGAATGTACCCTATCATTTAATACATGAATCTGAATTGTTGGATCTTTGCATGCAACTTGTATTCTGCTTTGAATTGTGTTATTAATCTTTAATGGTAATTGAATTGTCTTTGCTTAGTAATGGAATAATGAGTTGTAAACTCATTTCTGCATGACAATAAACAAATTCCAATAAGTTAACATACTCAAGAGATTAATCATAAATGATATAAATAAGTTATTAATGAGAAATGAAATATTAGTTGGGAACAAGGTCAGGTTTCTCTCTACATTGTAATTGTGCATGTTTTACATGCTACTTGGAAGTAGGATGAAAAATTTTGGGAGTTCTTGTAATTCTGGAATTGTCTTGCAATTCTGGAATTTCGATGAATAATGAATAGAAATTGAGGACCATTTGTGTGGTTGTATATGTTTTCTTGCATTCCAATGACAAGTTGATCAACTAATGCTAATTGTAAGGATTAATTACAAATAGTTTTAAGTATTTAATCTTTGTTAGAAACTAACTTAAAATGGAATGCATTAATAATTGTGAAGTTGGATTGGATTCAATTGTTTAATGTTGTGCATCTGAATTGTTTTGGAAACTTTGTTGTACTATGATTCTTTCTATTTGTATGATTTCTGTGATTAATTCATACTGCTTGAATATGTGTGTGCGCGCGGGTGTGTGCGCGTCAATGATTTTATATATGCATAAGTCTTTTTCCTACCCGTTGTTCCCCTTGTTTGGCCCTTCCATAGCCATGTATTTGTGTGTATGCTTCACTGTTAGCCTTAGTAAAAATTGAATAAAGAGTATGGGATTAGAATATGAATTGGTATTTGATTGTTTGCATTGATAAATCATGTTTGACTTGATATTGAATAACATTATAATATTAAACTAGTGTGGTAAAAGTGAAACTTGGTAAAAAAAAAATGGTTTCATGATAAATAATTAATTGGCATTATATATAATACTATGATGGCTATGATTAAGATCTAAATAAAATGTTTTAAAATTTAAACAAGATAATTAAAGAAGACATTCAGATTTGGTCCTATATAGGCTGAAATTAATATAAACTGTTGTTTCTGATCTGTTTGGAAATTCTGATATATTGTGAAATTCTTTATTTGTTTGACTTCTCTTGTTAACTCATTAAATGTATGATGTGGTATGTGCTAGATTTGTCTTTCTTGTGTGCCCAATATTCTATTTTAGTCTAGTATGAGAATATAATAAGGGGGCTTCTAGATTGATTGAATGAGAGCATATGAACTTCATTCTGCAGCTTAAGTAGAAAGAAGTTTAAGTGAGAATTGTCAAGGGTTCATAGTATTCTCTCGGTTTAAGTTGAACTTAAAGGCAAAATTTGCAATTTCTCGATTTCCTTCTTGATCTGATACTCATTATTTCAAAATGTCATATATACTCAAATCAGTCTGACTTGATTTCACCTCTTTTGAATTCTCAAAAGAACTTGCGAAATTGTCTTAGTATCCATAGCCTCCCATTTATTCCCAAAAAAAAAAAACACTACATATAACATAATTGACTTCATTTTCTAGAAATTGGGGCAAATAATCACAGTCAAATGCTCATAGTTTCCTTTAAATCGGTAATTGTACAGTTAGAGTGGAAAGTCATCCTACAAATTAGTAATCTACATTTAATATACATCCAAGTTGCTTTTTCGGTGATGTGTTATGAATTGAGGGATTCTTAACACCATTGGAAACTTCAATCATATTGATCTCTTTCTTTGTACCTAATCATAATTCTTCTCCAATTTCGAGGACGAAATTATTTTAGGGGGAGAGAATTGTAACACCCCAAATTTTAAAATAGAATAAATAAGGCAATATTTAGAATCTTGATGTATTATTTAGTATGTATAAATTTTCAGAAATAAATTTGGGAACTAAAACATATCTAGATAAATTATATTGGGACTCAAAATATCTTACCTAAACTTGTATTTATCTCAATCCCACCATTCCTATCCTCATTTAACCTCACCCATTCATTTTGTAAATATCTTCTCATTTTAATTAATTTTTATTTTTCCCAATTAATCCCATCCACTTATATTATTCATATATACTCCTTCCTCCTTATCACTCTCTCTCAATCACTCTCACTTTCTCTGCGTGACTCCCCCATCATCTTCACCACACCTCTCCAACTCACTCACTCTCCTACCTCACCATCATCACCGACCATCCTCACCATCACTCTTTCTCACCAAAATCTGATGAACCCTCCTTCATCCTCCCCATCTTCTTCCTTCCTTCTTCCTCTCCGAAGCTCACCGGCGGCGTTCTGGTGGAGCAAAGCTCCTGTTCGACAATTTTCCGGTGAACCGTGGTGTTTTCTTGCTGAGCTTCATGTGCAAGATTAGATTTCGACTCCAGTGAGTCTCCTTCATCTATACCTATCCCTTTTTCTCTGATTTATGCGAGCTTGAGAGAGAGGGTCTTAATCTAGGTTGGGTTTAAGTTGTATTAATCAACCTAAATGAAGCTAGATGTTTGAGTTGAGTAATTTCTAAAAGAATTTGAGCTTTATTTGATGTTTTGGTCAGATTGCTTGACTTTTATGTTCTCACATATTTCACCAACATTTTCTACAATTCTTCACCTGAAAATGAAATCAATTAGTTCATAAATGGTACTGAAAGTTGTTTGAAGTTATTTTTGAGGTTTGATTGAAGAATGCTTTGGGAACTTGATGAGTTAATTTATTTCTGATTTTTTCTTCTCTGTTTTGCTGCTCTCCACGGGTTTTCTCTCTTTTCTTCCCCAATTTTTCAGTTCAAATGATAGTAATAAATGATTTAAAAATGTTTGAAGTTGATTTGAGTTTATGTATGTGATTTTGTTTGGTTGATAAGTGTCTATGAAGTTTAAGAACTCTATTTTTGAATCTGGAAATACAAGGTGCTGTAGGGGGATTATATTGACCGTGTATGTGTTTGATTAAGTATTTTACTTTCTCTATGTGGTAGGTTAATATATATGTGGGAAATATTGTGTATGCTTTATGATTTCTAAGGTTGAATAATATTACTCTGTTTTAAGATGTCTATTTTAGTTTGGCTGACTAGTGTGATTTTCAATAAGAGGTCATATAATCTATTCAAATAATTGTGTGTAGTTGTTTACAAAATTTATGTGTATATGTTCTTTATTTTCTGCAGAATTTCAAAACAGATATGAGGACTTTAACAAATGAAAATTTTAAGGAAAATAGGCTGGACATGAGAATTAAGTAATTAGGAATGAGAATGTTGAATGACATGATTTATTGAATAAAGATTACTTGTGACATTGGAAGGTACCTAAATTTGTGAATGTGGTGCTTCTCATACATATCCTTTATATTGCAAATTATATGAATGTTTAATATGTACCGGATGTGGTATAATTGATTTAAATTCTGGATTATGATATTTGTGAATGATGAAATTCATTGGGTTGCAATTGTTTTGAATTCTTAAGTTTGAACAATGGTGAACATGAATATTAGAAATGGAACATTGAGAAAGGGGAGAAAGGGGTTGGATAGGACAAGTTTTAGGATTCGAGAGCGGCGTTATTCAATATAATGAGGATGATTATTTATACCTATTATTACATGGTGTGATAATAGGAAATGATTGTGAGCTATATAATTCCAAAGCATTGGAAAGGAAGAGAAGAAAGCTGTGAAAGTTTTGTTGAAAGAGAATTGGCTGGAGCCCAGGTAGCGGGTTATTTCAGTCATATAAATAGCATGCTATGAATTTTGATATTTACTGCATTAAATATGAGTATTGAATTCTTATACCTTATATGCTTATGTGATATTATTAATGATTTATGGATTTTGGAGTACTCCAGGGGGGTCGCACCCTCTTGTCAATTTATCATTCTGTATTGGTGAATTTAAAACTCCTGCAGGTAAAGACCAACATTAAATATAATGAGTGGTATCATTATATGAAATGTTGGTCGGTGCATGTCGCACCCTGTGTGTCAGAAGCTACATAGCAGTGAAGATATTGTTGCTATGGAGTGGAGGCGTTATATACGCGAAAAGGATATAAGAATCATATCACTCATATGAATGCAGTCTTATAAAACAAATGATAATGAATGAAATAAATTGCTATTGGGATTCTTTGAATCTCACCGTTTTTTTTAAAAAAAAAAAAACTGCAGGTAACAAGGAGAACAATAGAGAACAAGGAATTTTATCATATAGAGCGGAGATGCCTGCTAGGCCCGTATGTGCTTAGAAGTTGCCGGAGTCTAGGTTTGGATCTTTTGAGATCAATTCTTGTAACAAGCTATTAGCTTGTTTTGAATACAAGTAGGAAAGCTATCACCTGAGATAGCTGGTTTGTATTTAGATCAAATTGTAAGATTCAACCCTTTAAAGTATAATTCAAATATAGATATATTAAATTGTCCAGGTGGTAGAAGCTCAGTTTACAAAGGAAAAATGTTTTATCTAATCTTCTAAAGAAAAAGTTTTAATTTATTCTCATTTTTGGACTTCTAATATTAAAATAGTGGTTATAAATTTATTAAATTATTATAAATATGGTAGGAAAAACTAGGATGTTACAGAAACATTATCAGAAATTGACTTCATTTTTTACCCGCTTACATATATTGAATGTAAAGAGGGGGAAATGTGTGTATAATAAATTCTATAAAGGTAAAAATTGAAATATACAATAATTTTACTTAAAATAAATGATTAAGCCATAATTCATTCTCTTATACATAAAATGGTTGACTATTTCTGATAATAATGTAGACAGGAGGGAGGAGTATCGAGTTCTTTTCCTCTAGAATCCAGTGTTATTATTGGTTCTACGCATATTAGTAATAAAAGTTTACGGACATGCCCATCTAGTTTGTGCCAATCTAGTATCTCTATTTGGTAATCAAACGGTCTATAGTTCATAACTACAGAATCTTCAGTCTTGCTTCTCTCTTCCGAGAAGATTTATATAAGTGAAAATGCTTAACTTATTTGTAGAAATAAGTACACTGTACACATATATACATAACAATTTTTCATTGATAGTGATACAATTCGACAAGTTTTCATACCGGATATCAGGCATGAACCTAGATTTGTGATAACTAAACAAAGGCAAAGTCACATTTAAACACAATATAAACATGTGTACAATGCACTTTACTATCCTCGAGAGAAATACTTAAATTTAATAAGAGTTTGAAATATATTTTTAAGGGTTAAAGGTCATCTCTTTCCTCAGAAATATACATTAAAGATCATGCATGTCTTAAATTATTTTAGGTTCAAATTTGCCGTAGAAGTCCTAAAAAGGGCGAAAATAACCCTTTTGGATGGGCATTGACGTTCACTGTTGAAGGATGAGGTGAAAAATTAAGGGTTACATTTACACTGACACTACAAAAGAAGCGGAGATTAGCCGCGCACGCGTCCCGGCGGTTCGCCAAAAACCGCCCCCACGAAAACGCGTTCATCATTGACTTAACGCGGATTTTGTGCGCTTCCGTAAGCATACGGGTCGTCAAGTGTAGTATAGAAAAAAGTGTCGTTCCGCAGAGATTATAGTTTAAACAAAGTGATTAGCACTCATTGTATCATTAATTGTCCTAAGTAAAAACATGTTGAGAGTTTGTTGTTCAAGTAAGAAAAGAGTTTTAAATATAAATGTAAAAAGAGTTGGAGTTTCAAACACGATTTAACAATGATAATTAAGGCCTAGGGTTGCTAATCCCCTATTTACTTCATGAACCAAGGTTTCCCTCTTTTCTTTAAGTGATTAAATGAAAATATGAGCAAGTCTAGGGTTCAAAATCATTTGAAAAAGCTTTCCCAAGTCTAGATCAAATTTATGCTAGCATTTATTGCACAATCTCTTGTCACAATAAATGCTAGCTCTTTTCCTTAACCACCCTAATTATGACTATGCTAGGTCAATAACTATATCCCTATGTTATCAACAAACCTTCCATTTAAAACCATAAACTTCAAGTCTAACATGTTCTTATCCAAGTTCTAAAACAAAATACACTTTCCCAAGTCATATTTCATTTAACTAATTAAGTGGTGATCAAGCACTTAAAATAGAGCAAGATAAAAACTACACATATACTTCATTAATTACTTAAAGAAAGAGAGAGTAGATGGTTCACTCCATAAATAGGTTCATAACAACCCTAGATTAGGGTTTTAGTTACACATAAATGCAAATAAAACAAACCCTAAAACTATGAAAGAGTGCATTGAAGAGTGGTGAAGAATAGGGAGAAGAAATTACAACCACAAATGAGGAGTACCCAAATCTCTCCAAGCTTCCCCACTTGATTCCCAAGAGATCCCAATGTTCTTCAAGCTCTTCAAGCCTCTCAAAAGTGCCCTAGAGGTGTGCCCAATCGAGTTTTCCAGTCTGCCTCTAAGTGCCCTAAGTTTCAGCTTTTATACCATGTAAAATTCAGTCAAAACGCGTAGCTGAATGCAGTCTTTTCCAGGGGCGCGCCCAGAGCGCGCCCATGGGCACCGTTTTGGGCGCGGTGGCGCCCAAAAGCGCGCCCATAGGCGCCGTTGTGGGCGCGGGGACGCCCAACAGCGCGCCCATGGGCGCCGTTTTGGGCACCGATCGCGTTTCTTCAATCCTCATGCTTCTTTTTGCTCCCTTATTCATCCTCTTGATTTTTTTCTTCCTCCTATACTTGAGCACCTCTTCCTACACAAGATAGAAAGAGGGTTGATGAGCTTTTACACTCAAAACAAACCACAATTTAACTCCAAATTTCACAAAAGAGTATGATTTCCATGTATTGTTCATTTCACTTCAAAGTGTGTATATTTTTATCTATGTATCCTCAAAAATCATGTATAATCCAAGATAAATGTGAAGTGAAATATGTGAAATTGTGGAGTTTATCACTCCCCCAAACTTAAGTTCTTGCTTGTCCTCAAGCAAATTTTCAAAAAGATTATGGAGTTGACTATAAGCTCACTTTACTTTGATTGAAATACTTGTTCTCATATGTTGTCATCACTATGTGATGTATGGAAAACATAGGATGTATGCAAAGATAAATGTTTTGCTACATTAAAACAAGCTTTTCAAGATTCAATGAGTAGGTGTGTGTGTGATGAGGTTAGGGGAATTCTTCCAAGTTCTCTAGTCCTTTTACAATAACCTCAAATCATGAATATGCTGTCATTTTTCAAATTTCTCATTCCTTTCTTAACTCTTCTCAATTTTAAACTTTTAGCACATAACTTCAAAATCAAGAGGACTTTTTAAGGCTTGTAATGGGGCTAAGGGTTTTTTTAAGTGGCTAGCTATTTGAAAGAATGGGAAAAGAAGTTCAAATGTCTTGAGATAACTAACATTCCATTCCATTCACTCATACACCAAATTTTCTTCCAAAAAGCTCAAAATTCCCCCAAACTTATCTCAAGTTGATTCTTTATACTCCTAGTCTTATTGCATCATTCATTTTTTTTATACTCATTTTCTTCTTTTCTCTTTTTCTTTTTTTTTTTTTGTTTTTTTTTTGTTTTTGCAATTCATTCATCATTTCTTGACTTAGGAATACAAACTTTTCTTTGACAACTAATATTTCCCTTCTCACAATGTACTTACATTTACACACCTTTAACAACCGTACTAATCCTCACTACCAATGAAATGTACGTTATCTCAAGATTCAGGTAGTTCATGGTTTTTCGGGCTGTAAGGGTTAAGTCCAATGTGGGTTTCAAAAAGAAATTTCACATGGTTTTTCTTTATAAGGCTCAAAAAGGGTGCAAATGGGATAGATATCATCAAGGATGGCTTGAAAGGCTCAATCGCATTTAAAAACTGCCTCAATCACTTTTCAAAGTTAAGTGCAATTTGTGAAAAATGTTGAAGTTTTCCAAAAGGAATTTTGAAATTTTCAAATGAAAACAGATGCATATATTTGGTTTATTGCAAATCTTCCTTCATCAAACCCTTTCAAATAAACCCTAACCTCCAATGTGCGCAAATTACTCATTAGAATCATGAAAAAAAATTTGCCTTAATGTAACAACTCATGTTATGCAATGCATACATATCTATTTTTCCTTATACCCCACAGTTATTCAACTAATTGCGATCATTGAACGTTCTAGCAAATTTCAAGAGAACTTATAATCCACTCCTCAAAAACTAAAGCAACAACTTAAGTATGGTATGCAAATCTCACAATTTCAACATCCACAACAAAAACTATTCCTTGTGCACTTATTATTTACAAAAAGAATTTATTCATAGTGCCAAAAAGCTTCCAAAGTTTCAAAGTCATCACATCTCTCCCCCAAACTTAAAACAAACAGTGTCCGCACTGTGGACCAAGAAATGAGGAGATGTAGCAAAGAGATACAGAAAGATCACACAAGTCATCAAAACAAGTATAGCCAAAAAGGGAGATAAGTATAGTCACAAAGGGAGCAACATGCATGTCTCAGGATAAGTCAGTCAAGCACCAATACACAAGTCAGCGGGACAAAAGGGAGGCAAAATACACAACAGATCTAGTAAAGAAGAACACGACAACTCCTAAAACTACCACGACATCACTAATGTGGCAAACTAGTCCAACAGATCACTCCTCCATCGCATCAGAGTCACCATCAGCAGAACCGTGCTCATCAGAGCCACCAGCATCCTGGTTTGAATGCACCAAATCCTCCTTGTGCTTCGTGCGGCGCGCGCGGGCTTGCTCATCGGATTCGCTGCCCTCGGATTCATCCTCGTCCTCGTCCTCATCTTCACCCTCATGTGTTTCCTGGACTGAGCTGTGTGGCTGATTGACTCCCAGTGACCGGAGGCATGTGGTCAGGTGATCGAGCACACGGTGCTCAAAGGAGTCAAAGCGGTGCTCAAAGGAGTCAAAGCGCTGCTCAAAAGCAGTTAGTTGGGTACGGAGGGCCATGAGGTCAGCAGAAGTCACCGGCATCTGAGGTGGAGGGTGTGGGGCGTCAGGGAGCTGAGGAAAGAGATGAGGAGGATCAGGCATCTGGACCGCACTACGAAGCCCATAAGTGAATCGCTCCACAGGTGAAAAATGCTCATCTCCCTCATCATCAATGGCCCCACACTGAATGAACCGATCATGAATGAGATGCGGGAAAATCATAGAGGCATCCTGCCTACGGTTTATGCATGCATCATTAAGGTGCCGACGGATCATCAACTCAACCCGAACAGGCTTCCGCGTGATAAAACAGTGAAGAGCAATAGCCGTCTCCAGGTTGAGATTACCATGGTGGCTAGTGGGGCGAATGTTGGCCCTATAAAAGGACAACCACACTTTCGCCTCTTCGGTAAGAGAAGCTTTGGGCAGGTATTGAGTGCGATACTTAGGCTGAAAGCCCAAATGATTTGGCTTAATCAAGGATGCTTCTATCTCACGAAGGGGTTTATGAGTATTATTGTTCATGAGCTGAAACTCACACTGCTCGATCTGGTTTAGATCATAGAACACCCTAATGTCCTCTTCCGAAAGGAAGGATCGAACAGTGCGAGTTGAGTCTGGCATTTCAATCTCCTCCCTCAACCCAAAATAGTTGCACTCATAAAAGTATCTCACCCAGGTAAGATTACCTCGAGTGCGGGTCTCCATCAACTTTCCTAGTTTATGCACCTCAGTGGCTACCTGATAAAACTCACACCGATCAGTAAAGGGAAACTCTTGTTCTATAAGGAGACCTCTAGACTTTTCTTGTGTTTGTTTCCCTTTATCTTTCCCTTTGGCGGGAGCTGAGTTGGGCTTCTTCTGGCCCTTCTGTTTGCCCTTGGATTTACTTGGGCCTTCCCCTGATGAGTTCCTTTTTGAGGAAACAGGGCCCTTGGCCATAGCTCGTGAGGTGGACAGGATCTGCAAGACAAATGGAGAGAGGACAAACAAACATGGACAACCACTTAGCAAACAAACAGACGCAAACCTAGAGAAATTCCAAAGAAAAAAAAAAAGCCTAAAAAGATTCCTAAGAGAAAGGCCCCCAAACTTGATTTATGCTCACAACTCAAAGTGCATCTTCTCCTTCACAAGTAAGTTCCAAGGCTAACCTTTTACATCAACAACTAAACAAAGTAATACCAAAGTAGATTTCAAGAACAATGAACTTGAGCAGCACTTATTTTGTCAAAAGAGAGGTAAGCTACTTGTTCAAAAACTCAAAATTGTAGCTTATAGTTAATGGCAATATGCATCAAGTTCATTACTTTTAAAAAACACATGGTAGTACCGTGGGACACATCAAAATTGACAGTCAAAATCATTCCTCTTTCAAAGCACACAATATTCAAAGTCTCTCTTACCCCAACTCATGCTCATGTCATTCCATAGTCAAGTCTCAATCATCACCAAAATCTAATTCTCACAAATTCCTCAACAAGATAGTCCATTACCATTCAAAACTCTACCTTACTCAAGAGTCTCAAGCATCACACACCTATCTCCACTTCATGCCACACACCACAATCACTAAAGTTCAATATCCCTCTCATTCAAGTCAACAAACCTTTATCCTACTCTCAATCACAAGGCCTCATTTTATTCTCAAAGCTCTCACTCATTAGGTAAACCTCCACAAAGAACCCAAAAGTCATCTAAGAAAGGTAGCCAAAAATTCAAGTTCCCCTTGTCTGTCTAAACTTTAAATTCTAGCCCTAATCTTAACTTTATTCACTCTTTCTTGACTAAACTAAACTAAAAGCAAGACTAAACCCTAACAACAAAATACTAACAAAAATAGGAAGGGAACAAGAAAATACCTATAGAGTGAGAAATGTGGAGCAAGAGGAAGAAAAATGAAAGAAATGGGGAGGGAGCACGGCTGCGGCGGGCGGACGGCGGCGCGGCGGCGGGCGGCGGCGGCGGACGGCGCGGTGAGAGAGAGAGAGAAGGAGGGTGAAAGTGAGTGTGTGTGGAGAGAAAGGAGAAAGGTGGAAGATGAGTGTGAAGAATATAGAAAATGGGTATGGGTATTTTGGAGGGAGATGAAGAAAGGTGGGATTTTTAGTGGTGTTAGATGAAAGGGAATGAGTGGGTGAGGCGAAAAATGGTGTGGAAGTTGTGGGGTGAAAGAAGATGATGAAAAGTAGGAGGTGAGTGGGAGTAATGGTGGAGGTGCATTTTGGTGTGGAGAAGAAGAAGGTGGCCGAAAATTTTGAAGTGTAGGAGGGAGGGGGCTGATTTTTTTTTTTTTTTTTAACAGGTCAGGGCGACCCGCGCCCACCCCGCGCCCGGAGGCGCGGGTGGGCGCCGATTTCGGCGCCCAGGGCGCCCAATGGGCGCGCCCTTTGGGCGCCATTCCAGGGAGAGGGTACCTGTCGCGCCCTTCCCACGCCCCTTCCGCGCCCCTTGGCGCGGATTTCGGCGCCCATGGCGCGCCTACGGGCGTGCTCTAGGGCGCCGTTCCAGGGGCGAGGGCGCAATCCGCGCCGTGCCCGTGCTCTGGGGCGCCGAGTTGGGCGCGGCCCCCACTTAGTTCTCTTTTTTTTTTCTTTTTTTTTTTTTTTTTTAAATTTAGTTCAGCCAATTTCAACAACAAAAAATCCTCCCACAATTCACATCAAAGCATTCAGCCAAGTCTAATCAATTATCCCAACACCAAAAACATTTATTCAAGTGTTACAAATGATAGCTACCAACAATCAAACACCAGGCATGATGAAATCAATTATATCACTGAAAGTCAAACACATAAGCATCCATGCTTCAAAACTGCTAATCATTATGAACACAAGTTGAATATGCATAAAAGGTGAAGGTTAATATGTACTCCCCCTTGTAGACTCTTCAATCTTTCCAAAAACGTAAGCTCCAGCTTCTTCATCAGATAGTCATCCATGCATCAAGCGGGCACCTTTCTTTCTACACACAAGAAATACAAAACAAACACATACAAACTAACCAAAAGTGAGATAAACATCAAAATGAAAGAGAAGAGTTGAGAACTTGGGTTGCCTCCCAAGAAGCGCTTAGTTTATAGTCCTTAGCTCGACTGTTGGCAGCATCATGTGGATTGAGGGACTGAAATTGAGGTGGCTTGGCGATCAATCTCACCACCCCAATAGTGCTTGATCCGGTGTCCATTAACCTTAAACTTCTCCCCACTCTTGCCTTCAAGTTCCACTTGACCCTTGTCATAAGCTTTCACCACTATGAACGGACCAGACCACTTAGACTTGAGCTTGCCCGGGAAAAGCTTCAACTTATAGTTGTACAATAGGACCTGCTGCCCCGGCTCAAAAGTCTTCGGTTTGATGTGCCGGTCATGCCACCTCTTAGTTCTTTCCTTGTAGCTCATAGCACTGTCATAAGCATGGTAGCGGAACTCTTCTAACTCATTCAATTGCAATAGCCTCTTAGCACCCACAGCACTTTCATCAAAATTTAGCTTCTTGATAGCCCAAAATGCACTATGCTCAATCTCCACGGGAAGGTGGCAGGCCTTACCAAAGACTAGCCGATATGGCGACATACCAATCGGAGTCTTATAAGCAGTACGGTAAGCCCACAAGGCATCATCAAGTTTCATTGCCCAATCCTTCCTAGTAGTATTTACAGTCTTCTCAAGGATTTTCTTAATTTCCCGGTTAGAAACCTCGGCTTGACCGTTGGTTTGAGGATGGTAAGCTAGAGCTACCCTATGACTCACTCCATACTTCTCCAAAAGAGCACGGAATTTTTGATTACAAAAATGAGTGCCTCCATCACTAACAATAGCCCTCGGTGCTCCAAAACGGTTGAAAATATTCTTTCTAAGGAACTTAATCACCGTCTTAGCATCACTAGCTGGAGTAGCGATTGCTTCAACCCACTTGGATACATAGTCCACTGCTACCAAGATATATTGATTATTGAAGGAATTAGGGAATGGTCCCATGAAATCAATCCCCCAAACATCAAATATCTCCACCTCAAGCATATTATTGAGAGGCATCTCATCCCTCATGGACAGATTTCCCAACCTTTGACATCGGTCACAACTCATAGCGAAACCTTGAGCATCCTTGAAGAGAGTAGGCCAAAAGAAGCCTGATTGCAACACCTTTGCAGCAGTCTTGTTTCCACCAAAATGACCCCCATACTCAGAGGCATGACAACAAGAGAGAATCTCCCACTGCTCACATTCCGGTATACATCGGCGTATCACCTGATCGGCACAGTAACGAAACAAGAATGGTTCTTCCCAATGGTAATACTTGACATCATGAAGGAACTTCTTCTTCTGATGATGACTCAAGTCTTCGGGCACAATCTCACTAACCAGAAAATTCACAATGTCTGCATACCAAGGTACTTCTGTAACTATCACCATAAATAACTGCTCATCGGGAAACACCTCATGGATTGCAGAGCCTTTATCACCCTGAGCATCAGTACTCAATCGAGATAGATGATCCGCAACTTGGTTCTCACAACCTTTCCTATCAACAATCTCCAAATCAAACTCTTGAAGTAGCAAAACCCATCGGATCAACCTTGCTTTGGAATCTTTCTTACTAAACAAGTACCGCAAAGCTGAATGATCAGTGTGCACTACCACCTTAGAACCAATTAAGTAAGATCTAAATTTGCCAAAAGCATACACAACAGCTAAAAGCTCCTTTTCAGTGGTGGTGTAGTTCTCTTGAGCACTATCTAGAGTCTTGCTTGCATAGTAAATCGGATGGAAGAGCTTTTCCTTTTTCTGCCCCAAAACAGCTCCCACTGCATAATCACTAGCATCACACATGAGAATAAAAGGAAGAGACCAATCCGGAGCGACAATAATCGGAGCAGTGACTAAGCGCTGTTTCAACTCCTCAAATGCCTTCAAACAAGCATCATTGAAGTCAAACACAACATCTTTCTCAAGTAAAGCACAGAGAGGCTTAGTTATCTTGGAGAAATCCTTAATGAAGCGACGGTAGAAGCCGGCATGACCCAAAAAGCTCCTCACACCCTTAGCATTGATAGGTGGAGGAAGTTGCTCAATAACCGAAATCTTGGCCTTGTCAACCTCTAGGCCACTCTTTGAGACTCTATGGCCCAAAACAATTCCTTCCTTTACCATGAAGTGACATTTTTCCCAATTAAGAACAAGATTGGTTTCCTCACACCTTTTCAACACTTGTGCCAAGTGACTTAAACACTCATCATAGGAGTCACCAAACACCGTGAAGTCATCCATAAACACCTCCATGGTGTGCTCAATCATATCTGCAAAGATAGCCATCATACATCGCTGAAATGTGGCTGGAGCATTGCATAACCCAAAGGGCATGCGTTTGAAAGCAAAAGTACCATAAGGGCATGTGAAAGTGGTTTTCTCCTGGTCTTCTGGAGCAATAACAATCTGATTATAACCCGAATATCCATCCAGGAAGCAGAAGTACTCTCTACCCGCTAACTTGTCAAGCATCTGATCAATGAAAGGGAGAGGGAAATGATCTTTCCTAGTCGCAGTATTCAACTTGCGGTAGTCCATACATACCCTCCATCCAGTAACAGTGCGAGTAGGAATGAGCTCATTCTGGGTGTTAGCCACTACAGTCTGTTAGAATCTTAAGTTTTGATGGTGACTAAGGTATGATATGGTCTAGTACTTAAGAGAACATAATCAGCACTTAGGAAGGATTAGATGACATGGTTAGAATCCTGAGTTAGATCACTTGAGAATGCAAGATCACTTCCGGATAGATTAGGACTTGCGCATGCGGATGAATGTGTTCATCCCCCAGCATCAGCAAGTAAATCACTGGGAAATAACTTAGTCCATGAGAATTAGTACACAACCTTAAGACTAAGCTATGTTTCAATCGGAAGTGAATTTACTTCCTGTTAGACTTAGACTGGCGCAGAGCGATGGAATAGATCTCACCCCAAGCGTCAGTGAGTCTACTTCCCCAAGTGAAAGCGCTTCCTGTTAGAATTAGACTGGCGCAGAGCGACAGAATAGATATTACCCCAAGCGTCAGTGAGTCTACTTCCCCAAGTGAAAGCGCTTCCTGTTAGACTTAGACTGGCGCAGAGCAATAGAATAGTTATTACCCCAAGCGTCAGTAAGTCTACTTCGCCGAGTGAAAGCACTTCCTATTAGATTTAGACTGGCGCAGGTTGATAGACTAGATATAACCCCGAGCGTCAGCAGAAATGCAACATCAAGTGAAGTTGCTTCCTATTAGATCTTGACTGGCGCAGACTGAAAGAATAGATTTCACCCTAAGCGTCAGTGAGTTCACTACGTCAAGTAAAAGTGCTTCCGATAGCTTAGTGACTAGCGCTGAGTGTTGGGATGAAATACACTAAGTGAGAGTGAGTTATAGTGAACCAAGATCCTTCATCTAGTAGTTTTACTTCCGGATGTAAAAATGCTTCCAGATACATCATAGACCAAATCAGAACACAGTCTAAGTAAACTACTCCCCATAGCAAATAAACTTCCCACAGCATGTATAATTCTTATATATATATTGCTATGTTGGACTAACCAGTATGTGCAGAACATGGTCACGCTTCCGGATGCAAATGAGCTTCCGGATGGAAAGACTCTTGACATTGGGACTCAGAGCTTAACACTTGCAGAGCAAGATTACCACTTGCGGATGAAAGATGATCATCCGTCAGCAAGAGTGCAAGAGTAAAAATCACATACTCAGAAGTCAGAATGCTTATATCAGAGCAGAGGTGTCAGGACTACTTTTCAGAGATAAAGCAAGTCAACCCTGCTGAAGCATTTAAGAAGATGTTCCTTCCAACGGTAACAAGAGGATAACAGATATTCAAACAACATTGTTACCTACCAAGCATGAGGAGTATGAGAGATAAGGAGAATATAATCTGAAGATTCATTCAAAGTGTCAAAGCTCATACTGCCCACAAGAGTCAGAGTCCATAAGAGAGCTTCTGATAGCAAGAGAGCATCCAATAGCAAAGCACTCTTATCATTCATGGACAAGTGCTTGGAAGACAAAGTTCCTCTATGTGATAGCAAGCAAAATGTTAGAGTCCACGAGCTTCAGATAGCAAGAGAGCTTCCGATAATGAGTCTCTTAACATCCTGGACTTATGCTTGAGGAACGAAGTCCTCTCTGACAGCAAGCAAGAGTCGGACCGTACAAAATGTTCAGATGTCAGAACGACTTTTGTCAGAATAGTATTGCCAGAACAGTGTTGACAGAACAGCTTGGTCAGAGCACCTTTTTAGATAAAGCAAAGTCAACCCTGCTGTGCACTAATGAGGACAACGTAAACATGGTCCCAACGACTATAATCAAACGGTCTTATTGCCTCTCCAACGGTTAGATATTCAGAGGCTGGTATAAAAGGGATGTTCTTCATTTTTCTGATGAAGAGGGCTTGAAAAAGAGAGAGAGAACAGAGCTTATTGTCTGAAACACTATTCCTCTCATCTTCTACTCTCGGACCTTGATATGTAATATTCTTAGAGAGTGATTTATTTGTACTTAAGAGAGTAACATCATCCACTCTTTGAGAGAGTTAGTTTTGAGCTTAAGTGTTTAACAAAATCAGTTCATAGAGTGAACATATTGTAATCTTACATTTTGTAAGGGGGAGCATTTAGAAGGTTTTCTAAATCTCCATAGGTTGCAAGTTAGCCCGTAAAACTTGCGTTTGTAAGGTTGCAAGTGATCCCGTAAAACTTGCGGTAAGGTTTGCAGGTGAACCCGTTGTAAAACCTGTGGGTTGTTAGGTGAACCCGTGCTCGTAAAACCTAAAGTGTAAAGGCTTCTCTTGTGCCCGGTTTAAACAAGAATAGTGGATTGGAAATCTCAGGTGTAGCCTGGGGACTGGATGTAGGTCTGGGTGACCGAACCAGGATAAATTTATGTGTGCATATATTTATACTTGATCATTCTATTTTGCATCACATAGCATACTGACTTGTGCATAGCATTATTTATTATCATCATCACCGAGCACAAGCAGTCTTCCGAAAAGAGTTTAAGTTTCATTCCCTCACCCAATTCACCCCCCCCTCTTGGGTGACAGCCACGTTTATCATTTGGTATCAGAGCAGGTCACTTGTTTAAAGGATCAAACGATCTCAAGTGCAAAGACCTTGGCTGATTTGGGTTAAAATGTTTTCCAAAGGCTTTGATCATACCATTCCACCTGTGTTAGAAAATATTGATTTTTGTTGGTGGAAAGCAAGAATGGAAAGTTTTATAAAATCCACTAGTTTGAAAATGTGGGATATTTTTGAAAATGATTTTGATTTCAAACCAAGAGGAAACTGGACTGAAAAGGAGAAAAATTTGTTTTCCTTAAACATTCGAGCAATGCAAATTTTATACAAAGGCTTAACTGAAAATGATTTCCAGAAAATCAAACATTGCTCTAGTGCTAGAGATATTTGGAATACTCTTGATATGATATATGCTTCTAACCCATCTCTTGAAAGCACAGCTGTCCAAAGCTCAACTCGTGCTCTGTGTGGATCATCTACTGATGAGCTTCTGGAAGCTGATATTGAGGAAGCAGGCTTCAGTGAAGAGAGTATCCATTTCTGCCTAGAAGATTCAGAAAGTGAGGTATCTGAATCTGAACTTGAACTCTCTGAATTGCAAGATGCATACAATGAGTTATATACCGAATATTGTAAACTTGCAAAAGAACTTCTAGGCTTAAAAGAAAAAGATAGGAAACTTGAAAAACTAATTTCTTCTTCTACGTCTAAAGTTTCCGAGGTTTCTTTTAAAGAACTAGTGGTTCCGATAGCTAGCCCACTATCGGCAGAGAAAACTTCAACATGTCTTGAAAAATGTTTTGATTGTAAACACGTGTTGAAGGAAAAAGAAAAGTTTTCAAAAGAAACTGAAATTTCTAAGGAACAAAAAGCTTTTCTAAAAGAAACTAATCATGATAATGATAGAAAATCTCATTTTGATTATCATTCCATTATCTGTCATTATTGTGGTAGATTAGGACATATTTCTCACACATGCAGTCTTAGAAGAAATTCAAATGTGAGAAATAAGTTTGTATGGATTCCTAAAGGACAAGTAAGGTCCAGTGCTAACCATGTAGGACCCAAGTACAAATGGGTACCAAAACATCCTCCTAGTGCCTTACTTGTGCAGGATAGATCAAGAGTTCCTCTTATCCCAAAGAAGAGAACTCGTGGTGATGCAACTGCTGAAACCCACTGGTACAATCATAAGAAGCTGTCGGCCACCACAAGGGACAATGGTTCTGTCTCAAGGATGAGCTATCACAAAGTTCCATTCAACTATCCTGAGAAGAACAAGAGAGAGTGGATTCCTCGATCATCATTGAAAAGGCTCTTGAATCCTACCTCTCAGAAGAAAGTGCTTCGAACCAAGGATAAGTATAGAAGATCTCCTTGGGTAAGCAAGGGATCACTTAGCAACGAAGCATTTGGTAGTAAAATCTCCTATGCTAATGTTAGATGGACTTATTGAGATTTTACATTAAGCATCCTAAGATGTGAACATTATATTCATCATAGAAGAAAGCTTGAAGAAATAAGTAATGTTCATAATCTACATACTGTCCATGACTATCTTGATCAAAAACTTTGTATATCCTTGTGCATATAGTCATGAAAGATTCACCATGTCATACACATAGGACGTAATCTAAATGCATGTGAACTATATATAGCCTACAAACTAACCTTCAGATCCAGACTTGGATACAAAAGGAAGGGACTATCTGATATTTTGTAGGAAGGGCAATCCGAAGGTTCAGCAAGACAAGGGTGAAGAAGACCCTTGCTAAAAGGAAGATCTCCTCCCCCCCACAGTGAGCCATCTGATTCATGTGCCCCCAACAATCTGCTAGCTCAGAGGCAAACTTGAGATAGCGCTGAGTGATCAACCTGCGGAGATACCTTCTGCTGAACCTGTGTCTCCCTCTGCGCCAGCACCCAATCTGAGTGAAGAGCTGTGTATGAAGTATGGGTTCAAGAGGCCAGAGATGCCAGTGGTAGTGATCACAAAGTAAATTCATCCCTCTGCACCAGCTCCAATCCATCCTATTAGCCTCAGCAAGACTCAGGACTGTACCTCATCTGAACAATTAGTCAAGTCTTGATAAGCATTCGTCACGCATAGATTTTGGTACTGCTCTAAATATAGATTCCATGCATTGCCAACCAAAATCAAGCAAGCTACTGCTAGATGCGAATGGAGCTATGGTGATATCATTCTTACCTTCCTCTTTACTTGATTTTTAAAAGATCCTTTTGAAATACAAACTTTCAAAACAGATTCTGATCCTCTTTAAACTTACATGACAACCATTCCTCATGATAGCATTCAAAAGTTATTTCTGATTTTCCATTTCATATGGTATCTCTTGCATCAACTTTTTCAATGCATAAGCAGCTATGGTTTCGAGAACAATACATCCCTCTTAATTACATCTTTAAGTTCTCAATCTACTAATGATCTCAGTTCAAGTTTGTGGTTTAAGAATGTTGACACAGATTATTGAAGCTTGAACAATGAATATAACCAAGAGAGAATGACAACGAAAATGTCTCTTATCAAGATGTGTGGAATGGCTATACCAAACCTGAGAAACTTTGCCAATACACATGAGCATTTCTATCCCTTACATATTCTGTTGTGAAATTAAATGGATAGTCTCTCTCTTGTCTGACATGCATTAGAAATCTTAGGAAATGCCTTGAATTAAACCTTGCTAGATCTGTAAAACATGGCATAGTATCACAAGCATGCTATAATCTGTATTAATTTCAAGCTTGTTGATATCCTAAGAACAATGAGATCACATTGAGCATATCTAGAAGAACTCGAGCTAATATTTGGAAATTATTCTCGTAATCATATGCTGAAATTTGGTTGTTTTTGTAAAACGAATTCAATCCTAATCAAATTATTTTGTGAGGATGAAGATTCTCTTTTTCAAAATCTCATTATATTATTAATTCACATGTCTTCATGATCTAACATGAACATCCTTGAGGCATATGTATTGAACTATACTTGCTTATGAAACTCTGAAAATATGCCACCTGTTTGATACTCTTTGTACTATCACATTGATATTTATCTATGAGAGTAAATAGAGTTCATGTCTTGATAGTGAAACTATGTGAACGTATAGACAATTTCAAAATTAGTTTTCACATAATCATTGCTCATATTTTCTTAAACCAATTAGCAAGCATGATTTCTTAAAATTATTAGCTTGTGCTGATTAACACAGATTGACTTGAATGTCCTGAGGATGGTCTTCAATGTTAAATCTTAAGTTCTTTCACTGACCATCAGAAAGCATTTGTTTCCTCAAGCATATGCAGGACCAATCATCAAGTTTGAGCAAGGTTGCTTTCACAACAATCAGCGCCTTCGATAGCAGGCCAACTATTGAACCATGGGAAGAGTAGAGTGACTGCCCAGTCATATCTACTTGTGGTTGTAGCTCAGCTTGCCGAAGCGAATCATCAAAGCACTTGCGCTAGGGGTTTCCACTTGAGATAGCACACCTCTTGAAGATGTCAGGAAGCATGCTTATCTGCGTATGATTCAGATTCCTGAGTCTAATAGAGTATGAGTACCCCTCATCTGTGGTAACATCTACACCTTACCATTTCTTACATATGATGCATACATGGCATTGGTAAGGGTGTCAACTTAGGATGTTTCTCTCAATCTGCATTGACTTCAAAATCATTCACTGTCTTAGAAAATCATCCTAGCTCACACATCTGTATCCTCTAAATGACATGCTGGAAAGTAATTGATAACATACCTCTCTTATATGCTTTCTTTCTTGATTTAATGATGATTAATCTTAATATAGAAGAGAAGTAAGTGGACATTACCTGTTAATGATCCCTTGAAAATAGAGAGTCACATGCTGTCATCGATAATAAACTCTTAAGATGCTGTGATGCAATTTGTTTGGAAAATTTTTTTTTGGCACTTTTAAAAACACAAATTTCATTTGATTTGATTTCATTTCATATGGTATCACAAATTTCATTTGGCATTCAATCCTTTCCTTTGATACCACAAGTTCAAACTCACAGATCTCATTTGATTTCATTAGGTATCAGATTTCATCTCCTTTGAATTTAAAATCACATATTTCATTTGATATCATAATCATCATTTTTAAACACATCAAAATTATTTTTGATATCATGTTAATCAATTCGAGAGGATCAAAATTACTTTTGATATGTTTTGTATGTTTTGCTCGTGACTTAATCCTTGAAAAACATGTTTTGTTTTGACATAATGATTAGGGCGAATACAATCATTTAGGATCATGAATCATTATTGTTTTCCTTGATAACTCTCGTACGTTGTATTGAATAGTCTAGAACAAATCCTTATCAACGATACATAGGGAGAAATATTAGGTAGAAAGCCCATTCCGAGGAGAACGATAAAAGTATCCCCATCCCTAAGGCTAGCTTGCACCTGTTGGAATTTGATGAAGCCAAAAGGGGGAGAGAGATAGAGATGAGATGTCTAGAGATGGAGATGAGATGTCTAGAGATGAGATATAAGATGTCTAGCGAGAGATGAGACATGAGATGTCTAGAGCTGAGAGATAGATAAGATATCTAAGTTTAATTATAGCTCTGGGAGTGCTCTGGGAGTGATCTAAGTTTAATTATGTTCTCTAGTCATCTATGGGTTTGTCATCATCAAAAAGGGGGAGAATGTTAGAATCTTAAGTTTTGATGGTGACTAAGGTATGATATGGTCTAGTACTTAAGAGAACATAATCAGCACTTAGGAAGGATTAGATGACATGGTTAGAATCCTGAGTTAGATCACTTGAGAATGCAAGATCACTTCCGGATAGATTAGGACTTGCGCATGCGGATGAATGTGTTCATCCCCCAGCATCAGCAAGTAAATCACTGGGAAATAACTTAGTCCATGAGAATTAGTACACAACCTTAAGACTAAGCTATGTTTCAATCGGAAGTGAATTTACTTCCTGTTAGACTTAGACTGGCGCAGAGCGATGGAATAGATCTCACCCCAAGCGTCAGTGAGTCTACTTCCCCAAGTGAAAGCGCTTCCTGTTAGAATTAGACTGGCGCAGAGCGACAGAATAGATATTACCCCAAGCGTCAGTGAGTCTACTTCCCCAAGTGAAAGCGCTTCCTGTTAGACTTAGACTGGCGCAGAGCAATAGAATAGTTATTACCCCAAGCGTCAGTAAGTCTACTTCGCCGAGTGAAAGCACTTCCTATTAGATTTAGACTGGCGCAGGTTGATAGACTAGATATAACCCCGAGCGTCAGCAGAAATGCAACATCAAGTGAAGTTGCTTCCTATTAGATCTTGACTGGCGCAGACTGAAAGAATAGATTTCACCCTAAGCGTCAGTGAGTTCACTACGTCAAGTAAAAGTGCTTCCGATAGCTTAGTGACTAGCGCTGAGTGTTGGGATGAAATACACTAAGTGAGAGTGAGTTATAGTGAACCAAGATCCTTCATCTAGTAGTTTTACTTCCGGATGTAAAAATGCTTCCAGATACATCATAGACCAAATCAGAACACAGTCTAAGTAAACTACTCCCCATAGCAAATAAACTTCCCACAACATGTATAATTCTTATATATATATTGCTATGTTGGACTAACCAGTATGTGCAGAACATGGTCACGCTTCCGGATGCAAATGAGCTTCCGGATGGAAAGACTCTTGACATTGGGACTCAGAGCTTAACACTTGCAGAGCAAGATTACCACTTGCGGATGAAAGATGATCATCCGTCAGCAAGAGTGCAAGAGTAAAAATCACATACTCAGAAGTCAGAATGCTTATATCAGAGCAGAGGTGTCAGGACTACTTTTCAGAGATAAAGCAAGTCAACCCTGCTGAAGCATTTAAGAAGATGTTCCTTCCAACGGTAACAAGAGGATAACAGATATTCAAACAACATTGTTACCTACCAAGCATGAGGAGTATGAGAGATAAGGAGAATATAATCTGAAGATTCATTCAAAGTGTCAAAGCTCATACTGCCCACAAGAGTCAGAGTCCATAAGAGAGCTTCTGATAGCAAGAGAGCATCCAATAGCAAAGCACTCTTATCATTCATGGACAAGTGCTTGGAAGACAAAGTTCCTCTATGTGATAGCAAGCAAAATGTTAGAGTCCACGAGCTTCAGATAGCAAGAGAGCTTCCGATAATGAGTCTCTTAACATCCTGGACTTATGCTTGAGGAACGAAGTCCTCTCTGACAGCAAGCAAGAGTCGGACCGTACAAAATGTTCAGATGTCAGAACGACTTTTGTCAGAATAGTATTGCCAGAACAGTGTTGACAGAACAGCTTGGTCAGAGCACCTTTTTAGATAAAGCAAAGTCAACCCTGCTGTGCACTAATGAGGACAACGTAAACATGGTCCCAACGACTATAATCAAACGGTCTTATTGCCTCTCCAACGGTTAGATATTCAGAGGCTGGTATAAAAGGGATGTTCTTCATTTTTCTGATGAAGAGGGCTTGAAAAAGAGAGAGAGAACAGAGCTTATTGTCTGAAACACTATTCCTCTCATCTTCTACTCTCGGACCTTGATATGTAATATTCTTAGAGAGTGATTTATTTGTACTTAAGAGAGTAACATCATCCACTCTTTGAGAGAGTTAGTTTTGAGCTTAAGTGTTTAACAAAATCAGTTCATAGAGTGAACATATTGTAATCTTACATTTTGTAAGGGGGAGCATTTAGAAGGTTTTCTAAATCTCCATAGGTTGCAAGTTAGCCCGTAAAACTTGCGTTTGTAAGGTTGCAAGTGATCCCGTAAAACTTGCGGTAAGGTTTGCAGGTGAACCCGTTGTAAAACCTGTGGGTTGTTAGGTGAACCCGTGCTCGTAAAACCTAAAGTGTAAAGGCTTCTCTTGTGCCCGGTTTAAACAAGAATAGTGGATTGGAAATCTCAGGTGTAGCCTGGGGACTGGATGTAGGTCTGGGTGACCGAACCAGGATAAATTTATGTGTGCATATATTTATACTTGATCATTCTATTTTGCATCACATAGCATACTGACTTGTGCATAGCATTATTTATTATCATCATCACCGAGCACAAGCAGTCTTCCGAAAAGAGTTTAAGTTTCATTCCCTCACCCAATTCACCCCCCCCTCTTGGGTGACAGCCACGTTTATCACAGTCATGCCACCTTCTTGGGCACGCATTGAACTGGGCTCACCCATGAGCTATCAGAGATTGGGTAAATGATACCCGCATCAAGCCACTTGAGAATTTCCTTCTTCACAACCTCCTTCATGTTCGGATTGAGCCTTCTCTGATGCTCAATTGAAGTCTTATGATCATCCTCAAGCAAAATCTTATGCATACACATCGACGGACTAATGCCTTTGATATCGGCAATTGTCCACCCAATGGCCCTTTTGTGAGCCTTCAACACCTCCACCAGTTTCTCCTCTTGTTGAGAAGTCAAGTCAGAAGCAATGATAACCGGAAGTGTCTCATTCGAACCCAAGAATACATATCGCAAATGAGATGGCAACGGCTTCAACTCCAAAGAGGGTGGCTCTACTAGAGATGGTTGGAGTCTAGGTCTATCGCTTGAAGCAGTGTCAAGAGTCTCAAATTGAGAATAAGACTTAGGATAGCGTAATGATGCATCCATGATAGCCATACAATCTTCCACTTCAAAATGTTCAATATTCACGCCCACCAAAAGCTGCTTCAACTGGATCACTAACACAAGACGAATCAAACTCTTCTTGAACCACATGATCAATCACATCAATGGAGAAACAGTCTTCGCGTGCAAGTGGAGTTCTCATCAATTGGCTCATGTTAAAAGTGACTTCCTCATCGGCTACCCTCAAAGTTAACTCACCTTTTTCAACATCAATCAAAGTTCTAGCGGTTGCTAAGAAAGGTCTCCCTAAGAGCATAGCATCTCCTTATCCGCTTCAAAATCTAAGACAATGAAATCGGCCGGAAAAATGAACTTATCCACCTTCACTAGCACATCCTCAATAATCCCTCGGGGATAAGAGATACTCCTATCGGCAAGTTGGAGAGTGACAGTAGTCGGGCGAGCTTCTCCCAACCCCAAAGTATTAAAGATGGAGGATGGCATCAAGTTGACACTAGCACCCAAATCGCACAAACCCTTACCCAAGAACTTATCCCCTATGTGACAAGGGATAGAAAAGCTCCCAGGATCCTTTAACTTTGGAGGTAGTGGCTTGATCACATCGGTGAAACTCTTTGTCACGGCAACGGTTTCAAACTCATTAAAGCGCCTCTTCTTAGTCAACACATCCTTCATAAACTTTGCATACTTAGGCATTTGCTCAAGAGCTTCGGCAAAAGGAATATTCACATGGAGTTGCTTGAACATGTCAATAAATTGCCGGAATTGTTTGTCCTCTTGATTCTTCTTCAGCCTTTGAGGGAATGGTGGTGGTGGCAAATACTTGGGTGGTGAGACCTTGGTCTTTTTCTTGTCATCACTACCATTCGGACTTCCCACTTGCTCTTCAACCACATCATTGGTAGCCTCTTTGACTTGATCGTCCTTCTTTCCATTATCATTAGCAACAAGAGGTTCCTTTTCACTAGCATCAATAACAACCTCATCTTGAACATCTTTTTCTACCCCACTAGGTTGAGGAATATCAGGAAGTTGCTTTCCACTCCTCAAGTTGATTGCCTTACACTCTTCCTTCCCATCCCTTCTTGGATTAGGAATGGTGTCACTCGGTAGGGTTCCTCTTTGTGAGGCATTCATTTGAGAGGCGAGTTGGCCTATTTGTATTTCAATGTTCCGGATAGAAGTCTCATGACTGGCCGTTTTGGCATCATTTTTAGCATTATACACCCTTTGTGCTTCTTGTCCGGCTATGATTTGAGCAAACATTTTCTCCACCTTAGATTCTTCCTCCTTAGGAGGGATTTGTCTAGGTTGATTATGAAAACCAGGTGGGTAAGAGGGCTTTGCACCAGAAGATGATGATGCATTCACATTTTGCCCTTGGTTCCAGGAAAAGTTGGGATGATTTCTCCACCCCGGATTGTAAGTCTGAGAGTAAGGATTGTTCTGAGAATTCTGTCCTCTTCCCATATAATTCACAGATTCTGGAGTGGCGTAGAGAGGACAATGATCCGGTAGGTGCACATCATAACACTGTTCACAAACAACCGGAGTAGACTGAATTGCTTGCACCTCTTGAGTATTACTCTTTCTAATCTGAGTCTCCAAGACATCAAACCGCTTGTTGAGTGCAGATAGCATAGAAGCAAACTGGGCAGTAGCAGTATCCTCCTTAGGAGCAATGGAAGAATGAGGAATCCTCCTATCTGTCCCTTGAGAATTGTTGGCCGATAGCTGATCTAACAACCGGAATACTTCATTCACTGGCACATTCCGATATCCACCATTTGTCATAGAGTCGACCATTGCCTTAGATTGAGGATTAAGGCGAGTGCAGAAAATTTGAACAATTACCCACTTGTCCACTCCATGATTAGGACATTGCTTCATCAACATCTTATACCTCTCCCAAGCAGCATAGAGAGTCTCATCATCATGTTGCCTGAAACTCAAGAACTCGTCCCTAGCCTCAACAGATTTGTCATCAGAGAAAAACCGAGCCCGGAACTTAGCTTCAAGCTCATTCCAAGAGGAAATAGACCCTTCCGGTAAGTTGTTGAACCACTCCCTAGCTTTTCCTTGCAGAGAGAAAGGGAACAAACGCAGTCGAAGAACATCAGCTGGAACCCCATTCTGCTTGAATGAATCACACACCTCCAAGAAATACATCAAGTGTTTGTTGGCATCCTCGTTGTACAGACCATGAAACATCCCATGCATTTGAAGCATTGTGATCATCACCGGCTTGATCTCAAAGTTCCTTGCTTGCACATCCGGAATCCGAATGCAAGATTGAGTTCCTCCCATGTTCCGAGTAGCAAAATCGTTAACTGTCGCACGATCATACTCATCCTCTACCATAGCTGCAGTTTCAACTTCAACCTCTTGCTCAAGATCCACTAACCCTTCAAGTACTACTTCCAAGTCTCCAAACTCAATGCTTTGCATACACTAAGAAAAGAGTACCTACAAGTACCACTAGATCACACGTATCACAATAAACAAAAGTGAAAATAAGCAAGGCAACCAAGGTAAAGATATTTCTAACACCGAAGGTAGCCAGAAACACCCAAACACCAAGTTACCACAAGTTAAGAAAAGAGGTTACTTAAAAGCAATTAATCACACAATTAAGCTAATCAACACAAGAGAATAAACTTTTGCTTGAACTACAATCCCCGGCGGCGGCGCCATTGACTTAACACGGATTTTGTGCGCTTCCGTAAGCATACGGGTCGTCAAGTGTAGTATAGAAAAAAGTGTCGTTCCGCAGAGATTATAGTTTAAACAAAGTGATTAGCACTCATTGTATCATTAATTGTCCTAAGTAAAAACATGTTGAGAGTTTGTTGTTCAAGTAAGAAAAGAGTTTTAAATATAAATGTAAAAAGAGTTGGAGTTTCAAACACGATTTAACAATGATAATTAAGGCCTAGGGTTGCTAATCCCCTATTTACTTCATGAACCAAGGTTTCCCTCTTTTCTTTAAGTGATTAAATGAAAATATGAGCAAGTCTAGGGTTCAAAATCATTTGAAAAAGCTTTCCCAAGTCTAGATCAAATTTATGCTAGCATTTATTGCACAATCTCTTGTCACAATAAATGCTAGCTCTTTTCCTTAACCACCCTAATTATGACTATGCTAGGTCAATAACTATATCCCTATGTTATCAACAAACCTTCCATTTAAAACCATAAACTTCAAGTCTAACATGTTCTTATCCAAGTTCTAAAACAAAATACACTTTCCCAAGTCATATTTCATTTAACTAATTAAGTGGTGATCAAGCACTTAAAATAGAGCAAGATAAAAACTACACATATACTTCATTAATTACTTAAAGAAAGAGAGAGTAGATGGTTCACTCCATAAATAGGTTCATAACAACCCTAGATTAGGGTTTTAGTTACACATAAATGCAAATAAAACAAACCCTAAAACTATGAAAGAGTGCATTGAAGAGTGGTGAAGAATAGGGAGAAGAAATTACAACCACAAATGAGGAGTACCCAAATCTCTCCAAGCTTCCCCACTTGATTCCCAAGAGATCCCAATGTTCTTCAAGCTCTTCAAGCCTCTCAAAAGTGCCCTAGAGGTGTGCCCAATCGAGTTTTCCAGTCTGCCTCTAAGTGCCCTAAGTTTCAGCTTTTATACCATGTAAAATTCAGTCAAAACGCGTAGCTGAATGCAGTCTTTTCCAGGGGCGCCCCCAGAGCGCGCCCATGGGCACCGTTTTGGGCGCGGTGGCGCCCAAAAGCGCGCCCATAGGCGCCGTTGTGGGCGCGGGGACTCCCAACAGCGCGCCCATGGGCGCCGTTTTGGGCACCGATCGCGTTTCTTCAATCCTCATGCTTCTTTTTGCTCCCTTATTCATCCTCTTGATTTTTTTCTTCCTCCTATACTTGAGCACCTCTTCCTACACAAGATAGAAAGAGGGTTGATGAGCTTTTACACTCAAAACAAACCACAATTTAACTCCAAATTTCACAAAAGAGTATGATTTCCATGTATTGTTCATTTCACTTCAAAGTGTGTATATTTTTATCTATGTATCCTCAAAAATCATGTATAATCCAAGATAAATGTGAAGTGAAATATGTGAAATTGTGGAGTTTATCAGCGGTCTAAGCCATCCGAGGGCGAGTTGCGAGGGAAAAAAATTTTTTTTTGTGGTGCATTCATTGCGGCGGTCACAAAAATAATACCCGCCCCAACGCAGCATAAAAAAAACTTAAAAAAAAAATTTCATTGGCACGGTGCGTTGGGGCGGTCTATAAAAAACTTTAAAAAAAATAAAATCACGTTGGGGCGGTCACCCGCCCCCACGGCAATGTCGCGTGGGGGCGGTCGACCGCCCCAACGCGAATACAAAAGTTTTTAAAAAAAAATAAAATCACGTTGGGGCGGTTGACCGCCCCCACGGCAATGTCGCGTGGGGGCGGTCGACCGCCCCAACGCGAATAAAAAAATTTAAAAAAAAATAAAATCACGTTGGGGCGGTCACCCGCCCTCACGGCGCACAGAGATTTGTGCGCATTTCATGTCGCGTGGGGGCGGTCGACCGCCCCAACGCGAATAAAAAAATTTAAAAAATAAAATAAAATCACGTTGGGGCGAGCAACCGCCCCCAAGGCGCACAGAGATTTGTGTGCATTTACTGTCGCGTGGGGGCGGTCGCCCGCCCCCACGTTGCTATCTCTCCCTATAAATAACCTCCCCCCTCCATTTCTACGCGCGCAATCTCTTCTTTCTCACTTTCTCCCTTTTGTGTTTCTTGTTGTTTTCATTGTTGGTGCACACATGATGTCTAAAAGTTTGTCTTGCTTTTGGTATAGGTATTGTTTATTTTTTCTTTTTTATTTTATTATATCTGATTGTTTTTATTTCTTATTATTTTTTTTTCGTAATATATCTTATTGATTTTGGACATGATCTTTTTGTGCTTGATGGTTTAGTATATATTTATTTCATATATATTACAATAAAATTAATTTTTGCTGCATTTGTTTTGTTTTTTTTTCTTGTTTTTATTCCTTTTTCGGTCTTCAATTTAAGTCATTATCATTAAATTGTTCGCATGAAGCAATTTTTTTTTAGTAAATATAACAGCATGCCGGCGGTTCGATACGCCGGCACTATTTGATTTTTTTTAAAAAAAAAAATCACATGGCGGCGGTCGTAACCGCCCCCATGCCTTTTTTTTAAATTTTTTTTATTCGCGTTGGGGCGGTCGACCGCCCCAACGCGTAGCGGCGGTTCCAAGGGAGCTACAGCGTAAATCTTTCCGCCCCCACGCAGCGTGCCACGTTAAAATCGCCGGCGGTAAATTTGACCGCCGGAGCGCCATGGGGGCGGGTAGAACCGCCCCTACGCTGGGAAAATACCCGCCGCAGATCTGCCTTTTTTTTGTAGTGTGGAAGTATACAGGAAGAATCATATTTGTCTCCGAAAGTTTTTCTAGGCTCAATTTTGCCGAAGCATGAAATTTGTATCAAAGTTGCCCTTTTAGAGTGGAACTTTAAATGTTGACTGTTAAACAATAAGTAGACACATACATACTTGACATAAAATCTCAAGATGGGATCGATGATGTTAGTATTCACATTCTCTTTCTTTGATCTTTATGGTTCTTTCTTGGGTAAAATTTTGCTTTAAATTTAATTTTTTTTCAAAGAGCAGGATGGAAGAAGAAGGTTGAAAAAATTTTGAAACTAAAACATGTGGTGGGTAAATTTTGTAAAATTGTAACATAATTTTGGGTGGAGAGGCTCAGGTGTGATGCATAGACTGGAGGAAGATAGAGGGGAGAGCAACATGGAGCAATTTAAGTCTAGGAAGAAGATGAAGAGGGGAGAGAAATGATGGAGTCTTGGGAAGTTGAATAAGAAGAAATGAAGTGGATTATTAAAAATGCTTACAACATTCTTACTAGATATGATTATAAAAATTAATTCCAATTTCATGCTTCCATGCCAAAATGAGCCGAAAAACATTATAGGGCAAATATAATCCTCCCCATATACTTCCAGGGCAACTGTGACCCTTATAACCCCAAAAATACATCATATTGCCACATCATTTTTTAATGGAGAACGTTCACGGTCAGTCCAAAAAGGGTGAAATTGAGACCATTTTAGGACTTTTGGGATGAAAGCGAGCCTATAAAAACTTCTAGAGCATACATGATTGTCTGTGTATAATTTTAGGGTAAGGGTGACTTTTAACCAACCCTTTTATTGTATGAAAGTTTAAAAGAAATAGGGTTCCTTGTTTCTGTTTTTGGATGAAATTGAAACTCAAAACATCTCAAGTTCCAATTTATTAAGGAATAAATCTTGAGAAGTGGGAGAATAAAGAAATCGCATAATGAAGCTCTTCGTTCCAGTTCTAGTCTGCATCACCAAGGAATTGAGACTCTTAGTTGCTTCCTTCCATTGGAGGAATCGCCAACAAAAGACATGGGAGTTGAAGCCCTGTGATTTTGAGAAGGAAAAGTGGACGATGGATGGAGGAATTGAAAGAAGTTGGGTGTGTTTGGGTTTTAGAGAGTGAATAAGATTCTAAATCAAACTATCTAAACCTAATTTTCAATCATACATATGTTGCAGCAGTTAGGTACTCAAGGAGGCTAATGGATAGAACACAGTTTTCTGCCCACAATTTCGGCATGACAGTAGCAGAATTTGTATACTCATCATGGGTTTTTCGTGACGTTGGGAACAAATTTTCTATACCTCTTCTCTCTTCATCTCCTCGCTAAGGTGAATTTTTCTCTGTCTCCTTGGGTTCGCCACGACAAACTGCACTCTTCAATGCCTCTCTTTTTGCTCTTCCTTCGTTGGGATGAAATTATCTTTGGTCCTAAAGACATTACAAGTGAAAGAAGAAAGAAAGGGGATCAAATAGTCCTTATTCAACTAAAACACATCACTACACAATTAAGATTAATTAATCCAATTTCCATACAAATTTCCATTCAAGGCTGACCAAAATTGCAACTCATTTATATTTGAAACCTTGAATTAGCACATAAAAACCTACAAATATAAGGATTTTCGTTATGACATTTGTTTATAATTTTGTGGTTAATTTTCTTACATAACATGCACAAAAAAATCAAAAGTGATATTTTATTTGGGACTTGAGAGATTGTAATAAAATAAAAATGATAGTTTCCAAAATTATTCAATCCTAACCATTCATTAATCAATCTAATGGTGGTGGTGATTTGTTTTGAGGTCAAATAATGGTGGTGCGAGTAGGACAATGAGGTAGGGTTGTTCATAAAGGTTCTGTCCTGGTTGTCCCGGTCTCATCACATTCCTATTGGGACTGCTAGAATTTCCTAATACTAATAGGATCTGGTGTCGAGATCAATGGTACCATGACCAAATAGAAACTGGGACAGTACTATGTTATGGTTACTCGGATTATCGGTATTGTCCAGTTACCATAAGTATAAGCATGTATTTATTTATTTCCTCATTCAACTATGCATTTAGTCCTCTATTTCTTTGATTAATCAATATTTACCCTACCCAAACATTATTTTTCCTCTTTCTTCAAAGAATCTTTTAATTATATTGATTGAGCGATTTAATCATTTTTTTGGTCAAAATTGATTCAATCATTTCATGTTTAGGTTTAACAATTTAGGAGGCACACATATTTTATTCCTTTCTTAACTGATCTATATCATCCTTCAAAGCCAACAATTTTAGAGTTTTTTATCTTCAAGTTTGTTCTAATATGTAGGTGCGATATAGGGTTATTTTATCTAATTGGATAGAGAAACACATAACTTAGTTTGTTAATGACTTAGTATTAATTTAGGGCAAAAGTACTAATCTAATAATTAACTATTTCACTTTGGACAAAAATAATAAATGACTGTTTAGCGGTGCATAAATAATAACCAATATTGTGACCCGGTGCAAAAATAATAAAACCGGTACTAAATGTTGATTGGTAGTTTTGTGGAATTTATGATATTATTTTATTAAGTAAAAATACCTTTTTACCTCCTCACAATTAAAACTTAACTCTTCTTTCTTCCGCCCTTCATCTTCTGACTTATCGGCTGTTTCCGGTCATACCATAAGCGTACGGGTCGTCAAAATAAGTAGTATAAAAGTTATCGTTCCCACGGAGATTAAGGCAAATCGGATTAATTATCACAATTATGTTATCAATTAGGTTGAGTGGAAATATTTGGGTTTTGAGTTTCTAACCTAACTAAATTGAAAATAATTTAACTAACACTAAACTAACACTTAAAATTAAGAAAGGGGAGTTTAGGATTATTTATCACATTCCATTTCATGAGACATAATTAAAGCCCTCTCAATCAGTATGCTAATGAATACAAGTGTTTGCCTAAGGTTCATAGGCATTTGAAAAAGCTTTTTCAAGTCAAGATCAAATTTTTACTTGTACTAATTGTGCAATCTCTGGCTACAATTAATGCAAGCTCTAATCCAAAATCAACATTTTAGTGACAATGTTAGGTCGATGACTATTGTTCGCACCGCAAGTGCACGGGTCGCGCCAAGTAATAAAGTGATAAGTAGAGTATCGTTCCCATGAGGATTTGGTTCCAAAACCCGGTCAAGTAATGATTATCGCACTCTCGCTTAATTTGAGTGATTCAAATATCAAGATGTGAAGGGTAACTATAAAAATAAATAAGAAAAACTATAAACAAATGATTCTTAACTTCAAGGATAAAATGGGTCCTAAGATTATTTTTTCCCCTTGTATTTCATAACCATAAAGAGCCTCCTCTCACAATTGCTTTCAATGACTATATATTTGCTAACCTAGGGTTTTAGAATACTTGTAAACGCTCCGTCGAGTCAAGAACAAGTGTTTAATTCTATTAATCATACAATCTCTTGTCACAATTAATAAAACCCAATTTCTAAGTTTCAACCCTAATGTGGCTATGTGAGGTCAATAAGTATATGTCTATCTTATCAACAAAACCATCCATTTGTCATGCAAACTTCAAGTTCTCACACTATTTTTCCCAAGTTCTACACTCAACCTAACCCTCTCAAGCATCAATCAAGTGAACACAACATCTAAATGGTGATCAAGCACTTAGAAGCATTAAGAGAAGAGTAAAATAAACACATATAACATTAATCACAAAGTAAGAAGAGGAATTAAGAGTTAATCCATACAAGGGTTCCAAATAATCCTAGAATCAAAGCTTTAGCTCCACATGTTCATGATATCCAAAAGAATATATACATATATAAGCACAATCATAGAACAAGAGAGAGGGAAAGGAAAATGGAGAAGAAAAACCAAGATTTGAAGCAAAAATCTCTTCTAGACTTCAATCCATTGACACCCACTCCTCCAAATGCCAAGCCCTAGCTCCCAATATGCCCAAGAGGTCAAGAATGAGTCGAGCTCCCACTTTTATACCTCAGAAATTTCGTGTTTTGCGAGTCTGAAACTCAGAGTTTTAATTTTCGTTCGTCGCGCGTTCGTTGCGCAATGAATGTTCAGCGAACAGACATTGGAGGCAGAATGGAAACATCATTTGTTGTGCCTTAGTTGTGCAACGAAAGCTCAACGAATGTCAGGAAGAATTTTTCTTTTTCCTCTATTGTCCCTTGCTTCACTCTTTAGCTTGTCCTATGTTTTTCTTGGAAACTCCATGTTTTCCTTAGCCTTTTGCACTTGTCCACCTCTTCCTATAAAAGAGAAAGAGGGTTGATGAGCTTCAAAAATAACTTACAAACACATATTACTCCAAATTTCACACAAATGCATATTTTTCAATTGGTACTTTTTCCTATATGTATTTGTATCATTCTCAATCATTTGTCACCAAAAATCATGTACATTCAAAGGAAATTGAGATGAAATATGTGAAATTATGGAGTTTATCACTCCCTCAAACTTAAGTCCTTGCTTGTCCTCAAGCAATTTAGAACTTTTTATACTTTGACCACATGTTATCCCTAATTCAATTGAGTTACTTGTCCTCATATGTTGTACTTCCTAATTGATATATAGAATACGTGAACTATATGCAGAGATGAATGACTCATGGTGTTAAGAACAAGCTCTCCATAATCTTTGAACTAGTGTGTGTGTGATGGAGTTAAAGAAAATTTTCAAGATTTTTCTCCGGTCCTTTGTAAAACTCCAATGTATGTATAGACTCTCACTCTTCAAATTTCTCCACTCTTTTCTTCTCTCCCCACTTCCAACTTGTAGCACATAAGTTTAAAATCAAGAGGGCTTTTATAGCTTGTAATGGGGCCAGGGGTTTAAGTGTTTAGTTAATTGAAAGAATGGGATAAAGGAGTTCAAATATCTTGAGATAAATGAAAACATTTCATCATAGTCACTCTTTCACAAAATTCTTTTTCAAGAAACATAAACTTCCCCCAAACTCATCTCGATTTTGATTATTTGTACTCCTAGTCTTATTGCAACTTTTTTTTATACTTCTTTCTTTTCTTCTTTTTCATTTTTTTTTCAATTCACTTTCTTTCCTTTTTTTTTACTTAGGAGTACAAACTTTTCCTTTTCAAAGCCACTATTTCCCTTTTTACACATGTTTTACATTTGCACACACTTTTATCAACTATATCAATCCTCACTACTAATGAAATGTCAATTATCTCAAGATTCAGGTAGTTCATGGTTTTTCGGGCTGTAAGGGTTAGGTTCAATGTGGGTTGCAAAAGAAAATTATCATGGTTTTTCAATAAAAGGCTCAAAGAGGGTGCAAATGGGATAAAGATTGTCAAGGGTGGCTTGAAAGGCTCAATCGCATTTAATGATGGCCTCAATCATTTTTGAAACTTATGTGCAACTTGTCAAAAATGTGAATTTTCCAAAAAGAATTTTGAAATTATCAAGTGAAAATAAATACATAAATCAGTTTATTACAATTTTCCTTCACAAAATCCGTCATCCAATTACTCTAACTCCATTAGTGCTTAAGTTGTTCAAGAGAATTAAGGAGAGATTTGCCCTAACACCACAATCCACTCAAGCAAAGCATATAATTTCACCTTCTATATACCCTTTAGTCAAACAACTTATTCCTATCATTGGACTTTCTTACACCTTTTCAAGACAGCTCATGGTCAAATTTTCAAAAACAAATGCAACAACTTTAGTTTGGGACAAAATATCACACATTCATCATCATAACAAAGTCAAAAAATTCAGTTGTGCACTTATTATTGACAAGCAAACAAAAAATTTATTCACAATTCTCAAAAAGTTTCACATGATCATCACCTCTTTACTCCCCCAAACTTAAAACAAACAGTGTCCTCACTGTGGAACAAATGAGGGTAGGAACAAGCATGGAGTCAAACATGGACAAAGCTTTGATATCACACCAACAAAACTAGAAATTATCCTAAGGAAGCATAAATGAAATCCTAAAACAAAGATTCTAAGAGAAAAGTTCCTAAAAGAAAAGTTTCCCCCAAACTTGAACTATACTACACCTTAAACTTCTCTTGTGAGATCAAGCTAAAGTTCCATTCCTCACTGTCATTTCTCAAATTTCTTACCCTACTCACCAAATAATCAATGGTATGACTTGTCAAAATAATCATCATTAGCATTGATCTTGAGCATATGCCTTATTTCAAAGAAACCAAATTTTATTTTCCAATGGCAAATGGATGAGTCTTACACAAAGTTTCAAAACTAGTTGTTCAAGTTCAATGAAAATAAGGATTATAATGATTTAGTCACAACAAGTTCCCATGGAGAAATACTCCTCTCGAATGCAAATAGAAAGGAAGAAGTGGCTTCGTCATGGCTTCGTCGCGCAACGAAGCCACGACGAACAGTCTGGTTCTGCAGAATTTCTGCAGAATTAAAACACTCATTTACCTAGCCACCTACATTGACATCAAAATCACCCAATACCTCCATTCAATTCATTACCATTCAACACCAAAACTCACCCTACCTTCCACTCACAAGACTCGTTGAGAAAATTAACTTTCAATCACAAAATGCCCCAAGATCCATATATCAATCATAATGTGCCCAACAATCAAAATGTAATGACAAACAAGCCAAAATCCACATTCTTCAGTTTTATGCCCAATTAAATGATACCAAAATCAATGACAATAGGCCATTTTCATATCACAAACAAGAATCATTCATATGAACATCATGAACTCAATATGCACATCAAGCCAACACTCAAAAATCAAATGAGCACATCCTTATTAGGCAAAAAAGATTCACAACACAATGAGGATCATTTCAGTAAAATCAAGTACAAGTCCTGTCAATTCAGCTCATGAAACTCAATTTGGTCAATTAGCATAAACTAATACCATAATTCCAGTCCAGCACAAATTTCCAGTCATCAACATCATCATTCATTCTAGAAGAAGAAGAAGAAAGAAGGGAAAATTGAATTTAGATGAGGATTGGAATAGTACTCCCCTTCGTAGACCTCTTCTTGCCTTGCAAAAACGTAAGCTCCAACTATCCTCATCAACTAGTCATCCAAGTGTGGGAGAAAACCTTTCTACCTACAAAAAGTGAGACCAAGGAAAAAATCTACCAAACTAAACTAAAATAGTTAGGACAATTAAAAACTACAGATAAGAGCAAGAACTTGGGTTGCCTCCCAAGAAGCGCTAAATTTATAGTTTTCAGCCAGACTTTCCAACACCAGTCACTAATCATAAGTATCAAAAACTAAAACCACCTTGTCTTCATTTCTCTTCAAAAGACAAGGTTTTAGCAAAAATGAGCATTCATATAAGAAACATGATTCAATATAATACTTGGTAGGCTCTAATTCAAATACCTCAAAATTATCCTCAATAGCCCCCAAATATTTTGAAAACCCAATAAAATCAATTGGACTCTCATCAGTAAGAGTCATGAAATCACTCTGAGGATTTTGAACAAAAATTGTAGGGATTTCTACTTGTTCACAATAACAAGAATTAGGCTCCAAGCTTGGAACCTCAATTGCACACTCAATACTGTTCTCTCCCTCTTCAATTTTCAACTCACTATCACCCCCACAATTGTCACAAACCATTGATATCACATCATCACTTCCCATGATCAATTCTCCATTTGAGGTACTTTCTACACAAGAGTCATTTGATGTGTCAATGAAAACACCTCTTTGCCTAAAAGACTCAAATTGGGAAGTTAGTTCACCTAATTTGATTGTTAATTTTTCAAGAGCTAATGTATGTTCCCTCCATTTTTCTTCATCCCTAGCTCTATACTCATTCTCATTATCAAGATAACGTTGAAGCATATCCATTATTCTTGACTCCTTCTCATCAATGGAATTAGGCTCATCTAAACTATTGGGTGATATTTGACATTGTGGTGCATATGAAGGGAAAGAATAATATGGATCCCAAGACAATGAATGTTCATGATTCCAACTAAGGTTAAAAGAATTATCATGCAAATTAGCTTGAACCTTAGGAAAGTCATCCTCAACAAAATCCATGGTTGAAAAATGGGGGCATTGCTCATTAAAATGACTATCTCCACAATAATTACAACAAATGTACTCAAATTGAGTATGAAAAGCATTAGGATCATAATAAGAAGTTGGATAATCATTACCATGCTCAAATCCATCACTTGCCCCATTAGCCCACCAAGGATACTCCATACACAAAGTTCTAAGAAAAGAAAATTAACAAACACAAATACACACAAAGAGAACAAATATACACATGAACACAAGAAGAAAAAAAATCTACAAAGAAGTACAAGAACAAATATATACAAACTCAAGTTTAAGCTACTAGTGCTATAATCAAGATTGACCAAGGACAGTTTTGGGACACAAATCCCCGGCAACGGCGCCAAAAACTTGTTCGCACCGCAAGTGCACGGGTCGCGCCAAGTAATAAAGTGATAAGTAGAGTATCGTTCCCACGAGGATTTGGTTCCAAAACCCGGTCAAGTAATGATTATCGCACTCTCGCTTAATTTGAGTGATTCAAATATCAAGATGTGAAGGGTAACTATAAAAATAAATAAGAAAAACTATAAACAAATGATTCTTAACTTTAAGGATAAAATGGGTCCTAAGATTATTTTTCCCCCTTGTATTTCATAAGCTTAAAGAGCCTCCTCTCACAATTGCTTTCAATGACTATATATTTGCTAACCTAGGGTTTTAGAATACTTGTAAACGCTCCGTCGAGTCAAGAACAAGTGTTTAATTCTATTAATCATACAATCTCTTGTCACAATTAATAAAACCCAATTTCTAAGTTTCAACCCTAATGTGGCTATGTGAGGTCAATAAGTATATGTCTATCTTATCAACAAAATCATCCATTTGTCATGCAAACTTCAAGTTCTCACACTATTTTACCCAAGTTCTACACTCAACCTAGCCCTCTCAAGCATCAATCAAGTGAACACAACATCTAAATGGTGATCAAGCACTTAGAAGCATTAAGAGAAGAGTAAAATAAACACATATAACATTAATCACAAAGTAAGAAGAGGAATTAAGAGTTAATCCATACAAGGGTTCCAAATAATCCTAGAATCAAAGCTTTAGCTCCACATGTTCATGATATCCAAAAGAATATATATATATATAAGCACAATCATAGAACAAGAGAGAGGGAAAGGAAAATGGAGAAGAAAAACCAAGATTTGAAGCAAAAATCTCTTCTAGACTTCAATCCATTGACACCCACTCCTCCAAATGCCAAGCCCTAGCTCCCAATATGCCCAAGAGGTCAAGAATGAGTCGAGCTCCCACTTTTATACCTCAGAAATTTCGTGTTTTGCGAGTCTGAAACACAGAGTTTTAATTTTCGTTCGTCGCGCGTTCGTTGCGCAATGAATGCTCAGCGAACAGACATTGGAGGCAGAATGGAAACATCATTCGTCGTGCCTTAGTTGTGCAACGAAAGCTCAACGAATGTCAGGAAGAATTTTTCTTTTTCCTCTTTTGTCCCTTGCTTCACTCTTTAACTTGTCCTATGTTTTTCTTGGAAACTCCATGTTTTCCTTAGCCTTTTGCACTTGTCCACCTCTTCCTATAAAAGAGAAAGAGGGTTGATGAGCTTCAAAAATAACTTACAAACACATATTACTCCAAATTTCACACAAATGCATATTTTTCAATTGGTACTTTTTCCTATATGTATTTGTATCATTCTCAATCATTTGTCACCAAAAATCATGTACATTCAAAGGAAATTGAGATGAAATATGTGAAATTATGGAGTTTATCAACTATATCTCTATGTTACCTACAAATCATCCATTTAAAACCATAAACTTCAAGTCTAACATGTCTTTATCCAAGTTCTAAAACAAAATATACTTTCCCAAGTCATATTCCATTTAACTAAGTAAGTGGTGATCAAGCACTTAAGCAAGTAAAGAGCAAGATAAAAACCACACATGAAATTCATTAACAACTAATAGAGGTCTTAAACAATCTCAATCCTTGGAATGAGTCAAAATAATCTTAAACCAAAACTAACTACTCATAAGTAACACCAAAATCATATTCAGGCAGCATCATCACAAGCCACAGCAAGATAATAAAAATTAGAAAGAACAAGAAAAGGAACATGTTTAGGAAAACTCCCCAGTGACATTCTTCCTCTATATCCATTCTAATTTCTTGATATCCATAGAGATGAGATGATGATGAATAGCTCTCAGCTGGCTCGGATTCTTTCTCTTCTCACTACTGCAGCAGCTCCAACCACACGACGGTGTGTGACATTCTGTTACTAATTACTTAATTAACCAATAATATCCATTTTAGATCTAATAACCTCTTTACTAACTATGATAGAAAAAGGATTTCCATAATATCCATGTCCTATCATAGTTAGAAAAGGAATTTCCTAATGACTAAATACTATCCATGATAGAAAAGAATAAACTAATACAGCACAGCTGCTATCATGGATAATTTATTGCTAACCATGTTAGAAAGGATTTGCCTAACATGGTTAATAAACAAAACTAGTTGATATTTAACAATAAATAGATATATACATGCGGAAACGAATGTAGGCCTATACAAATTGGTAATATACAATTCAAAATACTCTATATAGCTTCTAATACCTAATTCCCTTTCCTGATGCTTGCACCTGTGCATGAATACCTGCAAAAATGTCAGTAATCGTGGGATGAGACAATTTGTCTCAGTAATCACCGCTTAACTCACTATAACAGTGAGATGTGCGGTAGTAAGGGCGTCTAAAGGGTACCACAGTTTTAAAATCAATAATACACATATATATTTCTTATTTCCTTTCATCCATCACTTAAATCCTTCTGTCACGTCTCAATCAACTCAGAATCATCATCTCTACTCTCCCTGTATCACTCAACATCCCTCAGTCAATACCACATTAACTAAATTTCATCTTCTCATACACCAATCAAGTAATATTTCCACAACAGCCCTCACACTCACCTAAAGATGCATTGTGCCACCACGGTGCATTCAAGCATCTATTATTCACTATATGATTTTGACACTGTGTCCCTCTCCATAATGAGGGGACAATTTCCTTCTCTGGCAATCTCCAGAGAGGGAACCCCAATTCTGTTTTCCATTACAGAACGGGAACGGTTGGGCTCTCCACTGCCAAACAACCGTAGGGGCGGTTGGGCTCTTCAATGCCAAACAACCGTAGGTCACTTCTCTCAATAAGTCGACCTATGAACCCCGATCCAATCAATTCTAAAAAGGATCCTCGGTACAAATAACTGTCGATTGGCCTATCGACAGTTATCATCGCGCGATGGTACATCAGTAACAGTGTCATGCAATACTCACCATATCTATCAACCTCAACCTTATTCAAGACCTCAATGTCCATATCAGTGCAATACACTCTTACAATTCCCTGTCAATATATCATCCACAACATTCAATGTTTCCCCTAATAATTCCTCCCACCATTTCCAATTCAACGTCTCATTTCTATTCTCATAATCTATGATACATCTCTCAATATCCCTATCAAGGTACCAAATCTCAATGTATATACACTCACACATACATAATCCAACAATACCACCAGCCAGGATACTACATATAGTAAGTCAAATTCTTTATATGAAAGTAATCATGTTTGAAAGGCACCCGATAGCCTATTTTGTATAAAAATAACTTTCAAAGATAATATATAGATAATGAGGGTGAGAAAGGATTTTCAAAATCCCCAACTAACGTCACCCTCAATGTTATAGTAAGGTAAGTGTGATTACCTGCCGCCCTTTTAGCATTCTGATATTCTTCCTTACCATCTCTCGGTAGATTCCTCCAAATACTTTAGTTCCTCCTATAATGATAGGATACAAAATGATAAATTAATATCATTTCTACTTTATAATACTTTGACGTCTCTCTCGTATTTCATATTACTACCCAATCCCCTTGTTTACATTCTCTATCCTAGAAATATACTTTCAATGCAATCCAAGTTTATTAACACTTCAAAATTATTAAATTCTTACTTCAATATACTTATGCATACTAAAGAACACACAAGAGAAACGAAACAGGACACCTAAACGAATGTATGAGTATACATCATTTTATTTCTCAAGTCATAAACCAAACAGAACCTCTGTCAAATTAAACAATCACACTTGTATCCATCCTATTTTAAAACAACACTACCAACACCCAATTATCCAAATAAAATCAACTAGTACCAATCCACTTACTACAACCATTATAATAGCTATTAAAAGCATAGTAAAGGAAAAACCCTTTTTCATAATCATATCACATATAAAACTTTGCATCCAAAACTTGAATTTGTAGCAAACCAATAGTTTAGACATTTCAAACCATTATCCAATGCCAATAAATACTTTTAAAACTATAAAACCATTCTACCAACTCCAGTAATATAATCTCTACACTTAAAACCACATATTATGAACCATCTTTCAAGCTTCTATTGGAAGGCGGACTTATATCAAACCATTTACAAATCATTCCTTCCAAAATCTCCACAAATTTAAAGCCTATAACCTTACATACCATACCTCACATCATCTTCCAAAAACATTCTTTTACTTACCTTAACCTTTAAGATTTTACCCATCAAATACTAAACCAAAATACCCCGAATTTCAATTTAATCCATGATAATCTTATTAGGATCTTATTAGGACATACTTCTAAATTTACAAATGTTTCTCAACTTCTCTATCACCATCAAGACAATTAACAACACTCTCACAACATACAACATAACCAATCATCTTTGTAAAACACAACTCATCTCTTACTTCTACCCTTCAAATAATTTAATTATACAAAAACCTCCAAAAATATTAAAAATTCTTTTTCCACCAAAATCATCAAATCCCCCTACAACTAGAATTTATGCCCAATATGCAAGAACGGATATTATTCACAGCCCTAATCATTCATTTACATTATCTCAGCCACAATCATTGATTTTCCTATTTCAATTAAATTTCTAAACACCCAAATGGAATCCATCAACCCCAGAGTAAAACATACACACAACAACAACTTATCCATCCTACAACTTGTATAATCAAACACTAACATGCATATCTTATAAATAAACAAAACACACACATATACAGCAGTGTAGTATTAACCAAACAGAGGAAATTGCAAGAACATTTCTTTCCTAGGATATGTTCAACCATAACAAAGAAAAGGCTCAAGGAACCTTCAATCCAAACAACAACAAAAACAACATATACAACCATATGATAGCTCAACAAGCTCTTATAACAATTAATTTGAGATTTTGAACCTTAATTTCCTCAAAACCAGTTGGCCATTAGAACCCTAAAATCTGCCCCCTTCTTAATCTCGCCCAAAAATGAAGTAAAAAGAGTAAGAATAGGTAGGAGGTTCTCACCGGAGTACATAGTCGTCTCGTGTTGCCGGATTCTCGCCGGAATCCGCCGTGAATCGCCGGATTTGCAGAGAAAACAAAGAGGGTTCGTTGGTTCAAAGAAGAGAGAGCAAAACGGATCTAAAGTAAGGAGGAAAGGGGGTGGAGGAGTCGCGCCGGGGTTGACGTCGACGGCGGCTTGCTCCGCCGGTCCTGCCGCTCCTGGCGACGGGCGAAGCAGAAAGAGGAGGGAGGGTTCAGTGAGAGGGCAGAGATGGGAGGAGAGGAACGGAGGAAGAGAAGAGGAAGATGACTCTGTGAGGCTGGCCGGCGCCGCCGCGCCTTGGGCCGCCGGATTCCAGAGAGGAAGGGAGGAGAGGAAGGGAAAGAGGGAAGTCGGGTGAGAGAGTCAGAGGGCGGAGGGAGCTCGCGAGTGAGAGAGAGAAATGAATATGGAAGGAAGGAGATAATGTTTTTATTTATAATTTAGGGAAAATTACAATTAACTACCCTAAGATTTATTCTTAATTATATTTCTAGCCCAAAAGTTTGTATATATATTACTATATCCCCTTCTTTCCATCATAATATTTTCTACTATCCCAAATACTTGTTCATGAAAGTTTCTAACTCCAAATAATTATTTTAACTATATTTCCTTAAATTCCAAAAATTAAGATTTAATAACAATAAATCTCCATAAATTTCTCCCTAAAACTCAAATTTCCTAAATAACACCTCAATAATTTCCAATTAACCTTAATCAAAATTTGGGATGTTACACGGTGTTCGGCGGCGGCTTGGGCGGTGGCGGCGGCTCTCCGTCCGGCAGCGGCGGTGATGACAGTTTGGTCCCAAATCCACCACTTCCACAGTCCTCTCGTCCTCCTGTGAAGGCGATGGACTGAAATCCAAACCCCTCTTGCTTTTCACTCAAGCTCACACCAACCACAGAGAAAAATGCGTTTTGGTGATGATGATGAACAGTGACATGGCCGCCTCCCTTTCCTCTCACGCCTCTCTGCCTCCCTTTTGTTTAGGTCTTGGCTCTTTTTTTATTTCCAAAAAGGTCCCTCCAAGTCAAAACGGTGCAGCTTCACCCTTCTCTTCTTTTCTCCAATTTGTTGACTTTCATTTTTGCTTTTAATTTCCACATCCTCCAGCCACCACCGAACATGAATTTCTATTGCATGAGAACAATTCATCATATAACACAAAAGCATTAAACTTGTAAACTAAACTACTTTTTTTTATTTTACTAATAATTGATTCTTGTAATTTATTTGTTAATCATTATATAGCTAATTCTATTTAGTAACTAAAAACAAAAACATCCCCAAAGTAATGTACAAACTTGATATCATATATATCAAATCTCAACAAATCCCTTTAATTTGTCACAATAACTCCCCAATTATATCAAAAATATATATATATAATCTATTTAAATTGGGGAGTTATCATCTTCCCATGCTAACTAGTACCAACAATGTTTTAATTGGGAGGGGCAAAAATGTATTTTTCACTTTGAAAATAATACCAGAAAGGTTCCACATAACTACAAATTAACATTCAGCGCCAGTTTTATCATTTTTGCTCACAAAGTTAGATATTATTTATGCACCGTGAAACAGACATTTATTAGTTTTGCCCAAATTGAAATATTTAATTATTAGATCAGCACTTTTGCCCAATTAATTTATAAGAATTCAGAAGCGGGTTGAAGGTACGTCTCGTGGGAGAGATTTGCTAAAATGAAATGGTTTGAGCTTTGGAAGTTGAAACCAAGTATAATTATGTGTCTCTTGTATTAAAATACCAAATCGGAACCCCTTTTACATACATGAGAGTATACAAATGAATTACCTATATCAATTATATTTAGTGATCACAAGTCCCTAAATTTCTTCGTGGTAAGTTATAATGCGCATTTGCATCAAATAAAATATGGGACTTCCCAGTTTTAGTCCATATTCTGGTCTCGTCCTGATGGAGCTAGGTAGGGGTGTTCAACGGGCGGGTTCTGGCCGCCCGTAGGTATGCCCGTACCCGTACCCGTGTAACATAAACAGGCGGGCTAAATATTGATAAATGGGCGGGCCATAAACGAGCGGGTTATAAACGGGCACAGAATAAACGGGCGGACAACAAAGTTAAATGGGCGGCCCATATAAGACAAACTTGGAAAAAAATTAAAAAATTGATCCAACGAAAATCCCCAAAAGAGAAGAGTATGCATTCAATTTTTAATAAACTTTAAATTCCATCTTGTTTCAACTAAACAATACCAACAAGATAAATTTATGTGTGAGGAGGGAGTGATGTAAAATAAGATTAATACATTAAAAAACATAAAAATAAGAATAAATGGGCATCTAAACGGGTATGGGCATGCCCGTAGGTATGCCCATACCCGTACACGTGTAAGATAAATGCCCATACCTGTGTAAAAATGGGACGGGTCCTAAATGGGCGGGGCTAAATGGGGAAAATGTGGGCGGGTACGGGCGGGCTTAACGGGTATGGGCATGGTTGAACGCCCCTATGGCTAGGACCCCTTAGTATTGATACTGGGATCAGGACACAAGTGTTGTCCCGCCCTTATTTTGGTACCGATACTCGGGAAAGGGGCATCTTGGTATCGTCCTGGTACTTTGAATACCTTGCGTTGAGGGATGAGAAGAAAAAATTATAAGGAGAATTCTTCCACCACAAAACTTGATTCTTATTTTCGAAAACTCATTCTCACATATTAAATTAGTTTAAATATTGTATGAACTGATGGGCTTTAAATTTATCCAAAATCATTTTGATTTCCAAACTTCGCTTAATTTTAGAACCATAAATAACATTAATTTATTTCCCTATCTTAATGATCTCTTTAATATCCCATTAATTTCTCACCCCACCTTAATTTGCCTTTTGTTATATTTTTCTCAAGTAGTGAATTTATGTTCTCTAGAATCCTCCATTCCTTTTCAATTAGAAAAGGTATTTTTCAAATAAAAAATTTTCAATAAGGAAAATTGATTCCCATTATCTAAAATTTAATTACTTAGGGAAGAATAAAATGATAATAGTAAATACTCGTATATCTACCAAAATTTCATTGATATTAGGGTCAGTAATAACAAAATATTTTTCTAATAATATATCAACCATTACTTAATAAAAAATAGTGTTTACATGAATTCAACTTTTTTGATGAAAATTGAAATTATTATCTTGAAATTACTAAAGCAATAAGTTCTGTATATTTTACAATTATACTGAAATACATATATGTCTTGTTAACATAAATCTAAACATGTTTGTCAATGATTTAACAAATTCTTATTAATTAGTTGCTTGACTTCGAAATTTTTTATTTTGTAGCTTATTGTGAATATCGTTTTTTATAAATTGTGAATATCGTATTTTATAAATATATCTATATATAACAAACTGTATTATTTCTGAATTATGAATATTATGCCTTTTTTAATATTCTCCATCACATGAATGTCCAATTAATTTTTTTAAGAAAAATGTGCGTGTATATTTGATATTTACATCAGGCAAAAAAATATTTGATATTAACATTAATTTCAATTTTTCATCAACTAGGGTTGGCCCAAATATTATTATAGCTAAGTTATTAGAGGCAATTAATTGTTTCTTCGATATTTCATTTGGCTGAGGGAGGATATCTATCACATGAACTCTTTGATTGACAAACTATAGTTTGATGAGTAGGAAATTAAAGTTACTTACGCTTTTTCGAAAAAAAGTTACTTACACTCTATACGAGTAATTAAGCCACATGTGTGGTTGTGGTTTTTGGGGTCAGATTAAAAATAGTTGGGTACGTATATAATGGTCGCAAGTCAATAAAGTTTGATGAAAATTTCAACTACTCTGTTTCGCTCCCACTTCCAGATTTACATTTCCTTTAGCAGAAAAAAAGTTCATTTGTCAACCAATTCGGTAGTAAACCATCATTCTCTTTACAGCAATTTATAAACTTTTAGGTTAAAAAGCGATGCCCTGACTTTCTAATCAAAACTGATCCGTACTATTACCAGTTAAGTTCATCACTGCCGCCTTATTTTCGTTACTCTCTCTCTCTGTGTCTATATATATATATATATATATATATATATATATATATATATATATATATATATATATATATATATATAATATTTGCTTTCTCGATTTTGGATATTTTACTTGTTATTTGGTGGATTGATGTAACATGTAGAGAAACCTTTAATATTATATATTTTCTTTCGCCTCCCAATGCATGGTAACTCTATATGGTGTGTTTGGGAACTGTTTCTGGACCCCAAAAGCTGATTTGAGTTATATAAACAGTTTTTTGGTTTTTGGTCATGTTTGGGTCCTGTTTATTTCTGACCAGCTTATTTGGATAAACTGGTTTGAGAAACTGGTTTATGAGAAGCTCCAACTCAAACCGGTTTATGAGAAACTCCAATTTGGAGCTTCTCCAACCAGCTTATTTCTGAGAAACTGGTTTCTGAAGATGAAAGTTTGATAGATGAAGATAATTGTCATCAAAACCAAGAGGTTTCATCATCAAATTTTTCTACATCATCTTCTTCTCGCATGAATCGTATCCGTGACAGGATTCGAGATCAAATTGTAGAACATCTTTGATATAACTAATTATGGAATTGAATCATCCAAATGTAATGTGATAGACATAACCTCTAATTTATATGCATTTTAATGTATTAAATTTTTCTTATTTGCAATTATTGGAAACCTTATGTAATTTAATCTATTAAATTTTTTAATTTTAAATTATTGAAAATATATGAATATTTTAATTGTGTATTATTCAATAAATATCATGTTCCCATCTAAACTGGTTTCTCAAAATCACCATCCAAACATGTTTGTAAAAGTAGTTTGAAAAAAAACACTTCTACAACTACAGATCCAAACATAAATCGTTTCTCGCAAACCAACTTTTACCCAAACCAACTTTTAAAAAACCATACTGAAAAAAAAAACATTTCTCCACCACTTTTCCCAAACACACCCATAATGGAGTGCTAGTCAATATTTGAGTTTAAGTTCATGCATTTGGAAATTTTAAAATTGCAATATGTGAAATTTGTTTGTGCATAAGAAACTTTTTGTCTGTGTTACATATCAATATATCATATTGCCACCAATTCATCATGTTGAAAGTTTCTCGAAAACTTAAAATGTATGAGCTTTTGGTTTATATATATAATTAATCACCTCCAAATTTGACTACTGTTGGCAGACAATAATTAAAACATAACTATAGTATCGGGTTATTACTGTGTGTGATTGAGGTTTTTGATAAATTTGATTTAATCATTGCCAAAAAAAGACCAAAAATTTGGCGTCAGTAGTGCACATGTTTATATGTATTTTTAAAAAGAGAAAACTATGAAAGCGTAGAAGTGTTGAGAAGTGTCAGCACATAGGGACAAACAAACAGTGAAGCTTATGTGAAGAAAGTCTTTGTTTAGGTGAGAAGAAATGGAAACGGTTTGATGAAAAGAATGGACCACTCAATATACTTACAAGCTATACACCTATTCATATTGACATTATTATACTGTAGCTTGTTGAATTGACGTACGTCAAATTTAATCCTATAAAATTTCGAATTCCCATCTAATTAGAATTTCAAAGAATAAACATCGATCATTCTCAAGCTATGTACCATAAAAAGGGACAAAATTAGGGAAAACTTTCGATTCGAAACTTTTATAAATAAGAATAACCGAAATCATGAAACCAGCACTTGGTATCACAATTTTCCATGTATAAGTTTTATCAACTTACTCTATCACACTAATAACAAAGGTTTTAATAGGGATTTTTTTTCTCATATAAAAAATCAATTTTTATAGATTATGGTTAAGTAGTGTAGAATTTTATATGTTTAAAAATTGTTATAACTAATTTATTGAATTGATGTTGAATGGTTATTTTTAATGTAACTTCACCACCTTTAATTTAGTTTTTTATCTAAAAGTTATAATTTAAATATTTCCAAAAACATTATTTATCCTTAATATCATTCACTTGTTTTTCTTTCGGAGTTAAATATCATTCACTTGTTGATTCCATTGATACATATACTAATAATAAATTAAAGATATGATTATTGTGGATAAGGAAAAGTAAATTAAAGTTTCATGGAAGAAGCTTCATTAAAATGAACTCTACAATAATTTCTTTAATTAAATTAAGGCAATACGAAGAAGTTGTCATCTCCTAATCAATATATAATTGTTATCATCAAGTCAAATTTAAAGTTGTCATTCACTAAAATTTTAAAATGTGTGATCTTCAAGCCAAAAATTGATATCTTCAGACGTTGTTATTTTTTGGCCAAATATTATTAATGACCAAGAATTTAAACTCTTGCTCTCTAAATTTTGACTAGACGATAGGATTTTTTGGCATCACGATAACATTTTCCTTAATGTTCATAACTCTTTGCCAGGAACTCAACTTTAATTAAGGTGAAGTCTCATCTTAATTATGTTCCTTCTATAAAACTTGAAATTGAATTCCCCTTAATTGTGCGAAAAAGACAACTATATGATGAATATTTAAATAAAAAATTGTCAAGCATTATTTATTGTGACGATTATTTTCAGTCAAAAATTAAACACTTAAAAACTACTTAACTTTTTGTTAGGTCATGCATTTCATTGTATCACCTATATATGTCATTGGATTTTTTTTAAAAGGAGGACTTAGATAAAAAAAAATATTTATTGCAGGACTTAAATGAGAAAATCGTTTTTTTGGAAATGTCAAATTGGAAATTAACACTCCATTTCATTTCATTTATTCACTAACCATATTATAATGAGAAAGGGAAAGAGAAATAAGTGTCTAGCTAACAGAGGTCAAACAATAAAGATAATCACGAGCAAGCAAGCTAGGGTCAGAACTCAGAAGCAAGAGAGGTAGATTTTTCCAACTGTCAAAGAAGAGAAGGGGGAGGGAAGAGAGTAAAGGAATAGGCTTTGTCACATGATTTCCAACAGTACAAAGGGACCAGCCGCATCTGTATCCATTATGGGAGTTTATTATTACAATTTCTGAAGACAACAAGAAATCTATCGGAATATTTTCTTCATCCATCAGTTTTCTCTCTTCCCATCACAAACCAAAAAAGTACTTCTACATCTATTATCTTACATACTCTTCTCAATCTTTATCACTCTTATTATCTTTTCTTCTTCTGCATGATACCACTACCTCAAAACCTAAAAACCCGTAGGTACCAATCTCTCTCTCTCTCTCTCTCTCTCTCTTTCTCCATCGTGTGGCTCAACCAATATATGATTGTTTTTTAATTTGATTACTGGGGTTATGTTTTAATCTGATGAATCAATATCTCATTTCATGATTCTTGGTTTACTATATGTATCGTTGTGCACTTTTGATCTTTTCTAGTAGTTTATGATTTTAAAGGTTCTTTTACCTGAAATTCAGACCCCAAAAACTGTAGCTTCTTGCTGAAGATTTCTCTAATTTACGGTTCCGGTTCTTTCCTGGTGGTGCTCTTTTTTAAACTACTTCATTTTCAGTTGTAAAATTAGCCTCTTTTTTTAATTCTAATTTTACGAGGTCTTGATAATTAATATAAGAAATCGTTTATCATAAAATAAGTTTTTATCTCTCTCTCAGCATATAGTTTGAGCTGCTTCGTCTTTTCCAACTATTTCCTACTGATAATCAAGCTTGCACGCACACATACATAATCTCTTTTTTTTGTTTATTTTTTCTCTGTTGTTAGTTTGTATAGACAAAGAGCTTATATCACCGTGAAAAATCACCATAACACAAGGGTTTGCACAAACAATCGTTCCCTTATAGTTTCGTTAATGAATAGTATGGACGATATCTCTTTATCGAAATTTTCCTTTTAATATAAATTGAGTTCCATTGGGTTTGATATGTGTGTGTGTGTGTGTATTGAGAGAGAGATCTCAAAGTAAAATAATTAACCACAAATTTCTCACTCAACTTGAATGTTTGAGAATTGTAGTTAATTTCTAGCTTGCTGGGTTTTCATTCTATATACTATTGGTAGTTACAGTGAAATCTACCATCACATTGTAGAATAGTGTTATCGTACGGCTATTTCAAGTGCTCTTAAAAATCTTTAAATCGTATATTAATTGATGTAGATAGAGAGAACTTAGTTGTTGTTTATGATAATAAATAAATACTTCACATTACAGTCTGTCTCCTCACGCAACACACACACACACATTCTTATTTAAGTCAATTTGTTGCCTAGTATATATACCAACTTTAGCTTTGTACATATATATTAATATATACCCATATGTGCTTTATAAATTGTCATTCATGTTTCACCAGTGAAATGCAAAGTTCTTATTAAAGGACAAAGAGGTTGGATCAGAATTGGCGGTGTGATCTGCTAACATGTCAGAAGATGAGCACGAGATTTATAATGACAAAGATAAGTGTGAGGAAACTTCGTTGGGTTCTTCTTCACAGAAATGTTCTTCCTTCGACTTGAATGAGGAAGCTACCAGTGAAGAAGAAGATGATGAAGAACAAGAAGAAGAAGGAGAAGAGGAAGAGGATGAGGAGGAAGATCATGAGAAGGAGAAAATAATAATGAAAGAAAATGAAGGAACTTCATCATCAAATAGAAGCATTACATCTAGGGAACGAAATAATGAAGGGAAAAGCACAGTGAGGCAATATGTGAGATCCAAGATGCCTAGGCTTCGTTGGACTCCAGATCTTCATCTCTCTTTTGTTCATGCCGTTAAGCGTCTTGGTGGTCAAGAGAGTAAGTATGTTTGTTTATGACTTTTGTGTGTCAATATATTTGTATACATATCTACTTTGTGTGTGGCTCACAGAGAAAGTTCAGATATTCTATGCATCTTTTAGTATGTGCTTGACATGTTAAAAGTAACCAATATTATTTTCATCATCTATCAAATCAAACAGGTTACTTCATCCAAATATACAATTTACTTCCTCCCTCCCTCCCTTCATTCCTCTCATCCTATCATTGCTAAATATAATAACTAGAAAATAACAGTGTACGTGGTATCAAAAACTAGTTAAATTAGTTTTGTATTGATAGGATACTTATAAGTTTGACAATCAAAATGGAGTGAAGCCTTATATATTTAGAAACAAAGCAAGTCATTTTATTAATAAATCTTATATTTAGGATCTATCAAATTATTTTTTGAATAAGTTAATGAGTTATTAGTTTTTTTATAACAAATGTATTTTGTTTTAGTAATGTACCATTTTTAATTATGTGCATTGAAACAGATATTTAACGAAAGACCATAAACATAGTCAGTTTTTTAGGAACGTTTTGGAGGAAAAAAAATTATTAACTAAGGAGACAAAGTGGGGTTAAGGTCTTACATTTGAAATAAAATTAAAACAAAAAAAAAAGTTTTGGAAACTTATAGTAATGAGCCAATTCAACTTCAGCGAAAAAATTTTGGTGGACCCACCCAACAGTACGTAATAGCAAAAGGAACTTTCAGTATATTCATGTTATAATACTGTCTGTACATCTATCTCTAATTTAGATAAGTGGTACATCATCTATATATTAAGGACACTCTTTGATGAATGCTTTATGAAAAGTTATTCTTTGTGATGTCTTAATTTGCCATAATAATAGAAGAGATTGTGCAGGAGCAACACCCAAATTAGTGCTTCAACTAATGAATGTGAGAGGACTCAGCATTGCTCATGTGAAGAGTCACTTGCAGGTAACACGCACTCACACAGAAGTTTGTGTTTGAATATGCATATAATAATTCATTGTTTGATGCTGATTAATTAGTGATATAATTTTGCATTTTGGGTTTTAGATGTATCGGAGTAAAAAACTTGATGAGGCTGGACAAGGTAAGATACCTAATCTTATTTATTTTAATTATTTGCGTTCTTGTTCTCTAAGAAACCCAAGTATATGCCGATATATATGTTCCTATTAATAATATGGAATGAATCACTAAAAAACTTGATAATAAATTGAAAAATAGTCTCCATCTTAAACTTTTTTATGCTAACTGTTCTTCTTGGTATGATAATTCTATTGGTAAAGTATTGGTATACAGATTTCTACTTTTTTTGACAAATTATGGAGTCTTCATATTTGAAATTACATGAAGTTCGTTCATACATCAACTTGTAAAACACAAAAATGTATGCTATACATCTACATATAAAAGAATCTCAAGGCAGACGAACATGATTATTAATTAATTCACATTTATAATTTATTAATTCACACATTTTCATGCGCCGAATGTTGATATGGATTAGAATTTTGATTAACAAAAATAATATAGGAATTGTCTGATTTTACATTTAGAATAGATTATTGATGATGAGACGTAATATTCAAAAATAAAAGGAGCTTGTGTGCCATATCACACAAGATAAAGAATTACGTTCAAACCTGCATAAACATTTGGCCTTTTATTTAAATTAATAAGATAATCATACTTATTGGTCAAAAAATACAACAGAATCATAATTACTGACAACCAGTGATAGGAATCTAGGTTTACGGATATCATAGCTAGGTATCAACCATAGTAAATTCGATAGACTGTAAGTTGTACTCATTTTCATTGTGCTGTTCGAGACATTAATTAAACTGTACGTTCTTAAGTAGTTAAACTTGAATCTATCTAGTTGTCCAATTTGACACATCAAAATCACACTGAAAAGTATAACATAGTATTTTTATCCAACTTTATCTTCACTTATATATTAGGACCCATTTGGTTGGACTGAAAATGTGTAAGAGGTTAAAGATGAAAAGTAGAGGTAAATTAGGTAATAATGAGATGTAAAAGTTTGTGAAGCTCAGAAAAAATGTGAGGTTGAAAGAGAAAACTTATGGGCCCCAGGATATGTGGAAATTAATTTTCTCATTTCCTTTTCTCAATTCCCTTTCCACTTTCTTGTCATCCAAATGCATCTGATGCATTGTCATCCAAACTGGCATCGGAATATGTTGAGGGTATGTATTACACAGAATCGTCTCATCAGTCCTCACTTTCCTACTCAGTTACATGAATATTCCCTTCACTCCATTATATAAGCAACTTATTAGTCACTTCGATAGTAATTATAATTAACACATATTTATTATTATTTTACTCTTATAACTATTATCTAAACATAGCTCCTTATTTTTTTTCTTCAACACCTCACTAATAGGGGTAAAAGAAAAGGTTTTAATATTTGTACAGATAATCATCAAAATAACTTAATTGCTCTATATTGTTTCAGACTTTCAATGATTATTCAACATCAATTCATATAGGAGAAGGAACTCCCTTTGAATTAAAAAAAACCTAAATTAATTAGAAAGAATCAAGATCAAACGAAATAAAGGACCCAGAAAAAAAATGTAAGGATAGCCAAGATGATGCGTCTCTGTGTGATAATTAATAGAATTGATTGTTCTGTAAGTAATTTATGATATTATTATGATATATATAATGTACGTAGGAGTTATAATAATATCAGCAAATTAAATAGTTATATTGACATAGCATAATTAAAAGTGTGCGTGTGCGCACTCTACACCATACATCACTACAAATATACTACCTCCGGTCCTAAATATAGGACCTAATTGACTTTTTTGGAGATATTAAGGTTGCAAAATATGTTATTAAATGATGATATATTTGATATATTTTTAGATTATCCATTAGTTTATAGGTAAAATAAACTAGTTTAATGGAAAAAGTTAGGTGAATCAACTTATAATTAATTTATTTTTGTTTCTTTAGGATTTTCCAGAAAAGGTCAATTAGGTTTTATATTTAGGACCGGAGGGAGTATATACATATGCAACCAAATGTGTTGATAATGTTATGAAATTAACCAGTTTGGTTGTATTACAATGCAGTGATAAGATCATCGCAAGGAGGTCGTTATTCTCAATCATCGTATCAACCAGTGAATGCAAGGCAACAATTCAAAATGGGAAACGGTGGAATTATTCTAACTTCCAATAATTACAATGACCATGGCGGTTATATTCATCATCCTCTCTCCAAGCCTTCTTTTATCCTTCCACACTCAAACGCAATTCCAACAGACTCAAGGTACCTAACCACGAATTTAAGTGTGTGTGTGAGAGAGAGAAGTCATTATATACTATGAATTCAAAAGTCTTATTTATGTTTAGTCGTCACTCATCACTAGTAACAGTTTGTTAAGATTATATGGAGTGTCTAAATTTATTTTTAGAACGAGTTTTAATTTAAATGCGAAATAAAGATTTTATACCATATGGGTGTTGAACGAATAATCAAACTTAATTCAAATTGAGGGAATGGGTGCATGTTTGCAGGTTAGTTCAAGATAGAAAGGCACATGTCTTCTTTAATTTTAATCAATGAGAGATTCAACTTCATATGAAATTCAGAATATATAACCACAAAATCTAAGACAAAAACTTATGTTTTAATATTAGAAGTTAAGGTTTCAATTCATGTATTGACAGTTTGGAGAGTCCCACTATGATCAAATGACAAATGTTCATATTTTTATGTTTTCCTCCATTATTTACATTCCATATCCATCTATAGAGGTATATTTCTCCAAAAATAGATAGGATACACTCAGACATGCATGCATGCATGCATGTATTTTTATTCCATATATCCATCATATGTATGTATGAATCAACACTTGATGTAGTACTTATATTATTCATACAATGGGTAGAAAATGTAAATTGAGTCACTTATCTCTAATCAGACTCCAGAAAATACAAGGTGTTTATGTACTCTATTTAATTTAGAAATTACTTTGCCTTTAATTTGATGATAATCAAATATAAATGCAGGCACCAACAATGGCACTTGAACAGCCAGTGGTATAGAAGACAAAGTTGCATGACAATCAACGAAACGATGGTGTTGCCTTCAACGATAGATCGAATTACACCAATGAGACCCAGTCAATTTCTTGAAGAGAAAAAGTGTCCTCCACTAGATATTATTACCAACAGTAATAATAATCATCATCATAATTGGAAGTTCCAGAAAACAATGCCTACGACTAGTAATATTATTACAACTCGAGCAGATACTTATAATAAAAGTTTTAATGACTCATCACACTCTGGATTTCACCAACTTGGCACCTGGAATGCACCTGTGGAAACACCTGATCAATGGAGTTTTGGAAATTTCAACAACACCAGCAACAACAGTTTCAAGGGTTTGAAGCTAGAATTTGAACCCCCGTTTCGAATCAAGGTAATTATGCTAATGGATTACTCTCTTTTTGAGGTATTTTTTAGTTTTTAATATATAGATTAAAAATCATAATTGGTATCATAAAATTTTCTTAAAAAATTTTAATGTCTTTAAATTCATGGAAAATTTTAATTTGTTGAAAAATCCCTCATTACAAAAGGTATTACCCTAAAAATACTTAAGACATGCATTGATCTATGATCTAGCTAGTGCTACTAGTTCAAGGGTACGGTGGAACTATTATTCAACTGTGTGTAGCATATATATCTTAACTATATACACAAATGTCATATGATACACAGTTAAAGAATGGTTTTGCATGGTTGAGAAACATAATCGTTATAAAGATGAAGACAAAGGAACTAATCTCTCTACTTATTAAAAAGATGAGAGCTGGTCATATCTACCTAGACCATCCGTATTTCATTTGAATGGTCTAGATTGAGTATCTATTAAAGAGTACAAAATCTAAAATATATCTAGATCATATATTAGTAAGATTTCACAATTTAGATATGACTGACTCTCCCTACTTAATGTACAAACATTAATGTAAAATTATATAAGAATGATTCGCAATTTCTTAGTGATGACTACTGATGAAATGTTTGCAGTTAAATGAGAACCGAATGGAGAAATATGAGCAATCGTTGCCCGATCTGCAACTGGGATTGAATTATCAGAATAATGATGCTGATCATCATTGCAAGGATCCCCAAGAAATTAACACCAATCTTTCCCTCTCTTAATATCTATGTATATATATTTATTATATATGATCAATGGTGCAATATAAAAATCAACTCAGAGATAATCATCTTTCAAAACAAAATAGACAGGTACACATGGTGTCACAAGGCTTAATTTTATGGGCTGATGATAGCGATAGTATTATACGTTATCTATTTTTATTCTCTTCTTTGAATTTAGAACTTTGGGAAAAAAAAACACCGTGAATGGTAAATCTGATGTAAATGAGTTCCTCCGTGAGGTTTTTATTTAGTGGAAAATTTTTTTAATAGTAATTTATAGCACAAACTCCTGTAACTTGAGAGAATTATGGTGAGTAGTATAATTGATTATAGAAAGTTGCCACCTGGATTGTTGTTACACACACACACGTCCTTAAAGTATACATCACATGTTGATACTGTGTAGCGTTTTGGGTTTAATAAATTTAACTGTGTAGTTCAAATCTCTTTTTTTTTATAAAGAGTTCAAGTCTCTAATAAATAATGTATTAGATTAATGTTAGCTAGAATATCCGGAGAAGCTGAGTTTTTTGTATGCTTACAACTGTTATATACAACCTCCGGTCCTAAATATAGGACCTAGATGACTTTTTTTTAGAGGTTAAAGTTGCAAAATAGTCTATTAAATCATGACATATTTGATATATTTTTAGATTATTCATTAGTTTATAAGTAAAATAAACTAGTTTAAGGGAAAAAATTAGGTAAATCAATTTATAATCAACTTATTTTGCATTGACATATTTAATTTTTTTATAATTAAATTAGGAAAAAATTAGGTCAATTAGATCTTATATTTAGTAGAGGAGGGAGTATAACTCGTGTTGTACAACGAGTCCTATAGATGAGGCGTATACTGCTCATAAATTTTTTATAGTGAGGCTTGTCAGGGTTTGTACATGATACACGTACAGTTACACACACATAATAACCATATCTGGTTAATATACAGCTCTTGGTTGATGTAACTTCTGTTCTATTTTGATTTAAGAATATATCAGAATACTATTTATAATAGTCATTAGAATAAAATAAAAACCACAGTAAGTTAAATACTAACTTCCATCGGTTGACCTTTAATAATTTGGACAAAAATAAAGCTCTCCCAATTGTCTTTTATATAATGAACATACACACACACAGAATAAAAAATGAATATTAATCAATCTCAATTAGAGATATTTCGTTCTTCTTACTTCTCCGCACTCATAGAGTGCATATTTTGTAAGTATTTCAGATGTATCAAAAAAAAGAGTGCATATTTTGTAATTATATATATTTGGTACCATCATGCTTGGCTTGAATATATATTATTATTAAGTTGAAGTGGGCCACAGCATATATAATATTCACATCCTAAAAAATTTGATTGCCTCTTCCCTTTTGTTTAGTCAGATTTTGTCTTTTCAAATTTTCACCATTTGTAGTTTCCTCCCATCTTATCATTCAAAATTGCTCCTAGAATGGCTGACAGAAACAAAAAGTGAGGTGGACGCTATAAAGATATATGATCTCAATATAATGAGTTAGGGGAGGACGGTGTTTCCCCCAAATTTAAAACTTTTTTGTCCCTTCAAAAACTATTTAGTAGGTATATCCTCTAGGTAATTTAACTTTTTGACCCATATAATTTAAAAAGGAAAAATGATAGAAAAAGTCCTCCCAATATTAAAAAGTACAATTAAAGTATTCAAATTTTCAACGGACAATTAAGATACTAAACACTGAATTGACATTTTTAAATTTGACAAAATGACACAAATACCTCCTCTAAATAACACGGCCCTAATGCCCCGTCCACACTGGTTTGGGTGTTAGGGTTTGAGTGAGTATTATGTTACGTAGAGAGGTATTTGTGTCATTTTGTCATATTTAAAAATGTCAACACAAGTGCCTAATATATTTATTGTCCTTTTAAAAATTTGAGTACATTAATTGTCCTTTTAGATATTTAAAGGATTTTATCTGTCATTTAAAAATATGTATAAAGTTTTCAACAGCCATGTTTTATCCGAAAACAACGAAATAGCAGAAACATTCTCTAAAGAGATATAGTTGTTGAGCATCATAAATGGGTATGCGTTTGCACTATGCTGTCATCTGACATGCTTTCATGTAAACCAACACTATGGCCCATGTGGGATCATGACTAGGATTCATACTGAAAAAATTATGTATTCTTCATTTAAAAAATCAAATGATTAATTTTGGCAGATCAAGTGGTGATAAGCAGTCTATAAAGTGAGAGGTCTCGACTTCGATCCCTAGGAGGGCCAATGACAAGACTTTATCCCGGGAATGCTGCAACATTAGATCGTGGACTCGAGAAAGCCTTAGGCCTCCCTACAATACCTGAGTTGGGTCTGCCAACACCGGGGAAAATGCAAGAGCTGATACTGAGGTGTCCAACATGGTGGGTTCAGTAGCCGTCAGTAGCTGACAATGCTGGACTCAACAGCATATTAAAAATAAAATAAGAAAAATAAAGAGTAAAAGTTGTTATGAGATCTCCCTAAAGTATACATCAAATTAAAGTGTACATCAAATAGATTGATATCGTATATTTTGAGCTAAGTTCACCCCTAACTTAGTCGTAAGGACCAAATGTGGTAATTCACAATTTTAAACTAAATTATTTCAGCTGAAAATTTTGATAAATTAATGGCAAATCCTTGGATTTGTATGTTTTTAGTGTGCTAAATTGAAGTTATTAACATTTGAAAGATGTAATATTGAATTAAAATGCATTGATTATAATTGAATTGAATTAAAAATGATTGTGAGTGAAAAGGGGCAAAAAAGGGCATAATTGTCACATTTAATTGTTTATCTTAAGTGATTAATTTTTGGGATGAAAGTTATTATATTGTTGTGAATTTTCCCTTGCAGAAAATGAAGAAAATGAGCTGAAATTGCTATTTTGAGCATTTGGAGAAAATTACAGAATCAGCCCAGAATTTTGAAAAAGCCTTCAAAACAGTCCTGCGAAAATTACAGAATCTGACCCAACACTTTCAGAATTTTGCAAACAGGTCACTGCGCGAACATCAACAGTGCAGACCCGATTTTCACTGTTTTGTTTGACCATTTTGACCCCAATTTGGACCCAAACTCAAACCCAATGATTAAGTCCATGTTCTCATTCATATTAGGTGGAAAATTAGGTTTAGAAACATAAGTTTTGGGGGTTGGGTTTCCCCCAAAAACCCTCTCCCCTTTAATTTCATTAGGATTTCTCTCATTCCTTTCAAATTCCTCCATCCTTCTCTCCATGAGCAACCATTGATCCTTGATTCTTGATGGTGGGAGCAAACAAAGAAGGAACTTGAATCTTCATTAGGGGACTTGTAGTTCTAATCCCTCTTCCTTTCTTACATTTATGCTTTTCTAGGGTTCTAAGAGTATACTTGTGATGTTTGGTTGAATACTTCATATGGTCTATGTTGTATTAGGGATTAAAACTATTTTTATGTTGTTATTGTCATTTTGTTCTTGTTAAATACTTGACTTTGTACTATTTAACTTTGAGATTAATGAAATTTATGAGTTCATGATTTTGTTTTCTCTTGGTGAATATTTTGGGCTAGTACAAGGTGACTTGGCTAGTGGAATTGTGAGTCAAGTTATTTGCATTCATGAAATGATAATAGGATTTATTGACTATGTTGTGGCATTGGACATAATCCTTGACTAGCTTCAATTTATTTGGGTGGCCATTAATAAATTGAAGCTACAAGGATAATTTAGAGCAATTGTGGGGTGGCCCAAGTTATGGATTATAAGTCCTTCATAATTAATTAATCCTTTGGCTTAGAGCTTAGTCAACTTAGATTAATTTAACTAATGTTTGTGGTTTAGACATTAATTAAGTTAATCTAAGCCTAGCCTAGAGGGTTTCCTCTAGGGTCTAATTTAGAAGCCAACAATATTAAAACCCCCCGAAAATATTTTGAAGTGAGGATTTCTTAAGCACCCATCCATCAAGAATAATATTATTCACTTCACTTCCATTAAACCTTTTTATTAAAAATACCAAAAATATTTATTTGTTTTGCATTCTTCATTTCATCTTTCAAAATCAAAAATATATTTTCTTTATCCAAATTCATCTTGCATTACATATATTTTACTAGGTTAGTTAAATTAAACAAGGCTCCTCTGAGAATGATACCCGAGGTAACTTCTGCTTACCTTGAGGTTCTAAAATTTCTTGAAGGATTAGACCCAAGGCACACTACATCAACCCTCAAATCGGTGTCCTTCAATTAACATGTCTATGCTCTTTATGAATTAAAGAAAAATAGTAAGAGAGTGATTTTTGGAATGGAAATTTTATGAAAAATACTTTGAGGTCTAAATAACATTATGGTGGAAGAAAATATATGAATTGGGGTATAGAATTATTCCTGAAATTTATGGAAGATTAGAGATCCAAATGGAAAGAAAATATCTCTCGTAGTGGCATGTCTCTCTGGTTCCAACCACTTGTTACTCTTCATAGGTCACTGGTCATTGGAGCTACTTCTCTGGTTCTATATGACAGTTTGCTTGCAGGTGTATGAAAAGAGTTTGGTGTTGTCTCTCTCCCATCTATTTTATTTCTTAACTTATGGTTCCATTCTAAGTATGTTTTTTATGCTTTGGATGTTATTAAGACTTTGTAATAGCTAAATTTTATTTAATGTCATTTTGCCTTTTATCAAAAAAAATGGAAAGAAAATAAAAATTGTATAGAAGGGCAAACGGGTAAATTCATAGGATTTATATATTATGTGTGTTGGGTGGGATATCAAATTAATTACCCCTATGTTATACATTAGAGTTGATTCAATGTTCTTCCACAATAAAAGACACAGAAGTTACTACCACCAAATTAAAATAGGCACAAAAGACATAAAAGCTTTTCGGCATGATGGGTCTTTAATGTTCCCCAATAATAGACATACAAAAGAGAGGAAGATGTGGGTAAAGATAGATGAATAGAGTATATTGGTAATATCATGTTATTATAACTAACCTAACCGACATGTTTAATTTATTCAAAATAAGGAAATATGTCTTATATTTATGACTGAAGGGAATATCACTTAGTGGTTTAAATTGACTTTTGAACTCCCACAAACATAAGTCAAAAGGATCTTATAGCTAGAAATTAAAGATAGGAAGTATATATTATATTATTGTAAACTTAATATTGTCTCATTTGTATCCTATTATTTGATAATACTTAGGCTGCTCAAAAATCAGGTGGCCAAGGGCTTGATCATTTGGAACTTGCCTTACACATTTAGGACATGGCCTAATCTGATCACTAGGTAGGACAAGACAACACATGGGCTTTAAAACGAGTTGTTTGGAAAGTTTGAAAATGTTATTATTTTCATTAATTTATAATTAAAAATTCATCATATAATTACTAATATTTAATAAACACCATAATTTATTTCATTATTTTAAATTAGGATCTAGAGGTTTTAAGACCAATAGAACATGTCTTGTGGTCCAAAGTACATGTTCTACCCAGTTCCTCGCATCTGATGTGTTTAAGCATTACTTAACAGAAAGGAGGCAGGCGGAAGTTGGTCGCATCAGAGAAAAGTATCCTGATAGAATACCCATTACTTAACAATGGGTTATTTCCCCATTGTTCTCCCTTTTTAGAGTTATCCGTTGTTTGATTCTTTTAAATATCTGCGCTTACTCTTTCCTCTATTGATAAAAGAAAAACTCTTTCCTCTCCTTTGATTCTTGCTCTTCTAGATACATGATATCATCATTAGTTTATGAGGAACATAAGGATGAAGATGGGTTCCTATAGTTATTGGAAATCATTAATTAAGGAGTGTTACAACTTACAACATGCCTTGGAAATCATTAATCAAGGAGTATTAGATTGGTCCTTCATATGACTTGTGACTATGGCAGGAGTCACTTGTATTTTCTAGATATATTTAGAGTAAGGTCGTGAGCTTAGGATTTAGCAAAGTGGTGAACTTTGCTTAGCTCAATCTTTTGCATTATGTTTTACTTTGCATTTCTACTTCATTAGAAATATTACTGCATTAAGTTGTTGGCTTTGATAGATTCAGAATTACTTCTGTAGCTATTATACTCTGAAAAGATAGTCATGATTGAGCTTTAGACTGTTGTATTAAATCCTCAAAAGAGTCTATATGTGTGCATCATTGAGCTTTAGATTCTTGGCTGCTGTATTACATTTTATTAACTCTTGATGCAGGACTGGTGCATTTTTTATGATTATTTTGCAATTCAATTAATCCTGATGTGGTTGTTTATTTGCATCTCAAATGGTGACCAAATGAGTTATCAAAGATCTATTTCTTGCAAGGATAATCAAGTCTCTGCTTTAGTTTTGAAAATTGATGCTACTCATTATTTTTTATTCCTCTTACTTGGTCAGGGAAAACTAATAATGTTTTGCAGGTTCAGTATATAATTAGATATAGTTTCGTTTTATTTCAGATGTATGTTGAATAATTGTTTCTTCCTTTATAATTTTCAGGGAGGAAAGAAGATGAGATGTTGATGATGCACTGCTGAGATTTGGAAGGAGCTTAAGAAGACACAAAGTAGTTTTAGGACCATGTGTGTGCATTGGCCTTGAATTGGTTAATGTTGTTTGCTTTTATTCTTATGTATTTATGATTAATGGATATATGTATGTATTAAGTGGATGGTTGGTGTATGTTTGGAATGAAAACAATGAAGTCAGCCTCTTTCTGTTAATCTTGTGTATGTTTAGAATGAAAACAATGAAGTTTCACTATCACACATGTCTCCTTTCATTTTTTGAATTTCAATTAAACAAAAACCTTTCACTATGAATTTATGTAACCAGAATATGTCCTCAAAACTAATTAAAGGTATGGCAAAATTTGATACATTCAGACCAGTAAATATATCAGTAAAAAACATGCCTTTAAACCAGTAAACATATTCGTACATATATCAGTAATTAAAGGCAGTGCACTTAATAACCATTAACAACCAAATTAAAAGCATCTATCATTCACAATATATAGACATAAGTTCAACAAAACCTAGAGAAGAATGCAACATTCCTTGAAAACATAACGAGGATGTCTTCTATCTCATTACATTACATTCTTCAATTCATATCCATTTAAGAGTGCATATTCTCTGACTGCATCCTTAAATTCTTGAATTAAAGTGAACTCCATCCTCATCTGAAACTGGAATTTTTTGCACATTTCTGAGGCATTATATTTTGGGTTCTTTTCTTGAACCACCATCTCATTTCCATCATCACTCATTGCTTCAACTTCTTCAATCTCTTCAGAATCATAATCCGATGACATAGGCAACATATCTTCCTCTCTCACCTCAGTCATGATTGTTTTCTCAAATTCACATAGATCAACTCTCATTAATTGTGAACTACTAATAACTTCATCCAATACTTCATCTACATCTACATCTACATCGACATATTTATTGAAGTAGTCATCATCAATATTTTCTTCATCACTCATCTCAAAATCCGATAAATATTCCTCTGCATCACTGGTATCACTATAATCTTCCTCTAAATCCATTTTAACCTATCAACACCAGTAGCTATATTTAGAGATAATGTCAAAGTATTCTTTTCATGCAAAATCAATGAAGAAAAAGAAGCTAATTAGACATGTACAGTATGGGTTTTGATTAACTATGGCTCTATGTAAATATATGTTAACATGGGTTTTGATTAACTATGCATAATTGTAGACATCTAAGCAAATATATGTTAACATGGCCATTATGTTGCTGCTGCTGATTCCTAAGTCTTCTCATATCAAAGAAAGAAAGCCTAAAAAGTACAAGTTTGAAGTCATAGAAATCAAAATGGGTTTTGTTTTAATTTACTGGAGTGGTCTAAGTGACAGTAATTTCTTAATCATCAACAAAAACACCTTTAAACATATCAACAGATAATTATGATAAAAAAAAAATATCAACAGATAAGCCCTAGAACAAGAAACAACAATTTCTTTTTTATTTTCATGTATGCCACCACAGCGAGCAACAAAATATTCCATGCGAACAACAGGACAGTTCTTGATCGGCCGGCCGGCAACAATGACGACGGCGCCGACGACAATACTGCAACCATGTTAAGTTATGGTTTTAATTAGTTAGCTCAGGTTAACCATCAATTTACACATAGAGAGGTCAATTTCTTTCATATTTGATTAAAGTGCACTGAATTGAACCTTCCTTATGTATGGACATGTAGGGTACAAATATCCATTTCCAATTTGTTTTGTAAGAAAGGTAACATATATAATGGAAACTGACAGCTGGCTAAACTTGAGGATACGTTTGATCCAGAATTTGTAATTTTCAATTTAGTTATTTAACCTGCTTTTTGGGCTTTGCTTAATAGCATAAGCATTGCAGTGAACCGCAATATGCAGGTCAAACAGGTGTTTTTGCCATAAGTAACATCAACATCCGTAGATTATTCTGTTTCTGTGGGGTTTTGTTCTTATTTGCTAGCATGTGTGTATATGTTACACTAACCAAATGGACTAGAGTACTTGTTACACTAACCCGCGAGGTTTGGTCTTATTTGCTAGCATGTGTGTATATGTTATCTTGGGGTGCAGTTTATGTGATGGGCACATGATTGTTTTTGGAGAATCTTAATACAAATAAGGGCCACCGTTTGGATCGTTCTTGTTTTCTTAATTTGTCACTTTCATCACTCTTCCATTATTGGTCCATCTTTCGTCTCTTTACTGTACCGTCAAGTCACTCTCACCTTTTCCTTTCACTTGACACAATTTATACAAATTTTTCATTTTTTAACTACAAAATAACATGCTTTTGTAACATCCAAATATACATTAATTTCCTTTTAGATTTTAAATTATTCAAAAATATATTTGATACCTTGTATTTTCATTTAATACTGATTAAACCTCATTTTTTCAAGTCATTTAGTGTACTTTTAAATTTAAAGTCATTCAATACAAATATCCATCACCAACATTATGAACACTTTTATTCCACCACAAATGTCTGTTCTTGACGTCTTCATTCTTCTCCCGTGATTTCGTGAACATGAGGACAATTTGATCTAATAGTGGTTCACATTCTTGCTACAGAATCATCACAAGATTCATAAATAAGCAGTAAAAACTTCTATTTTCATTTAGATTTTAACATTGTCATGCTTAGCTTAACACCAGAAATGCAAGAGAATATATATATAAATGTGTCTATATATAGATCCATCTCAATTTTCAATCACTATAGTGTGTACATTGTAAATTGTAAAGATTAAAATAAGTTATACAATCAACACAATAAAGCGTCAATAGAATCAATCACCTATGTAGTGAAAAACGAAAATATTATATAACAGAGTAAAAAAGTGGTCCACACAAAATTGGTGGTTACAATCTTCTCAAGTTAAGAAAAATTGATCCACCAAAACTTACAATAAATCCAAATGCTGTTTTTACTATTTCAACAGCAAAGTGGATCTCCCATTTCTCTCTATACAAAACAAACATAAAGAAAAACAAAGTTCACTAAGGCATGAGTATAATATGCCAATAGATGAAAATAAAACACTATGATGTCCTCAGCCCCACACAATGTAAAAGAAAAACTCAACACTCAAGTTTCTTGTATGAGTAAGAACCTATTCACTCAGGCCAAATGTAGTCTACTACCTATGGTATCCAACATGAGGACACAAAAAATAGGACCAGTGTGAGAAATAGGCCATGGAGTTCCATATCTAGGAATTCATATGCTGTGATTTTCGTGTGGTTAGTTCCTGCAGATTGAAATTTGAGTTATAACCTTTGTCACTAATTATATCACAGAGGAAGAATAAAAGATGGACCAAAAAAGAATCAAGAAATTACCTGAGAATACCGCATATGATCGTGATGCAAATTCGAAGTTTTCACTATTGTTTCCCACTTGGAATTGCTGGATATTGCATTAGAATCTGGCCTTTTGGAATGTGGTTGAACAATGCCTTGATTTGAATGCTGTAATGAATTCTTTATAGGAACTAAAGGTAGAGCACGCCAAAGCCAGGACTCAGTAGGTGATTTTGGCAATGGCGGCGGAAGAGGAGACAAACCAGAATCAACTTTACCACTTCCAAAATTTTCAGCCACAACAATTTGCTGGCTATTAATATTTGAATCTTCACCATTTTTCCCATGTACAACTAGTGGAGATGCATATTCTCTATCGAATTTTCTATTAGTCACCGGTTGATCCACTTTATCTCCTTGGGATCTTCTGGCATGTACCTTAGCAGGATCCAACTTGCCTTTTCCTTCCAAAGCTGCTCCTAGCTTCATCATATCTTGAGAAGATTTTGTGCTGGTACAATTTTCAGTGTATGTTTTCCCTGTGTTATCTACAGAACTTAAATTTGCAGATGGTAATTTTACTGTACTTGCAGTATCTATGTACAATGTCTTTTCAACAGCAAGATTCCTTTTGCCTTCCTGAGCCAGCATCTTCTGAATGCTTACATGGCCTTTTTGCAGGAACTTCAGTTGACCAGACAGATTACTCACAGCTTCTTTAGGATCCAATGGGACACCACAATATGGTGACTGAGGTCTCGTCCTACATGGAGATACACCGGCCGCAGAAGCTCGTGATCGCCTGAAGGGAGATAACCTGCCCGGCTGCTGCAATTCGCCCGAGTAGTTAAACCTGTTTGATTCACTGACCCATTTTCTCCCCGGATCCTGCTTCTCAGGCGATGCAGGCCTAGAGCTGGATTTCTTCTTAGAAAGAGCTTCCCAAGCCTGTATAAAAACATAATCTAGATCATTAAAAAGGTGTCCCATCTTTTGAATTGTTAATTTACAGTTGATTGAAAATAAACAGCATGAAGAAACTGCAATGACCATTTCATTTGATATTCTAACAAAAGATGACTCTAAACTTGTATTGAGGTATGCAAGAATAGTGGACACAATAACGGTCATGACTTACCCTCTTCACAGCAGGAACCGGACTAAAAGATCGTCTATTCGAGCTTTTGGCTGGTTTCTCAACCTCATATGTGATAGCCAATGGAGTCTGATTGCTTGTTTTCATCCTCAACTGGGGAATCAACCCACAACCCTTAGCTGTAATATCTTCCGATTCTTCGAAATGATCAACTTTACCTTTACCTTTATCTTCATCTTCGCTTTCTTCTTCCTCTTGACTTGGACCAATATATGGTACCATGGCGGAAACAAGTCTATTATTAGTCTGCAAAACCTTCTTCTCCTCAGGGACCAATCTCTTAATTTCCCTAGGAGGTTGCTCTAAAGGTCCAGAATTCTTCTTTGAAGCATACTGAGGAGGCTGCAGGGTCATTGCTTTGGCAGCAGGCAAAAATCTGCTCATCATGAAGTCTCGAGTTTGCGGATCAGTAGAGAATGTTCCACACTTGTTCACATCCAATATGTCCAATCCACTCACACCACTAGCACTACAATTCATGGACAATAATGAACCACTTAAAGACAGTTTCTCAAGTGCATCAGAAAAAACATCATCCTCATCCACATCCACATCCACATCCTCCCTCGCCTCCTCCTCATCCACACACACATTTGACACTCTTTTCTCCTCTTTTCTCTCCTTATCACAATCCAATCTAACAACATTGACATTGAAAGAACTAGACTTAATTGTAGACCTGAATTTACTAGCAACTTTACTCTCCTTTTCCATTGGCTTTCTAGTGGTATTACCATTTGTTGTGGACTTCCCTGGGGGAAGCCTTGGGCTAGGGGCAATTGCAGCCTCCTTAGGAGGCTGACAAGGTTGAGATCCACCATTGGTCTTTCTCCTTCCTGGAATATGCTCCCAATTGAAAGGAACCGCGACCGGTTCGGTCACAAGATCCAAACTTGAGTCAGATATGTAGGTTGGAAGAGTGTTTCTCTTCTCTAATATCTTCTTCTTTGCTTCACTCAATGAAGGAGATGTCACAGAAGAACGCCTCACAGACATAAGTGGAGCATGAATGTTCAATTTCCTCTCAGCCATTTTTTTCCACAATTTGCACTATTCTAATCTCTATGTATGTAATCCCTCCTATTATTGAACAATCCCTGGTAAAATAATCTGCAGAAGAACAAAAAGAGAAAATTTATTATAGAAGAAAAAAATATCCTTACTATAAAGTACACTAAAAACAGCAGATTTCTTAGATTCAATACTATTAGGCTTGAAGGAAAAATCAAACAAAGAAATCTCCTTTGTACATTTAACACAGAAAATTTCAAAGAATCTTTGAATTATCAGCAGTGAAAAATTAGACAAACATGAATTTAGTACAAAATAGTATATAAATTCTTGACCTTTACATCTATGTATTATAATTGAACAGAGCAACAACTAATTAAACAACCATGGCAACAGAAGCAGAATGTCACACAAGAGAGCATAGTACTTACAATAAGATCTAGTGGGCTATGAAGTAGGAGATAAATTGGTGGGAGAGAAAAGAAACCCAGAAAAGATTTGAAGTTGAATGAAGGAAATAATGGAGAAAATAATAGAGAGATAAGAATTAAGATAGAGAGATGAGGTTGGGAGATGAGAGAGGGAATGTGAATAATGGTGAGGTACTAAATGGTGCCGGGAACTGTGGGGTTGATGAATGAGTAAGACAGAAGAAACAAAAGCAGAGAGAGAGAGAGAGAGAGAGAGAGAGAGAGAGAGACTATTCTCTGCTTTATTTTGTATGATCAGTTTTTCAAGGTATGAGACTCTGAACCACTGAACTGAGAATGTGAGTAAGTGAGAACAAGTATGCTATATGTATTGTTTTTCGGTAGAAACTAGTAACAGAGATGGCCCACCTACATGGAAAGTACTTTTCTTCTCAGATTGTTGACGTTCTCAAATAAATTAAAGAAGTTAAATAAATGTAATTAGAGGTCCTGTAGAAGGAGTAATTAAGAAGAAGCCCCAGTAAAACTGTAAATTACAACTTCTTTGTCTCACAATAACAATATTTGACCTATTAATCACAACTCGTAGGACCTCATCTTAACTATAATTCTTCCACTGGAGCTCTAATTAATTCTTCCAATAAATTAAAGAAGTTAAATGAATGTAATTACATTGTGATATTTATAAGAAGAAAAATTCATTTTTCTTAAGATTTATCAAAATAATTAAACCAACTATAAATGGAAAAAAGTTTAAAATTTGATTAAAGTTAAAAGGGCGAAGGCCCAAAAATGATACATAACTATTGGCCAAGGAACAGAAATAGTACATAACTATTTCGAGGTACAAAAATGATACCCAACTTTTCCATGTGATCAAAAATGATATTTTCACTAATATGACAATAATATTAGAAATGAAATGTCTAAAATGCCCTGATAATTAAATAAACTTTTACCGGCCGGCGGTTAATTTAGGGCGAAGGCCCAAAAATGATACATAACTATTGACCAAGGAACAAAAATGATATATAACTATTGCAAGGTACACCAATGGTACCCAACTTTTAACATGGAATCAAAAATGATATTTTCACTAATATGACAATAAGATTACACATGAAAAGTCCAAAATGCGCTTATAAATTAAATAAATTTTCTTCCTCGCCGTCTCCTTCCTTAGCTTCTTTCTTCTACCAATACTTCCTTCAATAAATAACTCATCCACCGGCGGCTTCAACTCTCAGCAACTCGTTAGGGCGATCAGCAACATGAAAACAGAGAAGTTAAATGCGAGCAAAAGAGCGATGCGTGTAGCAAAATGAAATGAAATGATGTGTTTTAAGATGTGTAAGTGTGGGTGATTAACTTCTCTGTTTTCATGTTTTTGCAACCTGATCGCCCTAACGAGTTGCTTGTTAGAATCTTAAGTTTTGATGAAGACTAAAATATAGAGGATTAAACCAAGTGCCTAGGAAGCAATAGGATAACATAGGATCCCAAGTAAGAGTGCTTCCGGGTGAAGATCTACTTCCGGATAGATTAGGACTTGCGCATGCGGATGAATGTTTTCATCCCCCAGCATCAGCAAGTAAATCACTGGGAAATAACTTAGTCCATGAGAATTAGGTACACAAAACCTTAAGACTAAGCTATGTTTCAATCGGAAGTGAGTTTGCTTCCTGTTAGACTTAGACTGGCGCAGAGCGATAGAATAGATATTACTCCAAGCGACTGTGAGTCTACTTCCCCAAGTGAAAGCGCTTCCTGTTAGAATTAGACTGGCGCAGAGCGACAGAATAGATATTACCCCAAGCGTCAGTGAGTCTACTTCCCCAAGTGAAAGCGCTTCCTGTTAGACTTAGACTGGCGCAGAGCAATAGAATAGTTATTACCCCAAGCGTCAGTAAGTCTACTTCGCCAAGTGAAAGCACTTCCTATTAGATTTAGACTGGCGCAGGTTGATAGACTAGATATAACCCCGAGCGTCAGCGGAAATGCAACATCAAGTGAAGTTGCTTCCTGTTAGATCTTGACTGGCGCAGACTGATAGAATATATTTCACCCTAAGCGTCAGTGAATTCACCACGTCAAGTAAAAGTGCTTCCGATAGCTCAGTGACTAGCGCTGAGTGGTGGAATGAAATAGACTAAGCGAGAGCAAGTCATGGTGAACTAAATCCCTCATCAAGTGAATTTACTTCCGGATGTAGAAGTGCTTCCGGATACTTCTTAGATTTAGGGATCACCCACTGCATGAGACTATATGATTATATTGCTAAACTAACGTTCAAGTGCAGCACACTCAGAAAGGTTGCTTCCGGATGAGAAGTTGCTTCCGCAAGCAATCAGAATGTCTGAACGTTCAAAGAGATGCAGTGTCAGAATGCTTTTGTCAGAGCAGAGGTGTCAGGACTACTTTTCAGAGATAAAGCAAGTCAACCCTGCTAAACATTAATGAAGATGCACTTCTCAACGGTAACATAGGATTAACGGCTTTATTCAAACGTTCATATTCAACCTGCCACAGAAGCCTATGAAGCCGAGTATAAAAGAGACATTCATTCAGAAGAGAAGACATGGAAGAAAAAGAGAGAACAGAACAAAGTATCTGATATATCATACTCTTCATTCTACACATCTTCTACTACTCTCAGATCCAGATTTGTGATATTTTTCAGAGAGTAATTTTATTGTACTTAAGTGAGTAACATCATCCACTCTTAGAGAGAGTTAGTTTTGAGCTTAAGTGTTTAGCACAATCAGTTCATAGAGTGAACATAGTGTAAACTTACAATTTGTAAGGGGGAGCATTTAGAGGTTGTCTAAATCTCCATAGGTTGCAAGTTAGCCCGTAAAACTTGCATTTGTAAGGTTTGCAGGTGAACCCGGTGTAAAACCTGTGGGTTGTTAGGTGAACCCGTGCTCGTAAAACCTAAAGTGTAAAGGCTTCTCTTGTGCCCGGTTTAAACAAGAATAGTGGATTGAAAATCTCAGGTGGAGCCTGGGGACTGGATGTAGGTCTGGGTGACCGAACCAGGATAAATTTATGTGTGCATAAATTTACATTCAAACATTCTATTTTGCATCACATAACATACTGACTTGTGCATATCACTACTTAGTAAATATTATCACCAAGCACAAGCAGTCTTTCGAAAACAAGATTCAAAAGATTTAATTTATTCCCTCACCCAATTCACCCCCCCTCTTGGGTGACAGCCACGTTTATCATTTGGTATCAGAGCAAGGTCACTTGTTTAAAGGATCCAACGATCTCAAGTGCAAAGACCTAGGCTGATTTGGGTTACAAAATGTGTTTTGAAGGTTTTGATCATACCATCCCACCTGTGTTAGAAAATGCTGATTTTTACTTATGGAAGGGAAGGATGAAAAGTTTTATACTATCCACTGATTTCAAAATGTGGGATGTTTTTGAAAAGGACTCTGATTTCAAACCAAAAGTAAATTGGACAGAAGAGGACAAAAGCTTATTTTACTTAAACCTTAGAGCAATGCAAATTTTGCACAAAAGTTTATCTGACAATGATTACCAGAAGATTAAACATTGCTCTAGGGCTATAGATATTTGGAACACTCTTGATACTATGTATGCTTCTAGCCAATTTCTTGATGTTAAGGCTGTCCAAAGCTCACTATGTGCTCCTTGTGAATCCACCGTTGATGAGCTACTGGATGGTGATGTAGTAGAAGCTAGTATCAGCAAAGAGAGAGTGGATCTCCGCCTAGAAGATTCAGAAGCTGAAGAAAATGAGGTACCTAAACTTGAAACTTCTGAATTGCAAGATATGTATAATGAGCTACATGTTGAATTCTGTAAACTTGCAAAAGAAATTCTAGGCTTAAGAAAAAGGAATAGGGAACTTGAGGAACTTATTCCTTCTTCTACAACCAAGGAGTCCAAAGTCCCACTCATAAAAGAAGATTTTTCGAAAGACCCTGAGATTTCAAAAGTTAATAAACATAGAGTCTTTGAAAAGAAAACTGACCACCATAATAGTGATAAGAAATCTGATTCTGAACATCATCCCATTATCTGTCATTATTGTGGTAGAACTGGTCATATTTCTCACACATGCAATTTTAAGAGAAATTTAAATGTGAGAAATAAATATATATGGATCCCCAAAGGACAAGTAAGGTCCAGCACTAACTATGTAGGACCCAAGTACAAATGGGTACCAAAACTCCCTTCTAGTGCCTTACCTGTGCAGGAAAGATCAAGAGTTCCTCTTGTCCCAAAGAAGAGAACTCGTGGTGATGTCACTACTGCAACTACCTGGTTCAATCATAAGAAGCAGTGCGCTACCACAAGGAACAAAGACCTTGTCTCAGGGATAAGCTATCACAGAGTTCCATTCAACTATCCTGAGAAGGACAAAAGAGAGAGGATGTCTCAACTCACATGGAGAAAACCTGCGAATCCTGTCTCTCCTAAGAAAGTGCTTCAGGCCAAGGATAAGTATAAAAGATCTCCTTGGGTAAGCAAGGGATTATTTAAGGTTGAAGCATGCAACAGTAAAATCTCCTATGCAAATGTAAGATGGACTTATTGAGATTTTACATTAAGCATCATAAGCATGAACATGATATGGCTTATAAGATATTTCACACAATGTTCATACTCTACATGCTATCTATGACTATCATTATCAGAAGCCATGTGCATATAGTCATAGTTGATTCGCAATGCTATATTCATAGTGAATAATTCTTAAGTGCATAAGAATCACATACTTCCTACAAACTGACCAGTCAGATCCAAGTTTGGAGACTGAAAAATGGGAAAGAGAAATCACTTGCTATTTTGTAGGAAAGAAGGTACGAAGGAACAACAATTTTCATGATCATACCTGATCAGAGCAATGTATCAAATCTGAATGAGTTGTTGTTTATACTGGGCTCCGAGAGTTACTGCTCCTGAAATTGAGAAGATCAAACAAACTCTACTTGACGCAAATATGGCTTTAGTTATGAAAGCTTGATCGCTGTGGATGCACAAGAGAGAACATCAACGAGTCACTCAAAGTTAAATCTTAAGTAAGTACCATCGGAAGCAAAACTACTTCCGGATGCTCTCGTGCTGACACTGAATGACTACTCAAGGCAACCAGGAGCGTCTGTCCAACCAGAAGCAAAATCACTTCCGAATACTCTTTTGCAAGCGCTGGATGATAATTCAATATGATCAAGAGCGCCAGTGTCAGATCAAGGGACACATCACTTCAGAAAACGTTTCAACTTCCTCTATGAAACGCTGTGCCTTCTCTGAAGCAACACGTGTCATCAGGTGTGTCGTTCCAACTTAAAAACTTACGTTACCCAATGTGTGAAAATTTGAAAGAGTATGCCCATTCTATCCTCAGAAGTTTTACCTATAAATAGAAGTCATTTTCCATTTTCACTTTTTACTACATCTTTTTCACTCGCATCATTTTCTCTGAAAAGTCTTTTCATCTTCTCCATTGTGTTCTTTATTTTTCACACTTCTTGCATTTCATCTTTATTTACACAACATTCATACAAAAAAATGGCCGGTACGAATGAATCCAACCCAGTCATCCAGAAAACCTCTTCTTCCAAGAAACATAAATCGAAATCTGGGAAATCCACTCACAAGCATTCTGGTAAATCTGGGCACCATGAAGAACAACATGAAGAACTTCATGAACGCCAAGAAGGTTCTGGGCAATCACGAGGACAGGGTGAAGACGTTCAGGGTCAGCCTGAAACCTCTGGTAGAATAGAACAGGCAGTGGGTTCTGAACAAGAGCGGGATGCTCAGGGAAAGGGAAAGAAGAAGAAGGTTCATTTTTCTGAGGAGCCTTCCTCCAAGAGGCAGAGGGTTGAGGAAGAAGATGATCTCACAGTTTATAGAGATGGGGCTCTGGAGAGTGTATCCGCCAAATTTGAGACATCCATTCCCATCTTCAACCATGGCCTGTTCATCAATCTGGACAAGTTGAATGAACTAGGGTTTGCTCATTTACGCCCTTACTTGGAAAAGTATATGCCTTGGCTGGGCATCAACCAGGACTACAACGTCAATGTCCTGCGAGTCTTTTGCCAATCCCTCTCTGGCAGAGCTAAGTACAGGAAGGTGGATGGGAAAGAGCAAGTCCACAAACTCTCCTTCACTGCCACTGTAAGAGGAAGAACCTTCAGGTTCACTTGGAGAACCTTGAATGAGATGATGGGAATCACAGAAGAGGATATGAATCAATGGATCTACCCTGAGTCTCACAAGTACAGCAAGGAGGAACTCGAGGAGTTGTATGGCACCAACAGCAAAAAGGTGTCCAAGATGTCTGATTCTAACAGGCTCTTGTACTACATCTACTCCCGGATAATGACTCATAAGGGAGGCAACTTCAACGAGTTCACACTGCTGGACAACCCTTGGTTCCCTAGACTCCTCTCGCTCAAGCCTTTCAACCCTGGGCAGTTGATATGCCTAGAGCTTCAGCGCTGGTTAAGCAATGACAAGTCAGGTTATCTTCCCTATCCCACCATCATTGCCTTCCTTCTTGAGAAGCATCTGATCAAGGCTACATCTGCTGTGGAAGAAGAGAATGTCCAGTGTAGGCCTGTGGGAGCAACCAATGTGGCAAGGATGGGGATCAAGTATTTCAAGCCTCCTAAGCCCACTCGCTCACGCTCACAAGCCAGTAGTGCTTCTGGTACTTCAGCTCCCTCTGCATCTGGAGCAGGAGATCAGGAAGTTGACTCACATGCTGGGCCAAGCCGTAGTGCAAGGGTTCCAGCTTCTGTTAGGGCCTTTGCCGAGGACATAAAGGAAGAGCTTCTGTTGAGACTGACTGATTCCTTGGTGGGTCCTCTCCGTGTTGAATGTGAAGCTGGCTTCCACCACCAAGGGGAGCGAACCCAACGGCTTGAGGACAGAATAGGACAACTCGAGAATCACCTTGCCAGGGTGGATGCAAAATTAGACCTCATTCTCCAGCACCTACAAATTCCCCAACCTTCATCACAAGGTAACTTACCACCTCCTCCTCCTCCTCCTCAAAACCCTCCTCCTCCTAACCACCCTCAACTACCACCTCCTCCTCCGCCCAACACTCAACAACCTCAGCCTCCACCACAAAATGACCAACAAGCCCTACCATCACCCAACAATGACCAACAATCCCAACCTTCACCTACCCATGACCACCAAACCCAAGACTCACCTCACAACTCTCCACGCCATTCTCCTAGAAACTTCTCATCCTCACCTTCCTCATCCTCATCCTCACCCATTCCCACACGACCAGGTGCCCCTACACGCTCTCCACTCCGCTTCTCCAACCCTACCCATCAAAGCCCTAGACGCATAGGATCTGAAACAGCCATTCACCCCCTCAGCCAACCATACGGCGAATATCCCCGCCTTCAACCACTCTCCGATGACCATTTACCCTTTACCCCTGACTCCGCCAACTACAAAGAATACTCCTCCACTCATCCTTATGGGGATATCCTTGTCACCACCAGCTGCTTCCCCGACCCTCCTCAAACTCCTGAACACCTATCTTCTCCCACATCCTCCACCTCTACCCTCTCACCCTCCCCTCCCAAGAAATTTGGTCCTGAACCACCTTCATCCTCCTCCACATCCACTCCATCCCTGGCACTCACCCCTGTTGATGATGACAAAAGGGGGAGAAATGTTATGTCCACTCTTCGTCTAAGCATGGCCACAAGGGATGCCCTCAGCCAGCCATCACTCTGGATTGATGAAGATATCACGGCCGCCCTGCGTCGTGCATATGAGTCTCAGAGGCTGAGTGGTGCAGAGAGCCTTATAAGAGGAGAGGCCGTCCGGTTCATGCAGCAGAAGAAAGCGGCTGAGCAAGGACCACAATGGGATATGGTTGTGTATGGGCAGAATGAACAATCCTCACAATCTGAGTCATCATCGGAGCCTCCTCCAAATAAAACAAGTAGAGAGATGGTTGAGGAGATCATAATGAAGTGGGGACTGAAGAGACCCAACCATCCTCCCATTGTGATAGCCAAGCCTGTTCCTGCATCCTCTGGGCAAGAGTCTGAGGTCCCTTCATCTGAGCAATCTTCTGATCCTCCTCCCTCGTCTGAGCCAGCAGCCAGATTCAGTGCACCCAGAAAGAAGGCCGTTGCTAGGAAACGTGCCAGGAAGTTAATTGCCACCACTGAATCTGATGAGTCTGAGGAAGAGACTCCATCTGACCTACCTGAGCAAGGAACTTCATCTGCTCAGGTTGTGCAAGAAAATCCAGTGGTCCAAGCGGTTCCAATTCTGAAGGAAGTCAAATTGGAAATTGAAGACATGACTCCTGAAGAATTTGAGAAGTATGGATTCACTGACAAGCTATCCTTTGGTCAGATGGCTTGCCTCGATGCTGAAAGAGCAAGTGCCATGCCCACTCCTCCAATTAGCAAAAGCAAAAGGAAGAGCAAAGGGAAAGGGAAACGGAAAGTCCAGGAAGTTGAGGAAGACCCCAACTTCCCTGTATGGAATGTGAGAATTCGGGCTGTCCACTATCCCAATGGAGAGATCTCCTACTTCGATGATGCTACAGGTTTCCCTGGGTATGAAGAAGTGGAGAACATGAAAAGGGCATACGAGGAGTCCATTGAATCAGAAAGGCTCAGGAGGGAAAAAGAGGAAAAAGAGCTTCAAGAGATCATTGCCCAGATAAACCAGAGTGAGCGTGAGGAAAATGAAGAGAGGCAGAAAGAGAGGGAAAAGAAAAAGAGACACAAACTCTAACCCCCAATCCAAATATTTTTGTTGATTTTGTTTTCATGCATATTTTCATTCATACTTAGTGAAATTTATTTGTATACATTCTTTACTTGTATATGTTATTTGATTACATAACTCTGACTTGTAACCTCTGCTTGTCAATAATATTTGTCTGAGTTACTTGTTGTTATCCATTGCTTTTATTCTCTTGATAATCCTTCCTTAGGAACTTAATCGATAAAACTAGGTTTGTCATCATCAAAAAGGGGGAGAATGTTAGAATCTTAAGTTTTGATGAAGACTAAAATATAGAGGATTAAACCAAGTGCCTAGGAAGCAATAGGATAACATAGGATCCCAAGTAAGAGTGCTTCCGGGTGAAGATCTACTTCCGGATAGATTAGGACTTGCGCATGCGGATGAATGTTTTCATCCCCCAGCATCAGCAAGTAAATCACTGGGAAATAACTTAGTCCATGAGAATTAGGTACACAAAACCTTAAGACTAAGCTATGTTTCAATCGGAAGTGAGTTTGCTTCCTGTTAGACTTAGACTGGCGCAGAGCGATAGAATAGATATTACTCCAAGCGACTGTGAGTCTACTTCCCCAAGTGAAAGCGCTTCCTGTTAGAATTAGACTGGCGCAGAGCGACAGAATAGATATTACCCCAAGCGTCAGTGAGTCTACTTCCCCAAGTGAAAGCGCTTCCTGTTAGACTTAGACTGGCGCAGAGCAATAGAATAGTTATTACCCCAAGCGTCAGTAAGTCTACTTCGCCAAGTGAAAGCACTTCCTATTAGATTTAGACTGGCGCAGGTTGATAGACTAGATATAACCCCGAGCGTCAGCGGAAATGCAACATCAAGTGAAGTTGCTTCCTGTTAGATCTTGACTGGCGCAGACTGATAGAATATATTTCACCCTAAGCGTCAGTGAATTCACCACGTCAAGTAAAAGTGCTTCCGATAGCTCAGTGACTAGCGCTGAGTGGTGGAATGAAATAGACTAAGCGAGAGCAAGTCATGGTGAACTAAATCCCTCATCAAGTGAATTTACTTCCGGATGTAGAAGTGCTTCCGGATACTTCTTAGATTTAGGGATCACCCACTGCATGAGACTATATGATTATATTGCTAAACTAACGTTCAAGTGCAGCACACTCAGAAAGGTTGCTTCCGGATGAGAAGTTGCTTCCGCAAGCAATCAGAATGTCTGAACGTTCAAAGAGATGCAGTGTCAGAATGCTTTTGTCAGAGCAGAGGTGTCAGGACTACTTTTCAGAGATAAAGCAAGTCAACCCTGCTAAACATTAATGAAGATGCACTTCTCAACGGTAACATAGGATTAACGGCTTTATTCAAACGTTCATATTCAACCTGCCACAGAAGCCTATGAAGCCGAGTATAAAAGAGACATTCATTCAGAAGAGAAGACATGGAAGAAAAAGAGAGAACAGAACAAAGTATCTGATATATCATACTCTTCATTCTACACATCTTCTACTACTCTCAGATCCAGATTTGTGATATTTTTCAGAGAGTAATTTTATTGTACTTAAGTGAGTAACATCATCCACTCTTAGAGAGAGTTAGTTTTGAGCTTAAGTGTTTAGCACAATCAGTTCATAGAGTGAACATAGTGTAAACTTACAATTTGTAAGGGGGAGCATTTAGAGGTTGTCTAAATCTCCATAGGTTGCAAGTTAGCCCGTAAAACTTGCATTTGTAAGGTTTGCAGGTGAACCCGGTGTAAAACCTGTGGGTTGTTAGGTGAACCCGTGCTCGTAAAACCTAAAGTGTAAAGGCTTCTCTTGTGCCCGGTTTAAACAAGAATAGTGGATTGAAAATCTCAGGTGGAGCCTGGGGACTGGATGTAGGTCTGGGTGACCGAACCAGGATAAATTTATGTGTGCATAAATTTACATTCAAACATTCTATTTTGCATCACATAACATACTGACTTGTGCATATCACTACTTAGTAAATATTATCACCAAGCACAAGCAGTCTTTCGAAAACAAGATTCAAAAGATTTAATTTATTCCCTCACCCAATTCACCCCCCCCTCTTGGGTGACAGCCACGTTTATCATTGCTGAGAGTTGAAGCCCGGTAGACGAGTTATTTATTGAAGGAAGTGTTGGTAGAAGAAAGAAGCTAAGGAAGGAGAGGGTGAGAAAGAAAATTTATTTAATTTCTAAGCGCATTTTGGACTTTTCATGTGTAATCTTATTATCATATTAGTGAAAATATCATTTTTGATTCCATGTTAAAAGTTGGGTACCATTGGTGTACTTTGCAATAGTTATGTATCATTTTTTTCCTTGGTCAATAGTTATGTATCACTTTTGGGCCTTCGCCCTAAATTAATCGCCGGCCGGTAAAAGTTTATTTAATTATCAGGGCATTTTGGACATTTCATGTCTAATATTATTGTCATATTAGTGAAAATATCATTTTTGATCACATGGAAAAGTTGGGTATCATTTTTATACCTCGAAATAGTTATGTTCTACTTCTGTTCCTTGGCCAATAATTATGTATCATTTTTGGGCCTTCGCCCAAGTTAAAATTATGTTATCTAACCTAAATAAAATTTTCCTGCATAAATGATCATATTTGACCATGAAATATGCACAAAGGTCATATCTGCTGCGAAAGCAAGCACAAACGATCATATTGGTCTATGGAATATACACAAAGAATCATATTTGATCTGTAATATTTTAATGGTAGTGGATAAATATAATCTTTCATCTATATTTTACAATAAAATATGGGTTTAAATAAAAATACTTTAAGGGCATATATAATTTCCTAGGTATTATTCGGAAGTAGATATCACCTTCAAATCTTTCTTTTTCTTTGGGTATTGAATAACTCACGCGGTTTTAGGCCTTGTAATTTTTCTTTCAGCTTTATTACGTACTCCCTCCGGTCCTAAATATAAGACCTAATTGACTTTTTTGAAAAATCATAAAAAAAAGCAAAATAAGTTAATTATAAATTGATTTACCTAATTTTTTCCCTTAAACTAGTTTATTTTACTTATAAACTAATGGATAATCTAAAAATATATCAAATATGTCATGATTTAATAGACTATTTTCCAACCTTAACCTCTCCAAAAAAAAGTTATCTAGGTCCTATATTTAGGACCGGAGGTAGTATTTTTTAAAAAATATTATATTTTATGGGATGGGTTGCTTCTGGCTCTAGCATCCATGATTGGTCAATTATTTTTAGATAATCTTTTCATGTTGTATAAAAAATAAATCCTTTTAATTTACTCTTATTTTTAGTAGAGTGTGACTATGGGCGATCTTACAATATTGATGAATTATTCATGTTGACATTAAATACAATATAAAATATGTTTAGCCCTACTTTTCGTTGGTTCGAAGAGATTTTACCATATTGATTGAAAAAAAAAACAGAGATTTTATCAATGATAGTAAAAGTTGTCGCGGAATTCTATAACAAGAATTTTAAATGTTGTAGTAGTAGCATATAAAATGATAAATGCCGCAAAAATTGGATTGCTTAGAAGTTAGAATGTTTTCCATTTATTCTTTCCCAATGGAATGAATTCTATTTAAGAGAATGAGAATTTAAGGCCTTATCAATAATTTATTGACAATTAAGTGACTTAAATTTTAGAAAACTTCTTAAAGAAGGCATATACTTGGAAAAAATGGAGGAAAAGGCTCAAGGGCAAACGATTCCAAACGGATTCGATTTAATTATAAACCCAATTTTCACTTCAATCGCAATTTCAATTAAAAAGATCGTGGGAGTGAATCTGAAAAACTACACACGTGAAGGGAGTCTTTGGCCAAAAATAAATTTTGAAATAAAGGTGAAGGTTTCAGTGTTTGAGATCGATTAAATATATGGTTTAGGTAATAAATTTATGAAGTCAAGAAATTTGTAGTTTGTATTTTTTTATATAACAGTAAAAATTTATGTATATAATATCTTTGTACCTCGTGGGGAAAGACTAGATGTTAGGATGATTGTTGATCGTAATTGTGTACAAATTTGTTTCCTACCCTAAAATATCCCTACTAAAGGATTGCACAATGGACAGACCACACTGGTTTAGAAACTTGATTTATTTCTTATTAGATGAGCAAGATTATAGAGCAAAATTGCTCTTGAAATTGTCCATTTTTTTAGTCTCATTACCCTCTAGGTTCTATAACACGTGGAAAGGGAAATGTAACTAGACTCTTATATATGAGGTGCTTTTTTGTTCCCCTCACATCTATGTAGAATTTTATAATTCACTCTTTTGAGCTAGCCCATCGTTAGTATATCAATTATCAACTTGAGTTTGACTCCAATACAATACAACAAATTAGTTTCTAGTTTAGAAGTAACTAACCACATAACCGTAGAATGCCCCTCAAATATACCTCATATTTAAAATACACTTTTACAAATATTATAAAATTTAAACATATAAATTGCTTTATGGCCAAAAAAAAACATGTAAATTGCTGTTATGAACTACGCAGTTGAAGTATCCACATGAGAAAACGGATCCTCATGCATGTTTCTATAATTAATTTTACAGTGGAGTATAAATTTATAAGCGATTTGCCCATCATTAATTAATTAAATAATTAAGGAAGAGTAGTAAAGTGGGTGGAGCGGTCACGGAGATACAGTTGAGAAACAGTTAATGAAAAGCAAAAGGACACAAATTCACAATAGTAGGAAGTGGGGCCCACCTTTCATTGTCGCCTGAATAGTGAATACGACCAGTGAGGCAAAAGGATGCAGTCACTATTATACTCCGAGAAGCGAGTGGCAATGGCACCTCAAACATGGAACATGAAATTAAGGTTTAATACAGTCCTCATTCTTTTTTTTGATCAGAATACAGTCCTCATTCTTAGATATTTAAATGGATACAATCCCACTTACTTTAAGAAGTATCATCATATTTTGTACAAAAATTATCCTCCTTAATTATACGTATGCTGTGTTACTATTCTATGTAAACAATTATATATACTCCCTTCATCCATTTAAATTTTTCATTTTTTAAATAGGCCAATCCCGGTTATAAAATCTCTTTTGAATTATCTTTGTTATAAATGTATTTTCGATTTTCAATTTTTTTTATCCTTAACTTAACTAGATTTATTCAGTTCAATATTTTTTCTCTTTTTAATTTCTTGTTGTCTATCTCTCTCTCTTTTCCATGCTTAGCTCAAATAATGACATTTTATTAAAAAAACAAAGAATGTTTCCTAATATTTATAATTTTAATTAAGTTAAACCATTTTCTTGAACATTGCAACATAAAAGAACTTATAAAAGTCGAATCTTCCATTTATTATCATAAACATCCTCTTCAAAGCTGACAACATTGTGTTAGGTGTTATTTTCAATCTTCGATGCTTTCGATTGGCCCTACAAATGGATTCACTGCTCGATCCAATAATTTATTATACATTTCATTGCCATTATACATTATATAATTTATTATATTACTCCTTTTGGTCCAAAATATCAAATATAATTAAATAATTTAATTATATGAATGATGTCAGTTAAATTAGCTAAAGTTACATAGTACTCCACAAATGCATTTTAATGCATTTTAACATGTACTATGTGTGTATGAGATTATAATTGGTTTACTCTTTTAATAACCGATTCTTATCCAATGGAGACTCTTTTGTAACTTTTATTTTTTTTTTATTTTTGGAGCTCTGAAATGGGAGGGGTACAGAGCAAGGTGCTGAAAAAAATTGGATGGAGTGTTTTCTATGTTTGTTTCTTCTTCTTCTTCTTCTTGAGAAATGTATTTTTGTGTATCATTAAGAATGTTTTAATTGTGGAGGAGATTCTAGTATAATTACTATAGGCAGTATAGGCAGCAAGAGACATTTATAATGAAATGCTTAAGGAATGTGAATTTCTTTTTTATATTCTGAGTCGGTTATATCAAAATTTTCGGGTTGTGCCAATTTACAAGAAAAATAATACAGAAGGAGTAAAAATTTGCAGAGTTTATTTTACTGACTTTGTTAAATTTATGTTCATATGTAATATATAGGGAGAATGCCAGGGATATTCCCCCATATAGGTTAATCTCAAATCAATACTCAAGTAAAAATACTATTTCATCATTCATAAATATAAGACCATTTCATCTAATTTAAGTAGATTAAGGAGTTGATTAATTTATTTATATTACATGATATTTGATTAACTCAAAAGTTGTTACTTTAATTACCGTTATGGGTATTTAGATAGTTTTAGAATGACAACCTCAATCCAATAGTAGTTCAGGAGAACTTTTGGATGTCATTCTCCTTAGATAATAATAATATGAATCAAATTTTAAAGGGAAAATTAATTTGAGATCCCTCACAAGGGAGTTAATACTAGAAAAGTCCCAAAAGTTGAAAATATTAATGTAGGGTCCCAAGGGACCTCACTTTAATATACTTGAAAAGTGAAAAGACATTTTTGCCTCTCCTCCTTCTTCTTCCCCACTCCTCCTCCCCTCCCCCCGCCGCCGCCGCGACGCCGCCTCCCCCCCGCCGCCGTGGCCACCGCCGCATCCCCCCCGCCGCCTGGTGTGGCCGGTGAAGGCGGCGGTCGGGATGCTGCGGCTGCGGGGGAGACGGCGTCGCGGAGGGATGAGGCGGCGGCGGCGGCGGCCGTGGCCGCGGCGGGGAGGCGGCGGCGGCGGCGTGCGGCGGCGTGGGGAGGGGAGGAGGAGTTGGGAAGAAGGAGGAGGAGGGGCAAAAATGTCTTTTCACTTTTCAAGTATATTAAAGTGAGGTCCCTTGGGACCTACATTAATATTTTCAACTTTTGGGACTTTTTTAGTATTAAGTCCCTTGTGAGGGATCTCAAATTAATTTTCCCAATTTTAAATGACTTTCCCTCTCTTAATAAAACCCCTTTCCCAAAAGCAACATCATAGGCGCGATAGCGAGATTAAAGAACCAGACACAAGTATCCCTCGTTACATATAAGGCTTTAGCCAAATGTCAAACCTAAGTTTCAAACAAACATAAGTTTAACTTCAAACTTAACTTAGGTTTTGAAATTAGTGCAGATAACAATTCACAATTTTTTTAGAATAACTTTTTTCTGTTAAAACCTATATTTTAGTTAAGTCAGACAAACACTCACAACTTTTTAGAATAACTTTTTTAACTGAAAACCCTAGGTTTTGGGCAGAAAACTTAGGTTCTGCCAAAAACTATTTTTTTCAGTTTTTTCATAAACCATAATTCTTCAGAATCTGTTCTTCAAAAAGCTTTTTCAGCCCTTTTCCAGAAGCTATTCTTTAAAAGATATATCCACACAAACACAACTGTTTTTAACTGAATGTTTGAAGCACATTTAAGCTAAAAAAGTTATTAATTCATTGACCCAAACTTTATCAATCTGATGTTATATTAACACACTCTATCTTAATTATAAGATTTTGGCAAAAAAGATAAAATTTAAGACTAGGGGCAAAACTGTCTTTTCACTTTTCAAATATATTAATGTGAGGTCCCTTGGGACCCTACATTAATATTTTCAACTTTTGGGATTTTTCCAGTATTAACTCCCTTGTGGGGGACCTCTAATTAATTTTCCCAAAAAATTTATCAAAGCATTGATGTGTGGTTTCCACAAATTTTGATATTTTAACTTTTTAAACTATATATCTCTCTCACTAATTTATTGGAAAAGTAGTACTACTATATATACAGTTGGTTGCTTTAGTAGAGTGGGAAAGGCCCACATTTCTTATGGAGGAAAGATAAGGAATTTGCTCGTCTTTTTTGCTTCAATTCACGTTCAAAAATCTCACCTTCATTCATTTTCTTTTTTGATTTACTTTATTCTTTTTTGATTCACACCTTCATTCATTTTCATTTCATGTTATTATGCTTTGTATTCAAGACTATTGTGCTTTCTTTCTTTGAATGAATTCCTTTTTTTCCTATTAACCAATCATACTCGAAAAGAAAATAAATTAAGGATTTATATATTTCATACTATTTCTTTTCCTATAACATCTTTACTCAGGTATTAAGTGAGACTAGTTTCTCACTGTTTTTAAGTCCAATAAATAGGGTAGATAGATAATATGTGAATTTGTTTGGTTCAAATGATTAGGAATTGAAATCCTATATATCTCATAATTAGGCTTCTTTTAATGTCAACGTGTCCTTAATGAATAACTTTGGGGAGTTTCTTTAGTTTGGAAATATATGAACTATTTTTTAGTTGTCAATTTATTTTAAATTATCCCATATTGATGTTTACCCAATAGTAATTAAATAAGATAAAAAATTATAGAAAAAATAGAGTATTTCATAAAAAAGTATAAGTATTATATATATTAACTAATTTTATTATATTTAATTTTACTATATTAAATTTAAATATATCATACATCTAAGCTATGAGAAAGTATATTAAAGAAATAATGTCATATGTTGTTAGCTTTTGTTTAGGATCATTTTAAAATGTGTTGTTCTTTAATTTTACAAAATAAAAGCTTCAAACTCATTTTGACATTATCCTTAATTGGCGTGATTTGTTGGGTGTTCCTGATCGGGGAAGTACATGACAAATTGAGTGTTGAAATATCATGGTATCATGATATAAGAACCTCGATATCATGATATATTTAACTTTAATTTGATAACACATACATGGAAATTGGATCATTGTTCATTTGTTCGTTAGATCCAACATATAAATAGACCACTAAACCGTTTACTGATCTGAACAAATTCAATAATTGAAGAAGTTGATGTTGGATCAAAAGAGACATCGATGACTCAATTGAGCTGTTGAAGAGAATGTGCTTGCAGGTAAGGAGTTCCAAGGTCAGGGCATGAGCAGAAATGGGGTAGAGTGGTGGGGTAGATGTTTCGGAGAATTTTTAGAGCCCACATGTAAAGTTTTTTGAGGGTGAGGCGTTGTGATTTTATACCTATTTTTTGAAGGTATTTTTGTAGTTTAAAAATTTAAATGAAGGAGTATTTACTTATAATTTCACTTCTACACGTTCAATGATTCAATACACCTATTTTCAGGTCAATTGGTGTGATCATGACTTACAAAACATATTTCAAGTAAATACAGTTATCTTCCTAATTAATATTAAGCTGACACTTCTAAGTTTTGAATTTTAAAGTTATAAAGAAAAGTAATATAACAATTGAAAAGAAATAATTACTAAATACCACCCTTCAGTCCTCCTTTGAAATGGTCCAACTCTGGGACACATCACATGCATATATGTATTGTGTAGAGTTCAAATGTTTGACTTTATAGTCATGCAGTTTACACGTGTCCATTTTTTGTGTGTTCTACGTTGTGTGTGTTGTGTGTCCTTCAATTGCGGAAAGGGAAAGGAGAGGACATACATGAGTTGCATGAGTGAGTAATTGAAAATTGTGGGTCTTTTGATAGTTCCTGTCTGCCATTCTTCCCCCTTTATGAGAACAAAGCATTAGTTGAAACTTGAAAGTATGTACTTCCTCCCATATATTTGATTGTTCTAAAAAAAAAATAAATAAATCAATTACTTATATATATTTGTCAAGCTTTTTCTTAAAATAAAACTAGTTTATTGAAGATAGAAGCTACCGTAAATATAATACTTCCTTCAATCCTATCTATAAGATTAAGATGCCTTTCATTTTGAAATTAAAGATACTAAATATAAAACGTTAAATTGCTTATATTTATCCTTTTTTGTGAATAATTTATTTTGCTTATAAACAAACATATTTCATCTTAAAATTTATTGATTTAAAATGGTCCTTAATTTTATAAAAAAAAGTAATTTGATTTTATAATAAGGACATGAAGGAGTAGTACATAAAAAATGCTATGATTGAGAGGTTTATCTATTTTTCAATCTCTCCAAAAAAGTTAGCCATGTTTTATATCATAGAACATAACCATTGTGAGTAATGCATAACAAATTTTCTGATTAGGTGGTTTATTTATCTTTTAATATATCAAAGACAGGCATTTATGTTTAAAATTAAACAATAAGATCATTTAATATTTTTTGAAACTCTAATTGGGAAGATTAATCATTTAGTGTTTATTCTTATTTTGATTCAAATATATCTTAATTTTTAAAATTTTAATTCCTTATATTTTAACCCATATAATTGTGACTTGTTTTTGGTCAATCGTATTTTTTTCAATTTGTTATGAATTAGTAGTTCATAAACTTTATTTGAGCAATACAATTTCTAGTATTTGGACAATTTAAAATGTTAGTCATCCCTAAGTTTGAATATAATTTTCACCCTTATAATTTTCTAAATGTAGGGATCAAATTTTATGTGGTAAAAATTTATAGGATCCAAATACATCAATAAGCTAATTTTCACCCTTAAAACTGAGTTGCATTAAATTATCAGGATAAGCCTTATATCATAGGAACTACTAAGTAATCAATTTTTTTTCTAATATTTAGATTGGGTATGGAATTGATTTTCCAACTGGCCAATAAAAGGCATATATAAATTAAAATTAAATATTATAAACAACGACAATAATTTACACGATTTAGTGAATTCGTGAATTGCTAATTTAGTACCTTTTCAAAAAATCAGTTGCCAATGATTTTTTATGTGTAAATTAAAGGCTATAAAATACTCTATTACTAATTTTTTCATGCCACATCGTTAGTGGTAAGTTTGTAAAGATGCTATTTTTTTTAATAATTATTTGATATTCAATATTACGAAATCATATTTGAGTTATTTCAAGGTCAATTGTGTTCATAGGGTAAAAGCAATTTCACCTTGTTTGGGAATGAACTCTTTCGTTTTTTTTTTTAACTGAATAGGAATGAACCCTCTTTTGAACCCAACTCCAACCTGTTAAATGACATTATTTGACTTATTTACAAACCACGTGTTTAGACCATGAATCCATGGTTACCTACTCAAAATACATGAATCAAACTGAGAATCTATGAAAGACACTAAAATTCACTCCCATGTGGCAATGTTAAATGAGACAAAGACAATTGACTATTGACTACGTAGTATATGGAGCATAGATTAAGGCATCATTTATGCGTCTTTTTCAAAAGCTAAAGCCTACACAATTGAATTATAAAATCATATATGGTCTCCCTTCATTTGATTGTTACTTAAATCGTGTTAGGCCCTATCATTTAATTAATAATAACAATCACACTCTACGAATTCCTATAGGTTTATTCCACATAATAAATCTGATTAGAATTCTGTTTATTAATTGAATATCAGAAAAAGTTAGATTCTCTGCTAACTACCCCAAAACAATGCAGATGCGGTCCACTTTAGTGATAGCAATTACTACGTTTATGGTGTATACAAATTATTTCTTTGTCTCTTTATCATATCTTTGGATGAATTGTTTATGTCGGAAACTAAAGCAAACAAATTTAGTTGTTATACTGATAAAGAATAGAACTTTTATTTATATAAAAAAGAATAGATTTTTTTGTTCGGATGATGGGAGTTTGATTGAAATTGAATTGCCATTTCATCCGGATTTCTCGTATATCGTCCTTTTAATTATTTAATCATATGAGGTATGCATACGTATCAGGTAACATAATACCCCCTCATGAAATGTCCACTTACATCATACAGATTTTCTGACGGAGAAGAGTTCAAAATAAATAATACAACATCTGATTTCATGTCCAAGTGGCTAATAAATGTGGTGCTGAAACTAATTGTCTAATACACTAAAATCACCCGATAAATATGTTTGTTTCTAGAACAGGGAAAATTAATTAGAGGTCTTATAGAAGAAATATAATTAAAGTATGTTCCTACGAGTTGTAAACTACAACGTCTTAACCTTAACATAACAATTTATGACCTGATAATTACAACTTGTGGAATCTCATCATAATTATGTTTATTACATGGGCCTCTAATTAATTGTCTGTTCTTATGTTACACATCCACTCTTAAAAAAAAGACGCATGACAAATAGACCGGCTTCCATGTCCCTAATATTATATTTCATCTATTATAAGGCACTAACTATCCATTTCTCACAAACCAAGTAATGATAGTTGAGTTTTAAAATTTATGATACATTTACTACTTTTTCCAACATTAAACTTCATTAAATAACATGTTTCACATTTTTAGTTTTTAATTTCTATTAATGACAAGGGTGGAGTGAGAAAAGAACATTTAATGCAGTGACTGATATCTTATATTAAGGACCAAATATTGTAATTAGTTGGTGCCTTGTAACAAGGATTAGAGAGATTATATAGATATGCAACACTCATTCATTTCTTATTCATTTCTTTTTCATGGATTTGAAAAGTATACACCTCTTGCTACCCGATTATACGTTTTTTCTAAGTCAATAAAGATCATATATAAGTCAATTCTTCTACTTAACCTTTTCCATCCATTTCTCTTGATAAATAAATTGTCTCTATCGAGGATCTTCCTGACATGATCTGCCTCCTAAAAATACTAGTCCCCAATATCAACCAATGTTTAATCACCTTTTCCCACAACTTAATGTATGAATCCTAAACTTGATCCCTTATAATTTACACAATTTTGCATATTACCTTAATTTTTATAAATAGAAACTAATGTACATTTTCTCCACTCATCATGCACCTCTAATCATAGGCACTATTTTTATAAATAGTTCATACAAAATTAGACAAAAATCATGGATCCCTACTTCAATGGAGGCAAAATTTTATAGCCGCTATGATTTTGTCACAACCTCTCATTCCAGGAAAAACAGCAGATATATTCTAATCCCCAAGTAGTTGTATTAGTTTTTCTATTTTTTGGAACTTCAGAAAGTCAAAACCTTCATTTTGACAATTGATAATACAAGTCTCCTCCCAAATTATTAAAGATGGAGAAAGAGTACTTACCCAAAACAAGGTCAATCTAAAGATAACTCAACAGCTTGAAGTTGTGCACAAACGTGATGTAACAAGATCTGCAACTCGAAGACATGGATTGAGATATGGATGCATTCTTTCACAAGGTTGAACAAAAATTAGGTCGCTCATTTAAACTCAAAGTTGGCAGAGTTACAAATACTTCTCAAGCATATACAATTTCAAAATCAAGCAATGAGTAATAAATCTGGTATTAAAATTTGAGCAGGCTATTTGACTTGAGAGTATTTCAGATTTTCTCCTCTTCTATCTTCATTTAGAAGGCACAAGCTTATTGTAGTAGTATCATGATCTTAAGATTCTTAACTGAATCATATATACAAGATAAAATAATAATATTGTGATTTGTGAGGCAATACAGTGCAAGATTGAGCTCCAATGTCCAGTGTACAAATGGCTCTATACTCCAGCTCCTACATAGTGAGATTCAAAATATATTATTTTTGGAATATGTAGCCAGAGGTATCCACCAAATTTAGAGTTCCATCATCCTCAAATACATATTCTATACTTCCAAATAAAATTAACATGTAATGCCACTGCACCTGCTATTTACAAGCACAGGTAGGAAAAAGGAAATTTGGGCTCCTCAGTTCGGATAGGCTGGTGACTGCAGAAACACAAGTTTTTCATAAGAAACATCACACAAAGCAAAATTTCTTAACAGTTGAAGATGGCAAGTAGACTTAGAACATAGTTGTCTTATTAAAGTGCTATAACTTCAAAGTAAACACGGACTATGCCTGCTAAGCATCCAATACCTGAATGGCATCTCTAGACCATTCAAGGACAATATGACAGTATAGATAATTTCATAGTCATAGATAAGTTATGTTGAGTAATGCACTTTTTTTTCCTTTTCCAAAGACAAGGGAAAAAGCAGAAACTCTACTGTTTCAACACCAGCATAGAGAAAAATAAAAAGAAATCTCATACAAGATTTACATCAATAAGAACTACCTGAAGAGTTCTTCACAATAAGTTTTCACCCGCCAGTTCAATAGACTTCTCTCTTCCAAAGGATTCATCACCAAAGTCTTCGTTTGCAGAATTTTCTTGACATAGCAATTTATTCTCATCAGTTGTGATTACTCCAACTGTCTCCCAATCCATTGAATTATCCTGAAGAGCATGGCCTTGTTCAGTTTCAAGATTGGCATCAACATTGTCCTCCACATCTAGCCTCACATCATCAGCCACAAGCTCTCCTCCCTTATCATCTTCAATACCTGATGGCTCAGCATTGAGATCTGAACACAAGTCAAGTCCATTTTGGTCCCCAGTCTCATTAACAGAAACAGTTACTGCTCCTTGATCAGATTGATCTGCAGGATCCTTTTTCTGCCTTTTCCATTTTTTTGTTGATGAAGTACCATCATCCTCAAAATCTTCTTCTTCTCTATCTCTATGTAAATAAACCCACAACTTCCTTTCACCATCAAATTGTACACAAGGGTCGCGTTCATAATGCAACCGATCCAAGGCTCCACTAACTACCTGGTTAATCTGTGCATCAGAAACATCTTCAACAATATATTGAGAATCTCTAATTAATGTGCAAACATCTGCTCTAGTGCCAATATTTCCAGGCAACCTGGCAGCTGCATCTCTGACAAGACAAAGGATAGTAACATGTGGTGGTCTATCACGTTTCAACATAAAATGATCACGGGCTTTTGATGTTGGCTTACCACCACATCTTCTCAAGGGTGCAACAATGGATTTTTTGCCATCAGCCGCAGTATAAGAGAATGCTCTGTCAGGAATTGAGTACCTGAGAACTTCCTCCTTGCGGAAATAAGACCTAACTTCCTCAGAACTTGGGCTAATAGTGTTAAGACTCTTCTGAGCTCTGAGGTCTCTAAATCTCTCTTTCTCATCAAGGTTGACTTGCATCAATTCCAAAGGTGGTGGAGGAAGACTTCCTATTTGTTGAAGTGTTTCTTGACCACATTTCAGCCAATTGGCAAATGTGTCAACCAACTTAACAAGCATCTTATGAGGAAGACCCCATGCTTCAGGAGATGTGACCTCCTCAATGGAATCATGGTCAGGCGAACTAGGAGAAACTGGACCAGTCCATGACCAACCTCTAGTAGATTTTTCATACACTGCTAGCGCCTTCCAACCCTTGGCTCCTAATGGTGCTGTCTTTGAGGAAAATATCTTCAAAACTCCTCTGACCAAATCCTGCAGAGGTTCTTGTGTCTCAAGAATACACGGATCGCCAGGGTTTGATCTGACACGTTGAACTATTTCCTGGACAGTAAGAGGAGTATTCACTTTGCTAGCAGGCTCAGAATTGGCGGTTATCTTCTCATCAGAGGAGACGCCATTAGCAGCAATTTCATGCTCTTTATTCTGATCTTCTGTAGATTTTCCCACCTCTAAACTGTCCTCTGTAGGTGGGGTAATCATTGCCATACGGACTGCAGAAAGAAGATGTATGATAGAAAAGGAAAATCCAGTATGAACAGTGGGCGTAATCGGAGTAAAGGATTTTTTCTGCGGTTTTGCTTCAAGCTCTGTATCTGCTGTTCCCAAATCTACAATGGGCAGGGCAGAAATATCCACATCCGAACTAACTGTCTCAATGTCCATTTTTCTCTTTGACCTTCTTTTCATGGGAGCTGAATTATCAGGGTGAAAGTTAGACAGATGATTGGCGTCCCCTTCTCTTCCATCTAGATCTGCTGCAACATCCTTCACTTTCCACTTCTTTGACACTGAGTTACATGCCAGAAACTGTGCCTCAGATTTTCCATATTTGTCATCCTTGTATCCATCAATCTTCTTCCCTTTCTTCCTGAATCTGCCCTTTGCAACTCCATTATCATCCCCCAATATGGATGCCTCAGGTGAGTCTTCCTCACCACCAATATAATCATTCAAGTATTTAGACCTGAGAATGGAGTGATCAAACTCATTTCTTCCCTTTCCTTTCTTCTTTGGCTCATAACCATAAGCATTTAATGAAGGCATGGCTAAACTTCTGATGGGTTCTTGAGTTATTCGACCATTCTTGCCTAACCTGAAATTTCCCCTCCAATCAACATCATCATCATAAGGCTTCTCTGGACTTGAGGGATAGCTCTCTTCCACATGTTTATCGGCAAAATCATGCAAAGATCCACCTTGGCGTATTTTACCTTTCTGTTTATCCTTTGAAAGAAATTTATCTATAGCAGACAAAGAATTCTCTCCGAAATAACCCATTCTATTGGACTTTGCTTTCCCATGTCCTTTGAAGTCTTTCTTCACTAACTTTGCCTCCTTGGGTTCTAGACGAGACTTCAAAACAGTCATGCGAGAATCATCATTAACTGAATAGGCAAATTTTCTCTGCAACAATGTATTAGCATCCTCATCATCATTCATTTGTTCTGAGGAATCTGATTCAGTTTCTTCATTTCTATGAAGCATCCTCTTACCTCTGGAAGCCAAAGTATCTTGTCCTCCATTCTGTACAAAAGCCCCTCTAACCTTTTCATTCAAGGATTTTTTTCTGGAGCCAGTGGGCATATGTCTATCACTCACATGTGGTGAAGAAGATCTATAAGCAGCATAACTGAGATCGGGAGACTCCCTACCTGCTTTCCACCTCTTGCTTCTCGAATTCCAATCATCATATTGAAAGGATGGATCCATGGCAGATTCATCTCCAAGGGTTTTGCTATTGCCAAAATATCCATCATGATCAAATGAATCCACAAGACTTCCTTTATGTGGAAGCTGTGATCCCCTCAGTCTTGGCTTAATCTGATCATCAACAAATTGTTGGCCGTTTTCAATGTACTTGGCCTTTCGAGAAATATCATAAGAACCTCTTGTAGATAATGACTTTGCAGTTAACATTTTCCTATCTGAGGATCGGTTCCGAGAGTAAGCATGCAGATTCAATATATCGTCATTATCTATTTCATCATCTCTTAGAATGTCACGCCTCTTTCCCGTTCTCATAGCACCAGGCTTATCGATCATTTTGCTGCGTAACGCATTTCGTTCATGTTGGACACCAAGTTCATATGCCATTTCATCAGCGCCATCACTACCCAATCGGTCCCTCATCCTCATCAACAATCCAGAATCATAAGCCACTGATTTCTGCTGGGGAAACATACTTGTTGAACCGTTAAGCCCAGAATTCATATCCAATCCATGGTACCCTGAAGGCAAGTAACCAGCTGGATCCTTGGCTGTAGAGCTCATTAATCCAGGCAACCCGAGTATACTCTTCGGGTTTTGCTTTCCATATTTTTCTAGGCCTACACCCACTGATTGTAAACCAGAACCTGCCATATGAGGAAAATGAAGACCCATTTTCTGCACATTCTTCCTATCCTTGCTCTTTCTATTCCATAGTCCTTCATCAGAGTCTTCAGCAGATGAAATAACCGCCAAATCATCTGTCTTCTCAGACATCAAACTACTTCTCATAATGTTCAGAACACGAAGTTTTTCTTCAATACTATATCCCCTGCAATTAAGCCAAGCATCCCTAATCTGACAGAGATTGACAACCATGTTGTTTTGATGCTTCCTCAATAGATTATAATGCTGCCGCTTTTGGAAAAAGTTCAAACCCTCCCGGTAAAGAGCAACTCTTGGTTCGCACAAACCCCCTTTAAGCATTTCAAACAACTTCTTAATAGGACTCCCAAAATGGAGATTACAACCAGTAAACAGATCGGTCAAGGTTCTCACAAAAGCCTCTTGATCCATGTCAGGTAGATACTTGGCAAGTTCAAAACGCTCTTCCTCACTCAAGCAATCATTCCAAACATCAACTGACAATATGTCATCAAGTCCTGGAAGATCATATAATTCCAAAGGAATGCTGCAAGTCTGGTTGCCAATTTGGCAAAACTCTGCTCCAGTTTCACCCAGTTCCAACAAATCAAAGTCATCTGACCCTGCCCCAGAATCTGCATCATCAAACTCATCATCATCATCAGATTCCACAGCTGAGTTATTCGGCTGAAGATCGTCATCATCACTAGACATAGTCTCCCTACTGTGGGGTGAAAACTCAGAATCAACCCTTGAGGCCTTAAAGTTATTCTTCTCAATTGCCATGGTACATAACACCAAGCAGCTGCCGAATATAATTTGCAGAATAAGGGCAGCCCCAATAGCCCAATATCAAAAAATTGTTGCCAGCCAAACAAATCTCAATCAAAATCCTACCATGAAGAACAGAAATATCATCAGTTATAAATGACTAAATCATAATCCTGACTAAGATGAAAATTTCACCCACAGTAGGATTGAACAAGAACCAAAACAGAAAAAAATTACAAGTGCCAAGAATTGTTCACATCATACCTGATAAACAGCAAAGGTCAGAAAACTCATCAGATAAATTTCTGATTCAGGACAAGTATTGCGTTACAATATAGGTTGATGAAAACATGCAAGACAGATGACTGCACAGTTGATCGGCCAAAAAGATGCAAAGATTCCAACACAAATTTCAAGAACCCTACACAAAAAGAAAAAAATAGAAGTTCAGGGAGATCCAAAACTGTTAATAGAAATACTAAGTAATTAATAAATTTCAAGAATATTACAAGCAATGGAGAGATGCCATCCTCAATCATCAATTCTACCAACAAAATCATTAAACACTACACATTACTCTTTCTAAAAGCCACGAGCTAAATTTAAACTGTGCTAGAATGTAATCAACAAAGATGCCATTAGAATTTAAAAAGCATGTGTCTCCAAACTAAATAATCACACCTTTTTTCATAAATTCTAAAATGCTAGATTCTCCAACAATTTTCTCTTCGCTAAGCTATGCAAACTAAAAGGATTCAGGATAGAAATCTCACACAGTAAACTAAATAAATATCATATTCACCAAATACATCACCATACCTTTCTTCACAAATTATACCTCACCATAGGGACCCCAAATATCACAAACAAAATCAATAAAAACCAACCTAAATAAATTAAAAAAAAAAAATAAAGTACCAATACCACATAACAAAATCAAAAGTCTTATAAAATCAAAAGAAGGCATTTCTTATACTTGCTAATGATAGAGACCAAAGAACTCAAAAATCTTGATAGTAAACTCAAAGTGTTAGGGTCTAAGTGAAGACAAAGAATAAGTTGAGAAGTAAAAAAATAAAAAAAAAATATCAGTAAAACAAAGAACTCTTTAAATTATTAAAATTCAGTTTCATCAACACGTCCAGAAATTTCAATTATCTTGCGTGATAATCAACCAAATCAGAAATTCAGATCGCAGATTTAAAATTGTGAAACAATTCTATTAACAATTATACCAGTAAAAAAAACCCATTAACAAAATTCAGAAGAAAATAATAAATTACAAGAGCTCAAATTCCGAAACATCAATCCCATCAAACCCTTTGAACCCTAATTCAGAACAAACCAAAACGACGAAAAAAATCAAAACTTTATTCCACTAATAAACAAAAAGTAACAAAAAACTGAAGAAAAATCGAAAATTGAAAAAACCCAGATGAAAAAAATGGAAAAAAAACGCGAAAGAATAGAATTGAAGAGGAACCCAGATGGGAGAATGGGAGAGAAAGTGAGAAGGCTTACCAGAGAAGGAAAATCCGGAGAGGAATTGGTAGGGGTAAAATGGGAAAGAGAAAAAGAGAGATGAGAATGAAGGGTTTGAAGAGGGTTACGGTGGCTAGGGTATGAAGTCGGAGTTTGGGAGAAGAGAAGAGAAGAGAGAAGAGAGTGGAGAAGAAATATAGTGATCTCCAAGGAATTCAGCCTTTTCTTCTCTATTGTGTTTCTTTTCTGCCTGGTTATTTTTTTTAAAAAAAAAAAATAATTGGAAATTAGATATGCAATTAGTAATTACTACTCCCTATAAGACCTAGTTGATTTTTTTTGGAAAATCCTGAAAAAGCAAAATAAGTTAATTGTAAATTGATTTACCTAATTTTTTCCCTTGGACTAGTTTATTTTACTTATAAACTAATGGATAATCTAAAAATATATTAAATATGTCATCATTTAATAACATATTTTGAAACATTAATCTTTAAAAAAAAAAGTCAACTGGGTCTTATATTTAGCAGCAGAGGTAGTACTTCATAACAAAAGTTTAAATGAGGAGAAGTATTGCTGAATGAGTGAATGAGGATTTTTTTTAATGGATGTGAAGTATTTTTTTTGTTTTTGATTAATCACCGCCCGGTTTAATAATGAGGATTTTTAATGATGATTTTTGTTTTTGGTCTTATAGAAGTATTTTTTTCTCATCCTTACGGGGTTGCAGCCCACTTACCAGCTCAACCAACTTCCCATTGGTGATGTGAAGTATTTTTTTAAGCATAGGAAAGTGTGTGTGTTAAATTTCAGAATTCTAGATTTCAAGGTGTGATCAAATTCCACTTTGTTGAAATATATAAAAATATGAGTTTTTTTGGCCAGTAAATATGAGTTTTTTTAAAAAATAATTTAGAGGATATAATAATGATAATGAATGAATAAATATACATGATAAGAAAATACTTAGTTCGTTATTCTATATGTAGAACCGTGAGAGTATTTTGTAAAATCCCTTTATTATAGAGTAAAATACTTAATTATGCTATATGTTATATGCTTTTAGATTATATATAAATAGTTTAGTAGTGATAAAGAATTATAATTATAAATATTTTAAAGTAGTTTCTTAATTATTTCTTAAAGAATCAGCTTGATCTTTGGTCAAGAATTACAATAATGCAAATTAGAGAAGGATTAGTATCTCAACTATGTGGTGAGGGAATATGTTGATCATTTATAAAATAAGTAATGCATACACACAAAAAGTTTAATTGTCTAGAGCACATAAAAAGAACTAAACAAATCTATGGAAATAAGTTTTAAGACCGTAATGGCATAAATTATAAGTTACCAGCTAACAAGTAGCTAAAAATAGCTTAAAATTTATACAAACTTTTACCTCAAAAGTTTAATTCTCTAAAAGTTATGCCAAATATTTCCAAAACAGAGAAAATAATTAAAAGCAAAGCTCAATCACATCCTCAACAAACACACAAATGAGATCAAATGTAATTTCCAGAAGAGAAAAGCCTAAAGGGGAAAAAATGGCTAAAAGGAAAACAATGGATTAAAAATGAAAGGAAGCATAAATTTATTTCACAATATTAGCAACGGACCTTCAATGTGATGCATTGAAGATTCGACAATGTTTTAGGTGGGTTTTCGGAGCCTGACACAACTTTCCTCCTTTATTTGAGCTTGGGACCGGCTATGAAACATAGGCAGAGTTAAACCTGCCAAATAAAATACAAAAAATATTAAAAAGAAAGAATTTATTAGGTCAAAAAATATTCTTAAAATTAATTAAAACAAAATCATGGTAGGCTAAATAAGTAATTTCAAAGAAATTAGTCGTCTATTATATATAATTTTTTAACGATCAATTGAGAGTAATTTTTTTAAATAAAATTTGGGCTCCCGACTTTTTCATTTTATTTTGAAAATTAATATGTAATTTCTAACTAAATTTTAAAGGTTTGAGGTGCAAAAATACACATATAACTATGGTCAAGTTGCAAAAATATTCATGTAATGTTTTTGGAGTAAACGTAATCATATCATATCAAAACAGGGGCAAAAATACCCATAACATTCCAAAAAATAAGGAGAAGAAAAAAGAACAAAAGAAGAAAAAACGAGGAAAAAGAAGAAGAAAAAAATGGAAGGGAAAAAGAATGTGAAAAATAAAAGGGAAAAAGACAAATAAAGTCTTCCCAATTAGTAAAAGGACAATTGAGGTTGCTAAATTATAAAAAGGACAAGTTGGGTCATAGGCACCTAATACACATTAACAAATTTGGACAAATGACTCAAATGCCCTTAAAAACACACATTTACCCCACCCTCACAAAACACAACAATTGATACCACCCCACCCTCTCCAACCTCAAAGGCATTTGAGTCTTTTCTTATAAATTTGTTAATGTGTATTTGGTGCTTATGACTCAACTTGTCGTTTTTACAATTCAGCAACTTCAATTGCCGTTTTACCAATTGGAAAAACTTTATTTGTCTTTTTACCACAATAAAAACAAGTAGCTACATTGATGTTTTTCCCAGCACATTAGTAGAGAGCCTAATAGCTACAGTGTTGTTTCTCCTGTCTTGACAAAACGACCCCGTTTAGACATTCATGTCTTCTGTTTGAAACTTTGAATTCTCAGTGCCTCCATCATTATTCATTGTCTCTCTCCAAACTTCATCAACAGTACAATGTTTTACACTTCAAACTAACAACTAAACTCTCTTCAGATCTCTTCTTTTCACTTCCCTAGATCCACATGTTGAGTACTTTTACCATCTTCTCCTTCTTTCTCTCTCCCATTCTTCAAAATCTGCACCACTCTGTAATCTAAAACATTTCTTTTATTCCTTGCAACAAATAAATGCAGCCCACAATTCTTGCCTCTTCTATTTGATATTTCAACAACGTGAGCATCAGAAACATTTCTGGGGTACGCTTTGTCTATTAATTTTTTTTTTTGTAAATTTTAGTACATGAAATGCAATGTCGTTTATTTTTTTAGAATTTTTAGTTTTCCCAATTTTCTTGTATTGCATTGTTTTAATGAATTGGGACGTTTTTTCAGCTTCCCAATTATTATTATTGTGTTGTTTCTAAGTTTTTTTTATAGTTAGGAAAATATATTAGTTGATGACCTAAAAGGGTAAAGTATTAGTGATAGTGAACATTATTTGGTTTTATAGTCTTGTATTTTTAGCTTATATGTCATTCTTCATTCTAATAGCTTATATGGCCAAAAAAAAAGATTTTTTTTGCTATAGTTCCATGATGGGTTTGTGAGAAATATTTGAAACAAATTATTAATTATTTATTTCTTGAATTAGCTGATTTAATGGAATGCCTGATTTAGTGTCTGAATTTTGGTGCTAGTGAGTACACTTGTATGAAAAATGAACCTATTGGAGGATGTTCTGAAATTGTTATCCTTATGAAAGTACTATCATTTGTTCATATTCAGGTTGATTTGATGTAAGGCAAAACATACAGGCTTCATTATGAGCCAAGGTTCTTCATTGAAAAAACCACTTTTGCCTTCTGCCACAGCACCATCCAAAACATCATTTGCAAAGTCAGTGAGAAGGAAGAAGCAAAATCCTCCATATCCATTGAAGGATGTGAACCGGATTTCTAGTAGTAGCAATAGTAGTGATTCTTCACATGTGTCAACTGAAGCCTCTAGAGGTTGCCTCAAATTTTTCCTCCCCCATTCATCTTCTAAGTCACCTTCTTGTAGACCAAAGTACCCCTCCAAAACTACCAAGTTAACCCACAATGTGTCCACTTTGAGACAGCCTAAAGCAAAAGAGAACATTGCAAAAGGTAATACTAGAGAGCCTGCTAAAAAGCTTGCATTAGAGAAGGCTCAGAAATTGAAGAAGAACCCACCATGCATTTACCAAAGGCAATCTGGGAATAACTTTGGTTCTAAAAGTGGCCAAAAATCGATGTCCTCATCTGCAGTTGAAGAGTCAAAGCTACAAGAAGGTCGACTCAAAAGGGTAATTGACAAAGATGATGAGTGTTCTCTGCTCAGATCATGTGATAATGATGTTAGTTTGACTGCTTTGAGTAAAAGAATGTCTAAGATAGATTTGGATATTGTAGGTGATGATGGTGATGTTAAAGAGAACTCAAACACAAGCCCTAGTAAGACACCTCCAATTCAAAGTTCTGTTTCCCCAGAGATACAGTGTTCTTCTTTTGTCTCAGCGACTACGCCGGCTTGTTATGGTGCTGGCTATATAGTTTCTGGTGTCACTGACAAGAGGAAATGCAGGCCTAGAGGTATCCTTATTGTGGGAGAGGACAACTCCAACTTTAATTATGCCACTGCTGATAGTTTTGGTGATGATGATAATGAAGGTGAAATGATGGGCACCATCAATGATGTTAGCATCTCTTTATTGCCACAGCCAAGTGAAGCTTCAATGTATTGGGTTTGTTCACCTCATGACAATGAGGATAAAGATGTCATGGAGACACCTGAGAGTGGAGCAGGTGAAGTTCATGGACTTAAAGAGTCTACCACATTTGGCTCCATTTCTTCACTATCATCCTGCCATAGAGTTTCTTTGGGCATAATTGATAGTATTGATATGTCTAGTGCTGGTTACTGTATCAGGAGAAAAGCAACTAAATCAGTTTCTCCTGTTGGCCTTCCTGAATTTCAAGGATTTTCAGACTCCCTACTATCACCTTCTTATTTACCTATATTTTTTTCTCCCAGTTCAACATCTGCCTCAAGAAAGGGAGAAACTTTTCAACACAATCTTATTGCAGAGAACTCTCCATTGTCACTCAATTCTTTGAGTAGTGGAAATGTTATTCAAACTCCACAGTCAGACTGCAGTTCAGATATCCATGTTAGCATGCCATGGGCGCATGGAGATTATCTGAAGGGAGATCATTCTAAGCTTGACCTTGATTCTATAGGTGAAGCTGCTCCATCAGCAAGCCTCACATCTTTGCCATTTGAAGATTTTGTTAATTCAAGTTTCCAATTTGATTGCTCAGCTTTGCTGTCTAAGTCAATCGATGTCTTTAAACTTCCGAAATTTTTGGATGATCAAGTTCCTTGGTTATCAAGTTCTACAATTGAGACAGTATCACAGTCCCAAATGAGGATATCATGGAGGGAAGGGTTAACAAGCCAACTCTATGACATGAATGACTTTGACCGTTGCAAATGCTTGTCAGATGAAGAAGATCTTGCCAATGACTGTAATGGCGATGATTTATCAGTCCATCATGGTCCTAAAATTAGTGAGGAAGTAGATTTTGATAGAAAGTTAGATAATGATATCAAAATAAATGAGACTGATGATGAAGTGCTAAGAATTGAGGGGTTGGGCAAAGAAATATTTGCAGGTCAGCTATCTTGTTCAGGGGCTGAATCTATAAGCACTGATGGAACAGGTCTGGTTGCTTCCAGAGATGACTTAGATTGGATGTCATGTTACAAGAATACATTGTTTGAAGATTAGAGTTAAACTTTGTTGTCCATTCATTCCTGTAATAACTAGGCTAACATGTTGAAGGTTAGTCTTTAGGAGTTGACATCTGTCTGTAGTAATCAAGTTTATGTTTGACTTTCCACTGGTATGTTAGATCTCTGATGTTGAGTGTAATGAATTTGCAATAAGTTTACCTTGAATCTTATCATTGAAATGGGGGATTTTAGAGGGGTAGCTGAAATAATAAAATTTTTTCAGCTTGCATTTGAATATTGGATGGTTAGCTAAATAAAAAATTTATATGAACTGAGAAAACAACTAGTTTCTGAATCTTCGTTTTTATCCTTTACTTACCAAGTCGCTATTTAATTTTTCTTTCTTTTATATACAAATAAGTCCCTCAGAATAACCAAAAGGATAAGTGAGGAACCTAAACTTCCAAAAGGACCATGAAGGAACCAGCACCTATATGTCATTTTAAAATTTTGCGAAAAGACAAAATTGCCCACATCCTAAAACACAAATTCCTATCTCACCCTCTTCTGGCAATTTGTGTTTTAGAATGGGGGTAATTTTGTCTTTTCGCAAAATTTTAAAATGACAGAAAGGTGCTGGTTCCTTCATGATCCTTTTGGAAGTTTAGGTTCCTCACTTGTCCTTTTGGGTATTCAGAGGACTTATTTGGGATTTTCCCTTTTATATATATTAATGTATAACTTTTTTTTGATACATCTGAAATAATATATTAATGTTTAACTTTGTAGCTTAATGAAATTTTCTTATTGTATTTTAAAAAGGGTTGAAGATCATTATGGTCAATAAACAATTAACAAAACAAAATTTGTTATTTTATTTAAAAGGGGTTGAATATCATTATGGTCAATAAACAATTAACAAAGTACTTAAAAAAATTAAAATTTATCTTATGGCTAAGACAGTATTTTCAATATTTTATCATTTTTAAAATTTTCAACCGATGGGACACGGAGAGCTGTTGACAGGGACGTTGGAATATTTTTCTGGAAGCCCTTATCGGGAATTGTTTTGTTTTTGTTAAATTTCTTCTTTAGTTCATACACATACATGCATATGCAACGTAATTTTAATTTGCCGATTTTAAGATGCTATACAAAATCGCTTTCTTGTTGGAGTTCTTCACCACAAGAATATTCCAATGCAGAAACACCTCAAGTCTCAAGATCACCTTCACCATATTGAAATTAACATAATTATGTAAGTTAACGAACCTCGTAGTAAACAATGAAAACCAATGAGCATTCCATGCATATATATATATATATATATACAATATTTCACAATGAGCATTCCATGCATATATATATATACAATATTTCACAATGCAAGCAACAAGAATTACACACACACTTTGGCCAAAAAAAAAGAATTACACACACACACATGCATGGCTTTCTACAATGATACTAGGTTGCTCCTTAGTTTCTTGATCTGGACTTCTATTTTTATATGTCTCTCTTTAGGTCTTCCTTTTCAAGAATCTATTTTAGGTTATAATCTAGACAAGTTCCCTTCAGATGAGAAACAAGTTTTTGGATTGTTCCAACTATGGATGAACTATAATGGAAAAGTGTACACAAATTCTCAAGAGGGTGAAGATAGATACCGAATATTCCTGAGGAACTTAAAGCACATTACAGAGACAAATTCTAGAGATCAAAGTCTTCTGACTTTCGTTTGGGCCTCAACAAATTTGCTGATATAAGTGTTGATGAGTTTAGAGACATGTACCTACACCAAATAGAAATGCCTGAAACCCTGGCTGCTGGCACCACCATCACGAGCAAGAACACGATGCAGAAGAAAATCTCTTGTGCAGCACCTCCTACCTTGGATTGGAGAAGGAAAGGAGTTGTAACTCCAGTTAAAAACCAAAACAAGTGTGGTACGTTTGTTTGGTTGACTAATAACCAAGAATTCCGACATTATAATTTATTTAATTTAACAAAGAAATTTATGATTGGATCATACATGCATAAGAGAATTATTTTTGAATAAATTTTGTGGATATATTTTAGGATTACCGATGAATACTAAGGTCTCTAATGAGTGGAAATATTTTTTTATATGGGTTAAAAACAAAATTTCCTTTTCACATTCACAAAATTTTGGCCTTAACTATAATCCATTTGCAGACCGGCGGTTCAAAAAGTATAGTTTTAAACTTTTACTACAATATTAATATTTTCATATTTATATGTCAACTTCTTAGGTTTATAAGAGTATTTTAGACATATTAGTTTTACAAGTAAATTCCCATAATTTTTACATTAGTCATCCAAACTTTATACAAACACACACATAAAAGTCAACTTCCTAGACTTACAAGTCAGTCTCTTATATTTAAATTATACCTAAGTATTTTCCTGTGAAGATGGGAATTTTTAAAATTATATGTTGGCTAAAAGATTTGTTAATGGATAACATGGTCTTTTTGCATATGTTGGAAACGAAACTTATCGATAGTGAGACTTCATCACATTTTAACACACTCATGTTAAATCCAAGAGCTTGGTTCAAGTGGTGGTATTCTGAATGGAGAGATTGTGGCATCAAACTTCAAACCCCAAAAAAAGATATCTACAACTATTTCCCACTTTAAGTAGCACATGCATGTTTACAAATGAAACTGAGTAATTTTTTTTGGTCAAATAATGAAACTGAGTATTTACTAGTTACCATTAATGGTTTCTTATTAATATAAGTAAACCGTAATTTTTAGATCAGGTTTAAAGACAAATTTCCTTGTGTTTATACATTAATACGTTACTTATAACACATTGTTCATGGTTTTGTAGGAAGTTGTTGGGCATTTGCAGCCACTGGAGCAATGGAATCCATAAATGCGATAAAAACAGGGAAACTCATTTCTATTTCAGAACAAGAACTCATTGATTGCGACCATATAAGCCAAGGTTGCGTTTATGGATGGTCCTTTCGTGCGTTTGAGTGGGTTACAAAAAATGGTGGGATTAGTTCCGAATCTGATTATCCTTACTTATCTAGAAATGGTACCTGCAAAGCCAAAATGGTATGTTTGATTCTCTTAAATTTCTTCATTTATGAATTTGAGGTATATTTTTTTCTTAGTCGGAAAAATTTGTTTTCAGCTAAATTTAATTTCATATTTATTTTTTTCATTTAACCTAACTCATCATTTCTTAAATTTGAAAGGCTAAAGTATACATTTGGTCCCTTATGTTTGCATCAAGTTTCAATTTAGTCCTTTATGTTTAGAAAGTACACTTTTAGTCCTTTTTTGTTAACACCGTCAGTTTAACTTAACGGAAAATGTTAACTTAACAATTTTAAATGATTATTAAATACTAAAAAAATGTTCAGAATAAAATATTTGATTGCAAATATTCTTATATTTTCAAAATTTATCATTTTTGGTCCAATTTCATTATAAAATAGTTATTTTCCGTTAAATTAAACTAACGGTGTTAACAAAAAAGGACTAAAAGTGTACTTTCCAAACATAAAGGACTAAATTGAAACTTGATGTAAACATAAGGGACCAAAAATATACTTTAGCCAATTTGAAAACTAGAAGATAAATGTAGTTTTTAGCATAACAATTCCTTTGGCACAGAAATTTACCCCTTTTATTTAGTTAGATTAATTAATTATTTTACCCTGTATAGGATATGTGTATGTTTTCTGGAAATTCCCTTCTTTAATTATTACTCTCTCATTATGTATGATTATTTACACATATATGAATAATTTGTTTTATCAATAGAGATATTTTTTGAAAAATACTTCAATTTTAATTCTATGAGTTAGTGTTGGGGTTTTTGTTGATCTTAAATGAAAAGGTGTTAATATATTTTATCTTTCAAATTTATAAACTTTCTCTCTCCCAAAGTTTTTATTGATTATTGCAAATATTAAGAGAGGTTTCCATTAACGAAGAGTGGTTTGATATGCAAATGGTTAATATGTATTTGCAAATTAAGTAGCTTAATTATTTTTTAAAAAAATATTTGCTATTAATTACCTCATATATTGACCTGCTGGATATATATATATATATATATATATATATATATATATATATATATATATATATATATATATATATGTAAATAAAACATTAGTTTTTAGTAAGCTCTCCTATAATTGAATAGGAAGAGGTATTAAAATGCAATAAGCGTCACACAAAGACAAAGACTATACGTAACAACCTTTAATTTGTTTGTTAAATTATAAAATTAAATAGATTTATGCATTTTATTCTTCTAATTTTTCAATGAGATCTTTTGGTTAATAACACATCACAAAACATGATTATTGATAGAATTGAATGAAGTTATGTGATCTTAGTAACCGACTCCACATAGTTGGGACAATGCTATGATGTTGTTCTGTATAAAAAAAATGCTATGTTGTTGTTTTGTATAAAAAATAAATGCTATGTTGTTGTTGTATTTTATTTTACTAATTTGAAGGTTATAGTTTTATATAATTTTTTTGTTGAAGCATAATCGACATAGATCCATTAAAATCAATGGGTATACACAAGTAGTCCCATCGGAAAATGCTCTGTTGTGTGCCACGGCCAAGCAGCCAACTACTGTGTCTTTGAATGCCACAGACTTCCAATTTTACCATCGTGTGAGTTTTATTTATCTAAACTTTAATAAAATCTTATCTGTTTTTCATAATTTTATTCTAGTTTTTGTAATTACTGTACTTTTAATTAATTTTTATTTTTTTTCCACGTCAGGGAATTTATGACGGTGACAATTGCCCAAAGGATTCAACTAACACAAATCATATTGCTTTGGTGGTTGGATATGATTCCAAACAAGGCAAAGATTATTGGATTGTGAAGAATTCATGGGGAGAGAATTGGGGAATGAAAGGATACATTTTTATCCAAAGGAGGACAAAATTACCATATGGCGTTTGTTCTATAAATGCATGGGCTTTCTACCCAAACAAAAATTAGCGCACTACTCAAATGTATAACATCAATGTCAACCTCTCTTCTACACTTGACTCTAATAAATAATATGATTTTGCTGAAATATATATAATTAGTGAATTAATGTTATTGACAACTCTTCAATTAACTTTTTTATATATGGAATCAATGTTTTTTAACCCTATAATTACTATTATTAGACATATAAACAATTGACGACTAATCATGTTTCAAGGGTTTATTATGAGTTCCCTTTCTAATATACAAGTGTTTCTTCCTAGGATTCAAACCCAAAACCCTATAAGGACCCATTTGGTGTAATTGAATCGAGAAATGAAAATGGTAATTTATATATATCCCCGTATAATGAGTTCTTATCTTGGTCTACTAGAAAATCACATGTTCTATTGTTGGATCAGCCTACCTGTATATATATACTCTCTCTAATCCTAAATATAAGATATATTAATTTAATTTAATCAACTTAAGGATGCTAGTTAAATTTATTAAAATAATATGATATTGATTATTAATATATCCTAACCATCTGACTCTAAACTCTCATGCTCCCTTTATTATTTGTTTATTATTGGAGGCATTAATAAGGATAATTAAGAGAAAAATTGGAAAAAATAAGTCTTAGATTCAAGACCAAATTTAAACCCAAATAAATCTTATATACAAAAAAACAGCAAATTAGTCACGGATTTGTGACGGATTTCTGTCGCTAATTTGTTGGTTGTTAAAAATTTTAGCGACGGAATTTCGCATTTAGCAATGGATTTTAAAAAAATTTGTCGCTAAATGCAAATTCCGTAGCTAAATTTTTTATCGACAGCAAACTAACGACGGAAATCCATCGTACATCCGTGGCTTATTTGTTGTTTTGGGTAATAGAAGGAGTATTATTCGAAAAATGACAAAATAATTGCATTGTGAATAAATCATTTTTTTCAATTTACATATAATTTTTCTTTTTATTCACTCTCTCATTTTCATTTAAAATATTATTATCATATTTTCTGTCTTATATATTCAATCATGGGCAGACTTGAGAAGCAAAATTATTTTAGACAGTTGTCATAATCAGTTAAATACATATTATATCAAAGTTTTAGAGTATTGTGTAGCGAGCTATCCAAAGGCTTGCACAAAGAATTTAGTGCACTAGCTTGTTAGGCGTTAGTTGTCAACATCTCTACTGCGTGTATAAAATTTTGTCGAATTAATTAATAAATTTAGGCTACTATATGATTACGAAATAGGGATAACATATTTAGCAAGCCCTTGAATATTAGTTCTTTGTCTGGAATTAATCATCATATAATGTTTATACTATTTCTTAGGCACGACTCTTGTTTTTTTGGATGAATTTCTTGGGTACAACTCTAAAATTAATCAAATAATTATTTTTGAGGCTCATAATTTAATGTTGTAATTTCTCTGATTTTTGGACGCTTTTTTTTTCTAATATTTTGAATGATGATGAGCACTTTGTAAACTCTATAAAACGGACGCCTCATATATTATTTTAATTAACAGTGAGCGTAGATTAATATTATGGGCTACTTTAATTTTGGGGAAAAATTATTATGTAATAAGCATTTCCGGACGTGCATAGTTATACACACACTTGATAAACTTGATAATATTAAATACTGTGATTGACCTGATCCTTTATTTGCAGTTTTGGTCCGTCAATAATTTTACCAAGCATCAATTATGTCAAATATACCAAAAATCTTTTCAACGAGTTCTTCCTAAAAATTTAATGTTCAGTAAATTCTTAAAACAAAAGAAAAAATTAGATAGCAATCTTGATCCCACTTTTTTTTAAAAAAGTTCCAATATTGTTTCTAACGCATATATGTGGGCTAATGATGAGACAATTGAAAAGTTGTTATCAGCCACAAGAAATTCAAAGAAACTGGAAGTGACCAAATTGAACAATTGATAGAAGTTCGTAGTAAACTGACAACAGCCTCCTCTGATTAAATTGTTATTAATAAACCTACGTAAACAACAAAAATCGAATTTTGTCAAATAATTAGAATAAATATTCCATACGAACATGATAACATCTATATCGACGACATCATCAATGTCATCTCGGCGAAATCAATGTAGTGTGACAGGAAACCGTGATAAAAAAATGTAGTAGATACTAAATATATCTCGTACATCGAAAGTTCAATTTCATTATAAGTATTGAGATGCTGATAAAAAAATGCTGTTGAGATGATTGGACGTAGTATATATGAAGTTTTATAATTGATGTGTATTTTTCCATCAATGTAAGTATATTAAACTATTTTATTTGATAATACTCAAGTTTTTCTAGAGAAGGAAGTGAGAAAAATACTTGTAACAACATGAGATATAGAATGGCCATCGGAATGGCTTAACTATTCATTTTAAGAAATAGTTAATACTCCTCCTGTCTAAATATAAAACCACTTGAAATATTTAATTTCATCCTAATTATAATACCACTTTCTAATTATTTCCCATTTTTTCTAAAATAAATTCTAATAATGTTTATTCATAATAATCAAACAAGAGAGGGAGAGTGAACATAAAGATATATAATTAGGGTGAATTGGTAATATCACGTGTTAATAATTAACTTAACTATAACATCCTTAATATAATGAAAGTAGAGAAAATGATATTATATTTAGGAATTGAGGAAGTATTATTTAATTGTTGTCGATTGCTAAATTAATTTTTTTACTTGTTGAATCATTATTTTGTCTTTTAGATTTCTAATTAAGGGTATTCCACTTCACAAGTTATTCCAAATAAGTACCTAAATTTATAATGGCCCTATTGGGGTCCTAAATTCAAGTTGATATATTTGAGGGTATTTTTTTGCGCATTTCTTTTAAAAAATTGTTTTGTGACTTAAAATATTATCATACCCACTTATGGGGCTCTCTATAAATATGGAACAATAATCATGCTAGCATTACAAGCAGAGGAATTCAATTGCTTTATATCAATCACCTTTAGAAACATGTCTTATGTAATCACAAATTTGATCTTCATTTTCTTCCTTTTGTATGCTCTGATTTCTCTCGCTTTCTCTGTTCGTGATGATTATTTCACATTATTGAACCAAGATTTAGGCCTATTCAATTCTGAGGAAGAAGTATCAGAATTATTCCAAGTGTGGAAGAAAAAGTGTGACCGACAATACGAAAGCCTAGAAGAGGAGACAACAAGATTTGAGACATTCAAAAGTAACTTGAAGTATATCAAAGAGAGAAATGCCCAAAAAAAGTCATCCTCCAATGACTATATTTTGGGTTTGAATGAGTTTTCAGACATGAGTTTTGAAGAATTCAGCAAAATTTATTTACCTGAGACAACAGGGTCCATAATAAAAAGCAACATGGTAGGGACAATGGTGTCATCAAACAATGAGTCTTGTCCAAATGCTCCTTCTTCCTTGGATTGGAGGTTGTCTGGAGCTGTAACTAATGTTAAAAATCAAGGCACATGTGGTAACTTTAATTTAAATTTCCTTTAATTTGTTTTTTGAAATATATTTGTAGCATATGAAGCGTGACATTAACTTAATTTTATGTTCATATTTAGGAAGCTGTTGGGCATTCTCTGCAACAGGAGCCATAGAGGGAATAAACCAAATAGTTTCACAATGGCTTCCCAATCTTTCTGAACAACAACTTATATCTTGTGATAAGAATAACAGTGGCTGCGGAGGAGGGGTACACTTTGAAGCATTTCAATATGTTCTTGAAAATGGTGGTATTGCCACAGAAAGAGACTATCCATATGATGCACATGATGGTGCATGCAATTCCACATTGGTAAGTGCTTAGCTTATGTTGTCCATTGCTTGTGTTAATTAGATAGTTCAAATACATGCCATTGTCAAATTCTAGTTGTATAATAATTAATTTGTTTTGTTTTGATACAGGAGAATAAAAAATTTGCTACTATCGATGGTTATAATTATTGGTGGAACACTCCTATATCTGAAAATACTCTGTTTTGTGCTGTTTCCAAGCAACCTGTCAGTGTTTCCTTTTATGCAAACCGAGATTTTGGGTCATACAAGAGTGTAAGTAATACACACACACAAAGTCATTAGAACATACCCTCTTCTGATTTTGTAAATAAAACACAAATAATCAAATATACCTATTATAAAAAAATTTACTAAAATTAGTTGATGGCGATATTAAAATATGATTTAATGATGAAATTTTGACAAGATCAATTAATAGAAGCCTATTTTATTACAGAATAATCAAATTCCTGCATTCATACAATTTTTTGTAATAATAAATATTTGAAAATGTACCTTATTTTCTGTAAATACCGTTATCATTTAGGGGAAGGGAGAGTGAACAAGAAACATGTTTTGTATAAGCTGTTAATTTCCTACAATTTTTATAGGTATTCTATAATGTAGATGCGATGATTTATAGTATCATATATCACTATGTGCTATGTAACTAAACATATTTGAAAAGTTAAAAGTTGTTTTCTTGACTTTGACAGGGGATCTTTGATGGGGCCAATTTCTCAAGCATCAATAGTTCATGTGGACATAATCATGCCATGTTAATTGTGGGATATGGTTCATTAGGTGCTGATCAAGATTACTGGATTGTCAAAAATTCATGGGGAACCTCTTGGGGACAATGCGGTTACGTATTGATAAAAAGAAACACCGGTCAGACTCAAGGAGTAAATAACATAAATTGTGCTGGTGCTTACCCAACCAAGCAAATAAACTCCGCTTTCAATGTTTGATTTATATGTACAAAACGCACCCCTCAAAAGATAGTAGATGAAGTTAAACAAATGATTACTTGTGTTAAGTTATGGCAGATGATGTGCGATTAGATCAGGCTTGTGTAAGTCTTAGTTTTGAAATAAAAGCTTGATATTAATATACAGACTTTTGATCTTCAAAATATATGGAGACTATGACACCAAATACTTGGATCTTTCTCCAATTTTTTTTTATATCAATAGGCCAGGCACCATAATAATTTTGATTAATATATAGATACACTTATATATATACTGTCTTTTTTTTATATTATCACCACACCTATATCTTGACATTCCTAGCTTTGTTCGCCACAGTTCGCTTCTTTTGGGCTTTCATTAATGCCCATCGTTCAACATTGGTCTTGTGACATTCTTAATTGTAATACCTCACTTAGGCCTCATTAATTATTTTCTACGTAAAATCTCAACCCTAACAATTTTAAAACGTCACTTTGCAACATCAAACCTAGATGCCTAAATATGGACAATTGGTATTTGGTCAGTTGTCTACTTTTCTTATCTAATCACTTTTAAAATTTATTATATGTACATTTTAACTTTTAGCAACTAACTTACCAAGTTTTGATAATTCGGCTTCTAATTCTGACAATTCAATATGCAAGGAAAATCTGAAATTTTATTTACATCGAAAATTACAGTTTATACAATTGAACAGCCAGAAAAGTCTAATTTTACATGCATGTTCCATATTGAGATTTGGGCTCCCATACTATGTGAAGAAAGATCCAATGTTATTAGAAACTCAATTGCGTCTCACGTATTTAAGTAGAGAGGGGGATTATTAGGGCTAAAAAATGAGAGTTCGAATTAAGAGAAAATCACAGCCGTTTGAGAGAGAAGAAGAGAGAGAGATATTTTCGCAAATTTCCAGGGCAGTCTTAATAAATCGTCATTTGCGCAATTGTTGTTCATTAGAATTAACATGCTTCAACTCAGTCAGCAGTTTAAACACTTTGGATGCGTCATTCTATGTGGTGGGATCGTCTATTCGAGTATGATGTGAGAGTATTAAGTTCATACTTAACTCTCTTTTTTATTGGTATTTTTAGCTTTTTCATTCTTTATTTTGTTGCAAGCTTGTAGCTTTAGATGTTAGGCTTAATATCCGCACATAATTGTCCACGTGTTTGAGGGTCTTTTGTAACCTGATTTTTTTATCAGAATTCGTGACCAATTTGTGACCAATAGAGGGATTTCCACATAAGTAATTTCAATGTCTCTTGAACTAATAAAATTTACTTTTGTTTATTTATTTTCGCATAACTCTTGAAAGGCATAGGAAAATTAAAATCCGCTGCGCTCTTCCTAACACATTCCAACAATTCAACACTGAGATTCCAAAATTTGGAGCAATTTATAAGATGTTTGTATGTATACGTATGGGCACAATTTAACCCGACGCCGGTTGAAAAAGATTTACGACTAAAAATACTTGCAGATGGTGTTTTAGAGTTATTTTGGTGCAATTTACAAATAGAGGTATTTGGAGGAGGGAGATCGAGTGCTTGATGGCTTGGGATTGATAAATGAGTGTCAAAGTCGTTGTTTCAAGTGAATGGCAATTCTATATGCGTGTGTATCAAAACAAAATAAGAATGTGTTTTCGTCCACCGGAAAAAAAGAATGAATGTGCAATTCGTTGAGCCTGACATCGTTTGTGAGACACGGAAAAGGCACCATAAATTACAACATTACTTAAGTTTCTTTTGAGAAGTGACAAATCCTTGGATTTGCATGGTTTTATATGCTTAATTGAGGCTCTAAACATATTAAAGATGCAATTTTAATCCCACTTATGTCTATTTTAGAGTTAAAACAAAGGGGTTTTATCTTGGATAAATCATTAGATGAAATGAATAATAGATTGGATATTGAAAGAAATGGAAAAGATATTACATGTTTGTTCTTCCTCTCTTTAGGTTAGCAACATGTGGATCATTTGAAGATTTATTGAATTGAAGTTAAGCCCATGTTGTTTGGGCTTAGAAAAAAAAAAAGAAAGATAAAGAGCAATCAAAGCCCAAGGCTTAGAAAAAAAAAAAGAAGAAAGTAAAAGGGAGGGTCCAGTGCAGCCACGAAAAAGAAGAGGAGGGATGATTGAAGGGAGCTGGACGCGCACAGTGGACAGAGGCAGAGAGGGAGAACGGATCAGATTTGAGGACTGGAGAAGAACGACGCGTTTGCTTGAGCATAGCAGTGAGGGAGGCACCGAAAGGTGCTTCCCCATTTCCTCCTAAGCCATACTAATTTCATTCCTCCCCATTCCTCTCAAATTCCTCCATCCTTCTCTCCGTGAGCAACCTTTAATCCTTAATTCTTGATGTTGGGAGCAAGCAAAGAAGGAGCTTGAATCTTCATTAGGGAAGTTTGTAATTCTAATCCCTCTTCCTTTCTTACATTTATGCTTTTCTAGGGTTCTAGGAGTATATTTGTGATGTTTGGTTGAATACTTCATATCGTCTATGTTGTATTAGGGATTGAAACTACCTTTATGTTGTTATTGTCATTTTGTTCTTGTTAAATACTTGACTTGGTGCTATTTAACTTTGAGATTAATGAAATTTATGGGTTCAAGATTTTGTTTTCTCTTGATTAGTATTTTGGGCTAGCTCAAGGTGGCTTGCCTAGTGGAATTGTGAGTCAAGTTATTTGCATCCATGAAATGATAATAGGATTTATTGACTATGTTGTGGCATTTGGCATAAACCTTGATTAGCTTCAATTTATTATTTGGGTGGCCATTACTAAATTGAAGCTACAAGGTTAATTTAGAGCAATTGTGGGGTGACCCAAGTTGTGAATTATAAGTCCTTCATAATTAATTAATCTTTTGGCTTAGAGCTTAATCAATTTAGATTAATTTAACTAATGTTTGGGGTTCCGACATTAATTAAGTTAATATAAGTCTAGCCTAGAGGGGTCCCTCTAGGGTCTAATTTGGAAGCCAACAACATTAAAACCCCCGAAAAATATTTTGAAGTGAGGATTTCTTAAGCTCTCATCCATCAAAAATAGTATTATCCATTTTACTTTCATTCCACTCTTTTATACAAAAATACCAAAAATATTTATTTGTTTTGCATCCTTCATTCCATCATTAAAAAATCAACAAAACATATTTTCTTTACTCAAATTCATCTTGCATTGCATTTAATTTACTAGGATAGTTTAATTAAACAAGGCTCCTCTGAGAACGATACCCGAGGTAACTTCCGCTTACCTTGAGGTTCTAAAATATTCTTGAAGGACTAGACCCAAGGCACACTACACCGACCGCTAAATCGGTGTCCTTCAAGAAGATATAATGAATTTGGAACAAGCTAATTAAGGCTTGAAATTTCTGAGAATCATATACATCATATCCGAAAGTCGGCGGTACTAACCATGCATGGTTCGATTTTGAAATAATTTTCTAATCTCTAAAAAGTAAACGTTGATTTATTATGATTGGTTAATATAAATTAATTTTCTATAAGTAGTAACAAAATCGGTAATTAAAATATATTATTTACTTCATAAGGTATCTCAAGTTGAAAAAGATGATGATACAATTTTTTCAAATTCTAATTAGTTAATTGTTGATGAGATGTGTGAATTTTTATGATGATTATTCTTCAAACAATCACTCCTCATAACAGCGTTGTTGTTTGTGACGACTTTTTTCTATCCACGAATTATAATAAAGAAATTATGAATACGGTAGGTTATTGATTATGGCAATTGTCTCCTACCTTTGTTAAGGTTATGGTATTTTCAATTAGAATTTCTATCCAGTTATTTGTGATTTAATTTCTTTCTGCAGAATTATTTGTTTTTCATCACTTTTCCTTAGTTTAATGAAATAATATATATTTTATTTAACAAAAAACCCCTAAAGATATTTATTATCAAAATGCCAGATAAACTTATTCTACTAGTAAAACAGTGGCGTGGCTAATTTTTCTTTTTGATTTAAGGGTAAAAAATACATGTGTCATACACTAAATGTCACTCAACATCAAATATTTTTTGGAGTAAACAATACACAAGTTTTCATATTGGGTTCAAGGATACACATAATTTATGTGTATTTTTGAACCAAATATGAAAATTTTTTGTGTATTTTTTACCCTAATAAGAAAACTTGTGTATTTTTTGTTCAATAAAAGATATTTGATATTGGGTATTTTATCAAGAAGACAACTATTTGTGACCTTTAACCCTTTTTTACATTAACCATTTTCGCCATTACAATTCTTGAGCTGGAAATACCTTGGACCATTTTCTGATTAATATGGGGTCAACATCTCTTAATTAGGCATGCAAGTTGCTATTCACTATAATTTTTCCATTCTATACATACACAAATTCATTGTGGCCGGCCACCTCTCATTGAGTAGATTTAACGTTGGAAAAACCCGTGGAACACATCATGTTGACACGTTTAACCTCAAATTGAAATTAGTAAGGGTCGAGCCTTTAATATACACGTATTGCCTAAAAATACAAAGGCCGAGGATTCAACTATGTGTCTCTCCTACAGGGTCGCAAATCAGTCTCTTGTAGACGTGTTTAACTTTTTTATCCTGTTCTTTTAAATTAATATTAGGGGTTGTAACAGGCCTGACTAGGTCACACCCTTAACAGGTCCTTGCCGGTGTTGTTAAAAGGCTGGCCTATTAGCTTATTGAGAGGCCTGAAAAATTATACAATTTAATTAATATTCAAGCAAACAAACAAAAAATACCATGTATTTATATTTCAAGAGGCAAACCAAATTAAACATTTAATATTAGATTGGTATAACATTTTTAGTATTGAATGTTTGATGAACACTTTGTATTGATAGTCTTCGAACTTCAAATTTATAAAAAATATTTCTCATTCAGTGATTATTCTTACTAAATTTGTGACGTTATGAATTTTTTAAGTGATGTATTTTCAATATATCATAATAATTTAATATTTTCAAATATATAGTGGCACAAAGTGTTAATTATTTTGTTAACTATAGGAATATTTTATGACATAATTACAACAAATCTTAATTTCGCTTTACTTCTTTTTTTATATAAAAAATTGACTCGGTTTTCAATGGACTTTCATTTAGTTCTTGATTGTTTTGTAAATAAAATTTTCCTTATAAAAATATTGACATACTTTTTCAATTGATGTAAGATAAACAAATTCTCAAATAGAGCATATTTTCAATTGTATTGAGGAGGTAATCTCAAGCATTAATAAAAAGAGAAGCAAGTGTGACGATACACATATGTTGAACAATAAAATACTCTACTTCCACCTATTTAATAATATTTATTCTTTAAATAAGGACTCATATTTTTGGCAAAAAAAAATAAGGAATCATATTACTTTAACTTAACACATACAAGAATTTAGAAAATAAAAAAGGCCCGTGTGTTCGGCTCGAGCCCACAAGCTAATGAACTGGGCTTTTAAAATCAACCCATTTATCTTATGGTAGGCCTAACCAGCTGTTTAAGTTTATGGTGAGTCGATTTTTTGCACCAACTCTAATTAGGTGATTTTTTTTATGCTAACTTATTCCCTATATAGTATATACATGTATCGTGAAATGAATGCACATAATCAATACAAAGAAATTTAAACATGAGTTTAGTTAGTTATATGTAAAAAATATGTATTTGTTTTCTAAACTACCTTTTTAACCAATACGCTTTCTTTTATAAAAAATCCCTTCAATATGTGTACTTAAAATGGGTAGTTAATTAATAAAAGAAATCATAAAATTTACACATCAAAATTAATTTTTGTGTGAGCCACACTTTCATGTTATATATATTTGTGTGTGTGGACCTCTTTTGTACGTTTAGCTAGCTATTGTCTCAAACGCATGCATCAAATGTAAAAGATTATTTCCAGGCAAATCAAAAGGAATGATATAATAACGAAGTTTTTGATCAAACATTAAACGAACAAACATGAATCCATCCGCGAACATGAATCACACCAACGGGATTAACGGACCAGCCGAAAATTGGGAATATAATACTGATTACAAGTCAAATAACAAAAATACATACAGCATTTAATATCTTTTCTATGGCGCAAAGGTCTTAATCAAAAATTACACTATATATACGCCTCATGGATCACCTCACTTCAACACAAGCTTAATTACTTCGTGAGTCCATAGATCTTAATATCTGAAATATAAAAAAATAAGCATGGCTTTCTGCCTCACAACTAGGTTATTCCTTCTATCCTTGGTTTGGTGTTCCATTCTATTTAGTCTCTCTTCAGGATTCCATACTAAGAACTTTGTTTTTCCTTCAAAGGAAGATCAAGTGTCTGGAATATTCCAACAATGGATGAAGGAGCATGGAAGAATCTATCCAAACTCCGAAGAGAGTGAAACTAGATTCCAAATATTCCAAAACAATCTCAAGCATATTAATGAGATGAATGCTAAGAGATCAAAATCTTCTTCTACTTATCGTTTGGGCCTCAACAAGTTTGCTGATATGAGTCCGGAGGAGTTCAAGGAAACTTACCTACGTGAGCTCAAGATGCCGGCCACCGCTACCACCACCAACAGCACCACTATGGCTATGAGGGTGGAATCTTGTGAAGCACCTGCATCCATGGATTGGAGAGAGAGTGAAGTTGTCACTGGAGTTAAGGACCAATCAAGTTGTGGTGAGCTTGTCTTTTTCAAATTTAATTAATTTATCTAGTATAGTATAGTAGCTTGCTGCAGAGAGTTGGATTTTAATTTATTTTAATTTAGAGTTATATATATATATATATATATATATATATATATTATCCATTTTGTCTTCTAAATTTAATAAATTTTCAAACTTACATTAATGTTGATTGCATGTATTAAAGAAGTTTCACCAAAGAGTACATAATTAATTTCAATGCTAATGGGGATTTTTTTTCTAGAAACATGCTCAGGTGTTTTTCCAAATAACTAACTTAAAACTATTAATTAGTTGGCTAACTCTTATATTAAGGATAAGATAAAGTATTATTCATGAGCTTAGACTTATTATACATGTTTGAAAGGCATGCCCGTAATGAGTCCAAGTAATTAATTGTTACTATACTCAATCCTAAATACTACCTCCGGTCCTAAATATAAGACCTAATTGACTTTTTTTTGGAGAGGTTAAGGTTGCGAAATATGTTATTAAGTCATGACATATTTGATATATTTTTAGATTATACATTAGTTTATAGGTAAAATAAACTAATCTAAGGGAAAAATTAGGTAAATCAATTTATAATTAACTTATTTTGCTTTTTTATAGGATTTTCTAAAAAAATCAATTAGGTCTTATATTTATGACCGGAGGGAGTATAAGAATTAGTTTAAAAGTAAGTATGATAGATTAATATTCTATATGACATATTTTGCTTTTACTCTTACGTCCATTATTTTTTTTTTGTTCAAATTAATTTGCCTTACTTTGAAACTAGCATAAAATGATATATAATGTGTGTGTGTGTGTATATATATATATATATATATATAGTTTAGAGGCATAATATAACATATATTGTATTAATTAAGTATTTATTATTGAGCTCTTCTCTTATCCTCAATGAAGTATTACCCTCGGTCCTAAATATAAGACCTAATTGACTTTTTTTAGAGGTTAAGGTTGCGAAATAGGTTATTAAATCATGTAATATTTGATATATTTTTAGATTATACATTAGTTCATAGGTAAAATAAACTAGTTTAAGGGAAAAAAATTAGTTGAATCAATTTATAATTGACTTATTTTGTTTTTTATAAGATTTTTTAAAAAAGTCAACTAAGTCTTATATTTAGGACCGGAGAGAGTAATAGATTTGTGTTGAATGATTTGCAGGTAGTTGTTGGGCATTTGCAGCCGCTGCAGCAATTGAATCAGCACATGCAATAGCCAACAAAGAACTTATTTCCCTTTCTGAACAACAACTCATAGATTGTGATTCCAAGAGCAGCGGTTGTTCTGGAGGATGGCCCTCTAATGCTTTTGACTATGTTGTCAACAATGGTGGAATCAGCAAAGAAGATGATTATCCTTATGAAGCCCAACAGGGTTATTGCAGATCCAACACGGTCGGCCTCTCTCTCTCTCTCTCTCTCTCTCTCTCTCTCTCTCTCTCTCTCTCTATGTATGTATGTATGTATGTATGTATGTATGCATGCATGTATGTATGCATGCATGCATGCATGCATGCATGTATGTATGTACAAACACATATACTCCCTCAGGTCCCAAGTAAGTAGTCTTATAGAAGAAAATTTTGGGCCAAAATATAATGAAGCAAAAATATGTCAATTTTATCAATTTATGATAATAAATGTTTTATTCTTGAACAGATTGAGAATAGTGCCGTCAAAATTAATAGATATGAAAGTGTAGCACAATCAGATGAAGCTCTTTTTTGTGCAACTGCTAAGCAACCTGTTGCCGTTGCTTTAGATGCCTCAAGCTTTCAGCATTATGTGGATGTAAGCTCTCTCTTAGTCTCTCTATCTACTCATTGAATCTGCAATGCTTTTCTTCTATTTATAATATAGCGTTTCAATAGTAGTTTTATTCTCTTTTAAATATTCGTATATGGTTTCAATATTAATATTTATTAATGCACAAATTGAAGTTAATCTTGCAACAGCCTCTCATTATTTCATCTAATTACTTTTACCATTATTAGGGAATTTATGAAGGTGAGGATTGTCCCAAGGATTCCTCCAATTTAAATCACGCTGTTACGATTGTTGGATATGGTTCAAGTAATGGAAAAGATTATTGGATCGCGAAGAACTCATGGGGAAAAAGTTGGGGAATGAATGGATACATCTTTATTCAAAGGAACACAGGTTTACCAAATGGAGTTTGCTCTATAAATACTGTGGCGTCCTACCCAATCATATAGCCAAATGCACCTGTTATCAATTGTATTGTCAATTGTTCTTTGTTTTGTTTTGTTTGACCGAACTCATATTATGAATTTAAAATAAATTGTCACAAGTCTGTGATTATTGTAAAGCACATAATATATTGTGCTATTCCGTTGTAATCGTATTAATATATTGGTTATCTCAAGTATGCAAATCAATATATGTGAAAGTAATATAATGATGAGCACAGTGTCATTCTTATAAATTTGAAAATTAATATTTCATATATATATTTGATTCTATAACTAGGCTGCATAATAATGATATGCACTATGAGACGTTGAGTTAATTATTTGTTCCGTGTTCACTGAAATAAGCAACTAACTGTGTTTTATAATTATAACTCCAGAAATCCAGATAGGCATAATCAACATACACAACAAGTGGAGACTAAAAATAAGAATAAAATGGAACTTCCCTAACGAATTTAGGAACTTTGAATAGCTTAATCAACATTGCATCTAAGAGGAAATTTAAATCAAATATATGTGAAATTATGAAGTTTATCAGTACTTCTTAGTGTGCACCATGGTTAATCTCAAGCTTGCTTGACTTTCATTGGCTACTCATCACACTTGATAATTGTGAGAATATCTCATGCTTGTTATTCATGAGTCTTGTATCTGCGCTTGATTCATGGCTTCGAGCGGTCATTGGTTTCATGGACTGTATTTCAACACTTGGTTTTGTGGACTCGCCGTTCTTTATTAGTCACCGCTGTGAACTATGTGTCCATGCTTGTATCTGTTTTGTTAATAAATAGTTAACTCATGTGAAAATATGATACATGGTTTTGATGTTTCATTTTGATTTACAATATGAACACTTTATAACCACATTGTTTTACTCAATTAATAATGATAGATTATATCGTTACAGTTACAAATAGCATTGTACTCCCTCCGTTCCTAAATATAGGACCTAGATGACTTTTTTGAAAAATCCTAAAAAAAGCAAAAAATAAGTTAATTATAAATTGATTTACCTAATATTTTCTCTTAAACTAGTTTATTTTACCTATAAGCTAATGGATAATCTAAAAAGATATCAAATATGTCATCATTTAATAACCTATTTCGCAACCTTAATCTTTCCAAAAAAAGTTATCTAGGTCTTATATTTAGGAACGGAGGGAGTATGAAGTAAAATTTTGATAGATAGTATCATGTCTTGTCATTCAAGGTCATTTAAATCCAAATAGTTCGTTAGTTTTTTGTAAAATTTAATTAATGAGACATTATCACCGAAAAAATATTTTGATTTCAGACAGCATGCATGGATGATCGTGTATTTTCAGTTAAGCGCTCAAGAGCCTCTGTTTTGATCTAAAACTAGCTGACTCCTTATGAATTACCACTGGATGTAAGTATTATTTAATTATGTGTATTGGTATTTAGAAGCACCACATGTTTTTTTGGGGTATGATGATCCTTACTTTTGTTGTACTTAGTCTAAATACATGTTAGTGAGCAGAGCTCTAATTGTTGTTTTGAGATAACATGTTTTTTCATAAAACGTTTGGGAAATCCATCTTATAAATGAGACTTTTCTGAAATTACTACAAGAAATTACATATCAATTATATGAATTATGTTAGAAATTAAAAGTTAGATATGTTTATGTACGACTAATAATGTAATTATTATGTTGAGATAGAATTTCTACATCTTATTGCTTATGGAATGTGAAATCTCTTGTATTCCATGCCGATCAACCCTAAAGTTTTAGAGTGTGACAACAATTTTACCGTTAAAGTCTTAATTTTGCTGAAGAAATTTGGCATTTAAAGAAATTTTTGGAGCATGTTCTCATCTTCATTATTAATAAGTTCCAAAGAGTCATTTGTTTGCTGATATTCATCCAAAATCTTAATCTTTTTTGGTGACAACATTAAGGTGTTAGACCCGCCTACCAAAAAAGATCTGTTGTTCAAGTTATTAAGCATAAAATATTTAAGGTGTAACATAAAACTACAAAATACTCTATGAACCCCGTCGTTAGTTGAAAAAGGCGCATTAATTACTATATATACAAAAGATGGTTTCATGGGTTTCTTTTCGGTGCTTGAAGACTTTAGATTGATAAATTAGTCAAGTCAAAGTTGTCTTTAGTGAATGAAAATCACACACATACACCGAAAATTCGGCAACTAGCCAAACATGAATCTAAATCTACTCGTGACATCGTTTGAGACAAGGAAGGTGGCAAATTTAATCAAAGTTTTTTTTTTGGGTTAAATATTATTCTGGTCAATAAACAATTTTGAAAGGGTTAAATTGGCCTAAGAACAATAAAAGGACTCATTTTGGCCAAAGAACAATAAAAATGGTTCATTTTGACCAATGAACTATTTGAAAATACCAAAATAACCCTTGAGACCCAAATTTTCAAAAATTATTTTAGTCATGTCCCAAGGGTTATTTTGGTATTTTCAAGTAGCTCATTGGCCAAAATGAACCATTTTTATTGTTCTTTGGTCAAAATGAGTCATTTTATTGTTCTTTGGCCAATTTGACCATTTCAAAATTGTTTATTGGCCAGAATGATATTTAACCTTTTTTTAAAAAAAAAATATAATTCTTTTAGAAATGTTTGAAAGAATTTTGTCAACTAAAGACGTAATTTGCAGCTAGCCTATTTAACGAGGTCTGATTTTTAATTTTGGAGCACCTAAAAAGAGAATTGAGCCACTACAAATGCCTATAGATCAATTGGTTGAGTTGTTCTAGCTTAATCAGTGGTCACAAGTTCAAACTCTGAATATATATAAGAGTACTTGGAGGTAACAAGACTCCCTATTGTGGGCTTATATTTTCATGAATTGGATTAGTCAATTGCTAATAGCGATGCATACTAATGGATAAATCCAAAAAAGAAAATTAAGCCTAATGGACCGACTCTATAGAGCTGTTGGCTGAAAAAAGCAGACCCTTTCATCATGTCATATTTTATTTTATTTATTTAAAATTAAATGGTGAAATTTGAAACAATAAGTAAGAAAAAAATAGAAGCCCAAATGGCTAAACCTATCCCCCACTCCACTTACAATTGGACTTCCCTTCCCATCACAAAATTCAATTTCGTCAAAGGGGTGAACTCTTGTATTCACATTCTATGCTCATCATAAATATGAGTAAATGATTTCTCATCTTAATCTGAATATTTTAGATTTGATTAAACAGTCCAAATTAATTTATTTTATTCAATATTTTCAATCTGTTTTCATTTTAATGGATGTAAAATAAAAATAAATTTAATCTTATAATTTTCATTCTTAAAAACAAACTATCTTTGAAAAATTAGTGATTTAACAATTTTAACTTGACCATCTAAATCAAATTTTTGATGGTCCAATTTTATGCTTTTTGCTTCAATTTATTCCTTTGGCACCTACAATACAAAACAAGCTTAATTATGAGTCATAACTCCAAATAATCAATTAAATCAACGGTGACTAGAAATATTACAAACTTCTCTTTTTATCTGTTTAGAGATATTAATTAATTAAAAAAAGTCTTCAATTTTAATAGATGATTTAGGCCTAGCTTATTACATATATCTGTCCAGGCTTAATTGATCATAGGCCCAGGCTTAGACATTTTTTAAACTTCACTTAACAAATTATTAGGTCAGACCCAAACCTCTTTAAAAAGCCTATTAAGATTAATATAGGGTATATGCTTATACATTATTACAAACACACACATTCATATATAATATTACATTTATACCTTTATTTTGAAATAAAATTACAAATGTATGTATCTAGTTTTTCACTCACTCTCAATCGAGCCTCCATTCTCATGTACATGTTCTCACTTTTCAATCACTCTCTTGGAACTCTCTTTTATGAGTTTGTGGCTGGTGGCTCAATTTTGATATGATTGTTGTAGTTGGTGACTCTACTTTGATATGAATTTGTTGTTTAATTTAATGTTGGATGATTATGAGAATGACATGTTTATTTTTGTTGGTTGTATCATCAAATCATAAGCTCTAAACTGTGTACTTGCATTGTCATTTAAACTCTTATTGCTTTGTATCATATTGAGTTTTTGAACTGTCGTTGTGTATCATATTATCCTTTATCATAATAGACCTTTAAAGAGGTTTTAAGCCTGAACATCAAATCATTAACTTTGTACTGTGTACTTGCATTGTCTTTTAAACTCTTATTGCTTTGTATCATATTGGTGTTTTTGAACTATCGTTGTGTATCATACTATCCTCTATCATAATAGTCCTTTAAACAGGTTTTAAGCCTGAAAAGGTCAAGCTTAGGCCAAAAGAAAGGCCTATTACATGTTATAGGCTAGACTCAGTTTGATCATCTACATTGCAGTCAGACTTATTTTTAACCAGACTTGGCCAAGCCAAGACTACTATTACAAGATGCACCTAGCTAGTATTTTTGGTCAGTCACAAGATTTACCCAGTTTGATATTTCATATTTTAGATAAATTTTTTTTATCATGTTCAAAGATTAAATTACCACGTTGACTTACAAAGTTATTAAATCCTTTAATTATATTTACTAAGTTCAAAATTCATATTTCATATTTTGCATATAAAATTATATGATCAGAGATATGAAATTTTCAAGTTGTCATTGGAATAAAAGTGCCGTTACGTTTTACATGCTTACACTTCCTAGCAACACTAGTGGCGCCTGTAAAGGTGAAGAAGACAGATATTTCAATTTTTGCCAACTATTGGTTGTCTTACACATAGCTTCGATAATGTGCTTCACAAACCCCGTTGTAATGACTTTTCAAAGGTTAGAGACTCTTGACCGTGAGAAAAGACTTCATCCTGATTCTTACTAGTATTTTTTGGTCAAGTGATTCTTCCTAGTATTCGATACGCTTAATAATAAAATTCCAAAATTATATGGACCAAGTTGTACAAATTCTACCTTCTTTTGGGCATCCGCAACCAACGTAGCATTGAAAAAGAAAGAGATTTTTCCCATAGTTTCTGTAACTATTCACCACAAATTGTCTTCTCTTTTGATCAATTGTCCCTCCGCCTACCAGGTCACAATAAACATATTATCAAAACACCTTTACCACTTACCTTTTTTAACTATGTATAAGATTTGATTACCTAATTTGATGAAATTGAAGGTGTTATTAGTTGGATTAATTAAAATCACATAATATTATCAAAACATACCCTTACCACTTGCCTTCCCTTTACTCACTTGATCATTCATTGCAAGTATAGGTAATTTGGCAATTTGCATTTCAAGCATGGGCTTTGCTGTGTGGCTTTGCCATAAAAGTTTTTGTAGAATTGGATTGGATAGTCTCGAAAGCAAATGATCCTTAAACAATTAAAAAATTGCATTAAATTTTGACATGTGCCATAGTTTATAAACGAAAATGATCATTAAACTTTGGTTCAGCATTAAATGCCCTTTCTCAATCTAACAACTCAAAAATAATGAACTTTCGATGACACGTTAATTTGAATGAAGAAATATCAACTCATACGAACATAAATCACGCCAATGAGAATGGAGTAGCTGGAAATTTTGAGCGTATTGTACAAGTCATGTAGAAAATGTAGTACATACAATATTTAAAGTCTACCTTTATTCCAAAGGTCATTATCAAGCGTTACACTATAAATATGCATCATAACTCGTTTTATTTCCATACAAACTCATTTCAACATTCAAAGAGATCTTAATATCTCTGAAACAAAAGATAAGCATGGCTGTATTTTGCAATAATACTAGATTGTTCCTTATTTCCTTGATTTTGTGTTCCCTTCTAATACGTCCCTCTTCAGGATTCCAAACCAAGAATTTTTTTCCTACAGAGGATGAACAAGTGTCTGAAAAATTCCAACAATGGATGAAGGAGCATGGAAGAATCTATCCAAACTCTGAAGAGAGTGAAACTAGATTCCAAATATTCCAAAACAATCTCAAGCATATTAATGAGATGAATGCTAAGAGATCAAAATCTTCTTCTACTTATCGTTTAGGCCTCAACAAATTTGCTGATATGAGTCCCGAGGAGTTTAAGAAAACTTACCTAACTGATTTGAAGATGCCAACAACCATTGCAGCTGCCACAAACACCACCAATACTGTGAGGATGGACTCATGTGGAGCATCAACGGATACTTCCAAGGATTGGAGAGAGGATAAAGTTGTAGTTGAAGTTAAAAACCAAAGAAGCTGTGGTAAGCCTCTATTCTTGTTCATCCAACTTATTTATGTAGGTTTATACTCCCTTCGTTCCTAAATATAAGATCACCTTTTAATTTGACTCAAGTTTTCCCCAAATTACCCGTATACTCCCTTCACCCAAAAAATAGTGGTTTGAAGGTGAGAGGATACTTTTAAAACTTAAGTGAGGGGTATTTTAGAAATTTCATGTAATCCTAACTCATTGGAATGTCTTCCTTAATCTCTCCAAATTTGCTAAAGTGATCTTATATTTAGGAACGGAAGGAGTATTACAGGGTCTCATTTAGACTGTCCATATTTTAATTTTTACATGTGATTTTTAAGAGGGAATGAGAAGCAAGAGTTATGATTAATATTTATTCATTATTGGCAGGGAGTTGTTGGGCATTTGCAGCTGCTGGAGCCATTGAATCAGCACATGCAATAGCCACAAGGCAACTTATAAGCCTTTCTGAACAAGAACTCGTAGATTGTGATTCCAATAGCCAGGGTTGCTCTGGAGGATGGCCTCATTATTCCTTTGATTGGGTTGTTAAACATGGTGGCATTAGCAGAGAAGAAGATTATCCCTATCAAAATCAACAGGGTTATTGCAGAGCCAACATGGTCTCTCTCTCTCTCTCTCTCTCTCTCACACACATCCGGTCCTAAATATAAGACTAGTTGACTTTTTTGGAAAATCCTAAAAAAGTAAAATAAGTTAATTATAAATTGATTTAGGGCATAGGCCCAAAAATGATACACAACTATTGATCAAGGAACAAAAATAGTACATAACTATTTCGAGCTACAAAAATGATACCCAACTTTTATCATGTGATAAAAAATGATATTTTCATTAATGTAATAATAATATTAGACATGAAAAGTCCAAAATGCCCTTTTAAATTAAATGCCGCCCGGTAAAAGTTTATTTAATTATAAGGGCATTTTGGACATTTCATGTCTAATATTATTGTCGTATTAGTGAAAATATCATTTTTGATCACATGGTAAACATTTGGTATCATTTTTGTACCTCGGAATAGTTATGTAATATTTTTGTTCCTTGGCCAATAGTTGTGTATCACTTTTGAGTCTTCGCTCATTGATTTACCTAATTTTTTCTCTTAGACTAGTTTATGTTACCTATAAACTAATGGATAATTTAAAAAGATATCAAATATGTCATGATTTAATAACCTATTTTACAACCTTAATTAATCTCTAAAAAAAGTCAATTAGGTCTTATATTTAGGACTGGAGGTAGTGTTTTATATTTGTGGAAGGTATTTATGTACATGTATATCTTCTGTGTCTCATTTGTTATTTCTATGTAAATATTCTTTTTAATCAGAATGGGAACAGTGCTGTAAAAATCAATGGCTATGAACGTGTAGCACAATCAGACGACGCTCTCTTGTGTGCCACTGCTAAGCAGCCTATCGCTGTGTGTTTAGATGCATCAAATATTCAGTTGTACAGTGGTGTAAGTATTCTATATGTCATCATTCTCATGATAAAAAGATAATTTATTCTGTAGATTAAGCACATCAACCTTTCAATTTTTTTTTAAAAAATATTTATTTGATTGCTTAATTATTTTCAGGGAATTTACGAAGGAGATGATTGCCCCACGAATTCAGTCAATTTAACGCATTGTGTTTTGATTGTTGGATATGATTCAAGTAATGGAGAAGATTTTTGGATTGTAAAGAACTCGTGGGGAGAAAGATGGGGCATGAATGGATATATCATGATCAAAAGGAACACAAATTTACCAAATGGAGTTTGCTCTATCAATACTGCTGCTTCCTACCCAACCATATAGACTTAATGCACTATCCATTTTATTTTTAATTTATTTGATGTCGTTTTATTTGTAACCAACTTATATAATGAGTTGCTTTTACGTTTAATTTCCATAATTAAAGCTTACTACCCAAAAGTATTATATGTTTTGTTGTTTATTGTTATAATAATATTTCCCTAATGATAATGTATGTCGTTGTATTACTATTACATTTATATTTTTGACATCTCAAGTATGCACATCAATACGAAAAAACAATATTTCTCTTGATTCAATGTAAAACTAATATACTCCCTCCGGTCCTAAATATAAGACCTAGTTTACTTTTTTGAAAAATCCTAAAAAAGAAAAATATTAGTCAATTATAAATTGATTTACTTAATTTTTCCCTTAAACTAGTTTATTTAACATATAAACAAATGAATAATCTAAAAATATGTCAAATATGTCATAATTTAATAACATTTTGTAACCTTAATATGTCCAAAAAAAAGTCAATTAGGTGTTATATTTAGGACCGGAGGGAGTATATTTTTTTTAAAACAAAAATAAGTCAATTTTATAACATTAATAAGTAACGTTAAGTACAATAATAAAAGGCGTAAAAGATTAAAATCAATAATTTTTTTGCACGGGGCTAATTATAAGCAAAAGATTGTGTGCTTTATTTACAATAAAAAGCAAATTAATGGTTTCATTCTTATACCTTAACTCACTGAGTTTGCAACTCATTCCTTATAGTTTTATAATTTTATAAAAAAATTCGAGTCACATGTTATTGTCCCATCCTATGTAGCAGACTGTTGCTTATTTGGCATAATTTTCAGTAAGACCTAAATGGACTCCTCTATCCTCCCTCCTATTGTTTTGAACTCTTTCTTCATCTTATACCTCTTTATATATGCCAAACTCGCCCTCATATGAAAATCTGTGTACATAAATTTGGAGATTTTTATATATCAAATGGTAACAAAATGAGTGACCACCAACGGATAATATGGTATATGGAAATCAAATTTTGATTTATTTGATTTTTTCAGAAGAATCTATACTATTATCTTTATTAGATAAATATGTTGTTTTTATTTTGATTTAATTTTTATTAATCAATTAATTGTTTTTTCATTTATTTTTAATTTCTAAAATGTTCAGTTGTTAATTTCTAGGGTTAGGTTGAATCAACTATTTGCATTGTACGACATTGTACGTATAATAAGTTTGAATAATAAGAATATTGAGACTTCCCCTATATCTCTCTCCCCTTCCAGATTCTCTCCTCTAATTGTCTTTATTTTATCCAATCTCTCTATCTCTCTTATTTTTTTTACACTCTCTTCACTTCCTTGGAATTGGAATTGTATGTTTTTAATGTGTGTATTTGAGGCTATTAAAATTTTAAAGATGTGAAATTGGTTCAATTGTCCCTAATTTGATATCATAGACCCTTAGATGAGGTTAGCATAAAAATGAGATTAATTGGCCATATAAAGATCAATTAACATTGGTTGATTTTCATAGTCATTTGATCCTTGTTTATTGCATATATTTTCATTTGTACAATCGCTCAAGGACCAAGTATGTGGAGTATGAATAAGAAGAATCAGTAAGCATGGGGGACATGATATTTTTTTTTTATCAGGAAGCATGAATTTTTATTAATTTAGAAAATGAGAATACAAAATAGGTCTACAAAAAGGAAAATTCAAATGGTAATACATTGAAAACCTAAAATGGTAAACATGGATATGAGGTAGCCGCCGTCGCCGCAAAAACCCTACCATCCTCTTCATCCTTCCTTTATGAAAATTTGTGGGTAGAAAAGAAACATCACCGGTAGAAACGCCATTGAGTAGTGGTTGTTCAAAGAACCATCCCAAAGGATCCACACCTCGTATCGGCAATAAACCAATCAATTTGGTTTTCAAAGAAACTCCATGAGTAGATCTCACGGAAACAAACATACCCACAAAACTAATATATAAGATGAAGATTTGGTATAAGAAATTCCTCTTGTCATCGAACCTCCTAAACCAATTTATTTGAAAATGGAAGAAATATAAAAGCAGACCAATGAAAGTGACGGACGTCTCCTTCCCCGGCATGAACCGGGGAAGGAGACGCCGATGAAAAAGCTCGTACAACGACAAGAGAAGAGATCCCACCACCACCCAAAAGTTTGAGAGGAGGGGGAGAGAGGATAGAGCCAACTCAAGAGAGCCGGCCCTAACACTCTCCCCACTTCGCTTCCCCTGGGGACATGATATAAATTCAAGATAAAGGGGTAAAAATGAAGTTTTTGAATGAATTGCAAAATTTACATTGAAGAACCCAAAATTTTCCAAAATATAGTTGAGTCCCCGAATTTCAAGAAATCCAATTCAGTACGAGTCTGCCCTGGTGAATGCCTTGTATCAGCAGTCCAATTATATGAAAAATTGAGACCAGAGATACTCAGTAATCGAAATCTTGCCTAATATGTAATAAATTTTTTAAATTATGGACTAATATGTAATCCAATCATTGTAAAGAAACATGATTTGTTACGTTGTGTTTGGCCTATAATTGATAAAGCTAAGGGTTGAAGTGTAAAAATGACCACCTAATTGTCACGAAAATGCAAAAATGTTCATGTAAAATTTTTGGAGTAAAACTGGCCACTGAATTTCAAAACATAATAAAAAATGACCATCACATTTAATTTTTTGACTTTACTCATCATCCTCTGTCGCATCACCATTACATAAAGGCAAATAAAACTCTGCCACACATTTTAGTGAGAGATGAATCAGCAGAAAATGATGTGTAAAAAGTCAAAAAATTAACTGTGATGACCATTTTTGTCCCATTTTTGAAATTCGATAGTCGGTTTTGCTCCAAATTTTTTTTGTCAGGTTCCAAAAAATTTTACATGATCATTTTTACACATTCGTGATAATTACACAATCTTTAACTTTACCCCATTATTAAATTGCTCAAAAAGATTCTTTGATCAATTAATTGGTGAATTTATTCGCCACGAAATGTTTTCTTTTGATCAATTCCCTCTCCTCTGCCTGGGTCATGCATAATAAACGTATTCAAAACAACGACAAAACGTAGTACATACGCATAGCACCAATTACGGACGTGGAACATATTCTTAAATTTCAACGCCATCATTATGTAACCACATAATGTTAACATTCCTTTGTCTTTCTTATGAGCCACATTTTTCTCCTATTATTCTGTACCTTCATTAATGCTCAACAAGTCAACATGCAATACTACTGTACGCGTTATTGCTCTCATAATATTCAATAAACTTATATTATGCCTTTTTCTCATTCAAACGACACAATAGTTTTTGTTGGAATGATATAATCACTAGGGGTGTTCAAAAATTTCCCGTCCCGCCCGTCCCATCCCGAGACATTTTGAGACGGAAAATTTCTGTTCCAAAAAGTTTCGGGACGGGATAAAATTTCTCTTCGGGACGGGACGAGACACGGGACACGATCGTCTCGATCCCGTCCCGTCCCGAATATATAAATATGTATTTTTATATAATTTTTTTTTAAAAAAATGCATGTGTCATTTATAGTTTTATACCATGTATAAGTAATCATGACATTATTTTATGAAAAACACAATAATAATTTGAATTTGACCTTACTGTGTTGTATAAGATATATTATAGAACTAATATTAAACTAATTTATTTGTTTATTACAAAAATAATGTGTCATATGTTTTTTACAAGTAGATTTTTTAATAAAAAAAATCAATTTTTTTTTTGGGAATTTCCCTTCCCATCCCGTTCCCGATTGGGACGGGACAAGGTTTGGGACGGGACTCCCCGTCCCGACCCTTTTTCGGGACGGGACACAGGACATGTGGTGTCTCGATCCTGTCCCGTCCAGTGAATACTCCTAATAATCACTATGAACTTTTCAATGACACATTAATTAAACGAAGAAACAATTGTTCATATACGAATCATAAATCACGCCAATTAGAATATATGGACTAGCTGGGAGCTGTGAATGTTTGATACGACTCGATCCATATAGAAAATATACTCTGCATACTACATTAATATTTAATGTCTTCTCTTTATTCCATTTCTCCGTATCTAGAGTTAACTATAAATATGCCTCAAAATTCATTTAACTTCCACACAAGCCAATTTCAAGTTTCAAAAAGATTTTAACATCTGAAACATAAAGAAATAAGCATGGCATTCCTCACAACTACTAGCTTGCTCTTTCATTCATTGATTTGGTGTTCCATTCTAATAAGTCTCTCTTCAGCATTCCACACTAAGGACTTTGTTTCTCAATCAAAGGAAGAACAACACTCTGCAATGTTCCAACAATGGATGAAGGAACATGGAAGACTCTACAAAAACTCTGAAGAGAGGGATGCTAGATACAAAATATTTCAAAGAAATCTCAAACATATTACAGAGATGAATACTAAGAAATCAAAATCATCGTCTAGCCATCGTTTGGGCCTCAACAAGTTTGCTGATATGAGTCCTGAGGAGTTTAAGAAAACTTACCTGCGTGATTTTAATATGCCAACCACCACCACTGCTAACACTACCGCTTCTTTGGGGATGGACTCTTGTGAAGCACCTACTTCCATGGATTGGAAAGAAAAAGGAGTTGTCACTGGAGTTAAAGACCAACAAAACTGTGGTAAGCCTTACTTCTTGTTCAACCAACTTTATTTTGCATGCATGCAGTGCTCATCAAAGTGATTAGTACTAAATTTAAGATTAACTTAAATCTGCATTGTTCAAATCAATCTCTATAGATTGATGATGTGCACAATATGATCATCAAAATTATGACATTTAATTTGTTCATGAGAATAGCAGACTTGACATGAAAACATAGTATCTTAGTACACATGCTCATATACATGATTGACTGATGTCATATATATCCCTCCATACGTAGAGTCATTAATTTTTATATGAATAATGTATCATACTTTTTACTTTGGTTCTTATCTTTTGATCTCAAAATGGAGTTAATAGATTTGTGTTTGATGATTGGCAGGTAGTTGCTGGGCATTTGCATCCGCTGCAGCAATTGAATCAGCGCATGCAATAGCCACCAAAGAACTTATTTCCCTTTCTGAACAACAACTCATAGATTGTGATTCCCAGAGCAACGGTTGTTTTGGTGGAAGCCCTTCTGATGCTTTTGACTATGTTGTCAACAATGGTGGGATCAGCAAAGAAGATGATTACCCTTATGAAGCCCAGCAGGGTTTTTGCAGAGCCAATATGGTCTCTCTCTCTCTCTCACATTCTCACTCTCTCTATTCGTGTTTATATATCTATACACACACACACACACACACACACACACACACACACGGATCTCTTCGGATCCAAATTAAAATATATAAGTTGACATGATGATTGATGCCTGTTTCCACTTTTACCCCTTAAAAGAAGAGATGTGATTTTAAACAATAAATGCATGTTTGAAATACTTTTTGGCTAGGGGGGATGTAATTTTTATCAAATTAAACTACGCAAAATGATTTAACTGACATTGTTTTTTGGTTGCATGAATTAATTAACTATGTCTTGTAATTTAATCTAGAAGGAACACCGTTCTATTTCCTCTATCTCACGTGTTTTTCTATGTATATATATTGTCCTTAACCAGAATGAGAATAGTACCGTCAAAATCAATGGCTACGAGAGTGTTGCGCATTCAGATGAAGCTCTTTTGTGTGCCATTGCTAAGCAACCTGTAGTTGTGGCTTTAGACGCATCAAATATTCAGCTTTATAATGGGGTAAGCTTGTCTCTGTCCTCATCTTAATGACAAAGACAAAATCTGAGGATTAATTATCAACATGTCAATTTTTAATAGTTAATTTGATCTATTATATATTTTATATTTCTTTTTAGGGAATATATGAAGGTGAGGGTTGCCCCACTGGATCGTCCATTTTAAATCACGCTGTTGTGATTGTTGGATATGGTTCAAGTGATGAAAAAGATTATTGGATTGTGAAGAACTCATGGGGAGAAAGATGGGGAATGAATGGATACATCTTTATCCAAAGGAACACAGATTTACCCAATGGAGTTTGCTCTATAAATTCTTATGCTTTCTACCCAACTATATAGACTTTAATGCACTTGATATATCAATCTTATATATTTTCAATTTCTTGTATGATGTCGTTTTCCTTGACCAACTTCTGTTTTTTGAACTTGAAGTAAATTGTCACAGATGATTAATTGTAGTAAATTTTGCTGTTGATGTTGTTATATTGTAATCATCTATCTTAGGTTTTAACATATTGAATATCTCAAGTATACAGATCAACACTAAAGAAAAAAAATGAGTGAATCATTATTTTTAAAAGTTCAAGATTTTATTTTGAATCGATGCTTATTGCTGAATAATGGCACAAACTTAAGCTTTATTTCGCAACTTGATTTCAACTGATAGGACGAAGCCAAACTTTTTATAGTTTCGTTATATTACGTTGAAAGTCAAATATATGGTCAAAGTTCGACGCCCCCCGCACAAGGGATGCAAAATTAATTGCAATAAATTGGTCAGGTTTTGTATATGTAATTATGTAATATAAAATTGAGGGCAGAAAGAGCGTGTTTCCACCTCGATTATACGAAAAATACAACTTTATTTTCCATTAATTGTGGTTTTGTCTTTTAAATTATTTCGCATACTTTCAAATTAAGCAGGGTAAAATTAAAAGAATTAGTGAAATTCAAAACAGAGTTAATGGGCTGAAAATTTTTCTTGATTTCAATAAAACATATAAAAACCTAAAACATAAATTTATTTTTAAAAGTACATCACATCAAAAGATAATAATTTCTCATTAATGACTCTTCATAATTAATTTACATTCAAGTGAGTGTTTGATAATGTTTTGTGTAGATTTACAATTTTAATGTGAGATTTTATTTTTGATATTATATGTGAGAATATTTTATAAACATCATATTTCTTAATGTAGTAAACGATATAGTTATGAGTCACCGTATCCCTTTGATGGATTAGGGTATAGATTAAAAGGATATGCCCTTTATAGCACACATATCATAACATATCATCATAATATTAATTATTAAACTCTAGCATCAAATAGGATATGTCACTCTGATCGGCCAACGGCTTTTATGTCACTCATTAAAGTTAAACATTTTTCAAACTATTTTCAAATATATATAAAAATATCTAATTATATGATTTCATTTCAAGTCATAATGTTTGATAAATTAAGTGTAAATGTGCTGTTCAAATGTTTGACAAATCCTTGGATTTACATGGTTTTATTTCCTAAATTTGAGGCAATTAAGATGATAGAGATGCAATTTTTATCCAATTGTGCTTGATTAATATATAAAGCCCTTATGTGTAATGACTTCCATTTTTAATTGTATTTGACAAATATTTTAGTTATATTTGGGAAGTCATTGATAGAGAATCAAAGTGGTTTGATCTTGAAAGTAATATCTTGACTTTGGTTGAATAGGATAAGAAATTTATGAATTAACATAGGAAGAAAAAAATGTTTAACTTTTAACTGTGTAAGAAGGGAACCTTATAATTATCAATTAAAGAGAGCATAGGCTAATTTGTGCAGTTTGGGCTTGTGAAGAGGAAGGATTATTCACCCATGATGGGCTAGACTTGCAAAGAAAGAAAGAAAAAGATCAAGAAAAGCCCAAAACAAAAGAAAAGAAAGATGAAGAGAAAGGGGGCAGCCACGTTTTGTTTTTGGAGTGAGCTACAGAGGGCAGAGAGAGGGGAGGCGTGTTTGGAGGGTGCTGGAGCTGCGATCAGATATGGAGGAGTGAAGAAACAAGGGGGCGTTTGGTGAGGAGTAGAGCAGTGAAGGGAGGCACCAAAAATCAGCTTTCATCCTCTTCCTTCACTTCCTCAACTCTTCATATCTCTCCATTTTCTCCATGACTCTCACATACCCATCCATCTTTGGTGTTTTCTCCTTCAGCAACTAAACTCCTTTGTTCTTGGTGATGGGAATAGAAAGATGAGCTAAGTGAGCTTTACATGGGATAATTTGTTCTACACATTCTCTTCCTTTTATGTAGTTCAAATTCCTAGGATTCTAGGGATTAGAACTATGTATTTGGTTGTGTAATTTATTTTTATCTCTTATGGATGTGTAGGAACAATCTTTCATTTGTTAGTTTTTTTTGTATGAATTCTCAACATTGAGCTCATTGAACATGTTTTGATATTATGGGTTCATGATTTTAATACATGTTTTTAATTAAAATCTTGTGCTAAGTAAGGGTTCTTATTTAGTGGATAATGGTGTTGTTTGTTCATGCTTAGAAATTGGCAAAATAAATTTAGTAAACACTTGAGTAGCATTGGACTTAAACTTACTAGTTTTAATTTATTGGTTGGGGTCTCAACAATGAATTGGAATTAGTAAGTTAATTAGGTTACGATTCGGGGTCCCAGTCGTAGGATTTATAGCTCCTTGTGTTAAGTAAATTTAATCATCTTAGATTAAGATAATTAATGTTAGGGGTCCCGACATTAATTATATTGATCTAAGCCTAGCCTAGAGGAGTTTCTCTAGGGATTTTATTTATTTGACCACTTACCCCTAAATATTTCTATAAGCTATGATTCTTGAATTTCCCAATCACTAAGAACATTTAATTATCCATTTATCTTAAATCCTATTTCTATTCTACTTTTTATTTTATCATACAAAATATTTTCCAAATTTAATACCAAAAAAAAGGAAAGAAATTAATTAAAAATGATTTTTCCTTCTTTCAAATAAGTTTCACACTAGTTCTAGGGTCATTTACATTGGTAGGCTCCTCTAAGAGAATGATACCCGGGGATAACTTCCACTTACCCCGAGGTCCAAATTATCTTGAAGGAGTGGTCCCGAGGTACTACACCGACCCACTAATCCGGTATCCTTCAATGTTCAAAGCTAATGCAAATTAACTTTTTTTTGTGGCCGGAAAGGATAATTTTTCCATTAAATAATCAAACAGAGTACATACTAAGGCTCATACCAGAGCACATAATACTACAAACACCTAGCACACAAATACTACTGCTAGCATTAAGCACACCACATCCAAAGGGCACATGATTGCCCCTGGACAAATACATACACACCAACAAACCAACTAATATCAAAATATCAGGATAACACAAACAATAACTAAACAGACTCAAGATACTAATGTCGATGCCTAACACTTGCAGGTAGAAGGTGAAGGTATTGAAACTCCATTCTATAATGATCAAATGATGATGCAATAGAAGGTGGTTGTCCATAGACATGCTCTCCCGAACCCACCGACTTTGATGCAAATGCTGCATATAAGCAGCTCCATTCTCACCTCCAGGAAGGTGAAGAGTCCAATGAAATTTGTGACCAAACTCCATTGTCTTACCGGTCATGTTAGAACACAGCCAATAACCAACACTCCCAAAATTAACCCACACGAGCAGACAAATCCATAGATAACACGACACATCCAAAAGAAATTGCAAAAACAAGACACATATCCTACTTCTAAGACCTACAGGTAGGGGTGTTCAACTATGTCTATACCCGTTAAGTCCGCCTGTACCCGCCCGTGTAAAGTCCCACATCGGCTGGGGAGGAGAACGAATGGTGCTATATATAGGCCTGGATACCTCCCCCTCTCGACGCGTTTTAAAATCGCGAGGGGTGAGGATTCCCCAAAGCAGACAATTTCGAGAGCGAGGCGCTGGGATGTTACAGATGGTATCAGAGCCAGGCTCGGGTCGGTGAGCCAGTGAGGGCGCTGGGCCCCAAGGGGGGTGGATCCCACATCGGCTGAGGAGGAGAACGAAAGGTGCTATATATAGGCCTGGATACCTCCCCCTCTCGACGCGTTTTAAAATCGTGAGGGGTGAGGATTCCCCAAAGCGGACAATTTCGAGAGCGAGGCGCTGAGATGTTACAACCCTCATTTTCCCCATTTAGCCCCGCCCTTTTAGGGCCCGTCACATTGTTGCACGGGTATGGGCATGCCCATACCCGTTTATCTTACACGGGTACGGGTATGGACATACCTACGGGCATGCCCATACCCATTTAGATGGCCATTTATTATTATTTTAGTTTTTTTAAATGTATTTATCTTATTTTACATCACTCCCTCCTCGCACATAAATTTATTTTTTTAGGATATTGCTTAGATAAAACAAGATAGAATTCAAAGTTTATTAAAAATTGAATGCATACTCTTCTCTTTATGGGGATTTTTGTTGGATCTTTTTTAATTTTCTTTCCGAGTTTATCTTATATGGGCCGCCCATTTAAATTTGTTGCCCGCCAATATATTCTGTGCCTATTTATAACCTGCTCGTTTATGGCCCGCCCATTTATCAATATTTAGCCCTTCTGTTTATATTACACGGGTACGGGTATGGGCATACCTACGGGCGGCCCGTACCCGCCCGTTGAACACCCCTACCTACAGGGGGTGACCAGGACACTACCATCTCTATCATCGGGCCCCCCACACTCATTAAAGTTAAACATTTTTCAAACTATTTTCAAATATATATAAAAATATATAATTATATTATCTCATTTCAAGTCATAATGTTTGATAAATTAAGTGTTAAATGTGCTGTTCAAATGTTCAAAGCTAATACAAATTAACTTACAACATCATAACACTTATGTTCAAATTTTATTTTTAAGAAAAACACGACCTGCGGAGAGATGAAGATGATGAAAGACATTACTTTGATTTCTTCATCAAGAACCGGAAACGAAAATATAAATTTGATCACATCAAAGATTTATCTTAAGGTTACAAATTAATACTAACTTTCAATGAGTTCTCTAGCAAAAAAAAAAAAGATTAACTTTCAATGAGAACCAAAATATTATGACGGCTTAAGAGGTTGGGCTCGGCCCTAATGGGCCAACCGCCCAACCCTTTTATTTCATGAGCTCATACGAGCTAATCCATTTGAACCCAATTTTCTTTTTGACACTTAAAACACAAGTCCGGTTAATTTAAATAGATCTAAACAAGCCGACCCAATGAGTTTAACTCTTTGAAAGGCTCTACTTAAAAAACACTATAAAAGTAAGGGACTCAAATGTAATGGAACATAATTCATTCATTTGACCTTTTTTTAGGGTCTATTTAGATGTAGGTTTTAATAGAAAAAATTAATATAACAACAACTAAAAAGAGAGGAATTCATCATGAAGTAAATTGGAGATTAGTAACTTTTAGGCATTATTAGTTATTGATTAAGTGTGGCAGAAAATATTCCTTTTAAATTTTATTCTTCTTTGAAACTCACTGCTCATTTGAAAAGCAAATCTATGAATATGTTTTAATTATTATAATTAAATACAAAATTTATACTAATATACTCCCTCCGGTCCCTAATGTAAGAGCCCAAAATTTGAATGGTTTTGGTCCCTAATGTAAGAGCTCACCCCACTTTCTCTCCTCATTTAATGCATTTTTTCCTACTTTACCCCTAACTCTCTTTCATATTTATTAATGGTTATGTATTTCTCTCTCTTAAAAGTACCATAATAAATATGGGCAATTTTGGAAAAGAAGCATTAACTCCAGACAACCAACTAACATTCACATGTTTTCTTAAAAAGCGTTTTTTTGGCGGCTAGCTCTTACATTAGGGACCAGAGGTAGTACTTTCTTAAACCTAATCCTTATGGAATGATGGTATTATCAAAACTATACTATTTTTAATCACTCATTTGCCTACGGTAAAGATCCAAAAGTGGCTGATAAGTCACCACCCACCAAAATCACGCTTCTTAAAACATATGTTCTCAATATTTATGATGATTCTTTTTAAAGTGACAAATACAAGAGAATTACTAAACATGAAAGAGAGTTACAGTTAATATGGGTAAAAAATGCATTAAATGTTCAAATAATATAAAGTGAAATCTTTTATTTTGAACAAATAGATTCAACTTTCGGGCTTTTATAAAAAGGTTCTAGGGATATTTTGATCACACTTCATTCTAATAATTAGTTTAGGAATGCTTTTTAACTATTTTTCAAGCACCTTTTTGAATTTCTTGCTTCACAATTCTTTTTCAAATTGCTTAATTGAATTTTTTTAACTGATAAATAAAATACTACAAATCAAATCCATATAAGTCCTAATAATTTAATTATAAATAACATATAATATAAAAAGTAAAAAAAATGTTTCAAAATAGGATGCATCATATACTATATGTATATATTTGAATAAAAATTTATTGTTATTTCCTACATGTGTGCATGGCTTTATATGCGTTTAATTTGTCGCCTAATGATTGTAAATTTATTTTTTTTTTTTGGAAAATGGTTGAAAAAGAACATGAAATTTTCAAAATTGTAAATCTGGTTTTTTTTCGTACTTTTGATAAGATAATGACTACCCTTGATAAGCAAGTCACGACTCTGTTTATGAGAAATACTGATTTTCACAAAAATAAATATATTATTAATATTTTGCAATTTCAATATATTTTTGTTATTCTCCCTGTGTTTTGACTAAATTGCAATAAGATAAATACAAACGCAATAAAGAATGAAAAGGTTATTGGTATAAGGTTGGCCAGTAGGCAATGCATAATCCAGATGAATATATGATCATGATAATGGTAGTGGTCTAGTGGGAGAAGAAATACCTATATGGTCAACATAAAAATTATGTTGATTAAAAAATATAGTTTGTGGTGTATCTTGATAGTAGTATATAATCCATTCAGTCCTATTTATAAGAACTCAGTTGTCAAAACCATATTTCTGAATAAAAAAACATGTTAAAGCAATTAAATGTATCTTGTATATACATCTTTTCCAACATTACCTTTACATTTTTATGAATCAATTAAGAGAGTGAAATACTATTGATAAACATTAAATAGTTTAGGGGTAGGGAAAATGCATAAAAATAATGGAGAATATAAGGTGAACCATTACATTTTGTTAAAAATCATTTTCGAACTCTTACAAAAAGTAGAGGTTGTAAATTATAAGTACTCTTATGTTTTGTCTTTTCCCTTCTCACGCATATTGACTCTAGTTATATTTATTTTATTTAAAAAAGGTTGTTTTACATTTACACTATATATATTTCATATCCGATTTCACTAGCATATACATACTTAAGTTCAATATACAAGCATGACTATCTACATTTCGAAGTTGTTTCTTAACTTATTGATCTTGCTTTCCATTCTAATATGTCTTTCTTCAGGATTCCCTATTAAGGAATCCGTGCTCCCTTCAAAAGGAGAAACAGAGTTTGCAATATTTAAACAATGGATGAAGGAGCAAGGAAAAAAATACCAAAACTCCGAAACAATAGAAATTAGATACCAAAAATTCCGAAAGAATCTAAAGTATATTATTGAGACAAATGCAAAGGGATTAGGATATCGTTTGGGACTCAATGAGTTTGCTGATATGAGTCCTGAAGAGTTCAGGAGAGTGTTCCTCCGCCAGCTACCGATGCCGGCCAGCAACCGCTCCGCCGTGATGCTGGAGTATGTGCAGCAGAACGACTACTGTTCACCACCTGATTCTCTGGATTGGAGACAAAAAGGAGTAGTGAGTCCAATTAAAAACCAAAGAAATGTGGTAAGATAATTATGTTGCCTTTGTTCAATTTAAGTGGTAACATTATATTTTATTATTATTGATGCATGACACATTGAATATGGATAGCAATATGATTGCTGTCCCAATTATAGAGGATTACTTTTCAATTCAATAAGCCAACTTTCCCACTATATGCCAACTTTTGGGGATTGAGCTCTTTAAATTTGTGGTAGAAACAGCAAATAAGACCAAAATATAATTTTACTATCCATATGTGTGTGTGTTCTAATATTTTTTGAAACATAATTGTGGGATCCAAATGGACTAAAGGATTAATATTTCATGCATGGTTGATAGGAAGTTGCTGGGCATTTGGAACAATTGGAGCAATTGAATCAATATATGCAATAAGCACAGGGGAACTTGTCTCCTTGTCAGAACAAGAACTCTTAGATTGCGATTCTGTAAGCCATGGTTGTTCAGGTGGATATATCAAAAGGTCATTTGAATGGGTTATAGAAAATGGTGGGATTAATGAAGAAGCTGAATATCCTTATGTTGCTCAAAAGGGTACTTGCAAAGCAAACATGGTTTGTTCCTTCTATCTCCCCTTCTCTCACAAACTAAAGCATTCTCATTTAGTTATATTTCTAAAGTATTATCAACATGCTTCATAAATATCAAAGTAACCCTTAAACATCATTTACTCTGCATTTAAATCTAACAAAATCCTAATGTCACCCTTATTCAATATTCATATATATCATAAGAATAAAGACAACATACACATAATAAATGAAGGATAAATTTTACTCCCTCCGGTCCTAAATATAAGTCACGGTTGAGGTTTTTTGGAGATGTTAAGATTACAAAATATGTTATTGAATTATGACATATTTGATAAATTTTTATATTAGTCATTAGTTTATAAGTTAAACAAACTAGTTTAAGGGAAAAATTAGTTAAATCAATTTATAATTGATTTATTTTGCTTTTTTAGGATTTTTCAAAAAAAGTCAACTGTGACTTATATTTAGGACCGGAGGGAGTATATTGATATAGAATATTGATGACATAATTTATAAAATGTTCTCTATTATCAATATAAATAAATATACGTGCCAGAGGAGTATATCAACGTACATATTTATTATTTTTCCTGTCTATAATTTAAGGTTTTTGTATGCTTTTCTATAGAACAATGGAGGCAGAGTCGTGAAAATTAATAGCTATGGACGTGTACGTCAATCAGATGAAATTCTCTTATGTGCTACAGCTGAACAGCCTATTACCGTGGCTTTGGATGCATCGTATCTACAATTCTATCATGATGTAGGCCCTTTCTCAGTTCTTATCCAATCTTTGATCTGTTCTGTTCCACTTTATTATTTTATTGAATTAATATGTTGGGGTTTTCTGATATATACTGAGAGATAATACAAGAGTCAGGCAAAAGATTCAAGTTCTTACACATTGTTATTATAAATGAGAGATGACAGAAGAATTTTCATGGAGGTATATTACTTTCAAGATGTATGAATAAATAGGAATTTTTTAAGAAAAAAACTATAATTTTGATAAATAACTAACATAACTAATTTCCACAATATTTACAAATTAGTTTTTTAAATTTTAAACTAGTTTCCATATTTTGGGTGCATAAGGTAAGCTTTTGAATCTACCTCACAATGCCATGACAATGTGATACATTTTCTTTTATGAATCACCAATATACTTTTTAATTTGTCACTATTAGCTATCTATCATGATTTTGAATTTTTCCCCTTGCAACTATTTTTTCTTTGTTAGGGAATTTTTGATGGAGGGAATTGCCAGAGGCATTCCACTCTCATAAATCATGCCGTCTTGATTGTTGGATACGGCTCAGAAAATGGAAGAGATTATTGGATTGTGAAGAACTCATGGGGAGAAAATTGGGGAATGAAGGGATACTTCTTGATTGAGAGGAATGCAAGTTGGCCAAATGGAGTTTGTGCAATTAACATAATGGCTTATTTTCCCACCATCTAGTATAAGTGCAAATTAGCACTAATACATAATGGTATTTATATATTGGTCAAAGACACTTTTACGCACCAATTGGTGTAGATATAATTACTAAATAATCAATTTGCTTCCAAGTTGCTAATTATGAACTCATGGTCATTATAAATCCAAAATAAAAAGTCTGGAATTACTACGTACTGTTATAAAAAAATCTTTTCACTGCACTAACTCCGATCCACTGACACCACATGATTATTGATATGAGAAAAACAAATTAATGGGCTTGGTGTTCTCATTTAGAAAGAAACGAGTTATAGTTGGGTATTGCATTTATATTGTTTCAAAATACTCACTCCATCTCCAATACTCCCTCCGTTCTTAAATATAGGACCTAGATGACTTTTTTGAAAAATCCTAAAAAAGCAAAAAATAAGTTAATTATAAATTGATTTACCTAATTTTTTCTCTTAAACTAGTTTATTTTACCTATAAGCTAATGGATAATCTAAAAAGATATTAAATATGTCATCATTTAATAATCTATTTCGCAACCTTAATCTTTCAAAAAAAAGTTATCTAGGTCTTATATTTAGGAACGGAGGGAGTATTAGGGTTAACCGCAAAAAAAAAGTTTCTTAAAAAACATGTGAATGTTAGCTCGATATCTAGTGTTCATGTTTTTTTTCCAATATTGCCCATATTTATTATGATAATTTTAAGAGTGAGAAATACATAAGTATTGATAAATATGAAAGATATTTAGGGACAAAGTAGGAAAACACACATTTAAGGAGGAGAAAATATGAGATGAACTCTTATATTTTGCACCCAAATCGTTCAAATTTTGGGCTATTGTATTAGGGACTGAAGGGAGTACTTTCTAATGGCAATTTGTTTTTATTTTCTTTTGTATTTTTAAATTATTTTGTATACTCAAGTTGCTATGAATTGTTTAGCAAGTTCGTTGAGGATACACAATAGAGTAGCTTATTTAATGTCCACCTTTGTTTGCATCTAACCCAAAGGGTGAGTGTTTATTAACATCAATCAAAACCCAAAGAATCTAAATGTCATCTTCCCTGTTTCGGATACAGCAAATATCAAGGAGAAAATAACATAGAGTTCTAATTTCTCATCGTAATTTTTTTCCAAAAACAAAAATAAAGAATTCATTGCCTACACGTGTTCTATTCAAATCAGAAACAGAGAGAACATAGTTTTGAATTCAAATCACAAAATTCATGACAAATAATAAACAAAAAACCTTATAAACTGTGTAGATACCCCTAGCTACTCTAGAACACCATTTAACTTCGATTTTGTCAAAAAAAAAAAAGAAAGAAAGAAGAGATTTCGGCGTTGAATTTTGATCCCAAAACAGGGTATTTTGAAATTTGGCTACCAACTCACCTAAAACCACGATTTCTCAAATAAACTCCCCCCCCCCCCCCCCCCTCTATTCATACTTTTATTTGATAGGCACAACCCTAAATAGTTTCAATATCAAATATTACACAGTACTTGGAATATAAATAAATTAATAAAAGTTACAAAAATATCAAAAATTTACTTGGAATTTAAATAAATCTAAATAGTTTTTCCAAAAAGTATTGTATATGTTAAGATTGCCCAGGAGTTTAATAACATGGTAATTTATCCATTCTCCATTAAAACAACACTTTTGACGATATAAACCATTAATATTTTAATTGAAAAGAGAAAATTTGCTATGCTTTCAAACTTTTTTATATAAGAATATGCTTTCAAACTTTGGATGCAACTTTAAACCTATAAATAACTTTCAAGAAAAATAACTTTTTAGTTGAAATTTTCCGGAAATTTGCACTTTAACCCTGTATTAGTATTTCATAAAATAATAATGTAAGCATGTAACTAGAATTTACAATAATATAAAAAGGATAATGTGCTTAAAATGGTAACATTTAGAATTCTTCCTGCTCGAATATTAATTTGATATAATATGCAGGATTTTTAGATCCCACAAGTCCCTTTATTATATCGAATAAAATTAAAGAATTGATTTTCATTAAGGAAATACCAGTGCATGTGTAGCGTTGACGACAACGAAATTCCTCTCGTCAGTGTTTAGGAATTTCATTACACGACTAGAGAGAATAAGTTGACTAGAGAGAATAATCAATACTCCCTCGCGTGCTTAATTAAAGACATAGTTTGACTCTTTTTTAAAAAACAAGAAAAACCAAAGAAACTAAATAAATCCTTTATAAGAACCAAACTGGTTATGATTAGATTGTTTATTTGACTTTCTTAATCCAAAAAATCACAGGAAAAAGACAAATAAATCTCTCTGAATATATAAAAAGGACAATGCAATGTACCTAGATTTTCGAAAGTACAATCAAGGTCCAACACTAAATTAACCACTACAACATTCTCATTAACCATATAAATATTAACCACTGCATCATTCACATAAACAATGTTCTAGTGGTTGATGGAAATGTTATGTGGTTAAAGAGAATACTGATGTGGTTATTTATTACGCTTTAGTTGTCAATGTAAACAATTCAGTGGTTAATGTGAATACTGCAATGGTTAATTTAGTGCATGTAACTTTGATTGTACTTTTGAAAATTTAGACTCCTTAAATGCCCTTTTGGAAATTTAGGCACATTCATTGTCCTTTTATATAATTAGAGGACCTTATTTGTGTTTTTCTAAAAAAAATAATTATATCTTAATATCTTATATTATTAAGTGAGCGACATATTCAAAATAATCTTTGACCTTTTGAGGAGTCCGAAATGTGTCATATATTATCACTTTTTTGTCTTCTATGTGCCTGTTCGAAATTGCAACTTAAAAGTAGGCAAAAGTAATGTAATATTACCAGCAATCCACAAGTTACAAGGATAAAATAAATAAATTCATCAGTTTATCTCTGTTTTTTATTTCATTCATCAGTTTATCTCTATTAACCACAAATTGTTTTTTCTTTAAATAAAACCGCAGTATCCCAACACACAACCTCACAGTGCACTTAACCTTGACTAACTGATCATTGGTTGTTTTCTTCTCATTTAATATATGACGAAATCTCTATGCATCGACTAATTCCCTCCCTCTTGGTGTGTAATACTAAACGTATTCAAATCGTACTTAATATTTGACAAGTGAACAAGATAATGCATATATTGCTGACTAGCTAGCTACAGTGATGTTATAAAGTTTTTAGATTAATTTTCTATCTAGTTTTATTATTAATTATCAATGTGAACTTAACACACAATTTTTTTGTTTCACTTTTTTAATTTTAAGAATTAATTTTTAGATATAGTTAAGAAATCATAACGAAAGATATAACTATATAAAAACATTAGTTTTTTCATAAAACAGTAATAAAGTGGTGTTCTGGTAATTGTCTGACTTTTTTATTTTTATGTATGAAATTAGAGTATACTGATAATGCACTTGGACGAATTTATAAATTAACGTAGGTATGCTCCTACGAATCCATATATTAAGGCTAAAACTCTAGCCGTATATAAAAGTATTACATCATAATCTATTTATGACTTTCAAATGAAAATTTAGGGTAGACTTCAGTTTATAAAAATAAAAACTTCAAATAAGAAATCGATAGTGAAATTGGTAACTGGTGCACTGCTGGTCTATACGGTAGGGTATACAGCGGCAGTGTTAATAGAGCAAACTCCATATGGTGAATTTGTATTTCTTTGGACCTTGAAGTATCCTTCTTCTCCCCAATCTTCTCCCCAAGAGTTCTTCACAATCCAATAGTCTGTTCCATCTTTTGAATCATATCCAACAATCAAGACAGCATGATTTGGACGAGATCCCATGGGGCAAGTTTCGGCATCCAAAACCCCCTAACAACATAGAAACAAAAATATATAGTTTGAAAAATTATAATTGATGGTTATTTACTGACTTCATTCCCAGCATTATGCGTTATACATGAATGTTTTTGAGTCAGCACATGCAAATTTCGGGAAAATAAAATATGCAAATTAGAAGAAGGGAGAAAAAAGAAATGAAATGATTGACTTAGAGAGGATTATGCGAAGCCTTACACTCTGATAATGTTGAAGTTGTGTTGCATCCAAGCCCACAGTAATAGGTTGATTAGAGACGGCACACAAGAGAGCACTATCCGACGGTTCCACACTTTCATAGCCTTTAATTTTCACAGCTCCATTTTGCTAAAGGAATATATAGAAATAAAAAAATAAGATAATATAAAGACAAACTTTGCAATAACTTTTTATTAAACGACCCACAATAAATCGAAACAAACAAACCATGTCAGCTTTGCAATAACCGTTTTGAGCTTCATAAGGATAATCATCTTCTTTACTGATGCCACCATTTTGAATAACCCATTCAAAAGCTTGCTTGGGCAATCCTCCTTCACAACCATGACTCGTTTGGTCACAATCCACAAGTTCTTGTTCGGAAAGGCTAATAAGATTCCCTGTGGTTTTTGCATTTATTGATTCAATGGCTCCCGTGGCTGCAAATGCCCAACAGCTTCCTATGAACAAGAAACATTAACATATAAGTCCATTGACACTTCAAAGAATACTAAAAGTAATATATATATATATATATATATATATATATATATATATATATATAACTGTTTGATTATGATCATTATTTTATTTTTTGTCTCCTTAAGTTCAATAGAGTATATTTTGAGTGCACTAAAAACAAGCACATTGTAAATGACAAGCAAGAGCAACTTACCACATCTTTTTTGGTTTTTAACTGGAGTCACGATATTTTCATCTTTCCAATTCTTAGTAGTAGGTGGTTTTTCACAGGCCATCATTTGATGAAAATTGCCTAACTTTGAGGGAGCGGGGGCGATGGTGGTCAAGGTCACGTTCATTGGACTTAAGTACACTCTCTTAAACTCCTCAGGGCTCATGTCAGCAAACTTATTGAGGCCCAGACGATATCCAGAAGGTGATGACTTGGATCTCTTAGCATTTGTCTCTTTGATATACTTGAGATTCCTTTGGAATGTTAGGTATCTTATTTTGCCCTCTTCAGAGTTTGGATAGACTCTTGAATGCTCCATCATCCATTTTTGGAACACTTCAAAGTCTTGTTCACCATTTGTAGTCGAAACTGGTTCTTTGGTAGGGAATCCTGAAGAGAGAGATATTAGGAAAGAACAAAAGAACAAAGGGAAAAGGAAATGGGTCATTGTAGTGGAAAAGGCCATGCTTATAATTATTTGCTGTTTCAGATTGAGAAATGTTACTTCAAATAATTTTGCATGGAAGAGAATTCCCCAATGGGGTATTTATAGTATAACTCTAATAACTTGTCGAGGAAAAGGACACAAAGTGACGTAAATGGTTTTTTTTCTTTTGTATTTTTTGACTCAGGATATATATTCACATTTTCCAGCTACTAAATATATTGTCCTTTAATATGTTAAACACGGCATGATTGAAGAAAATGTTGCTAATCCGTAATCGGTGCTATTGCGTACAAATATTAAGTGCGTTTTGAATACGTTTAGTAGAACTCATGCAAGGGAGAGGGAATGAATCGTTGTATTGATTCCATATGTTTAGTTTTAACAACTTTCCCCACAGATATAAAGTGATAAAAATATCTGGGAAGAAAATAATTAAGAACAAAAATGTCTTTAATTTCCACGTTACGCAAGTCGCTGATGCTCTTAAATTAAGAAAAAAGGGCCACTGTGATTGCTTAATTAACCGAGTAATTGAAACAAAATGCAGAGAGAAATAGATTGTTTTTCATACTCTGATGAGCTTGGAGATAAATTCTTTTAATCCTATGTATTAAAACTAGAAAAGGACACAAAAGTGGCACAATAAAAGGCAAGGGGAAAAGGAAATGGGTCATTATTTTTTTTCTTGTACATTTATTTGACTCAAGATATTTATTCACTTTTTCCTGAAAATAGATATATTATATTGTCCTTTGATATGATAAATACGGCACGATTGAAGAACATGTTGCAAATCCGTAATTGGTGCTATTGTGTACAAATATAGCTGCGTCTTGAATACGTTTAGTATGAACATGCAAGGCTGAGGAATGAATCGGTGCATATAATTTTGTAAATTTCACTTTAACAGCTTTCGTCACAGATACATAGTGATGGAAATCTCTGGCAAAAGAGAAGTAAGTTTAAAAAAAAATGACTTCTTCCATTTTACGCAAATCTCGGGCGCCTCAAATTGAGGGAAAAAAGGTCACTGTGATTGCTTACCGTGTAATTGAAATCTAATTCTAGAGAGAAAGATACATTTTTATACTAAATATGATCAGCTTGGTGATAAATTATATTATTTTTATTGTAATTTAAAGGTAGATCAGAGATTGAAGAACTTTTTTTTCTTATTTATAAGGCGCTCCATTAATTTTTTATTTGTATATACAATTTTACTCTTTATTTACTTATTCTCTTATATTTATTGTTTACTTCACTTAATAAGGTTGGGGTTTACATTAAAGGATAGTCACATTGCATACATTAAAAGAAAAGATATTTTAATTTAAAAAGGGGATATATATATATATATATATATATATATATATATATATATATGGTAAAAGATCAAATTTACCTCGAAAGTTTTCACGAGGATCATATTTGCCCTCAAACAATTTTTAGGTTCAATTTCACCCAGCAAGTCTCGAATTTGGTTCAATGTACCCCTTTTTAAATGGTTAACTAAACGCTGACCGTTAAATGAGTATATAGATGTTAAAATGATACATGAGGTAGCTTCCTAATGTTATTAAACGGTAGACTAGAACGATAATTTGTATATTGGGTTCATTTTCTTCTTTGAGTTGTGCTGATTTGGTGTTGAATTAATTTTGTTCAAAAAACTTAAAAGAACCCGAGATACATGTAATGATTTGTGAGTTCTACTGATTTTGTGTGTTGTTACTTGGTTCTTTTTATAGACATAACTCAGAAACAATTGTTCATCTTGAGTAGGTTATTTTGTGAAAGTCCATCAATGTTATTTGTATGTTGGCAACAGGACTTGCATCAGTATATTTTAATGAGAGGTTTTCTGGGTTTTAAATTGAATGAAATCAAGTGAAAGATCAGATGTTTGAGTAAGTTATATTCACATACTGATATAATTTCAGTTCATAATATTTAATGTATGAGTGATAGGGCAGTTGGGTGAAAAAGGTAGAGTAGGAGAGAGGCTAATCCCATTGCCACAATTTAATTTGGACATACACTACAAAACAAATGCCTACTAGTCACGTTTGAAAATGGTGAAATTTGTGAAGTATGTGGCGTAGGAAAGTATTTTGTGGCGTTGAAATCCATACGCCACAAATCGAGGCGTAACAAACTTGTGTCACGTATCATACGCCACATAATTTTAATGCAATAAAATCATGTCGCGCATAACCTGTTAGAATCTTAAGTTTTGATGGTGACTAAGATATGATATGGTCTAGTACTTAAAAGAACATAATTAACACTTAGGAAGGATTAGATGACATGGTTAGAATCCTGAGTTAGATCACTTGCGAATGCAAGATCATTTCCGGTAATATTAGCACTAGAGCTCGCGGATGGAGTACACATCCCATAGGACGCAAACGGAAGCAAGTGAGACACTTTGTTAGAACCCAGTCTAGATTGCTAACACTGAATCCTAAGTTTAGTCACAACCGGATGCGGATTCACTTCCGAATGAATTAAGACTAGCGCTCACGGATGAAAGACTCATCCCACAGCGGAATCACAACCGGATGCGGAATCACTTCCGGATGGACTAGGACTAGCGCTCGCGGATGAATGTCTCATCCCTCAGCGACAGCAAGCACTTCACTTAGTCATAACTCAGTCTAGGAGCATTAGATGTACAAAAACCTTAAGACTAAGCTATGACTCAACCGGAAGTGAGTTTACTTCCTGTTAGACTTAGACTGGCGCAGAGCGATGGAATAGATCTCACCCCAAGCGTCAGTGAGTCTACTTCGCCAAGTGAAAGCACTTCCTGTTAGATTTAGACTGGCGCAGACTGATAGAATAGAATGACCCCAAGCGTCAATGAATCAGCCTCGTCAAGTAAAATTGCTTCCTGATAGATTTAGACTGGCGCAGGCTGACAGAATAGATATATCCCCAAGCGTCAGTGAATTAGCCTCGTCAAGCGAAATTGCTTCCTGTTAATTTTAGACTTGCACAGGCTGATAAAAGAGATATAACCCTAAGCTTCAGTGAGTTCACCACGTCAAGTAAAAGTGCTTCCGATAGCTCAGTGACTAGCGCTGACTGTTGGAATGAAATACACTGAGCGAGAGTAAGTGATGGTGAGCTAGATCCTTCATCAAGTGAAAGTACTTCCGGATGTAGAAGTGCTTCCGGATACATCCTAGACTAAGTAAACTCCCACTTCATGTGATTGTGTGTTGACTTAATATACATAGCATGAACAAATGACACACTGAGTCACTTAGGAAGACTTAGAGTAAACTAACGAGACTTAAGCTGACTATTGGAATAGAGATCCCTTAGAGTCAGTAGACATTACACTAAGTCAGAACATAGTCTAAGTAAGACTACTTCCCATAGCAAACTTCCCACAACATGTATAGTTTTACTATATCTGATTATATATATTGCTATGTTGGACTAACCAGTATGTGCAGAACTTAATCACACTTCCGGATGCAACTGAGCTTCCGGATGCAAAGACTCTTGGCATTGGATTTCAGAGATTAACACTTGCAGAGCAAGATTGCCACTTCCGGATGAACGATGATCATCCGTCAGCAAGAGTACAAGAGTAAATGTCACATACTCGGAAGTCAGAATGCTTTTGTCAGAGCAGAGGTGTCAGGACTACTTTTCAGAGATAAAGCAAGTCAACCCTGCTGAGCATTTAGGAAGATGTTCCTTCCAACGGTAACAAAAGGATAACAGATATTCAAACAACATTGTTACCTACCAAGCATGAGGAGTATGAGAACATAATCTGAAGATTCACTCAAGGTGTCAAAGCTCATACTACCCACAAGAGTCGGAGTCCATAAGAGAGCTTCTGATAGCAAGAGAGCATCCAATAGCAAAGCACTCTTATCATTCATGGACAAGTGCTTGGAAGACAAAGTTCCTCTATGATAACAAGCAGAATGTTAGAGTCCACGAGCTTCACTTCAGTTAGCAAGAGAGCTTCCGATAGTAAGTCTCTTAGCATCCTGGACTTATGCTTGAGGAACGAAGTCCTCATCTGACAACAAGCAAGAGTCAGACCGTACAGTGTATAGATGTCAGAACGACTTTTGCCAGAACAGTGTTGTCAGAACAGTGTTGACAGAACAGCTGGACAAAGCACCCTATTCAGATAAAGCAAAGTCAACTCTGTTGTGCATTAATGAGGACAACGTAAACAAGGCCCAACGGCTATATTCAAACGGCCTTATTGCCTCTCCAACGGTTGGATAATCAGAGGCTGGTATAAAAGGAACATCTACATTCAGAAGAGAGAGAGAGAACAGAGCTTATTGTCTGAAACACTATTCTACATTCCTCTCATCTTTTACTCTCGGACTTAGATATGTAATATTCTTAGAGAGTGATTCTTTTGTGCTTAAGTGAGTAACATCATCTACTCTTAGAGAGAGTCATTCGAGCTTAAGTGTTTAGCACAATCAGTTCATAGAGTGAACATAATTGTAATCTTACATTTTGTAAGGGGGAGCATTTAGAAGTTTTCTAAATCTCCATAGGTTGCAAGTTAGCCCGTAAAACTTGCGTTTGTAAGGTTTGCAGGTGAACCCGTTGTAAAACCTGTGGGTTGTTAGGTGAACCCGTGCTCGTAAAACCTAAAGTGTAAAGGCTTCTCTTGTGCCTGGTTTAAACAAGAATAGTGGATTGAAAATCTCAGGTGGAGCCTGGGGACTGGATGTAGGTCTGGGTGACCGAACCAGGATAAATTTATGTGTGCATAAACTTACATTTAAACATTCTATTTTGCATCACATAACATACTGACTTGTGCATATCATTACTCAGTAACATCATCACCAAGCACAAGCAGTCTTTCGAAAAGAAATAAAGTTTTTATTCCCTCACCCAATTCACCCCCCCCTCTTGGGTGACAGCCACGCATTTCATTTGGTATCAGAGCAGGTCACTTGTTTAAAGGATCCAACGATCTCAAGTGCAAAGACCTAGGCTGACTTGGGTTATAAAATGTGGGATGTTTTTGATTAGGACAAGTAAGGTCCAGCGCTAACCATGTAGGACCCAAGTACAAATGGGTACCAAAACTCCCTTCCAGTGCCTTACTTGTGGAGGAAAGATCAAGAGTTTCTCTTGCCCAAAAGAAGAGAGCTCGTGGTGATGTCACTGCTGCAACCCCCTGGTACAATCATAAGAAGCAGTCGGCAACCACAAGGGACAATGGTTCTGTCTCAAGGATGAGCTATCACAAAGTTCCATTCAACTATCCTGAGAAGAACAAGAGAGAGTGGATTCCTCGATCAACGTTGAAAAGGATCTTGAATCCTACCCCTCAGAAGAAAGTGCTTCGAACCAAGGATAAGTAGAAGATCTCCTTGGGAAAGGCATTTTCAAGGTTCAGCAAGACAGTGAAGAAGAGTCAATTGCTGATCCTAAGAATGTTCTGAATAAACAAGAAGGCAAATTGAAATGACGCAGATTGCCCAAGAACGAAGGCTCGCCCTTGGGGAAACCATCTGATTCATGTGCCCCCAACAATCTGCTAGCACAGAGGCAAGCTTGAGATAGCGCTGAGTGATCAACCTACGGAGATACCCTCTGCTGAGCCTGTATCTCCGTCTGTGCCAGCACCCAATCTGATTGAAGAGCCTTGTATGAAGTATGGGTTCAAGAGGCCAGAGATGCCACTGGTAGTGATCACAAAGTGAATTCATCCCTCTGCACCAGCTCCAATCCATCCTATTAGCCTCAGCAAGACTCAGGACTGTACCTCATCTGAACAATTAGTCAAGTCTTGATAAGCATTTGTCACGCATGGATTTTGGTGCTGTTCTGAAAATAGAATCCTTGCATTGCCAACCAAAATCAAGCGAGCTACTGCTAGATGCGAATGGAACTATGGTGATATCATTCTTGCCTTCCTCTTTACTTGAATAATCACTTGGGTAGTAAATGCATAATTGGGTCAACAATTTTTATTTTTCTGAAACTGATATGATTTCCCTTATCTGTGATGATTCAAAACTAGTTTCAGAATTTTGACACTAAAACTAAAAACCTTCCTCAGAGTTTTCATATGGTGTCTAAATTATTTTACTCATACATGCTTAGTGAATTCTTTTAAGGGCACCTCTCATGGAAGAAAATGGTTTATGCATTCACCTTGATTTTTGAAAGATCTTTTTGAAATACAAACTTTCAAAACAGATTCCGATCCTCTTTAAACCTACATGACAACCATACCTCATGATAGCACTCAAGTTATTTCTGATTTTCCATTTCATGTGGTATCTCTTGCATCAAGTTTTTCAATGCATAAGCAGCTATGGTTTCGAGAACAATACGTCCCTCTTAATTACATCTTTAAGTTCTCAATCTACTAATGATCTCAGTTCAAGTTTGTGGTTTAAGAATGTTGACACAGATTATTGAAGCTTGAACAATGAATATAACCAAGAGAGAATGGCAACGAAAATGTCTCTTATCAAGATGTGTGGAATGGCTATACTAAACCTGAGAAACTCTCGCCAATACACATGAGCATTTCTATCCCTTACATATTCTGTTGTGAAATTAAATGGATAGTCTCTCTCTTGTCTGACATGCATTAGAAATCTTAGGAAATGCCTTGAATTGAACTCTGCTAAGATCTGTAAAACATGGCATAGTATCACAAGCATGCTATAATCTGTATTAATTTCAAGCTTGTTGATATCCTAAGAACAATGAGATCACACTGAGCATATCTAGAAGAACTTGAGCAAAAATTTGGAAATTATTCTCGTAATCATATGCTGAAATTTGGTTGTTTTTGTAAACCGAATTTAGTCTTAAAATCAAACTATTCTGTGAGCATGAAAATTTCCAGTATTTCATTTTTGTGAGGATAAAGATTTTTCAAAATTTCATAGTGTTAATAATTCACATGTCTTCATGATCTAACATGAACATCCTTGAGGCATATTTATTGAACTATACTTGCTTATGAAACTCTGAAAATATGCCACCTGTTTGATACTCTCTGTACTATCACATTGATATTTATCTATGAGAGTAAATAGAGTTCATGTCTTGATAGTGAAACTATGTGAACGTATAGACAATTTCAAAATTAGTTTTCACATAATCATTACTCATATTTTCTTAAACCAATTAGCAAGCATGATTTCTTAAAATTATTAACTTGTGCTGATTAACACAGATTGACTTGAATGTCCAGAGGATGGTCTCCAATGTTAAATCTTAAGTTCTTTCACTGTCCAACAGAAAAGCACTTGTTTCCTCAAGCACATGAAGGCCCAATCATCAAGTTTGAGCAAGGATGCTTTCGCAACAATCAGCGCTTTCGATAGCAGGCCAACTATTGAACCATGGGAAGAGTAGAGTGACTGCCCAGTCATGTCTGCTTTTGGTTGTAGCTCAGCTTGCCGAAGCGAATCATCAAAGCACTTGCACTAGGGGTTTCCACTTGAGATAGCACATCTCTTGAAGATGTCAGGAAGCATGCTTATCTGCATATGATTAAGATTCATGAGTCTAATAGAGTCTGAGGATTCCTCATCTGTGGTAACATCTACACCTTACCATCTCTTATATATGATGCATACATGGCATTGATAAGGGTGTCAGTTTAGGATTTTTTTTCTCAATCTGCATTGACTTCAAAATCATTCACTGTCTTAGAAAATCATCCTAGCTCACACATCTGTATCCTCTATATGACATGCTGGAAAGTAATTGATAACATACCTCTCTTATATGCTTCCTTTCTTGATTCTGTGATGATTAATCTTAAATATAGAAGAGAAGTAAATGGACATTACTCGATAATGATCCCTTGAAAATAGAGAGTTACATGCTGTCATCGATAATAAACTCTTGAGATGCTGTGATGCAATTTATTTGGAAATTACTTTTGGTATTTTAATCTCACAAATTTCATTTGATTTGGTTTCATTTTCATTTGGTATCACGAATTTAAAATCACAAATTTTCAATTGATATCATAATCATCATTTTAAACGCACCAAAATTATTTTGATATCATGTTAATCATTTCAAGAGGGTCAAAATTACTTTTGATGTCTTTTATACTTGAAAAGAATTTTCACCTTCAAAAAGAGAACTGTTTTTGTATGTTTTGATCTAGACTTAATCCTTGCAAAACATGTTCTGATTTCTTGCATAATGGTTAGGGAGAGCAAACTCACTTAGAATACTGCATCAATATTTCTTCTTTTTGTCTCACACTGTTTAGCTATCCTACATAATGTTTAGGGAGAATACCATCATTCAGGATCATGAATCATTATTGTTTTCCCTTGATAATTCTCGTACGTTGTATTGAATAGTCTAGAACAAATCTTTATTAACGATACATAGGGAGAAATATTAGGTAGAAAGCCCATTCCTAGGAGAACGATAGCAGTATCCCCATCCCTAAGGCTAGCTTGCACTTGTTGAATTTTGATGAAGCCAAAAGGGGGAGAGAGATGAGAAATGAGATGTCTAGAGATGAGATATGAGATGAGACATGAGATGTCTAGAGCTGAAAGATAAGATAAGATATCTAAGTTTAATTATAGCTCTGGGAGAGAACTGGGGAAAGAAATATAGCTCTGGGAGTGCTCTGGGAGTGATCTAAGTTTAATTATGTTCTCTAGTCATCTATGGGTTTGTCATCATCAAAAAGGGGGAGAATGTTAGAATCTTAAGTTTTGATGGTGACTAAGATATGATATGGTCTAGTACTTAAAAGAACATAATTAACACTTAGGAAGGATTAGATGACATGGTTAGAATCCTGAGTTAGATCACTTGCGAATGCAAGATCATTTCCGGTAATATTAGCACTAGAGCTCGCGGATGGAGTACACATCCCATAGGACGCAAACGGAAGCAAGTGAGACACTTTGTTAGAACCCAGTCTAGATTGCTAACACTGAATCCTAAGTTTAGTCACAACCGGATGCGGATTCACTTCCGAATGAATTAAGACTAGCGCTCACGGATGAAAGACTCATCCCACAGCGGAATCACAACCGGATGCGGAATCACTTCCGGATGGACTAGGACTAGCGCTCGCGGATGAATGTCTCATCCCTCAGCGCTAGTCCTAGTCCATCCGGAAGTGATTCCGCATCCGGTTGTGATTCCGCTGTGGGATGAGTCTTTCATCCGTGAGCGCTAGTCTTAATTCATTCGGAAGTGAATCCGCATCCGGTTGTGACTAAACTTAGGATTCAGTGTTAGCAATCTAGACTGGGTTCTAACAAAGTGTCTCACTTGCTTCCGTTTGCGTCCTATGGGATGTGTACTCCATCCGCGAGCTCTAGTGCTAATATTACCGGAAATGATCTTGCATTCGCAAGTGATCTAACTCAGGATTCTAACCATGTCATCTAATCCTTCCTAAGTGTTAATTATGTTCTTTTAAGTACTAGACCATATCATATCTTAGTCACCATCAAAACTTAAGATTCTAACATTCTCCCCCTTTTTGATGATGACAAACCCATAGATGACTAGAGAACATAATTAAACTTAGATCACTCCCAGAGCACTCCCAGAGCTATATTTCTTTCCCCAGTTCTCTCCCAGAGCTATAATTAAACTTAGATATCTTATCTTATCTTTCAGCTCTAGACATCTCATGTCTCATCTCATATCTCATCTCTAGACATCTCATTTCTCATCTCTTCACTTCACTTAGTCATAACTCAGTCTAGGAGCATTAGATGTACAAAAACCTTAAGACTAAGCTATGACTCAACCGGAAGTGAGTTTACTTCCTGTTAGACTTAGACTGGCGCAGAGCGATGGAATAGATCTCACCCCAAGCGTCAGTGAGTCTACTTCGCCAAGTGAAAGCACTTCCTGTTAGATTTAGACTGGCGCAGACTGATAGAATAGAATGACCCCAAGCGTCAATGAATCAGCCTCGTCAAGTAAAATTGCTTCCTGATAGATTTAGACTGGCGCAGGCTGACAGAATAGATATATCCCCAAGCGTCAGTGAATTAGCCTCGTCAAGCGAAATTGCTTCCTGTTAATTTTAGACTTGCACAGGCTGATAAAAGAGATATAACCCTAAGCTTCAGTGAGTTCACCACGTCAAGTAAAAGTGCTTCCGATAGCTCAGTGACTAGCGCTGACTGTTGGAATGAAATACACTGAGCGAGAGTAAGTGATGGTGAGCTAGATCCTTCATCAAGTGAAAGTACTTCCGGATGTAGAAGTGCTTCCGGATACATCCTAGACTAAGTAAACTCCCACTTCATGTGATTGTGTGTTGACTTAATATACATAGCATGAACAAATGACACACTGAGTCACTTAGGAAGACTTAGAGTAAACTAACGAGACTTAAGCTGACTATTGGAATAGAGATCCCTTAGAGTCAGTAGACATTACACTAAGTCAGAACATAGTCTAAGTAAGACTACTTCCCATAGCAAACTTCCCACAACATGTATAGTTTTACTATATCTGATTATATATATTGCTATGTTGGACTAACCAGTATGTGCAGAACTTAATCACACTTCCGGATGCAACTGAGCTTCCGGATGCAAAGACTCTTGGCATTGGATTTCAGAGATTAACACTTGCAGAGCAAGATTGCCACTTCCGGATGAACGATGATCATCCGTCAGCAAGAGTACAAGAGTAAATGTCACATACTCGGAAGTCAGAATGCTTTTGTCAGAGCAGAGGTGTCAGGACTACTTTTCAGAGATAAAGCAAGTCAACCCTGCTGAGCATTTAGGAAGATGTTCCTTCCAACGGTAACAAAAGGATAACAGATATTCAAACAACATTGTTACCTACCAAGCATGAGGAGTATGAGAACATAATCTGAAGATTCACTCAAGGTGTCAAAGCTCATACTACCCACAAGAGTCGGAGTCCATAAGAGAGCTTCTGATAGCAAGAGAGCATCCAATAGCAAAGCACTCTTATCATTCATGGACAAGTGCTTGGAAGACAAAGTTCCTCTATGATAGCAAGCAGAATGTTAGAGTCCACGAGCTTCACTTCAGTTAGCAAGAGAGCTTCCGATAGTAAGTCTCTTAGCATCCTGGACTTATGCTTGAGGAACGAAGTCCTCATCTGACAACAAGCAAGAGTCAGACCGTACAGTGTATAGATGTCAGAACGACTTTTGCCAGAACAGTGTTGTCAGAACAGTGTTGACAGAACAGCTGGACAAAGCACCCTATTCAGATAAAGCAAAGTCAACTCTGTTGTGCATTAATGAGGACAACGTAAACAAGGCCCAACGGCTATATTCAAACGGCCTTATTGCCTCTCCAACGGTTGGATAATCAGAGGCTGGTATAAAAGGAACATCTACATTCAGAAGAGAGAGAGAGAACAGAGCTTATTGTCTGAAACACTATTCTACATTCCTCTCATCTTTTACTCTCGGACTTAGATATGTAATATTCTTAGAGAGTGATTCTTTTGTGCTTAAGTGAGTAACATCATCTACTCTTAGAGAGAGTCATTCGAGCTTAAGTGTTTAGCACAATCAGTTCATAGAGTGAACATAATTGTAATCTTACATTTTGTAAGGGGGAGCATTTAGAAGTTTTCTAAATCTCCATAGGTTGCAAGTTAGCCCGTAAAACTTGCGTTTGTAAGGTTTGCAGGTGAACCCGTTGTAAAACCTGTGGGTTGTTAGGTGAACCCGTGCTCGTAAAACCTAAAGTGTAAAGGCTTCTCTTGTGCCTGGTTTAAACAAGAATAGTGGATTGAAAATCTCAGGTGGAGCCTGGGGACTGGATGTAGGTCTGGGTGACCGAACCAGGATAAATTTATGTGTGCATAAACTTACATTTAAACATTCTATTTTGCATCACATAACATACTGACTTGTGCATATCATTACTCAGTAACATCATCACCAAGCACAAGCAGTCTTTCGAAAAGAAATAAAGTTTTTATTCCCTCACCCAATTCACCCCCCCCTCTTGGGTGACAGCCACGCATTTCATAACCCATGCGCGACATAAGGTGCAGTGAAAATAAAAAAAAAACTGCAGCTTGCCGAGGAAGAAGCTTCCTCGGCAAGCTGCAGGTTTTAAAAAAATAAAAAAACAGGAGATAATAATTAGAAAGAAGGAAAAAGAGTGTTTGTAGTAGAGGGAGTAGAGGGAAAAATAATTAAAAGCTAGTATTATAATGAAATAAAAGAATTTGAATTATAATGAATGAGAAAAAAAACAAAGTATTAACGAATGATAAAGTGTATACCTTAGATTGTGGAAGATTTTAAACAATGAGCCTGCAAAAAAAATTAAGTATAATTAGTTAAATGAGAAATTAAATATGAAGAATGGAAGTGAAGAGGAGGAAAATAATGGAGTAGAGAAAGAGGAGAAAAGAAAGTGGGGAGAGAGTAGGAAAAAATAGAGAGTGGGGAGGAGAAAATGTGAGAGAAGTGAAGTTTATATAGGGAGAAAGTGGGGGAGAGTGGAGGGAAAAAATTTAAATTTTTTACAGAAAGTGGAGGGTATGTGTGGCGCATGAATCCATACGCCACAAACATGTTTGGGGAAGTCATATGTGTGGCGCATGAATCCATACGCCACAAACATGTTTGGGGAAGCCCATGCGCCACAAAGAAAGCCCATGCGCCACAAAAAATTTAAATTTAAGTTTGTGTCACGTTTGTGTCAAGTTTGTGACGCACAAACATGTCCATGCGCCACAAAGAAAGTCCATTCCAGTTTGTGTCACGTTTGGGGAAGTCATACGTGACAAACAAAGTTGATTTTGTCACTCTTACCTCATGCGCCACATACCCCACGTGACTAGCTTACTATTTTCTTGTAGTGATAGTGGAATTTTCCTTGATTGATACAAGTGAACGAGGCCACTTGTTTATTTGATGTTTACTTTGGGAAACACCAGTATTTTTTATGTATTTAGCTTTACCCTCTTCTTGATGGTGGATCTTGGAAAGAATACTTGTTACTATTGTGCTTGTTCGTTATTTAATTAAGCAAATACTGGATATGGTTGACAAATTAATGGATTTGCAAGATTTATATGCTAAATTTGAAACAATTAATATGATAGAGATGCAATTTTTATCCAATTGTTCTTAATTAGTATCTTTAATTCTTATGTGTGATGACTCCCATTTTTCAATTTTATTTGACAATATTTTGTTTATATTTGAGAAGTCATTGATAGAAAATTAAAGGAATTTAATTTTGAAATAATATGTTGAGTTTGGTTGAATATGATAAAAAATTTATGAATTAAAATAGGAAGAAGAAAAAACAGAAAGTACAATTTGGAGTTTCATGTGCTAACATATATTGCAACTTGTTTAAATGTTCCATTTCATCCTTGAACTTTGTCCAGGCCCACACTTTCTTTTAAGTGTGTAAGAAAAGAATTGCACTGTTGGGCATGTTGCGCTTAGCAATTGAAAAGAAAGGGAAAAAAATAGAAGGCAAGAAGAAGACATGTGGGTACAAGAGAGAAGAGCCGAACTGAAATTAATTTTGGGTAAAGGAGAGTTGTAACACCCCAAAAATTCTAAAAGAATAAATAAGGAAATATTTAGAATATAGAAATATTGTTTAATATTTAGAAGGGTTAAAGATTAATTTGACCACTGAACTATTTTCAAAGTATTAATTTGGTTTTCAAACAATAAACGGTCTCATTTAGCCCACTAAATAAAAAAATGACTCATTTTGGCCACTGGGCAAATGGAAATTACTAAAATACCCTTTGGACCAAATTAATAGTACAATTTTAGAAAATGTGGGTCCCACTTTTAAAAATAAAAAATTACCCCACCCCACCCACCCCACCCACCCCTTACTCTCTCCTCCATAGCAACGTACATCAGCTTCCTCACCTCACCATGAACCACCACCACCTTCTCATCCATCACCACAAAAAACCTCTCCCCACTTCATCATACCTCACCAACCTAGCCTTCTTCCCAGCTTACAATAAAACCTCCTCCTCCCCCTCACCAAATTCACCATCTCCATGCACTCATCCCTCCCCACCGTCAACGCAACCTTCCCAAACGTGTTTGACTTTCCATTCCCATTTAAAAAATGATAACAGTCCACCAAAAACTATTAAGTCAATGCCAAGGAATTGTCATGGGAAAAAAACAGGGGAAGTTAGTTTGCCCAACCTTCCCATACGTGATTGGCTTCCAAGGTCACCAATGCTAAACTTTCCATCGTCAAACTCCACCTCTCGAATTGTTCACCGGGCGACTGGACACCCCCACCCACCCCTTCGTTATCCTCTCTCCTTCACCGATGACCTTACTCCACCCCTCTTCCCTCTCTTCTCCTACCCGGTCACCTCTCCCAGATCTAGTCCCTCGTCGTCTCCGGGCAGTCGTGGCCTCCGGCGGCATCGGTGATGACACACTCCCAACCTCACCGTCCCCCGTAACCCGATCTCTGCCACCGCCGATGACACCGTCAAAATCTACAGGGAAGGTTGTGTTGACGGTGGGGAGGGATGAGTGCACGGAGATGGTGAATTTGGTGAGGGGGAGGAGGTTTTATTGTAAGCTGGGGAGAAGGCTAGGTTGGTGAGGTATGATGAAGTGGGGAGAGGTTTTTTGTGGTGATGGATGAGAAGGTGGTGGTGGTTCATGGTGAGGTGAGGAAGCTGATGTACGTTGCTATGGAGGAGAGAGGAAGGGGTGGGTGGGGTGGGATGGGGTAATTTTTTATTTTTAAAAGTGGGACCCACATTTTCTAAAATTGTACAATTAATTAGGTTCAAAGGGTATTTTAGTAATTTCCATTTGCCCAGTGGCCAAAATGAGACAATTTTTATTGTTTAGTGGACAAAATGAGACCGTTTATTGTTTGTAGGCCAAATTAATACTTTGAAAATAGTTCAGTGGCTAAATTGACCTCTAACCCTTCTAAAAATCTTTTCCTGCACTAACTCCGATCCACTGACACCAACTAATTAGCTAGTAATCATGAGAAAAACAAATTAATGGTTTGGTGTTCTCATTTAGAAGTTGGGTATTGCATTTATATTGTTTCAATGTACTTTCTAATGGCAATTTGTTATTTATTTTCTTTTGTATTTTTAAATTATTTTGTATACTCGAGTTGCTACGAATTGTTTAGCAAGTTGGTTGAGGATACACAATAGAGTAGCTTATTTAATGATAAGGGAAAACTAAAACTATAAATAGGATTGGAAGGACTTCTATAGTTCTATTACATAGACATCGATGATGAAAGCAAAGTTTATCATGTTCTCTCTATTTCTTCCATCCAATCCTCTATTATGTTCTGCTCCCCCTTCCCCTTTCTCTTTCTCACTCTCCCTTCACTGTTTCTGCACTTTCTACACAATACAGTGTTTTTTTTGGGGGGTTTAATTATCCTAATTTACCCTTCAAGTAACTCGTGGAGGCACCGAACACCCTATATTAACAACATACTCTAATTTGTCCTTCAAGTGACCAAAGTAGTCAAATTTTGTTTGGCCGTTAAAAACCTTCGCAAAATTGTATATTGAACCCATATTTTTTTCTTATTTATATTTTTGTCCCTATATTTTTTTTTAATTTTCGTTTTAGTCCCTGTAGTCTAAAAAAGATGTTTTGGTCCTTCAAGTTTGATTCTATTAGCACACTTAGTCCCTATAGTTTAATAAAAACTTTAACATAGGTTAACGTTGTTAAATATGTTGACATGTCACTAACTTTATTAATTATGATGACATGACTAGATAACTAGAAAACTGATGTGGTCAAATGAAATATAAATTTTGGATGTTAAAATAGTTAAAAATTGAAAAATTAAAGAAACTCTCACTCCCACCTCACATCAATATTTTAAAATATTGTAACCTTTTAAAAATTCAAAGTTTATATTCAATTTGCCCATTTCAATCTCCTTGTCATCTAGTCATGTCATCATAATTAACACTGTTGATGACATGTCATCATATTTAACACTATTAATCAATATTCAAATCCTTATTAAACTACAGGGACTAACTGTGCTAAAGGAATCAAACTTGAGGGATCAAAACATCTTTTTTTAGATTACAAGGACTAAAACGAAAATTGAAAAATTATAGGGACAAAAATATAAATAAGAAAAAAATATGGGGTCAATATGCAATTTTGCAAAGTTTTTTAACGGTCAAACGTCATTGACCGTCAGGTGAGGGTAAAATTTGACCACTTTGATTACTTGAAGGGCAAATTAGAGTTTGTTGTCAATTTAGGGTGTCCAATGCTCAACGATGGTTACTTGAAGGGTAAATTAGGACTATTACCCTTTTTTTTGAACACTAATCATAAGGGTGAGTGTTTATTAACATCAATCAAACCCAAAGCATCTAAATGTTATCTTCCACGTTTCGGATATAGCAAATGTATGTCAAGGAGAAAATAACATACAGTTTTAATTTCCCATCATAATTTTTCCCAAAAAAAAAAAGAATTCATTGCCTACACTTTTTTTTGAATAAAAGACAAAATGATATTAATAATAGTTAGGGTTACATGAGTCTTATAATATCCATAAAAGAAAAGGAAGAAATAATACTATTATACTGAGAAATAGAAATTGAGCCTATATTAACTAAATGGAAAGTCGTAATGAGCTTTGCGACATCTCGAGCAACAGGGTGATGTATTGATGGAGCCCAGTCCGAGAATTCAACCAGACGCTTGTGAACATTCCATATGGTGATATCATCTAATGGTAGATTCGAGCAGTGAATCCATTTAAGGGCCAAACGAAAGCATGCAAGACTGAAGATGTCACCTGACACATGATGTCATTTCTAATGAAGCTCTGAAGAGGATGCTTATGATAACAAATTGAGATGCGGCAGAAAGATGAACGATTGAACTTCCACTTCCTTATACATAAGTTCCATGGAGTTGAATTCAAGGTGAAAGAAAGATGATTGTTGGATGACAATTGTGGTTTCAGGCTGGATGAAAAAGCTAATGAGGAAAATGATACTATAGCCTGAGAGTCTCTGATAAGCTCTTGAGGTTGAGGAACCTTCCCACCATGCTCAACCTTGTTTCTTTTGAACCAAATGTCATTTATAAGAGCAATAATTCCTTTCACCAGTGACAGATTGTCACTGTTATCTAAAAGGAATTTTCTAAGCCACAACAAGATATCTTCAGTGGAAAGGTGACTGATAAACTCCATATTTGCACACACATTTCATCTGAATTTCCTGATTTATCACATGTTTTTGGTAAATAAATAAATAGAAATATAGCAATACTCATATGGTAAAGAAAAAATGATAAGAAATACATGTGCTTGAGATTATGAGTTGAAATTGGTTAATTTTTGATATATATGTGTTGAGGAGCTCACTATCCCCTTCTAGTTAATGTGAGTAGGAACAAATGGACAAGCATAGGTACATCACAAGAATGGAGGCAATAAACAAGAGAAGAGAAAAATGGAAGAAAAGGTTCGCTGGAGGTTAGCCCTCCGCGAACGAACCGCGAATCTGCCCCAAAATGCACCCATTCTGCCAATTTCTTCGCTTGAGGTTCGCAATTAGCGAACGAACAGCCAACCTGCGAAAAGGCGTTCGCTAGACGTTAGTACCCAGCGAACGAATAGCGAACCTGCGGAAAAAATGAAACTCCGCGTTTACACCATTCTCACTCGAAAATTAGGGTTTAAAAGAGGCAAAACAGAGGGAGCTCGACATTCTTCACTTCTTGGGAATATTGGGGAGCTTTGTGGTGTGCTAGGGCATGGATTTTGGCGGAGATCAAGTTGGAGATTGAAGTTTGAAAGAGATTTTAGCTTCACACTTCGGTTCTTCTTCTCCATTTTCCTTCCTTCACTCTTGTTCAATGTTTATGATTAGTCTTGTGTATTTTTCTTTGGGATTCTTGAACATGAGTAGCTAAACACTTTGTTTTAGGATTATTTTGAACCCTTGTATGGATTAACTCTTGATTTTTCTTCTCCTTTTGTGATTAATGTTATATATTTGTTTATTTTACTCTATCCCTAATGCTTCTAAATGCTTGATCACCATTTAGTTGATTTTTTCATTTGACTTATGACTTGAGAGAGCTAGGTTAAGTGTAGAACTTGGGTAAAATAGTGTGAGAACTTGAAGTTTGCATGACAAATGAATGGTTTTGTTAATAAGATAGACATATCCTTATTAGCCTCACATAGCCACATTAGGGTTGAAACTTAGAAATTGGGTTTTATTAATTGTGACAAGAGATTGCATGATTAATGGAATTAAACACTTGTTCTTGACTCGACGGAGCGTTTACAAGTATTCTAGAACCCTAGGTTAGCAATTATATAGCTATTAAAAGCAATTGTGAGAGGAGACCATTTTAAGGTTAGGAAATACAAGGGGGATAAATAATTTGAAGTCTCAATTTATCCTTGAAGTTGAAGAATCACTTGTTTATAGTTTTTCTTATTTTTTTACATAGTTACACTTCACTCTCAACATTTGGATCACTCAAATTGAGCGAGAGGTCGATAATCATTACTTGACCGGGTTTTGGAACCAAATCCTCGGTGGAACGATACTCTACTTATCACTTTATTACTTGGCGCGACCCGTGCACTTGCGGTGCGAACAGTGACATGGAGGTCTTATAGAGAAGCAACCAAACCAAGTAGCTTTAGTTAGTTCACAAGTGAAGAATAGGTGATGAATAGATTCTTCCACTTCACATCCAAATTTGCAAAGGGCAGTGACTGTCAAGTGATGACTCTTTAACACATCAATCGTTGGTATTGCTTGATGAAAAAATTTCCACATGAAAAGAAGTTGCTTCTTGGGTAGGGAGATTGACCATAAAAACTTCCAAAAGGGGTCAACACCAGGCTGCGCTTGAAACTTGTCATCAAATAGTATACGAAAACTTGATTTAACTGTATAAGATCCAGAAGTACCTCTCATCCAAATTATGGTGTCATTTCCTGTGACAATTGAAATTGGAGTTGAGATAATACAATGAGCTGTAGGGCATGAATATAGACTTCTGACCAAGGAAGAATTCCATTGAACTAGGTTCCATGAATAAGGAGTATGCGTAAGCAAATCAGAAACCACCTGAACACCAGATTGATTTCCAACAGAGCCTTGCATGGGCCACCATAGAGGGTGGTTGAGAAAGGTGGACCTACCATTGCAAACTTTACATCTTAAATTATTAGTAATAAAAGAACCGCATTCAAGGATGTCCTTCCATAACCATGAAGTGTTATAATGCCGTTTGAGCCATTGCTCTGAAGACCAATCAATGTACTTCTTCCCCATTGTCACAGCTAAAATAGAGGTTTGATCTGCAGAGACTATTCGTCAAACCTGTTTAGCCAACAAAGATTTATTGACCAATTCCATAGGCCTAATGCCTAAACCTCCTTGATTCACTAGGAGAAAAAGTTGTTTTCTATTGGATAGGTGCATTCGCTTGGATGAATCATTGAAACCCCAAAAGAAATCCAGACATCGACTATCAATTCGTTCACAGATGTATGAAGGAAGTTTTACACAAGAGAGAATGTGAATATTAACAGCTGCCAGAACGGATTTCAACAGGGCCAATCAACTAGCTTGAGAGAGAAGCTTTGATTTCCAAGAAGATGTTCTTGAGTCAATTGCAGTGAGAACTTGCTGATAAATAAGAGACTTGTCTCTACCAGGATCAACCCATGTACCTAAATATTTACCCAATCTTCCCGAGAATGACATGTTCAGCAGATTAGACAGATGCTGTTTTTCTTGATGAGATACATTGAGGCTGAAAACAACACTTGACTTCTGAAAGTTGATCACTTGTCCAGACCATTCACAATATTGATGAAGAACACCTTTAGCAACATTGAAACCTTTATGTGAAGCTTCTGTAAAAAGCAACGAATCATCAGCATACAAAAGATGAGAAATAGGGTGAACAGCCCTACATAATTTAATACCCTTCCATTCCTACTGATTCTCTTGCTGAAAAATTAGACAAGAGAGAACATTTGCTGATATAATGTAGAGGTAAAGGGATAGTGGATCACCTTGACGGATACCCCTATTAGGCTTAAAAACACTTGCAATCTTCCCATTGAAAAGGAGATTATATTCAACTGTTGAAACACATTGTGAGATGAGATTGAACCATTTCATTGGAAAGCCCATACTAAAAAGAACTGCTGAAATAAAATTCCATGAAATGCGATCAAAGGCCTTTGAAAAAACAATTTTAAGAGCAGCAAGTTTCCTGCGACCCTTCCTTGAGGAATGTATGTGATCCATAAGTTCCGAAGCCAGCATTATATTGTCAGAGATAAGACGCCCCTTTAGAAAAGCACTTTGATACGGAGCAATTAATGAGGATAGGATTGGCTTCAAACGATTGCTCAACATCTTGGAAATGATTTTATATGAAACATTGCTTAAGCTTATGGGCTGAAAATCCTTTGTTACCTGGGGAGAGTCTATCTTTGGGATGAGGACAATATTAGTCCTGTTAGTATCCTTAAGTAGGTGTTCAGAATGTCAGAAAGACTGAACAACCTCAAATAAATCTTTATGAACAAGATTCCAATGAGTTTGATAAAATTTGGCATGAAAACCATCTGGACCAGGAGAACTACCTCCAGGCAACTATTCGCACCGCAAGTGCACGGGTCGCGCCAAGTAATAAAGTGAAAGTAAAGATCGTTCCCACGAGGATTGGGATACAAATCCGGTCAAACAGAAGGTTTGGTGATTAAATTAAGTTGAGCTAACCATAACATGATTTGAAGGTCAAACAAGTAAGCTATTTGCTAAAACTAAAATGATAAAATGATATCAAATATTTTTGTTTTCTTCAAGGATTAATTAGTATCTAGGATTATTTATCCCCCTTGTATCTTGTAACATTTAAGCAACTCCTTTCCTAATTGCTTTAATGCTTATATATGTGTTAACCTAGGGTTCTAAAATACTTGTAAACGCTCCGTCGAGTCAAGAACAAGTGTTTAATTTCATTAATTATCCAATCTCTTGTCATAATTAATAAAACCCAATTTCTAAGTTTCAACCCTAATGTGGCTATGTGAGGCTAATAAGTATATGTCTATCTTATTAACAAAACTATTCATTTGTCATGCAAACTTCAAGTTCTCACACTATTTTACTCAAGTTCTACACTTAACCTAGCTCTCTCAAGTCATAAGTCAAATGAACAAATCAACTAAATGGTGATCAATCACTTAGAGGCATTAGGGCTAGAGTAAAATAAACACATATATATACATTAATCACAAAAGGATAGGAGTTTAAAGAGTTACTCCATACAAGGGTTCAAAATAATCCTAGATAAATGGATTTAGCTACTCATAATCAAATATGAACTACAATACCAAAATGAGTAAAGAGTCATAAGTGCTCACAAAATAGGAAGAAGAAAATGAAGAGGAAACCAAAATGGAGAAGCTTTAAATGTGTTTAATGCTCCCCACCAAACTCCCAAGCTCCAAATCTTCAAACCCCATGCATAATCCAAGCCAAAGAACCAAGAGGAATGTGTTTTTGTTGCCCTAGAACTCCAAGAAGTCGGCCCCCTTTCTGTCTTGCGAGCTGCCTTTTATTGCTTCTCAATTTTCAATTCCAGCCCACTCAAAACGTAGAGTTTTGGTTTTTGTTCGTTGCCTGTTAGTTGCACAACGAAGGCTCAACGAACGGAGCAGAGGCAGGGAAGAACATCATTCGTCGTGCCTTTGTTTGGCAACGAATGCTCAACGAACAACATTAAGAAATTTTCCTTCTTGCTCTTTTGTCACTTGCTTAGCTTGTCCTATGCTTTTCTTCATAATTCCATGTTTTCTTTAGCCTTCTTCACTTGTCCACCTCTTCCTACAAAAGAGAAAGAGGGTTGATGAGCTACAAAAATCACTTTGGCACAAATATAACTCTAAATTTCACTCAAATGCCTATCTTTCTAATTTTCCTTTTTCCTATGTATAATTATATCTATCTCCATTATTTACCACCAAAAATCATGTACATTCAAGGGAAATTGAGATAAAATATGTGAAATTATAGAGTTTATCAGCAACCCAAAAACAGCTTCTTTCAGCTCTTCCATAGAGAAAGGAATCATTAAAGAGGTTGAGTCTTCAGCAGACAAAAGAGGTAAATTGACAGAAGATAGATGAGTAAAGAGATCGTCCAAGGAAGATTGATTGGCTCCAACATAAATTTCACGAAAATGGCTAGCAACATGGTTTGATAAGTCATTAGCATCTGATATCCAATTCCCCTGATGATCTTGAAGACAAGTGATTAAATTCCTTGATTTTCTCCTACTGGCCACTGCATGGAAAAACTTTGTGTTTCGTTCACCTTCCACGTACCATTTAAGACGTGACCGTTGAGCCCAGAAACTAGCCTCACAATCATATAAAAACTCTAGTTGATGTTTGATCTCTGAAATCTCTTTAAGAGAAAGATGTGTCAATGAAGTTGAGGATGAGATAGAAGATGACAGAGATACAAGTTTTGATTCCAGCTCCTTAATTCTGAAAGCGAGATTTCCAACATTCAGCTTACTCCAATCTGATAAGGCGTCAATTGTCCGACGCAATTTACATATGAGGCCACAACTAGGAGACCCCCTGTCCTTTTGATTCCAGTTTTGCTGTATAATCTTATCACATTCCTTGGAAAGATACCAAAAGTCCTCAAACTTCTTTTGCTTCATAGGCTTGAGCTCATAATTAGAGTTAAAAAGTAAGGGGCTGTGATCTGATGCAGCAATGCCCAATGACTGTGTATGAGAAAAAGGAAAGGCATGGAGCCAGGAAACATTTGCCAAGGCACGATCTAACTTTTCCATTACCAACCAATCATCTTTCCTATTATTTGACCAAGTGAAAGAAGCACCCTTTTGAGAAATAGAATGCAATTGAGCTGACTCTATACATTGCAAGAAGGTTGACATTCCAGAAGATGATCCAGTAGCACTTAACTTGCCTGCTGAACACATTATAACATTAAAATCGCCAATCAACAACCATGGCTCAGAAACAGTGGATGATGTAGAGATAATCCAATCCCACAAAATTGAACGAGAAGATGAGCAAGGATGACCATACACAAATGTCAAGAGCATAGAAGGGATCAACCCATCATTAGAATTCATTGCCTACACGTGTTCTACTCAAATCAGAAACAGAGAGAACATAGCTTTGAATTCAAAATAAAAAATTTCATGAAAATAATAAACAAAAAACATTATAAAATGTCTAGATACCCCTAGCTACTTTTGAACACCATTTAACTTCGATTTCGTCAGAAAAAAAGAAGAGATTTCGGCGTTGAATTTTGATCCCAAAACAGGGTACTTTGAAGTTTGGCTACCAACTCATCTAAAACCATGATTTCTTAAATAAATCCCCCTCCGCTATTCATACTTTTATTTAATAGGCACAACCTTAAATAGTTTCAAGAGTAAAAGTGCTGATTTGATAATTAACTATTTTAGTTTGGGCAAAACTAATAAATGACTATTTCGCGGTGCATAAATAATATCTAACTTTGTGACCTGATGCAAAAATGATAAAAGCGGTGCTATATGTTAATTTGTAGTTATATGAAACATTTCTGATATTAATTTCAAAGTGAAAAATACATTTTTACCCCTCCCAATTAAAGTGGTGATCTGGAATTTGTCTAACTTTTGTATTTCTATGTATGAAATTAGAGTATGGTGATAATATAATGCACTTGTACCAATTTATAAATTAACGTAGGTATGATCCTACGAATCCATATATTAAGGCTAAAACTCTAGCCGTATATAAAAGTATTACATCATAATCTATTTATGACTTTGAAATGAAAATTTAGGGTATACTTCAGTTTATAAAAATAAAAACTTCAAATAAGAAATCGATGGTGATGAGATTGGTAACTGGTGCACTGCTGGTCTATATGGTTGGGTATACAGCGTCAGTGTTAATAGAGCAAACTCCATATGGTGAATTTGTATTTCTTTGGACCTTGAAGTATCCTTCTTCTCCCCAATCTTCTCCCCAAGAGTTCTTCACAATCCAATAATCTGTTCCATCTTCTGAATCATATCCAACAATCAAGACAGCATGATTTGGACGAGATCCCATGGGGCAAGTTTCGGCATCCAAAATCCCCTAACAACATAGAAACAAATTAAAAATAGTTTGAAAAATTATAATTGATGGCTATTTGTTAACTTCATTCCCAGAATTATACGTTGCATATGAATGCTGAGTCAGCACATGCAAATTTCGAGAAAATAAAATATTCAAATTAGGAGAAGAAAAAAAGATCAATAAAATGATTGACTTAGAGAGGGATTATGCGAAGTCTTACACTCTGATAATAATGAAGTTGTGTTGCATCCAAGGCCACAGAAATAGGTTGATTGGAGACGGCACACAAGAGAGCACTATCCGACGATTCCACACTTTCATATTTACTAATTTTCACAGCTCCATTTTGCTAGAGGAATATACAAAAATAAAAAAAAAATAAGATAAAGACAAAATTTGTGATAACTTTTGATTTAACGACCCACCAAAAATCGAAACAAACAAACCATGTCAGCTTTGCAATAATCGTTTTGAGCTATATAAGGATAATCATCTTCTTTACTGATCCCCCCATTTTGAATAACCCATTCAAAAGCTTGATTGGCCGATCCTCCATCACAACCATTACTCCTTTGGTCACAATCCACAAGTTCTTGTTCGGAAAGGCTAACAAGATTCCCTGTGGCTTTTGCATTTATTGATTCAATGGCTCCCGTGGCTGAAAATGCCCAACAGCTTCCTATGAACAAGAAACATTAACATATAAGTCCATTGACATTCTAAGATTACTAAAAGTAAAATCTATAACTCTTTGATTATGATCATCTTATTTTTAGTGATTTAATGCGGAACTACAATATAAATAGATCATCCTGACCTAAAACTTCCGAGACAAATTTGATATTTAACCTTATTATTTTTAGTGATTTAATGCAGAACTATATATAGGATAAATATGAGAGACATTTTTTGTCTCATACTTTTCAATAGAGCTTATTTTGAGTGCACCAAATCAAGCACATTGTGTGGGGAATGAATGACAAGCAAGAGCAACTTACCACATCTTTTTTGGTTTTTAACTGGAGTCACGATATTTTCATCTTTCCAATTCTTAGTAGTAGGTGGTTTTTCACAGGCCATCATTTGATGAAAATTGCCTAACTTTGAGGGAGCGGGGGCGATGGTGGTCAAGGTCACGTTCATTGGACTTAAGTACACTCTCTTAAACTCCTCAGGGCTCATGTCACTAAACTTCACTACTAGAAAATAGGCTTTTCACGACCATATTAAACGACTAAAAAGCCAATGTTGGTCGTTAAAAAAAAACGCGGTGGCATAACATGTAAATAACTGTCCAGCGGAGACTTTTCACGACCACATTTAATAATGTGGTAATAATGTGGTCGTGGAAGGGGCACCTTTCACGACCACACTTAAGTAAGTGTGGTCGTGGAAGGTGCCTAGCCTTCCACGACCACAGTGTACCACACTGTGGTCGTGGAAGGCTAGGCACCTTCCACGACCACACTTATCCAAGTGTGGTCGTGGAAGGTGCCCCTTCCATGACCATATTTACCAATATGTGGTCGTGGAAGGTGGGAAATTTTTTTCCAATGCGCGCCAAAAGCCTTTTCATTTCCCTCCAACATTCACTCTCAACATTCACTCTTATCTGCATAATCTCACCTAAGTCACTCTCAACATTCTCTCCTCCCTCTCCTTCCTCTCGCCGCCGCCCTCCGCCCTCCTCCCTCCGCCCTCTTCCTTCCTCACCGGCCCTCCTCCCTCCTCGCCCTCCCTCCTCCCTCCGCCCTCCTCCCTCCTCGCCCTCCCTCCTCCCTCCTTCCTCCCTCACCCACCTTCTTCCACAACCTCCACTGGGCCCCACCACCACCATCATCAACAACAACAGCAGCAACAACAACACATTCTCTCCTCCCTCTCGCCTCTCGCCTCAATGGCAAATGAGGTTTGAATATCTTGCATCACAGTTAGAGGCTCTTCAAGCTTCCCAAAGAACAACTTCAACAATGAATGAGCCAAGTGCACCTGATCCTCTTGATGACTACCACGAGGAGTGCTACTTGCATCTTGACGAGCCTTGCCTACACCCTGTTGCTAAGGCTCTCAAGTACCCATATCACACCACCATTCATAACAGGTCTATCCGGGATGATCAAGTAAAAGTGACAGTCATTTCCGTGATAAAGGGCCAAGAAATGACATGTGTTCCATTTCGTACTAAAGATGTCACAACTTTAGGGCAAGCAATGAAGGGCTTTATTGTTTGGCCTAAAAGGCTTGTGTTCGATACTGCTCAAGAAGCTCAAGCAGCTCAACCACCAATTCTTCTCCCACAGGTACTCAAATTGTCTATGAATTGACCTTTATTAACAATGTTGTTGATATATGTGTGTACTGATGATGTGTTTCTTATTTTCAGAATTTTAACGGTGACAAGTACCCATATCTGAATCTGCTGTGGACGATGCAACCTGGATTTGAGCGTAATCTTTCAATACCTACTGGAGTCGTCAATCCACTAGTAGAGGAGAAGATTTGGTTGCAAGGTTCTCGAGACGTTAAGGAGTTCTTGATGATGGAAGAGCTTGAGCAAAGCTGGCTTGATTTGGCCGTCTGGTAAGTGTGTCATATTTTTACCAATATAGTTGAATATTGTAATGAGGCTTTAAGTTCTAATCCATTTCGCCATGTCTAATAGGTACTGTCACAGTTTATGCCAAAGAACCCCAAAGGAGAAGTTTTGCCGGTTTCTATGCCCTTCTAGACTGGCTTATAATGAAAACGCCTTGAAATTACTTAAAAAGAGTAAGAAGGATCATTTTTGGGAGATGCAATCTTACGTCGAGCTGCAGATGGGCCTTGATTGCGGCACTCTTTATTTCGCCCCCGTTTTGAATTGGTAATGAGTTATCTTTTACACAATATTAAATGTTATGTCTTAGGTTAATTAACATTTATTTTCACTTATATCTTTCAGTGGACATTGGACTCTGGCTATACTTTGCCCGAAAGAGTTCAGGATTTTTTGGTTTGACTCTTTAGAGGGATTTATTAGCAACGATCACAGAAAAGTCTTCCACAAGTAAGTTTCTCTTTTTTTTACTTTTATGGTTGATAATAATATATCTTTATACTATATATAACATTATTGTTATGATTTTGTCTCTTTTGAAGAGGAATATTAAAATGGCATGATGCTCAAGATACTGATTATTACACAGCTAGTCAGACTTCGATTAATGTTATAAACGTAAAGGTAAAAGCAATTTTTATATTCATTTTCATTTATATTGCTTTTAGTCATACCCGAACTACTATGATATTGCTGATATTATCTGTGATTTATCAGTGTCCAAGACAGCGGGGCGTTGTAGAGTGCGGATACTATGTCTGCAAATACATGCTGGATATTGTATATCAAGATCAAATTAAGCAAGGGAGGAAATTCCAAAAGGTATGCACGCTTCTAACATATATCTCCAAGAAAATAGTGATTTCTAATTGTAAGTGGTACTTTCCTTGTCTTTTTTAAAATTGTTTAATTATGTTGCAGCTTTTGGAGGGACTTTATGGACTTAGTACTGACTCGTTTAAACAAGATGAGGATATTGACTTTGTACGAAACGCACTTGCAGAATTTTTAATCACTATGTGAGGCAGAAATTGTATAGGCTTAGATTGTTGTAGATAAATTTTGAACTTATATTACTAGTAAGGCAAAGATATAAAACTTAGATTATGCCTTTTGTATTTTGTTGTCTAAGTAAGGTAATATTTATGGGATACGTTTTTGCAATTGCTCTGGTATTCTGTATTGTGCTGTAGTATGGTATTGACAGTGGTTTGTAAATGATCTGCAAGAATGCAGATGGCTATAAAATGCATTTACAAAAAGTAAAAAAAAAAAAACCCCTTTCACGTCCACACATAAGGGAGTGTGGACGTGGTAGGTGGACGTGATACCTATCACGTCCACACTTAGGTAGTGTGGACGTGATAGGGGGGACCTATCACGTCCACACCTTATAAGGTGTGGACGTGATAGGTCCCCCCTATCACGTCCACACTACCTAAGTGTGGACGTGATAGGTATCACGTCCACCTACCACGTCCACACTTGTATAAGTGTGGACGTGGTAGCCTCTTAGGAAGCACCAAATTTGGTGCCTCCTAAGAGGCTACCACGTCCATTTTTATCCAAGTGTGGACGTGATAGGTCCTATCTATCACGACCACAAACATGTGGTCGTGAAAAACACACTTTTTTACGACGCGGGATTCCACGACCACCTATTTGTGGTCGTGAAAAGCCCAATATTGTGGTCGTGAAAGACCTTATTTCCAGTAGTGCTTATTGAGGCCCAGACGATATCCAGAAGGTGATGACTTGGATCTCTTAGCATTTGTCTCTTTGATATACTTGAGATTCCTTTGGAATGTTAGGTATCTTATTTTGCTCTCTTCAGAGTTTGGATACACTCTTGAATGCTCCATCATCCATTTTTGGAACACTTCAAAGTCTTGTTCACCATTTGTAGTCGAAACTGGTTCTTTGGTAGGGAATCCTGAAGAGAGAGATATTAGGAAAGAACAAAAGAACAAAGGGAAAAGGAAACGGGTCATTGTAGTGGAAAAGGCCATGCTTATTTGCTGTTTCAGATTGGGAAATGTAACTTAAAATAATTTTGCATGGAAGAGAATTCCCCAATGGGGGTATTTATAGTGTAACTCTAGTAACTTGTCGAGGAAAAGGACACAAGTGGCGTAAATGTTTTTTTTTTCTTTTGTATTTTTTGACTCAAGATATATATTCACATTTTCCAGCTACTAAATATATTGTCCTTTGATATGTTAAATACGGCATGATTGAAGAAAATATTGCAAATCCGTAATCGGTGCTATTGTGTACAAATATTAAGTGCGTTTTGAATACGTTTAGCGTAGAACTCATGCAAGGGAGAGGGAATGAATCGTTGTATTGATTTCCATAAGTTTAGTTTTAACAACTTTCGCCACAGATATAAAGTGATAAAAATATCTGGGAAGAAAATAAACAAGAAGAAAAATGTCTTTTCTGGGTTGTGTTTCTCTCAGTAGCCCCTTTCTCCATTTCCCTCAGAATCCCACATCTCAACCCTTCATTTCCTCACAAAAGTGACATGTTAATTTAATATAGAACTTTGAAATATTTTTAAGATATTGTAGCATGAAAATTTCAACTATCTAGAAATATGTCATCTCAACAGAAAGATTTATAAGAGATGCAGACTTATCCAGTTAAATTTAATATATAAAAGACTCTGCCTCCAAATATTTATATACAACTTTTTTAGACTTGCCTCATGTAAGGGAAGATTTATTACAGTCTAGTCTAGCATAGATTGTGTTAGATAAGACCATAAATTGAGGTAAAATGTAACTCTAATATACTCTGTAATTAAAGTCAGCTTTCTGCAATTGTGTCTCACTTAATTTATATCAAAATGTTACTCTTGTAAACTCTATAAGTAAAGTCAGTCACCCAAAAAAATTAGGTACCCAACTAAAAAGTTGAAAATAAAATAGTACAAAACTATCTAATATCTAAATAGTACAAGTTAGTTTTTTTTAAAATAAAAAAAACATGATAATATGGCACATTATTTACTCTTAGATTAGTAATTGGAGAAAAGGAGGGATTCTGAGGGAGTTCGCGGCGGAGAGTATCCAAATCCTGTCTTTTCCACGTTAGCAAGTCGCTGACGCTCTTAAATTAAGAAAAAAAGGGGTCACTGTGATTGCTTAATTACCGAGTAACTGAAATCAAAATCCAGAGAGAAATAGATTTTTCATACTCTGATGAGATTGGAGATAAATTCTCTTAATCCTATGTATTAAAAGTAGAAAAGGACACAAAAGTGGCACAATAAAAAGCAAGGGAAAAGGGAATGGGTCATTATTTTTTTCCTTGTACATTTATTTGACTCAAGATACTTATTCACTATTTCCTGCTAATAGATATATTGTCCTTTGATATGATAAATACGGCATGATTGAAGAACATGTTGCAAATCTATTATCGGTGCTATTGTGTACAAATATTAAGTGCGTTTTGAATACGTTTAGCATGAACATGCAAGGCAGAGGAATGAATCGGACCATATATTTTTTTAAATTTCACTTTAACAGCTTTCGTCACAGATACATATTGATGGAAATCTCTGGCAAAAGAGAATTAAGTAAAAAAAAAAAAGAGTTCTTCCATTTTACGCAAATCTCGGACGCCTCAAATTGAGGGAAAAAAGGTCACTGTGATTGCTTACCGTTTAATTGAAATATAATATTAGAGAGAAAGATACATTTTTATACTATATATTATCAGCTTGGTGATAAATTATACTCCCTCCGGTCCTAAATATAAGACCTAATTGACATTTTTAAAAAATCCTATAAAAAAGCAAAATAAGTTAATTATAAATTGATTTACCTAATTTTTTTCCCTCAAACTAGTTTATTTTACCTATAAACTGATGGATAATCTAAAAATATATCAAATATGTCATGATTTAATAGCCTATTTCGCAACTTTAACCTCTCCAAAAAAATTCAATTAGGTCTTATATTTAGGACCAGAGGTAGTATTATTTTTATTGTAATTTAAAGGTAGATGATCAGAGATTGAAGAACTTTTTTTTCTTGTTTATAAGTCGCTCCATTAATTTTTTATATGTATATACAATTTTACTCTTTATTTACTTATTCTCTTCAAGATATTGTCACATTAAAGGGCAGTCACATTGCATAAATTAAGAAAAGATACTTAATTTAGAAAACATGATATATATATATATATATATATATATATATATATATATATATATATATAAAAGATTAAATTTTCCCTGGAAGTTTTCATGAGGATCATATTTGCTCTCAAACAAAAGTTCAATTTCACCCATCAAGTCTCGAATTGGATTCAATGTAGCCCTTCTTAAATGGTCAACTAAACGCTGACCGTTAAATGAGTATTTGGATGTTGAAATGATATATGATGTAGCTTCCTAATGTTAAATGGTCGACTAAAACTGTAATTTGTATATTTGGTTCGTTTTCTTCTTTTTGAGTTGTGCTGATTTGGTGTTGAACTAATTTTGTTAGAAAAACTTAAAAGAACCCAAGATCTATGTAATGATATGTGAGTTCTACTGATTTTGTGTATTGTTACTTGGTTCTTTTTATAGGCATAACTCAGAAACAATTGTTTATCTTGAGTAGGTCATTCCATCAATGTTATTTGTGTGTTGGCGACAGGGCTTGCATCAGTATTTTTTTATGAGACGTTTTCTGGGTTTTCAATTGAAGAAATTGTCACGCCCAAAATTTTAAACGTGACCGGCACGAAGTTTAAGGTATCTAAACTTCGTAAGCCATTTACATTAACCATTATTTCTAAACATTTATCATTTCACGCATTTAACTATATCATTTTCATCTTAATGCATATAAAGATAATTACATTAAGTAATTGAATGTATAGATAAGTATTATTATTTACAATAATAATAAGAATCAATTTTCTTTCTAAAGCTAATTATACCTTCCTTTATCTTAAAGCACGACGTTTTAATCCACATTCTTCAATCTGAAATACAAAGCAATATATAGAGAAACTGACACAAGCGAGTAACAGGCGTGACACGTAGTCACAATAACAGGCGTGGACACACAGTCCACGAGGGTAAACTAACCAGGCGTGACATGAAGTCACGAAAACAGGCGTGGATACACAGTCCACGAGGGTAAACTAACCAGGCGTGACATGAAGTCACGAAACAGGCGTGGTAAAACCACGAAACAGGCGTGACACGAAGTCACGAAAACAGGCGTGGTAAAACCACGAAACAGGCGTGACACAAAGTCACGAAAACAGGCGTGGTAAAACCACGAAACAGGCGTGACACAAAGTCACAAAACAGGCGTAGTAAAACCACGAAACAGGCGTAGTAAGCCACGAAACAGGCGTGACACGAAGTCACGAAATCAGGCGCTTTGTGTCTAGTTCCTCTAATAAAAGTTTATATGTATGGTAATAAATAAATCAATTTGAAATCAGATATCAAATCTCATCATCTGTAGAACTTCAAAACGTTTTGAAACATGCTTGATGCCAATATACCAAAAACCATAACAAATATTCTGGGAAAACAATAACTCATTATCAATGATTTTATAGTAAAATACCCAGCATGAAATTTTACAATATCTTTAAAACTTCAAATCACTTTTAATCCATAAATATAGAATATACTTTTAACAAATATGATTGGGAATAATAAAATAAAATAATTTCCTTAGCTATACAACAAAGAAAATATAAATTAATTGGCAACCCATATCCCACCACCCATGCCAAGAGTAAACAAAGCTAAACTGAACCAAGAGAAATTTTAAAACACAACTCCTAAATCTTTATTTACTACATAAACTTCAAAAGTTTCCGAGTCTCTATATTCTATATTACATATCTACATGCAGATTGCTACCATTTCTTATTCTCTCCTTACCAATATATCTCAACAAGCGATTATTATATCCTCATCAAGAAGTATAAACTTAATCTAGTAATAACCACATATTTTCCAATCCTCATCTTACATTCACATCATATTCTTCTAATGTCCAAAATGTAACCATCTATTTCAGTAACTTCAACATGGCATCAATGTTTAGATCAACCTCATTCTCAACAAAGTTTAATGAAACTTTCAATTCAATTCCAATCTCACATCCCAACTAAACGAAATGAACAGGGCCCAAGAACTCTTCAATCCCAAATTCCATTCAAATCCTTTGAATAACCTAAATTCATCTTATAACCAACTAATTTATTTTCTAAAATCTAATTTAAATGGTTAGTGAGCCTCAAACAGCAAAACTTCTAGCTTTCAAACAATTTCTTCTTTTAAGCATTTCATCAAACACATTGAGTACCTTCTAAACTCAGATAATAATTCAAAGATTTTCAAATTAAATAACAAGATGAACAACTCACACAAGTTCTCCCAACATAATGTCATAAAGGCATATTCAAACTTATCAAACTTAACACTTTACTTCATAGCTCAAAGAATCACACCAACTGAAATCAAAACAAGAATAGACATCCTTTAATTATCATTGTTACGGAAACAACTACACACATGCATAATAATAAATTTCTCAAGTAACCACATATACAATTTAACACATACAACTGATTCATACTATTCAAATTTACAGTAAAGCTTTCCAAAATATTCAATAGCTAACTCAAAAACAACTCCCTTAGCTCCCTTTTTAGCATAATCTATAGCATTCCATAAGACAAAATTTTCAATGCACACTAGGCATTCATTCAGCTAAAACAACACCATTCACATACAAGGGAAGGAAAATATAACTTCAAGAAAATCTGTAGTGAAATCTCAATCTTAAACAATCACTTCCTAAATAATTCAAGCACCATAATAAAGTTGAAACAATTATTTGAAAGTCTCTAAGCTCAGTCCAAACCCACATGTATCTCTACTAATCCTACTTCATTGTACAACACGTTAACAAACCACACTCTCCATCATTTCTCTATAGTTCCTTGATCCATTCAGCCAATGCAGAAAATAAAAATAGGATTTACTATTGATCATGCAAGCACTAACATCATTAGTCATCTTCACAAATCTTACACCTTTAATCATACCCATGGTTTATACACACATGCATTTCAATTCATTTCACTCTTCATATAACAATGACAGTCAAACACAAAGAAGAATAAGCTTTTTATCAAAATTTAGTAAACTCAAGTCAATTTCTCTACTCTTCTAAGCATTTCAACAAACGCCTTAACTGCACTGATGTTCAACCAATAGTTATTAACTTCCTAATGATCAATACTCTTGCCTAACAGATTCCAAACATCATTTAATCATCATCATAAAACTTAAATTGAACAAATCAGAACCACCAATTCCTAGAAAGCTTGCTGGAATTTCGAAAATCCCATTAAACCCTAATTTGCTTAACACTTCAATTAGACCAAACTTCATTTTATCCCCAATCCCAGTGATCCTAATTCATAGACTGGTTAAAAACCAACCCAATTTGGTTTTAAAACAACAAATTCAAACTCAAAAGGCATAAGAATCGATTTATACTAAAAGCCCCCAAATTTCACAATGAAAACCCTAGGAATCAATTATAAGATAGAGGAAAAATTTAGAGGAGCATACACACTCTATATGGTGCCGGAGATTCGCCGGAGAATCCCCAAATCGCCGGAAAACTTGTGCTCTCCTTTCTTTCATCGCACACACAAGGGAGGAGGAAAGAAAGATACAAAGAAGGAGATGGAAGGAGCCACAACGGCTTCACTCACCACCACCACCGTCGATGGTAGCGTGGGGCAGAGCCGGAAGAGGAGGAGAAAGTTTGAAGAGAGGTGGAAGATTCTGGAACCAGGGAGTGCAAAGTGAAAAAAAAATGACGATGATGATGAAAGGAAGGAGAAGAGATAATGGTTTCATAAAGGGTTTCAGGGAAAATAACAGTTTTTTCCCCACATAGTCTTTTGTTCTTCATTTAAAGCCCATTTTTTCTGTTTCTTTTTTCAATTCAATCCTTTCTTTCTTATACATCCTAGAAATAACCTTCATTTCTATAAGAATTTTCATCAATCATAAGTTAAGTAGACCTTTAATTTTTTTTTTTTTTGCATAGAATTTCTCATCAAAAACTCACTTCCTATATTTTTCTTTAATTTCTAAAGGAAATAGTCATATTAACTCCCAAAATATATTTATTCATTCACAATGATTTTTTTTTTACTAATGACTTCCTAAAACCTTAATTAACTCCTTTATATCCTCAATTTAAAAAATTGGGATGTTACAGAAATCAAGTGAAAGACCAGATACTTGAGTAGGTAATATTCACATGCTGATATAATTTCAGTTCATAATCTTTAATTTATGAGTGATAGGGCAGTGGTAAGGAAGTGGGTGAAAATGTAGAGTAGGAGAGAGACTAATCCCATTACCACAATTAAATTTGTACATTATGGAATTTTCCTTGATTGATACAAGTGAACGAGGCCACTTGTTTATTCGATGTTGAAACACCAATATTTTTTATGTATTTATCTTTATTAATCTCTTCTTTATGGTGGATGTTGGAAAGAATTCTTGTTACTATTGTGCTTGTTCGTTATTTAATTAAGCAAATACTGGATATGGTTGACAAATCATTGGATTTGCAACATTTATATGCTAAATTTGAAACAATTAATATGATAGAGATGCAATTTTTATCCAATTGTTCTTAATTAATATATATAATTCATATGTGTAATGACTCTCATATTTCAATTATATTTGATAAATATTTTGTTTATATTTGAGAAGTCATTGATAGAAAATTAAAGGGATTTAATCATGAAAATAATATCTTGAGTTTGGTTGAATAGGATAAGAAATTTATGTATTAAATATAGGAAGAAGAAAAAAAGAAAGTGCAAACTGGTGCTTCATGTGCTAAAATATATTGCAACTTGTTTAAATGTTTCATTTCATGCTTGAACTTTGTCCACGACCACACGTTTATGGGTCAGTTTGGTTGACATGAAAGTGATGTGGGAATTAAAATCAGGAAATGGAAATGGTAATTTCCATATATTTCGGGACCCACAAACTTTCTCTCTTCATCTCACACTTTTCTTGGGCCCACAAACTTTTACATCTCATCATTACCTAATTTACCTCTATTTTCCATCTTTACCCCCGTACCCTCAATTCCCACCTCCAATTTCATTTCCCAATTCCAGCCAACCAAACGGACTCTTAGGCGTGTAAGAAAAGAATTGCACTGTTGGGTAGAGCCGGTAATATGGGTCTGGCCCACCGGGCCGGCCCATTTTCATGCAAACCCGAGGAGGGCCGGGCCTGCTATTTTGGTGGAAAAAGAGGGGAGCAGGCCTATAAGGGCCGGCCCGTATTTTTTAGGCCCGTTTCCAAGTTTCATTTTAAAAAAAAAATCTGCCATAATTAATATTTGTTCAATGTTCAAGGACTCTTTCTTGATTCATCCTCATCCTCATCCCATTTATGCATGCAAAAAAGTGAAATTTTATTATCTTTCTTTATATTCATTTTTTATGCTCAAGCATTTTTTCTTGCCCACTTTGACTTCCTAAATCTATATTGGTGATACTGAACTGGGAATTTGAAAGCCATAATAATTGATTAGTTATATATGTATAGCTGTTTGGGTTGGGATGACCAGACCTTACTTGCTATTTATATTTATATGGGGAGATAACAATGATAACATGTGCAATTTCCACACACACACATATTACTAAGCAGAAAATTAAAGCTGGATTGCATTTTTGGATGACCACTGATGATGATGTGCACTCTTAGATGACTCATTCAATGTTATTGTTTAATGTTTATTTAGATTTATATTTGAAGACTTTGTTGTTTATTTTGACTGTCAGATTATCCGTATCACTATCAGTCTATGTTGTAATATTATCACTTATCAGACTGTGTTATGACTTATGATTATGTTCATTGTGGATTCGTGATGTTATTAGATGATTTTGTTTTGATAAAACCGTAAAACTTACATGGCGACCAATGTGGAAAGAGGAAAAATGAGTTTAGTAAAAGGATTAATTTTTTTTTAAAAAAAGGAAGTGGGTTAGGCCCGGCCCGATGACATGAGGGCTGGGCTTCGCAAATAGGGGAGTAAAAGGGGATGTTGGGCTTAGCAATTGAAAAGAATGGAAAAGAAAATAGAAGGCAAGAAGAAGACATGTGGGTACAAGAGAGGAGGGCCGAACTGAAATTAATTTTGGGCCAAGGAGAGTCAAAAGAGGCAGAACGAGCAGTGAGGAAAGAGGAAGAGAATGAATTTAAAGGAGAAAAGAAATAGAAGTGAGGATTTTCATTTTCAGGTTTATGAATATATTAGAGTTGATTTTCAGGATTCCATGTTTGATTAGACTTTGCAAGTGGGATTTTGGATTAAATTTCTTCGTGCTCCGTTTTAAGTTCAGTTGCAGTTGTGGGTATGTTCGATTCTTTGAAATTTACTTTGGACATAGATTGAAATAATATAGGAAACACAATAATGATTGAGTAATGATCTTACATAATCAATTCTCTTTTTTTTTTTGCTTTGTCAAAAAAATTGATTTTTTTGCTAGTGTAGAAACGGTGATTTGGAATTTGAATGATATGATTTGAGTTGTATTTTCTTAGCCTATTAAATACAGAATTTTATTTGACTTTAAACTAAGGCATAGGATTTTTTTTGAACTAAAAAAAATCCCATGCCTTAGTTTAATGAGCTAGTGAAATGGGAAACCTAAGCCTCTCTTTTTAATACATATATGTTGATTTCATTGTGCTGTTGGAATATTTTTTTTAGGATTTAACTAATAAGGTTGTTTCATGCTCTTATTAGTAGTAGCATTACAATATAGCCATAAAGGAATGTTAAGAATATCTATAAAAGACTGCATGTTGTTTTTCTTTGATCATTATTTAATAGAATCAAAGATACAAAGTTTGTACGGTGTCAAATTGGATTTATGCTTTTGACTGAAATGGAAAACAATGAAGTTATTTTCCAATACATTAAAGATAAAATTTGTTGATTCCTATGAAGTTTGAGTGTTAAGATGAGGAACGGATTTTTAAGTTTATCATTTGATATTGTAAGGATTAGAGTTATGAGTTCAATGCTGGAAAGTGTTCCCTAGTCTAAGGGATATTGTTATGAGTGAAGTGCAAGTTTTTAGTTGGTATATTGGTAATTATCCGTTATGCAAGCTTTTTTTTTCTTTGAATGACGTTATGTAAGCTCTGGCATTAGAAACTTTGGAAGTATGTTTCGTTAGGTATTTAGTCAAAATTTAAATTGAACTCTTGAATTTATAAGTTGAGTGAATTTGATAGTGATTCAATTTGAAAGTTTGAAAGTTAATGACTGAGCATGAGTGGGATCTGTATTAAGGTGAAGTAATACTAGAAGTATCTAATTAATTTTATTGGATGGGGGCATTAGATTCTGTTTTGGATTGGATAGTTTAGTGTTGACATTAAGGCCAAAATTCTAAGCCCTTGATTGTTGTTAAATCTTGGTGATGTTAAGAGTTTTAAATTAAATGTATAGTGAGTTTGGAGTTGATCTTTGTGTTAAAAAGTGGTATAGTTTGGATTAATGCATGGGAACTTGTATTATGGATTATTGATAAAGTTGAAGTTAAAAGCTTTGAGTAGAATAGTTTACAAAAGTAATGTAATCTTACCAGAAAGACACAAGTTTGCAAGGATAAAAATGAAAAAAATTATCAGTTTATCTCTATTAACCACAAAATATTTTTTTCTTTTTTTTAAAAAAAAAACACCGCAGTATTCGAACACAAATCCTTACAGTGCACTTAACATTGATTAATAGAACATTGATTGTTATCTTCTCATTTAATATATGACAAAATCTAAATACATCGACCAATTCCCTCCCCCTTGGCGGGTAATACTACACGAATTCAAAACGTACTTAATATTTGACAAATGGAAAAGATAATGCATATATTCCTAACTAGCAAGCTACAATGATTTTATAAAAATTTTAGATTAATTTTCAAGCTAGTTTGATTAATTATTAATGTGATCTTAACACACAAAATTTTTTTGTTTCACTTTTTAATTTTTTAAGAATTATTTGTAAGATATTAATTAAGAAATCGTTACGGAAATATATAACTACGGAAAAGCATATTAGTGTTTTCATAAAAAATAAGGTGGTGATCTGAAAATTGTTTAACTTTTTTTATCTCTATGTATGAATTTAGAGTATACTCATAATGCACTTGTACCAATTTATAAATTGACGTAGGGATAATTCTACGAATCCATATATTAATATTAAGGCCACAAACTCTAGCCGTATAAAAAAGTATTACATCATAATCAATAACTTATGACTTTTAAATGAAAATTTGGGATAGACTTCAGTTTATAAAAATAAAAACTTCAAATAAGAAATCGGTAATGAGATTGGTATTAACTGGTGCACTGCTGGTCTATATGGTTGGGTATACAGGGGCAATGTTAATAGAGCAAACTCCATATGGTAAATTTGTATTTCTTTGGACCTTGAAGTATCCTTCTTCTCCCCAATCTTCTCCCCAAGAGTTCTTCACAATCCAATAATCTGTTCCATCTTCTGAATCATATCCAACAATCAAGACAGCATGATTGTACGAGATCTCTTGGGGCAAGTTTCGGCATCCAAAACCCCCTAACAACATAAAAACAAAAATATATAGTTTGAAAAATTATAATTGATGAATATAATTTAATAACTTCATTCCCAGCATTATGCGTTGCACATGAATGTTGAGTCAGCACATGCAAATTTCAGGAAAATAAAATATGCAAATTAGGAGAAAAAAAAGAATAAAATGATTGACTTAGAGAGGATAGATTATGCGAAGTCTTACACTCTGATAATGTTGAAGTTGTGATGCATCCAAGGACACAGAAATAGGTTGATTAGATACGGCACACAAGAGAGCACTATCTGACGGTTCCACATTTTCATAGTTACTAATTTTCACAGCTCCACTTTGCTAGAGGAATATATAGAAATAAAAAATAATAAGATAAAGACAATATTTGTAATAACTTTTTATTAAATGACCAACAAAAATATCGAAACAAACAAACCATGTCAGCTTTGCAATAACCGTTTTGAGCTTCATATGGATAATCATCTTCTTTACTGATCCCACCATTTTGAATAACCCATTCAAAAGCTTGCTTGGCCAATCCTCCACCACAACCATGACTCCTGTGGTCACAATCCACAAGTTCTTGTTCCGAAAGGCTAATAAGATTCCCTGTGGTTTTTGCATTTATTGATTCAATGGCTCCCGTGGCTGCAAATGCCCAACAACTTCCTATGAACAAGAAACATTAACATATAAGTCCATTGACACTTCTAAGATTACTAAAAGTAAAATCTATAACTCTTTGATTATGATCATCTTTCTTTTTAGTGATTTAATGCAGAACTACAATATAAATAGATCATCCTGCCCTAAAACGTTTAGGATAAATTTGATCTTTAACCCTCTTGTTTTTAGTGATTTAATGCAGAACTATAGATAGGATAAACATGAAAGGCGTTTTTTGGCTCATAATTTTCGATAGAGCTTATTTTGAGTGCACAAAAACAAGCACATTGTGTGGGGAATAAATGACAAACAAGAGCAACTTACCACATTTTTTTTGGTTTTTAACTGGAGTCACAATATTTTCATCTCTCCAATCCTTACTAGTAGGCGCTTCTTCTTCACAGGACTTCTTCTTCTTCTTCATAGTGATCGGGGTCACGTTCATTGGACTTAAGTACACTCTCTTAAACTCCTCAGGGCTCATGTCACTAAACTTATTGAGGCCCAGACGATATCCAGAAGGTGATGACTTGGATCTTTTAGCATTTGTCTCTTTGATATACTTGAGATTCCTTTGGAATGTTAGGTATCTTATTTTGCTCTCTTCAGAGTTTGGATAGACTCTTGAATGCTCCATCTTCCATTTTTGGAACACTTCAAAGTCTTGTTCACCATTTGAAGCCGAAACTGATTCATTGGTGGGGAATCCTGAAGAGAGAGATAATAGGAAAGAACAAAAAAACAAAGGGAAAAGAAAATGGGTCATTGAAGTGGAAAAAGCCATGCTTATAATTATTTGCTGTTTCAGATTGGGAAATGTAACTTCAAATAAGTTTGCATGGAAGAGAATTCTCCAATGGGGTATTTATAGTATACCTCTAGTAACTTGTCGAGGAAAAGGACACAAAGTGGCGTAAATGTTTTTTTTTTCTTTTGTATTATTTGACTCAAGATATATATTCACATTTTCCAGCTACTAGATATATTGTCCTTTAATAAATTAAACACGGCATGATTGAAGAAAATGTTGCAAATCCGTAATCGGTGCTATTGCAAACAAATTAAGTGCGTTTTGAATACGTTTAGTAGAATTCATGCAAGGGAGAGGGAATGATACGCTATTCATTTCCATAAGTTAAGTTTTAACAACTTATAAAAATATCTGGGAAGAAAATAAACAAGAACAAAAATGCTTTTTCCCCGTCACACAAGTCGCTGACACCTTAAGGGTCTGCATGGTACAAGGGGAGGGGAGGGAAAATGGGCGGAGGGAAAATTTTTGTGACATGAATTTATAAAAATTGAGAAGTGGGGTTGACAATTCTAAACTAATATATATATATATATATATATATATATATATATATATAACATCTTATCTTTTTTAAAATATCATAACCCCACTTCTTCAATATTTAAAAATTCATCTTACAAAAATTTTCCTTCTCCTCCCCTTCCCTCTAAATCCCTCGTACCAAATAGACCCTAAATTAAGAAAAATAAGAGAGGTCACTGTGATTGCGTGCTTACCGAGTAATTGAAATCACAATCCAGAGAGAAATAGGTTTTTTTCCTACTCTGATGAGTTTGGAGACAAATTCTCTTAATCCTATATATTAAAAGTAGAAAAGGACTGTAATAAAAAAAAAGTAGAAAAGGACACAAAAGTGGCACAATAAAAACAAGAGGAAAAGGAAATGGGTCATTATTTTTTCTCCTTGTACATTTATTTGACTTAAGATATTTATTAAATTTTTCCTGCTACTAGATATATTATTCTTTGATATGATAAATACGGTATGACTGAAGAGCACGTTGAAAATCCGTAATTGCTGATATTACGTACAAAAATTAAGTGCGTTTTGAATACGTTTAGCGTGAACATGAAAGGCAGAGGAATGGATCGGTGTATATATTTTTGTAAACTTCGCTTTGACAGCTTTTGTCACAGATATATAGTGATGAAAATCTCTGGCAAAAGAGAATTAAGTTAAAAAAAATGACTTCTTCCATTTTACGCAAATCGTGGACGCCTCAAATTGAGGGGAAAAAAGGTCACTGTGATTGCTTACCGTGTAACTGAAATCAAATTCCAGAGAGAAAGATACATTTTTATACTATATATGATGAGCTTGGTGATAAATTATATTAGTTTAATTGTAATTGTAATTTAAAGGTTTGAAGAACTTTTTTTCTTATTTATAAGTTTCTCCATTAATTTTTTATTTGTATATACAATTTTACTCTTCATTTACCTATTCTCTTATATTTATCTCAATAAGGTAGGTTGGGGTTTACATTAAAGGATAGTCACATTGCATACATTAAGAAAAAATATTTTAATTTAGAAAATGGATATATATATATATATATATATATATATTGATAAAATGATCAATTATATTAAATATTAGACATTACATCAAGATACTTAAATAAAAATGAAAAACACAATCTTGATTCCTTAACACACTGAAACATGAGTATAAACTAAGAATTCCAATAATAAGATATGAACGAGAAGTACATTCGATGGAAAATCTTTGTATTGAAATGTCGCATATAGATGATAAAGTTATATATATATATATATATATATATATATATATATATATATATATATATATATATAAATAAAGATAAAATTTTCTCTAGAAGTTTTCACGATGATCATATTTGCTCTCAAATAATTTTTAGGTTCAATTTCACCCCTAAAGTCTCAAATTGAGTTCAATGTAGCCCTTTCTAAATGGTCAACTAAACTTTGACCGTTAAATGAGTATGTGGATGTTAAAATGATGAGGTGGCTAATGCTTATTTGTGAGTTCTACTGATTTTGTGTGTTGTTACTTGGTTCTTTTTATAGGCATAACTCAGAAACGATTGTTTATCTCGAGTAGGTTATTGTTTGAAAGTCCATCAATGTTATTTGTGTGTTGGCAACAGGGCTTGCATCATTATTTTTTTATGAGATGTTTTCTGGGTTTTCAATTGAATGAAATCAAGTGAAAGACTAGATGCTTGAGAAGGTTATATTCACATACTGATATAATTTCAGTTCATAATCTTTAATTTATGAGTGATAGGGCATTGGTAAGGAAGTGGGTGAAAAGGTAGAGTAGGAGAGAGGCTAATCCTATTACCACATACAATTTAATTTGGACATTATGGAATTTTTCTTGATCGATACAAGTGAACGAGGCCGCTTGTTTATTCAATGTTTACTTTGGGAAACACCAGTATGTTTTATGTATTTAGCTTTACTCTCTTCTTGATGGTGGATCTTGGAAAGAATAATTGTTACTATTGTGCTAGTTCGTTATTTAATTAAGCAAATACTGGATATGGTTGACAAATTCTTGGATTTGCAAGATTTATGTGTTAAATTTGAAACAATTAATATGATAGAGATGCAATTTTTATCCAATTGTTCTTAATTAATATATATAATTCTTATGTGTAATGACTCTCATTTTTCAATTATAATTGACAAATATTTTGTTTATATTTGAAAAGTCATTGATAGAAAATTAAAGGGATTTAATCTTGAAAATAATATCTTGAGTTTGGTTGTATAGGATAAGAAATTTATGATTTAGAATAGGAAGAAGAAAAAAAAGTGCAAATTGTAGCTTCATGTGCTAACATATATTGCAACTTGTTTGAATGTTCCATTTTATCCTTGAACATTGTCCAGGCCCATACTTTTAAGTGTGTAAGAAAAGAATTGCATTGTTGGGCATGTTGTGCTTAGCAATTGAAAAGAAAGGAAAAGAAAATAGAAGGCTAGAAGAAGACATGTTGGTACAAGAGAGAAGAGCCGAATTGAAATTAATTTTGAGCCAAGGAGAGTCAAAAGAGGCCGAATGAGCAGTGAGGAAAAGAGGAAGGGAATGGATTTACAGGAGAAAAGAAATAGAAGTGAGGATTTTCATTTTCAGGTTTATGAATATACTAGAGTTGATTTTCAGTATTTCATGTGTGATTTTACTTTGCACGAGGGATTTGGGATTAAAATCCTTCGTGCTCATTTTTAGGCTCAGTAGCAATTGTGCTCATGTTCGATTCTTTGAAGTTTACTTTGGCCATAGATTGAAATAACATAGGAAAAACACAATAATGATTGAGTAATGATCTTACATAATCAATTCTGATTTTTTTCGCTTTGTCGAAAAAAAATTGATTTTTTTATTAGTGTAGAAACGCTGATTTGGGAATTGAATGTTATGATTTATTTGAGTTGAGATTTTCTTAGTCTATTAAAGACAGAATTTTATTTGACTTTAAACTAAGGCATTGGATGATTGTAGGTTGTTAATGCGCTAGTAAAATGGGAACTGAGCCTATGCCTCTGTTTTAATACATCTATTTTGATTTCATTGTGCTGTTGGAATATTTTTTGTAGGATTTAACTAATAAGGTTGTTTAATGCTCTTATTAGTAGTAGCCAGCCTAACATTGAATAAAAAAAGTAGTAGCCTTACAGTATAGCCATAAAGACATGTAAAGAATATTTATAAAAGACAGCATGTTGTTTTTCTTTAATTATTAGTTGATAGAATTAAAGATACGAGGTTTGTACGATGTGAAATTAGATTTATGATTTTGAGTGAAATGGAAAACAATGAAGTTAATTATTTTCCAATACATTAAAGATTGAATCTGTTTAAACCTATGAAGTTTGAGTGTTAAGATGAGGAACTGATTTTTAAGTTTAGCATTTGATATTGTATCGATTAGAGTTATGAGTTTATTGCTGGAAAGTGTTACCTAGTCTAAGGGATATTGTTATGAGGGAAGTGCTAGTTTTTAGTTGGGATATTGGTGATTTTTGGTTATGTAAGCTGTGGCATTAGAAACTTTGCGAGTATGTTTTGTTAGGTCTTTATTCAAAATTTAAATTGAACTTATAAGCTGAGTGAATTTGATGGTGATTTAATTTGAAACTTTGAAAGTTAATTGTGACTGAGCATATGGGATCTGTTTTAAGGTGAAGTAATAATAGAAATATTTAATTTTATTGGATGGGGGCATAAGACTCTGTTATGGATTGAATAGTTTTGTTGACATTAAGGCCAAAATTCATAGCTCTTGTTTGTTGTTAAATCTTAGTGATGTTGAGAGTTTTAAATTAAATGTATAGTGATCTTTGTGTTAAAAATTAAAGTGGTATACTTTGGATTAATGGGAACTTGTATTGTGGATTATTTTAAAAGTTGAAGTTTAAAGCTTTGAGCAGAAAAGTTTCTCGATTGTTAATGGAGTCTAATGAAGAAATTGATAAACTGAATAAGATTGTAAGTGTGATGTTCATTGATGTGTTGTTGGTTCGGCATTTAGAATTAAAGATGAAATTGATAGGTTTTTGATTGAGGAGCCGAAAATTTTAAATGTTAAGGAAGCTTAGTGTATTTTGAAGAGTTGCAATTTATGAATTATTGCTGAATGGTGATAAACAAATCTAGTATATATATTGATCTGCAAAATAGTATTTGAGGTTTCAGCTTGATGATGCATAAATTTAAATTTTCAAATTTCAGAGATTCAGTAGTTGGGATAGAGAATAGATACTTTTATTAATCAATTGGCTTGAGGTTGATTGAAATCTGGAAATGGAAGTTAAGCTTAATATTTTTAAGTTCTTTAACTCTATAAAAGGATTTTAGACTTGTATGAAGTTACAAAGGTTAGAAATCTGGCATTAACTACCGATATAAAGATCTATAGATGCTTAATAAATGTTTGAAGCATCAAGATGTGATTGGAAGGCCTTAGAATGCTGAGGGATATAGAGTAACAATTTGTTTGTGTGCTTTATTTTCAATGAGTTCCTTTTCAACCTTGAGGTTGCTGATATGTTTCGAAAATGCTGAATCATTGTTGATGCGGGATTTTAGATGAGAAACTCAAGACTCAATTTATATAAGAAAACAACTTTGGATTTACATTTATGTATGAAATGAAATATTTAAGAATTTAAAGTTATAAGCTTATTTTAAATCCAGTAGTTGATTAATGGCTTTGGATGGTTAAATCATGGGGAAAAAAAACCCCAATGTCTTGAGATTATGGAATTGAGGTTTTGATGAACGGAATGGTTGAGACTTGATAATTAATTATAGTTGCTAATTGAAAGCCATTCAAGGTGTAGCCAGTACATTTGATTCCCAAGATGTGATTGTAGAAGCTTTAGAGGAATATATAGCATGCATGATACTTGTTCAATTCTTTTCTATAATATAACAAATATAATTAGAGGTATCAGAAGGTTAAATGAAACATTTTGAGTCATAGTTTTATATTAACTATAAGTGAAGAACATATTTATATTTTTATTGGAACTTGTTTGTAAGGTTTTGAATGAAGTATAAGTTAAGATTGTTTTGGGTACGAAATGGTAATCAGATTGGAAAGTAGAGTATGAAATGTCTTGAATCATTTTTGTTTATCAAAATTTTTGAAGCATTTGATAACAATGTGAATAAGATGGAATGGGTAGCATAAATTGAATTAGGATTCATTGTGTACATCAACTTATAGTTTAGATCCTAACCTAAATCTATACATGTATATAGGTTTTGACTTTTGATTTGAGTTCATCAAGAGGGTAGAAAGGAAAGGTGTAGTTTCAGGACTTGGTTTTAGTTACCAGAAGCAGTTTCATTCAATTTCATCAATCTTGCATTAATCAGATAATTAATAAAATCTATTACAGGTTTATGGTAAGTTTTAATTTCATCAGTGTTATTTGGAGTACTCCATAACTAGGTGAATCACTACCCCTTGTACATACCCCACTATTTAACAAAGATATTATTATATTGTTATTTAGTGCGTGTGGAAGGTGCACATAGCACACTATTTTTGATAAAAAAAATATGGATTAATTATACCATACAATTTGAACGAGTTTATGGATTATTATCCATGTAATGAATGAAATAAACTGTGTTTTGAACTATGTTTTGTTTTTGGAAAAATTTGGAGAGACAGGGGTTCTTTTGGATAAAAGGTAGTATGAAGAGGTGCTTTTGGACAGAAGGTAGTATGAAAAGGCATGGATGCATGCCAAGAGTTTGTATTTTATAGTATTAGTTATATTATCTACTTTATCTGTTCTTCATAGAATAATTTAATTTGAATTATTATTCAAGTTGTATCATTTCTTTATAAGGAGATCTGATCATAAGCACAAGTAAAAGGTATCGACTAAGATAGACTAGTTATTTTATTAGCTATATATTCTTATATTAGATATATTTACTCTTTTTTTTGAACGAAATTATATTAGATATATTTACTCAACAATTAATAAATATATTTTTTTAATGTTTATTATTTATTAAAATATGTTATTGATTATATTCAAGTTTGGGAAAAAATTATGTGTGTGTGTATATTTTTAATAATTATATTTTAGTATTTGAATTTTTTATTTATATATGATATCTGTTTGTAATATTGATGATTGATTTTATTAAATGAAATTTTTATTTGAATAATTTACTATATTATAAGAACTATTATAATTTTTTTTTCATTTTTTTACAAATATTTATCAATGAATAACATTATGTAACAACAACAATAACAATTTTGAACAAAAAAACAATAACAATAACAAATTTATCAACAAAAAAACAACAACAAAGTCTTATCCCAACTAGGTGGGGTCGACTACATGGATCACACGACGTCATTGTGCTTCATGTAGCCGACCCCGCCTAGTTGGGAAAAGACTTTGTTGTTATTGTTTTTTTTTGTTGATAAAATTTCATTAAGATCTCATTGAATACTTTCATTTAGAGTTCTCTTCAATCTCTCTCTTCCTCTTTGTAAGGATTTTATATCATTTGATCAACTATTCTTACTGACTCATCTAATTCTCTTCTTTAAACATACTAAACTATCTTAAGTGACTTTCTACCATTTTCTCCGCAATTAATGCTACCTCAACTCTTTCTCGCATATGATCGATCATTGTGGATCCTATTTTTTATTGTATAATCACACATTCATCTCAACATTCTTATCTATGTCACCTTCATCTTATGTTCGTGTTGTTTTTTAAGAGTCCAACATTCACTACCATATAATATTGCTGATTTAATGGTTGTCCGGTAAAACTTCTCTTTTACCTTATTTTGAACCTTACGGTCACACATAAATAAGTTTTTATCCATATAAACCAACCAGCCTGAATTCTATAATTAACATTGCCATCAGTTTCACAATATTCTTATATAATTGATCCCAAATATTTAAATCTGTTGTATAGCATGGTCTCCCAATGTGATTTCTATTATGGATATTATATGTACTCAATATTTTATGTTTGTTTATATACGATTCAGCATTGAAGTTGCAGTTTATAACGCTAACTACAATAAAATTGATAAACGTTTTAAACAGAATATTCGACAGAAAGTTCCATTGAAAATATCAAACAATCTTTTTTTTATATCTTCAGTCGCTAGTTCGTTAACCTTCTATTTGTAATTTTTGACAGACTAGCTAACCCACTAGTAAAAACTGATTTAAAAATTTTGTCACTAACCCACTAATAAAAACTGATAAAAAATACTGATATAAGAATTCGTCTGAAAATAGGATTTTGAATGGAATTAGTGACGGAAATTAAGCATGGAGTATTTCCATTGTAAATTCCAACACTAATTTTTCTAACGAAATTTTTGTTTGATGTCCTCCTGAAATATGATAACAAATTAATTCTTTGATGAATTTGTTTTAAACCAACAGTTATGCCGTTCTAAGTTCTAACTTAATTAAGTTTTATTTTCTAAATTATTGCTATCACTTTTTTGAGAACGATGGTTCTTTCGCAAATTTTTGCCCTCCAAACATTTTTAAAAACGATGGTAAATAATATTTATAAATTATAAATGAAGTAAAAAGAACTTCAATTTTTTCAAAGATTTTATATTTTAAGGAAATTAGAATATAAGGAATTAACATCGTGGGAGATGTATACTTTTATTTTAATTTTCTTATTTTATTATACGATTATTTCACGTAAATTAGCATAATATAATGGATAAAAGTTGCAAACAGAAATTTCAACAGAAAGTTTCAGTGAAAATTTCAAACAAATTTTTTTCTGTCTTCCAAATGTTGTGGCTAGTTCGTCAACTTTCTATGCATGATAATTTTTTTATGGAAATTTTGTTATTGACCCACTAGTAAATACTGATAAAATAATTCGATGTTAGAAAGGATTTCAATGGAATTTATTTTCCGATGTATTAAAAAAAAGGATTTCAATGGAATTAGTGGCGGAAATTATGCATGGAGTATTTCCATTGGAAATTCCATCACCAATTTTTCTGAAGAAACTTTCGTATGTTGTCTGTCAGAAAAATGATAACAAATTAATTATTGATTTGGCAATTTTTTTTGTTTAAAATCAACATTTATGTCGTTCTAACTTAATTTTTATTTTCCAATTTTTTAATAACTTAATATTATTTTTAAAACAACAACAACAAAGCCTTATGCCACTTAAAGGGGAGTCGGCTACATGGATCACACGGCCTCATTTTACACGATCAATAGTCATACTTGGTGATAAACCTTTCACTAAAAGATCTCTTTGAATAACTTCATTAAGAGTTCTCTTTGGTTTCCCTCTCTTTCTTTTATAGGATTCCATACCATTTGATCAACTATTCTTATTGGCTCATCTAATTCTCTTCTTTGAACATGTCCAAACCACCTTAAACGATTTTCTACTATTTTCTCTGAAATTGGTGCTACCCCAACTCTTTCACGAATGTGATCATTATGAATTCTATCTTTTATTGTATACCCACACATCCATCTCAACATTCTCATCTCTGTCACATCCATAAAATATAAATGCATAGCTTTAATTTTTTTAAAATATTTTTATTTTAAAAAATTATAATATAAGGATATATAACATATTGGGAGATGTATACTTTTATTTAATTTTTTTTAGAAAATATATTTGGTTCGATATTTTCCCCGACCGCCTAAATATTTAGATGTTCTTTGGGATCGGCTTAATAAACGGAGGATTACGTTTGCAAGATCCCCTATAGGCTATAGGTCATAGCATGTACGGTGGGCCTCATCGGAAATGAAAAGTATTTCGTTAGTGGTGCTTTTGGAACTAATAAATTCGTAGGTTTGATGCTGATGTGGGTCGTCCCTTTATGTTGACGAAATTTTGAGTTAAACGTTTACCTTATGACGTTTCCTTACTTTTTTGATCGAAATATGACGTTTCCTTACAAGAAACTAAATTTTGGTGGTGTTGAAAGCACTACTTACTAACTATTCTTCTAATAGCCCAAATTTATAGAAGTCAGCTAGAGTATTTGAGACTACTAAATCAGATTTGTATAAATGTAGGCCCACTGTGATAAACATCTTGCCTTCCAGTAATTATCCTGGTTGCATATGAAGTGGTTGAACCTAGATTGGTTGTTAAGTTGGAAATTGTATGCCCCTTATTTCTTTTTTTTTTATCAGAAAACCTATTCCTTATTCAGAATATGGATATTGGTGCTTTTTTTTTGACCTTTATATGGATATTGGTGCTAATTGAATTGATTTTGGTGCTTTTCAACACGTGAAATCAAATTTAATTAAATATTTGTGTAATCCAACACGAATCTGGCAAATGATGTAACATTATAAAGATCTAAAATTAATTATTTTTAGTTTTATGTAGTTATCTTTTTTCTTCAAATTAATTTATTCTAATTACTAACTTATAATCTAATTAGTTATTTTGCTTCATTAATTTCTAAAATTAGGCAAATGATTTTATATTTAGAATAGGAGGGATTAGTATCTTGCTCATCTATTTTTCATTTAGCTAGTCATGTATTTTAGGAGAATTAAGTTTAAATAAATGAAACTCGTATTATTAAATGAAATAAACTATACTACTTCTACGAGACTACCTAATCTAATTATACATAGAGATTGCATGGGAAATAAATAGTTAAATACAATTCAGAAATAATATCGAAAATATGTTATAGACCCAATCAACGGCGTCAATATGCGGTGGATTATTATCCACACATCTGATTGAAATTTGGACCATGAACAAGTCTTTGGTCACTGACATTCTTTCTAACTCACTTGATAGTTCAAATCAAAATGCTGATTTTAGTCATTAACTTAAAAGCAAGTATATTGAATTATTGAAACCGGTGGACTAAAACAACAAAAGAATATTCATGCCAAAGCTTATACGTATGAAAAACGGCGACGAGTCGAGGACCATGCATGAAAGGGATCCATATATCACCGATGATTTCGGGTGGTCCGTGGAACTTGCTTTTTTTATTGGTAAATTAAGTGTATCTGTTATAAAAAAACATTTGTTGTTGAGTGATATTTTGTGAAAGCACGGTGTGTCATTGAACCTTAGCCCTGATAAGTTTATATTAAAAATAGAAATAATTGATAGAAGAAGGAAATTTGATACAAACTGTTCGCTCCGCAAATGCATGGGCCGGGATACAAATCCGGTCAAACAAGAGGCTTTGTCATTTAATTAAGTTGAACTATTCAAATATTGTTTGAGAGTTTAACAACTAAAACTGTAGTTTGAAAATATAAACTAGATGCTAAAAGTGTTTCTTGACTTTAAAGAGAAATGCAACCTAGGATTATTTCTCCTCCTTATATCTTGTAACCTTTAATCAACTCCTCCTCTAATTGCTCTAATGTTTATATATATGTTACCCTAGGGTTCTAACATACTTGATAACACTCCGTCGAGTCAAGAACAAGTGTTTAATCTCATTAATCATGCAATATCTTGTCACAATTAATAAAACCCAATTTCTTAAGCTTCAACCCTAATTTGGCTATGCGAGGCTAATAAGTATATGTCTATCTTATTAACAAAACCATTCATTTGTCATGCAAACTTCAAGTTCTCACACTATTTTACTCAAGTTCTACACTTAATCTAGCTCTCTCGAGTCTCAAGTCAAATGAACATAGCAACTAAATGGTGATCAATCACTTAGAGGCATTACGGCTAGAGTAAAATAAACACATATATATACATTAATCACAAAAGGATAGGAGTTTTAAAGAGTTACTCCATAAAAGCACTACTGGAAATAAGGTTTTTCACGACCACAATATTGGGCTTTTCACGACCAGAAATAGGTGGTCGTGGAATTCCGCGTCGTAAAAAAGTGTGTTTTTCACTACCACAGTTTTGTGGTCGTGATAGGTAGCACCTATCACGACCACAGTTACAAACCTGTGGTCGTGATAGGTGTATAGGAGGCACCAAATTAGGTGCCTCCTAAGAGGCTATCACGTCCACAGTGGACGTGATAGCTTGAAGCTATCACGTCCACACTTATAAAGTGTGGACGTGATAGGGCTATCACGTCCACACTCTAATATGTGTGGACGTGATAGCCTCTTAGGAGGCACCTATCACGACCACACTTTACGCAAATGTGGACGTGAAAGGGTTTTTTGTTTTTTTATTTTGTAAATGCATTTTATAGCCATCTGCATTCTTGCAGATCATTTACAAACCACTTTCAATACCATACTACTGCACAATACAGAATACCAGAGCAATTGCAAAAACGTATCCCATAAATATTACCTTACTTAGACAACAAAATACAAAAGGCATAATCTAAGTTTTATATCTTTGCCTTACTAGTAATAAGTTCAAAATTCAGCTACAACAATCTAAGCCTATACAATTTCTGCCTCACATAGTGATTAAAAATTCTGCAAGTGCGTTTCGTACAAAGTCAATATCCTCATCTTGTTTAAACGAGTCATTACTAAGTCCATAAAGTCCCTCCAAAAGCTGCAACATAATTAAACAATATTAAAAAAGACAAGGAAAGTACCACTTACAATTAGAAATCACTATTTTCTTGTAGATATATGTTAGAAGCGTGCATACCTTTTGGAATTTCCTCCCTTGCTTAATTTGATCTTGATATACAATATCCAGCATGTATTTGCAGACATAATATCCGCACTCTGTAGAGCTCCGCTGGCTTGGACACTGATAAATCACAGATAATATCAGCAATATCATGGTAGTTCGGGTATGGCTAAAAGCAATATAAATGAAAATGAATATAAAAATTGCTTTTACCTTTACGTTTATAACATGAATCGAAGTCTGAGTAGCTGTGTAATAATCAGTGTCTTGCGCATCATGCCATTTTAACATTCCTCTTAAAAAGAGATAAAATCATAACAATAATGTTATATATAGTATAAAGATATATTATTATCAACTATAAAAGTAAAAAAAAACAGAGAAACTTACTTGTGGAATACTTTTCTGTGATCGTCGCTAATAAATTGCTGTAAAGAGTCAAACTAAAAAATCTTGAACTCTTTCGGGCAAAGTATAGCCAGAGCCCAATGTCCACTGAAAGAAATAAGTGAAAATAAGTGTTAATTAAACTAAGACATAACATTTATTATTGTGTAAAAGATAACTCATTACCAATTCAAAACGGGGGCGAAATAAAGAGTGCCACAATCAAGGCCCATCTGCAGCTCGACGTAAGATTGCATCTCCCAAAAATGAGTTTTCTTACTCGTTTTAAGTAGTTTCAAGGCGTTTTCATCATAAGCCAGTCTAGAAGGGCATAGAAACCGGCAAAACTTTTCCTTTGGGGTTCTTTGGCATAAATTGTGACAGTACCTATTAGACATGGCGAAATGGATTAGAACTTAAAGACTCATTACAATATTCAACTATATTGATAAAAATATGACACACTTACCAGACGGTCAAATCAAGCCAGCTTTGCTCAAGCTCTTCCATCATCAAGAACTCCTTAACGTCTCGAGAACCTTGCAACCAAATCTTCTCCTCTACTAGTGGATTAACGACTCCAGCAGGTATTAAAAGATTACGCTCAAATCCTGGTTGCATCGTCCACAGCAGATTCAGATATGGGTACTTCTCACCGTTAAAATTCTGAAAATAAGAAACACATCAACTTTACACACATATATCAATAACATTGTTAATAAAGGTCAATTCATAGACAACTTGAGTACCTGTGGGAGAAGAATTGGTGGTTGAGCTTCTTGAGCAGTATCGAACACAAGCCTTTTAGGCCAAACAATAAAGCTCTTCATTGCTTGCCCTAAAGTTGTGACCTCTTTAGTACGAAATGGAACACATGTCATTTCTTGACCCTTTATCACGGAAATGACTGTCACTTTTACTTGATCATCCCGGATAGACCTGTTATGAATGGTGGTGTGATTTGGGTACTTGAGAGCCTTAGCAACAGGGTGTAGGCAAGACTCGTCAATATGTAAGTAGCACTCCTCGTAGTAGTCATCAAGAGGATCAGGTGCACTTGGCTCACTCATTGTTGAAGTTGTTCTTTGGGAAGCTTGAAGAGCCTCTAACTGTGATGTAAGATATTCAAACCTCATTTGCCATTGGCTCTCCCGTTCGTCCATCCGTTCGTCCACCCGTGCATTCACCATTGCATCAAGCTCCTCAGTGGACATTTTAGGTCGAGACACCACTCATTTTTTGGGCCCAAAAAATTCCTTTGCCCCAACTCTCCCAGAAACTCCTACAACTCTGCTAGGGTTGTCTAATCTCCCTAGCGAAGTTGCTAGGATGTCCATTCTGGGGTCCTGCGGTGTCCAAGACCCCTGAGAAGATTGCTCCTCCAGTTCATTCTGTTACAAAAGTGAACAAACATTGATTAATATACAATAATATCCCACGTAAGTGTTTAAATACAATTTATATAGCACTCACAATTCGGTTTGCCACCGCTTCAGCCTTGTTACTGGTATATTTTCCAGTTGGTCTCTTCCTCCGGGCCGCTGCCCATGTTACATGGCGTTGGAGGTCAGGTAAAGGTTCTAAGACAGTGGAAGATGACTCAGCTTCCATAGATTTCCGCTGCTCCTCCCACTTTTGTTGCCGCTCGGCTTCCACATAATCAGTCATCCAATCATACCCCCCACGGGACATGGTATGATTATACTCATTTTTAGCCCGAATCTCTTGTTGTTTTTTGCTTATCTCCTATGTACCACAATAATAAAATATTAATAATGCAGGTACACAGATTAAAACCAAGTTATGAACTATACATGTATAGTAGATATACCTTAAATGCTTCAGACGTCCGATATTTAACAAACTCCTTCCATTTCTCTGGTTCAATATTGGGATATGCTATACATGGATCCTCACCCATTTTAGACCCCCCAAATATGTAGTCCTTGGTCATGTTATATTTGAATTCACTAAACCTTTTTGCAATTTTTTGCCAAACGAACTCTTTAAAATCTTTGGTATCCGGCACATCCCAATATTGCTGCAATGAACAAACAAATATGATTAGTCACCACAATATCTCACAAATATGGAGTTAAAATACGAATGTACATACATATACATCCAACCAACATTGTTGCTTAACATCGTTATTAATGTGTTTCCACTCATTTATTGTGATGTCAAGTCTGTTTCTCGCCACTGTTCCAAGATAACTTGCAAATGGCTTTGCAGTTGGCCCTTTAGGCATATTCTTTTCATTTAGCTCCAAATGGTTTTTCTTCTTATGCTCAACTGTCAGAGCAATCACTTTCGAAAGTTTGGTAGGCCCTCTTTTCTTCTTCTTCACAGGGGGTGGTGGGGCCTCCTCATAATACTCTTGCTCGCGATCGGAGTCATTTTCTGCCATTATAACCTGTGAAAGAGGAACAATTACATACATTAGCACCGAACAATTAATAATATTAGATAGATTATTAAATGAAAAACAATAACAATAATCAATACATTTTCTAACATTATGTGTTGTCGTCCCATATGTCCCATATACCCTCAGTATGATCATTCCTGACCGCACAGAAGTCATCATCATCATCATCATCTAACAAACTTCTTGTTGTTTTGCCTAATAATTGTATCTCATCATCATCACCATCATTTACTGTGAGAGCACAATCCATTTGATTTCTATTTTGCAAGGCAATGGAAAGCTTAACATTTGTAGGGTCTGATACATAAAACACTTGTTTCGCATGACTTGCTAGAATAAATGGTTCATCCTTGTAGCCGACCCTATTAAGATCAACAGATATCATGCCGCTTTGGCGCTCAATCACAACCGCATTACTATGTACCCACTTACATTTAAATATGGGAACCTTGAAATGCGGTGCGTAGATGATTTCCCAAATTTCTTCAATAACCCCATAATATGTAGTTGTAGCCAATTTTGGGTTTTTGTCTCTAGAGCTAGAAAAATGGGTTGCCTCAGCTTCAACCATCACCCCGCTGTCTTGTGTGGTGCGCTTGCAATCAACTGAGGCTTCACAGCTAGCAACCTTACTGTGTCAGACACATCCTTTTGTTTTCGCGCATACTCCTCGAACCAACCAATAAATGACTTGTTATGTTCATTTGAAATCTGCATATCACTCTTCTTCGGGTTATTCTCTTTCAAAAGCCTTTTATGCTCAGCCAAATAAGGTTGCACTTCTTTCATGTTATTCAAGATATATAGATGTGCCTGTAACAACTCCACTCTCTCTACACCCTTTACTTTCATGCCCCGCACCCCTTTACCAGAAAGTTCATCTTCATCCAGGTTGATTTCCTCGTCGTCAGGTTTTCTTAGGTATGGTTTGCAAAAGTCCATTGCCTCTTCAACAAGATATCTTTTAACAATCGAGGCTTCCGGGCGATATGGGTTCTTTGAATAACCCTTCAAAACTTTCATGAATTGCTCAAAAGGGTACATCCACCTTAGAGAAACCGGACCACAAAGTCTTATCTCTCGAACCAAGTGAACAATCAAATGAACTGATATATCAAAAAACGCTGGAGGAAAATGCATCTCCAATTGCGACAAAATAACATAACCTTCCTTTTCCAACTCATCGAGTATTTCATTGTCAATTACCTTACTGCAAATGGCATTAAGAAACTTACATAACCTTATTAAAGTCTTCCGCGCATCATCCTCCAAAATTCCTCTTATAGCTACCGGCAAAAGTTGTTGCATTAACACATGGTAATCATGAGACTTCATTCCCGTCAACTTCAAATCATCCATTGACACAAGTTTGCTAATATTAGAGGAATATCCATGTGGCACTTTCATCCCACGTAAACACTCACACAATCGTGTTTTCTCAAGTTTGGAAAGTGTATGAGCAGCAGGTTCCATATATGCTTTCTTTCCATCTTCACTAATTGTCGGATGTAACCGCTGTCTTATACCCATCTCAACTAAATCTCTTCTAGCGTTGAGCCCATCTTTGGTTTTTCCTTGAATGTGTAACAACGTTCCGACAATACTTTCTGCAAGATTTTTCTCCACATGCATCACATCAATACTGTGCCTCACATCAAGACAACGCCAATAAGGGAGATCAAAGAAGATTGACCTCTTCTTCCAAATGTTAGTCCATTTCTTCTTCTTCTTTCCTTTACCAAATTCCACAGTAACACTAGCAACACGACGATAAACCTCTTCACCTGTTAACGGAATTGGAGCAGATGCATGCTCAGGAAAGCCATTAAATCGCTTCCTCAGTCGACGGTATGGGTGGTGGCGATCAAGAAACCTCCTATGACCGAGGTAAACAGTCTTCCTTCCATACTTGAGCTGGACGAAATTAGTGTCATCCTCACAAATTGGACATGCCTTATGTCCCTTGACACTATATCCTGAGAGATTGCCATATGCAGGTAAGTCATTGATTGTGGTAAACAACAAAGCTCGCAACTTGAATGTCTCCTTTTTGTATGCATCAAACACATCAACACCTTCATTCCACAACATCTTCAAGTCCTCGATCAACGGAGCAAGATAAACATCGATATTGTTCCCAGGCTGTTTCGGTCCCGAAATCATCATACACATCATAAGATATTTCCGTTTCGTGCACAACCAAGGTGGAAGGTTGTAAATGACAAGCAAAACTGGCCAAGCACTATGTTTGCTAGAGACACTCCCAAATGGGTTAAATCCATCTGTGCAAAGGCCGAGACGGAGGTTTCTAGGATCACTAGCAAACTCTGGAAAAATTGAATCAACCTTTTTCCATTGAGGAGAGTCAGCAGGATGTCGAAGATATCTAGAATCAGAATTTCTCTGATCACAATACCACCTCAGATTCTCTGCTTCTGTTGCATTCGCGAACAATCGTCTAAACCTTGGAACTATTGGAAGGTACCACATTACTTTTGAAGGTTCACCTTTTTTTGGTTTGCTTGTCTCTTCGTCGTCGTCGTCATCATCAGCACCCTTCCTCTGTTTATACCTTTGCTCCTGACATCTTGGACACACATGTAACCCTTCATATTCATTTCTATATAAAATACAATCATTGGGACAAGCATGTATCTTCTGATACTCCATACCCATCTTACTTAGCATTTTCTTGGCCTCATACATTGTCTTCGGAACCGCATTGTTATCCGGGAACATATCGCTCAAAGCTGCGAGCATTTTCGAGAAACCCGCGTCTGCCCACCCATTTTCCGTCTTTATTTCTAGTATTGTTAGAATGAAGGTCAGACGACTATACTTCTTACACCCTGGAAACAAAGGTGTCTCAGCATCACCACGCACTTTGTCGTACTCGTCTGACACAACAAACGACTCCGCTGCGATATCATTTATCATGTTGTCCATGCCAACATCGCAAACATATTCATCATCATCATTATCATCCACCTCCGCTGCTTTTACATGTTCCACGGTAGTTCCCAATTCCCCATGCCAAATCCACTTCCTATATCGGCGATTGATCCCCTCACAAATAAGGTCATTCCTTATAGAGTCAAGGCTCTTGCGATCAACATTCACACACTTCACACAAGGGCACGGGTACTTTCCATTCTTACTCGCCACATTTCTTTTGGCAAATTCAATAAACTCTTCCACCCCTTTTTGATATTCTTCACTAGTTCGCAAAGCATCCATCCAAGCACGATCCATTGGAGTAATGTGTATAATATGTATATACACTTGTCTTCATTACAAAGAATATTAGACAATTGAACCAATCAGAGGACTATCTATGGCAACCTAAAACGGTCCTAATCAACAACCAAAAACAGCCTCTCAAAGAAACTAGAGCCTATTTGCATGCAATTTTTACTACCCCTTCCAGCAAAGAAAACAAGATTTTTCCAGCAATTAATGGCTAAATAGAGCAGCCCAAAACACTCTTAAAATGTCCAGAATAGTCAACCAAACAGTGTACCAAATTAAGTGCAAATCAGAATTTACCACAAATGCACAAACCAAAAGCTAGCTGAATTTAATATTCAACAATAGAAGCAATATTTAAGCCAGCAAATGAACCAAATATAATATTACACAATAATCAAAATAACAATTAACAATCTATTACCAAAATCAATTGCATGTTCACCAATCAGAGCAACCAAATTTATCAATGGAAAAATTAAGTGAATCAATTTAAAAATTAAGAAAATCATAGAACGGATAATCATTATTTAGATTATTAACATAAATACGAGACACCACTCGTTAATAATCAGATTTATTAACATAACTGGCACCAAAAAAGAGGCTAAGCAATTTTATACCTAAAATAAAGCTATAAATAAAGCTACAAAAAAAACAATATACTCATGCTGCTATAATCCTTTAAGCTATTCACTCATCAAAAGAAAAAAAAAAGAAAAATAGAAAAAAAAATAATACCGGAGGCGAGAGGGCGGCGGAGGGCGGAGGGCGGAGGGGGAGAGGGAGGAGAGAGGGCGGAGGGCGGAGGGCGAGAGGAAGGAGAGGGAGGAGAGAGGGCGGAGGCGAGAGGAAGGAGAGGGAGGAGAGAAGGCGGCGGAGGGCGAGAGGAAGTAGAGGGAGGAGAGAGGGCGGAGTGCGGAGGGCGAGAGGAAGGAGAGGGAGGAGAGAGGGCGGAGGCGAGAGGAAGGAGAGGGAGGAGAGAAGGCGGCGGAGGGCAAGAGGAAGTAGAGGGAGGCGAGAGGAAGGAGAGGAAGGAGAGAAGGCGGCGGAGGGCGAGAGGAAGGAGAGGGAGGAGAGAAGGCGGCGGAGGGCGAGAGGAAGTAGAGGGAGGCGAGAGGAAGGAGAGAAGGCTTTTGGCGATAAGAGTGAATGTTGAGAGTGAATGTTGATAAGAGTGAAGGTGAGATTATGCAGATAAGAGTGAATGTTGAGAGTAAATGTTGGAGGGAAATGAAAAGGCTTTTGGCGCGCATTGGAAAAAAATTTCCCACCTTCCACGACCACATATTGGCAAATGTGGTCATGGAAGGGGCACCTTCCACGACCACACTTGTATAAGTGTGGTCGTGGAAGGTGCCTAGCCTTCCACGACCACAGTGAACCACACTGTGGTCGTGGAAGGTGCCTTTCCACGACCACATTATTACCACATTATTAAATGTGGTCGTGAAAAGTCTCCGCCTGAACAGTTATTTACATGTTATGCCACCGCGTTTTTTTTAACGACCAACATTGGCTTTTTAGTCGTTTAATATGGTCGTGAAAAGCCTATTTTCTAGTAGTGAAGGGTTCAAAATAATCCTAGATAAATGAGTTTAGCTACTCATAGTCAATATAAAAGCACAAATACACAATGAGAGTATAGCCATAAATGACATGAGAAAGGAAAGGAAGATGAAGAGGAAGAAAACCAAATAGTTGAAGCTCCAAATCTCTTCCAAAGCTCCAATCTTTGCTTCAATCTCCTCAAAATCCCAAACCCTAGCACACCCACAAGCTTGCAAGTCTCCAAAAGTCAGAACCCTTTGCCATTTTCCTTTCTTTCATTTTAAACATTCATTTTCGAGTGAAAAATGATGAGGTGACAATTTTTTACGCGATCATGCCGCGGCTCAGTCAAGTGGACCAAAATCATGCCACGGCATGTGCTTTCTCTGTAACTCAGGTTCAATTTGGGCCGCGGCACAGAAGTTCAACATAGACGCATGCCGTGGCTCAGTTCTGTTTTTGCTGAAAATTGATTTCTTCCCAAGCAAATGAGTTACTCCAATGTGTTTTGGCATCCTTTCATTCATCTTGACTTCTCACCTGACCTGGTTTTAATTTCCTAAACACATTTGACTTGCAAAACACTTAACTTATATGATTAACTTACCAAAATATTCAAAACCACTAAAAACATGTACTACCAAAAATCATGAATCAATTAGCCTTTAAAGTGTGTATAATTACTTCAAAAGTGTATGCAAAAGAATATGAATCATGCTAAAAAGCATGAATTCCATGGTATCAACACAACCAGTTAATAACTATAGTAAAATAAGTGGGATAAAATCTAATTCAAAACTATATTTTATATTTGTAAACAACTCATATCAAAATTTTAGTAGCACAAATTAATTTATGTATTGTTTGAGTAAAATTATGGTAATATTTAGTTTTATATATTTAATCCAAACCATTGGATGTTTGTTAGCAATAATGGAGGGGATAGGTGCCTAAATTAAAGGAGAGGATTCTCTTCCAGCATTTAAGTGTACCAAACCAAGAACCATTCTCCTAAAAATCAAAACGGCAAAGACCAGTCAACAAGAAGAACACGTACCTCATTTTTTGCTTGCATGTAATGAACGTGATCTTTCTCTATATATAGAGCCTTATCGCTTACTTGAATTTCATCAAAACTTATTTGAAGTTTCTATTCTTATAGAGTCTAAAACTACAAATAAGGAAAAACCATGGTTTTCAGTAACAATATGTCATTGTTCATTCATTCCTTGATCTGTTGTTTTGCCTTATTAATATGTCTCTCCTCAGGATTCCCAAATGAGGAATCCATTTTATCATCAAATAAGGCGAAACAAGATTATGGAATATTCGAAAAATGGATGAAGAAGTATGGAAAAACATATTCAAACTCAAAAGAGGGTGAAATTAGATTCCAAACATTTCAAGAAAACCTCAAGTATATTAGAGAGAAGAATTTCAAGAGATCCAATTCATCATCTGGCCATCGTTTGGGCCTCAGCAAGTTTGCCGATATGAGTAAGGAGGAGTTCAAGAAAGTATACCTTCATCAACAAAAAATGCCAAACGCCACAAAAACCGCCTTTTCCTCAGCCATGTGGTCTCGGACTGTGCAGCACCTGCTTCCATGGATTGGAGAAGTCAAGGAGTTGTGACTCCAGTTAAAGATCAAGGAAGTTGTGGTAAACATACTTCTCTTTATAAACTCTGCATTTAACTTTTATTTATGAGTAGTATAAAGTTGACACCCCCTTACATACAAATTTTAAAAAAAAAACTTGAACACTACCTATTTACATTACTCTTGAGAAAATAAAAAAATATCAGAAATAATTACCCGGCCATAGTAGACACAAGTCTTGGTTTGAAACTATATATACGAAGTTTCGATTTAGTGAGTCTCGTAACATTAAGAAGCCTTTAATCAACCCCCTAGCTTATACTTAGTTTGTTCCAAAATGATTATTTTGCAACAAGCTTTTACAGAATGAAAACTATACACAGATAATGCCAGCATTTAAAAATTTTCCTGTTAAAAATTAGAAATCTAATATCAACATTTTTGTTAACAGTGAAAGCAAGTGTTAATGACTGCACAAATTTTTTTTAATAAACTAATAAACCAAAATAAAACATAGTTGGAAATGTATGGATAAAATGTGCTTTTTTTGCGTCATTGTTTTTGTTTTTTTGTCAGAAATGATTGTTTTTGTTACTGTAAATTAATTTGACACTTATATGACAATGGCTAAAATTGTTTGAATATGGTTCATAGGAAGTTGTTGGGCGTTTGCATCCGTTGCAGCCATAGAATCGATTAATGCAATAAGCAATGGGCAGCTAATTTCCCTTTCGGAACAACAACTCTTAGATTGCGATAACATAAACCAGCATGGTTGTGATGGAGGATTTTCATACCGTGCTTTTGAATGGGTTATCAATAATGGTGGCATAACTGAAGAATCCAGTTATCCTTATGTAGGTCAACAAGGCTCTTGCAACATGGTATGTCATTTTTTTCTTTGAGATGTATTTGTGTCATTCTCATCCTGTGTCCGACTTTGTGATGATATCAAAACTACTCAAATTTAATATGAACTATAAATTTATAATTTATAAATGTATAATTTTCAATATGTATTTAACTATTTGGTATGTTTGTTAAACAGAATGGAGGCAGTGCAGTGAAAATCAATAGTTATACTCAAGTTGCACAATCAGATGAAGCTCTTTTATGTGCCGTTGCTAAGCAGCCAGTATCTGTCACTTTTTATGCAACGGATGATTTACATTTATATAATGGCGTAAGACCTCTTTTCTACTTGACGAAAAAAATCGACTTTCCTTAATCCTTATTTAAAATTTTGTGCTTTCCTTGAAAATAGTAATTAATTATTTTTTATGCTACTTAATTAATTACTATGAGGACCGAAATTGTTGATCTGTTATATAGTTACTTTAATATTTTGTTTTTTATAATTTACATTATCTTCAAGTTTATGGGCTTCTTTGGTATGAGGGGAGGGGAGGGGAAGGATGAGAAAGTATGCGGATGGAATTTTTTTTTTGAGTTAGATGTATAAAAAAATAGAGAAGTATAGTTAAAGTTTTCAATTTAACTTTCTTACTCTTCTATCTTACTCACTTTCCAATTTAACATGTTTATAATTATCTTTTTCCATTAAAACTTATGTATTCTACTTATAAACTAAGATGTAATCTAATCTAATTACATGTATGTCATACTCCCTCTGGTCCTAAATATAAGACCTAATTGACTTTTTCTAGAAAATCCTTTAAAAAACAAAATAAGTTAATTATAAATTAATTTACCTAATTTTTTTCCCTTAAACTAGTTTATTTTACCTATAAACTAATGGATAATCTAAAAATATATCAAATATGTCATAATTTAATGGTCTAATTTGCTTCCATAATTTCCACTGATAAAGTCAAAAGATCTTACATTTAGGACTTAAATATATTATTATTATTATTTTGAAACCCCATTCTTTAAATTTTTTAAATTCAATTTGAAATTATTTTCCCTCTCCTTCTCTTCTTATCCCTCATATCAAACAAGCCCTGATTGTGATGGGAAAAATGTTGCTATGAGCCGTTAATAATAGAACTGTTGCATATATATTTCCTCTGTTCTTAAATAAAGACCACTTTATCTAATTTAATTATATTAAGGATGTTACTTAATTTTGTTATTACCACATACATGATATTATCAATTCAGTCTAAAATACATGTTTAATTATTTATACATTGCCTCTTTTTTCTAGATAAACATTACTAGGGTAAATTTAGGAAAAAATTGGAAAATAATCTTCTATTTAGAAACAATATAAAATTTGAAATTGATCTTATATTTAGGAACATAGGGAGTATGTGTGAGGTGTCAATTTGATGATATGTAGTGACAATTAAATTAGGTTGACATGATTTGAATTCCTTTCTTGTGACAGTCGTAATTTCTCTAATTAAGTACGTTTATTCTATTTTGTAGGGAATTTATCAAGGACAGAATTGTCCTAGCGATCCTTCTAATACAAATCACATTGCTTTGGTAGTTGGATATGATTCAAAAGATGGGATGGATTATTGGATTGTAAAGAACTCATGGGGAGAAGATTGGGGAATGAATGGATACTTCCACATACAAAGAAACACAGGATCACCATATGGAGTTTGCTCTATTAATGCTTGGGGATGTGTTCCTACCATATAGTTTCGGCTAGGGCATGTACTACTTTAATACGGAAATTTTGGATTTGATTTTACTTGTGTTGGGAAAATATCTTTCCCTGTTTGATTTTGCTCGAATAAACTGTAGCCAATCATGGTTTTTAAATGAAATATAATAAATTATTGCATTTAATATTAGTGCAGTCGTATTTTTGTTGACAGTAAAATATATTGACATCCTTCTATTTAATCAAAATTACAGAGATCTCCCTTTTAGTTTTGAAACCTACAAGAACATCCCTACAAATTAAAATATACTACCTCCGATCCTAAATATAAGACCTAATTGACTTTTTTTTGGAGAGGTTAAGGTTGCGAAATAGGCTATTAAATCATGATATATTTAATATATTTTTAGATTATACATTAGTTTATAGGTAAAATAAACTAGTCTAAGGGAAAAAATTAGGTAAATCAATTTATAATTAACTTATTTTTCTTTTTTATAGGATTTTCTAAAAAAGTCAATTAGGTCTTATATTTAGGACTTGAGGGAGTATATTACATAAATATCCCTTCTAGTTTTATAATTCATTTCATATCCACTTGTTAGTTCACATTATAATCACACAATAAAATCACTGTGTTGACCCATTGTTTTGAGAAGAAAATACTCTTAATTAACAAACATTATACAATTTAATTTTATATTATTGAACTTTTAATTTTGATAATATGAAAATGTTAATTGATTTTACTGGCAAAAAATGTTAATTGATTTTATAATTATATACTTTATTTTTCAATAATTTTAAATGTTTGAAAGCTTTAATTTTTAAATACTGATGTATGATGTAATATGTAATGTTTTTTAAAATATTCACACACACACACATGTATATTCAAAAAAATTGAAAGCATATATATTTTAATTTTTACTATGAAATTTTAGAATTTCATATTTTTTAATATATATAAAATTTTATGCTTTAAAATTCATAAGTCTTAAGAAAATTTCCTAAAACAAATAAATATTCATAAAATTACTATTTTGATATATTTGTCAATATTTTCCACATAAAATATTATGAAATTTTCACTAAATATTAAGTAAACAATATTGAATAGATCAATAGTCATTATAAACTAAGTTATTTAAAAACAAATGAGACATTTTGTACTATAATCATAGAACTTCTGAAGAAATTAGCTATAGATTTTTTTTGTTAAATATCATTTTTTCCAATAAACAATTATTAGAGTATCAATCAACACATTGAACAATAAAATGTTTCAACTATATATGGCTAAGAACAATTAAAAGGCATAATTTCGTAACTATATAGTTGATACTTTTTTATTGTTCATTTTGTCAAATAATTAGGTAATTGATTATTACCTAAAATGATAGAACTCATCAATTTTTTAAGAATATAATTCTATAAGGGTTTTACTTGTTGGACTAAATTGCATACATTACAAGAGAATGAAGGTGATGAATATATGTGAAATTAAGGGGGAAGGGGAGTTTAGAGCATTTCACTCTTTCTTTTTAGTCGTAGTTATGTTTATATTTATACAATAGTCTATCGGACCAGTTACGTAAATCTATGTGGCTTTATAATTGTAGTTTTGGATGTTCATCGTTTATTGAAAATTCAGACCAAAACCACTTATCGATAGTAAAAATATATTTTTTTTGATAAACCAAAATGAGACATTCACATCATAGTAAATTGTAAATGGAGCTTCCAAGTTCCAACATTATGGGAGTGAAGAAAAAAAAGATTATGAGTGTCACATTTTAGATTACAATGTACATTTTTTTTTTAATTACAATTACAATGTACATTTTTACACCCTCAAAATTAACTATAGTTCTAGGTGCTTTTTTACAATTTACCATTTATAGTTTTACATCCGTGAGAGGCAACTATTTCACCGCTTGACGTTAGAAAACAGGGGATGGTGAAACAGAGAGTTCAGGTAGATGGAAGGAGAAAGAGGGAGGGCTTTTGAGAGAGAAAGGAATTAATATACGTATATTTTACAATAACAAATTATGGAAAATATATCTGACACAAGTGTTGACACATATGAAAAAAATAATGAGTTGTTTTATTTTTACTATTGTGAGTGTCCTTTGCTCTCCATACGGGTGAGTGTTTTCTCCACCTCTTGAAGTGGTACTTCCCTCTTCACTGTCCCATGCTACCTACGATTCTCCTCCACTTGTATTTTACTCTTTCAGCAACTACTCCCACCCATGGTATAGAAATTGAGTGTCCCCAATAATTAGTCATTTCCCATTAGCTGGGGTTTATTTAGTGTGTGGGCGTTATTAGCTACCCTCATCCTATGGAGGAGGGCTTAGACAGGAAGCAAGGCGACCAGAATGTGGTACATCTTGATAGCTCTCTGAATCCCTCTTATGGCTTTTCTCTAGTTGGTCGTTTCGAAACAGCTAATGATCAACGTTGTAATGAAGGGTTGGTCCTTGAATGGAAAGTTGGAAGTTCTGGATATTGAGTAGAATGCCTTAAGCTTTCAAATCTCTGATCAAGGAGATCATTTCAAAGTTCTTTATGGAAGATCCTGGGAGATTTGAGACTCACATACTGAATCTCCAGCTTTGGAACGATGATATGGTATATAGGGAGGTAAACTTGGAGAGGTTCCCTATTTGGGTCCAATTACCTTCCGATATAATAAAGAAAATGCTCTAAAATTAGGGCAATGTTACTCCCCAAAATATTAAGTTGTGACTGGCACGAAGTATTGAATAACTTCACTTCGTAAGCTTTTTTAATTAACTACTATTTCTCTATCAATCCTTAATGCTTTCAGATTATGAGATTATGTATATATGCTCACACACATGAGTATATAAGTAAATAAAGTGAATATCAAGTATACAAATTTGCAATGAACTTCAACTTTACATCACAAGAAAAATATTATTTATATGAAAAAAAATAATTCCACACCATTTATTATTTAGAACCAACAAACAGGAGATCCACTTTTCTACATATGAAGAAGAAAAATATGTTAAAAATATATTTTTTTATAATATAAGTTATGGCTCAAAATAATCTAAGTTCATATAAATAATACAGTATTATCATCACATTTCTCAAGAGTCATTTGTTATATCTAAATGGATTAAATATTTTCTATGTCTATGTTTTTATCAAAAAAAAATATTTTCTATGTCTATGATTAAAAATAATTTTGTTCATATAAATCTTACAATATAGAAGATGCAAGTTTTTTGAGGTGCTACAATTAATAAGAGAGATCTACTATATTACTTTATTTATCGTAATTTTAAATGAGCTCACAACGTTTATCAATCAATCAATATATCAAATGAAAGTGTTCCACCAGAGTTTTTGCGTTGGGAACGATGCATAGACACAATATACTGTATAAGCCTTTGGATTTGATCGGCTCTAGACTCAATGTTGCTGTTCATTAGCCATTTCAGTCGCTTTCAGAGCTGTTTTGGGGTTATATAATTTAGTTTAGTTAATTAATAATTAATAATAGTTTAGTTACTTTAATGTTATGTTATATTCAGAGCTGTTTTGGGGTTATATAGTTTAGTTTAATTAATAATTAATACTCCCTCTGTTCCTAAATATAAGAGCACTTTGACTTTTTTGGAAAATCTTAAGAAAACAAAATGAACAATTTAATCATAACATATTTTAAATATTATTAGATCATATGTAAGTTCATAAGTCAAATAAACTAGTTTAGTGAAAAAATTTGGGAAAATCAATTTTTAATTACCATATTTTGCTTTCTTAGGATTCTCCAAAAAAGTCAAAGTGCTCTTATATTTAGGAACGGAGGGAGTAATAGTTTGGTTAGTTTAATGTTATGTTATATTTATTATATATTATATATAGGTCTGCATTGATTATCTTGGTCTTATATTTAGGATTGAGTTTGGGCTTACTTTGCCAGAAAAAAATTATCTGGTTATTTGTTGCTTTCTTTGGTTCTAAATATAAGGTCTAATTAACTATTTAAAAAAAATTATATTTGGGTCGCATTAATTTAGCCATGTTGGTGTTTATTGTTTCATGAATTTTGTTTATGTGTTTATTTTTATTATTGGTTATTTGTTGCTTTCTTTGGTTCTAAATATAAGGTCTAATTAACTATTTTAAAAAAACTTATAGAAGGATGGTTAATTATATATTAATTTAGACATATTGATGTTTATTGTTTCATGACTTTTGTTTGTGTGTCTATTGTTATTGTTCATTAAATAAGTTAATTGTTGATTGATTTGCCTAATTTTTTCTCTTAAACAATTTTTTCTTTTAAACAAGTATAGGTTGCTTTTTAACTAATGGGTGATATAGTAATATTTCAGATGTGTCATGGTTTACTAAGTTGTTTTGTAGCCTTAAAGGCATGTTGGTGTTTATTGTTTCATGAATTTTGTTTATGTGTTTATTTTTATTATTGGTTATTTGTTGCTTTCTTTGGTTCTAAATATAAGGTCTAATTAACTATTTTAAAAAAACTTATAGAAGGATGGTTAATTATATATTAATTTAGACATATTGATGTTTATTGTTTCATGACTTTTGTTTGTGTGTCTATTGTTATTGTTCATTAAATAAGTTAATTGTTGATTGATTTGCCTAATTTTTTCTCTTAAACAATTTTTTCTCTTAAACAAGTATAGGTTGCTTTTTAACTAATGGGTGATATAGTAATATTTCAGATGTGTCATGGTTTACTAAGTTGTTTTGTAGCCTTAAACTTTCCAAAGAAAATTATCTTGGTCTTATATTTAGGGTTGTTTTGTAACTTTAAATTTTCCAAAGAAAATTATCTTGGTCTTATATTTAGGGGTCGTTTGGTTGGATGGAAGAGGTTTTGATGGAAGTGGAAGTGGAAGGGGAGGTAGAAATAGGAATGGATATGGAAGTGGAAGTGAGGTTAAAAGTGTGTTTGGTGTGCCTATGGAAGTGAAGTATTATTTTTAATAAATATATTCATTTTTAAAATGAAAGTACCAAAATACCCCTTAATAAAAATCATCAACATAGTCCCTTCTTTAATTTATCGTCATCCATCAGCCAAGAGCCCAAGACCTCAACTTCTTCCATGGTGAATCATCTCACCCAATCTCAACTTAAAAAATAAATAATTCACCAATCAAAGATGTAATCAAATGAAGAAAATCAACAAATCATTTCAGATTGAAAATGTCCGGTTCTGGCAAAAAAAAACAAGAAATGTTTGGAACCTCATCTATGTCAAATCCACCAACGTCAACCTCCGTCTTCCACCATCATTTTAGAGACGAAACTGTCATCCACCACCGACAACCTCCGTCGTCCACCACCGTCGTCCACCGTCCACACCACTCTTGGCCTCGTTATTCGACACCGTCGACCTCAAATCCTTATGAGAAATAAACACCGTCAGCCTGCATCACCTTCGCCGTCGCCGATCTGGCAAATCAGAAATACAATGTCTGCCTGCAAGAGAACTCCAAAAAAATGAAGGGTATGTGCGTATGAGCACCGGATCTTAAAGCATATCAAAACCAGATCTTGGAGCATGTTGTTGCGGTGGTGGAGCACCGGAGCTGTCGCCGACGTGGTGGTGGAGATGGTGAAGAAGGTTGGTGAAGAGAAGAGAGGGTGTATGTGTGTGAGACTTGTGAAGGCTAAAGTTGTCAATTGAATAAAAATATGAGGGTATAATGGTCTTAAATTTTCACTTCCATGGAGCTCATCTCACTTCCATAGGTTTAGGTAGAGAACTCATTTCCACCATTTTTAATGGAATTGGAAGTGGAAGTGGAAGCCACTTCATGCAAACCAAAGACAAAAATGATGGGTTCCACTTCCACTTCCACTTCCCACCCCTCAATTCCATCCAACCAAACGACCCCTTAGGGTTGGTTTTGGGGGTGTGGGGTTAGGTCTTCGTTTGAGTTTATTTGTGTTTGGAGGGTTTTCCCTTTTTTATTTGCTTTCTCATTGTCGGCTGCTTCTATGGTTCTTTGTCAAGTGCGCTCAGCCCTGTCCATTTGTTTGCTTTGTCAATGGATGCTGCTCGTGCTAGGGTTCGTGCGCTCGCCGCCAAGATTGATTATCCGCATGTTCATCTTTGTGATCTCACTACCAAATATCAGTATTTCACTGTTACTGTGAAGGTGGATGTCGCATTCAACAACGAGACCATCGATGGTGAATCTTCGGAGGATCGGCCGGCCAAGCTGCTATTGTCGTTTGATGTGGTGTTTTATGACCGGCAGTGTTTCTGTGTGTGCGTTGCCTATTGATTAGTTTTTTTGTGATGTGAAACTTATCTCATGTGTTTTAGGGTACTCGGATGATTGGCAAGATGGAAGAAGTGCTATTAGGGACCGTTTTATGGGGATGATGTCTGTTGGGTCCATGTTTGAGATCAAGGGTCTTTGGGTTTGTAGGGGTGGTGAGGATGTTGCGTCACGTTATCATCTTCAGTTTAATGACGATACTGAGGTGAAGGAGATATCGTCAATATTTCCGGAGATTCCTTTTTCTCTTTATTCATGCGTCGATGTTGCCATGCGTAAGATTGGACCCGAGTGCTTCTTCGGTGAGTGTTTTGTGGTGCTTTTCAGGTTAATATTTTTATTCATGGTTGTTTGTTAGCTTATTTTGGTGTTTGTTTTTAGATGTTGCTGGCTTTGTCAAGGTTTATTCTACTGTGAAGGATGTGGAGGTTTTCGGATTTCCTGACAAGGAATTCTTTGTGGTGTTGGCATCAGGTGTAAAGGGAGGTGTTTGGTTAGTTCCTTTGTTCAATTAACCTCAATGTTGATTCTTTCATTTGTAGAGAATTTATAGTGTTTTATTGGATTTTGATGCTTGCTATTTTTCTTGCAAGAAAAGGTCTCAAGATGAATTGATATGTGTTTTGAGGGGTAGCTGGGTGGCAGCAGTTCGCCAGATGATAGTTGATGCATTTGATAGGATGGACAAAGTCTTTGTTTATCTCCGCTATGTGCAAATGAAAAATCCCTTATCTGCAGAACCTGCTTTGGTCATTTCTTGGATGAATGCCACCACTCTTCAAGTTGATCCCAAGATTTCATTTGTTCAAGCTTTGAAGGAGACAATGTTGGATGACCTTTGAGATTTTCTGCGTTTGTGTTATGTCTGTTTGTTGGATTAATATGGATATGGATGTCCTTATGTGATATGTTAGGGTGTGGATGTTGTTGTAGTAGTTTATGCAGTGGCTTTTATTTTTGTGTCATGGTGTTTTTGTGCTAATCTTGAGCTTATTTTGTGCTCCAATTGTGGTGCAACTTGCAAAAGCCCAGGATTGGTTTTATATGTATGTGGCAGAATCTATGTAGAGCTGCATTTGAATTATGTATGTGAACTTTGTGTTGTGTGTTTTTGTGTTTATGTTGAATTCATGGTTGATCCATTTTGATATTTTGTTTGTTTTTCGTTTTGATGTGTTGTTGTCTTTATGTTTTTGTCATGTTTTTTTAGATTTAGGTTTATGTTCCTTTGGACATTTTTTGTGTTTGTGTCTTTATGTTTGTAGCTGTCTTCATATTAAATTTTTTATTTTGTGTTTTTCGATTTATGTTTATTTTCGGGTTTGGTCTATCTTTGGAATTATATTCAGTTTGGTGGAGGGTGTATGTCTTTACCTGTATTCTTCTTTTATTTTTTGTCTTTCTTTAAATTTGTTATGTTCTAATTTTAAGTGTGGGATGATGGGTCATTATTATTTTGGTGGTTCCAGCTGCAACTTCTGTGATTTGATTTGACTTTGCACTATTTGGAGCAGGGGGGAATGGCTGTGAGGCCCACTAACAGTGGCTGCCAGTGTTTAGTCACCTCTTTTCTGTCTTTATCTTTTTACTGAAAAGGGTAGAGAGGAGTGGTTGAGTCTCCAATGTTCTTTTGCAATTTTTTTGCCTTTTTACATTTGCACTTAGATTTATATTAGCTGTCATTACACCTAAAGTTTATTTTTGTTCTTTATTTTGTATTTATCTGTTTGTGTTCCATATGTATATATAAAATGGATTTATTTTAGTTTACACATTTTGGTGAGGCAAATTTTATGGGTTCTTTTGGGCAAGTACATTTTGAGGTGATGGCTCCTTTAGTTTTTGGTGGCCCGAGGCATCATGACTTTGTATTGCTCCTATAGTACAAATCGATAGTGACATTGGTTTAGCCATCTCTCTTCTCTACTTATCATTTTATTGAAAAGGGTGGAGAAGAGTGGTTAAGTCTTCAAGGTTCCTCTGCTGTGCAGTACAAATGAGCAGAGGATGCCAGTGTATAGCCATATCTTGTGTGTCCTTATCTTTTTATTGAAAAGGATGGGGTGGAGTGGCTGAATCTTCATGGTTTTTTGCAAATTTTTTATTTTTTCCCTCTGTTTTTTGCATTTACCCTTTAGATTTATATTGATTTGTTTGCCTTTCACATTTATTTCGATTGCATGCTGATTTTTTAATGGATCAAGGCTTTTAAAGGGTATTGATATGTTAGGGAAGGCATATAATATTAATTAAAGTAAACGGCTAAATCAAAGTTAATTTTATCCATATGATGCAGACTCTAAAGACAGGTGGCAGTTAGGCTTCATTTCTCATCAAAGTACTATTACAGAATATAAATAACATAACAAAATATATAAAAAAGGAAAATTAAACATGCTATAGGTGTGGCTAAAGTTTTTTTTATTCTTTTCTTTATATTCGTCTATTTGAGTTGCATATATGTGTGTATGTGTGTCTATATATATATATATATATATATATATATATATATATATATATATATATATATATATATTATATTTATGTGTTAAAATAAATTCTTTTTAGTTTACAGTTTCCTTTACTTTTTGGGGCCCGAGGCGCCATGACTATTTATTGCTCCTTTGACTTGTGTTTCAAGGAGAAAGTATTATTTGTGTGAGAGTGTTTCAGAGGCTGATTCAAGTACTGCCTTTGCCTTCTTTTCTCCTATCACTGCTGCACGTTCTCTTTGGTTCTTCTGAGCTTCTGTCAGCCATTCTAATGGCAGCCTATGTTTTGCTGGATGAATTGAACCCGGGCTCTGATTTCTGGACTATCTTAGTTCGAGTGCTGAGGAAATGGAATCGATATGACAAGCATGACCCAAATGTGCTATTTTGTGTCAACATGCTCTTAATAGATGAAAAGGTGAGTCCATGGTTCTTTCATATGGTTTTTTTTCGTTGAATATTTAAACATGATCTGCTTTTCAGCTGAAAATTTGTTTTAATGTCAACATGCTCTACTTTTAAGATGAACATTTAAATACTTTTAGTTTGTGGATGCTGTGTGTTTTCTTGCTTATCTTTATTTACAGCCGTTTTCTTTTCATGCTTGCTCATCCATATGGCTGAATATGATGCAGGTCATGCAGCTATTGTTGAACTTTGATGGCTGATAGTTTTATTTCTTGAATTTCTTTGTGATTCATTTGTTTAGTTATGTGTTTTCAGTTTTGTCTTCAGCCCTCTTTTAGTATTTATTCAAGGTTCTGCCTGATTATACTATTGCCTTATTTATGTGACCTAAAGTTTGGTCTATGCAAGTTGCATGTTCTTAGTTCCTGTATTTATTGATTGTTCTTTGTTTTTGTGTGCCTTATTTTGCTTCCTCTGCTTCTTGCTTGCCTTTATTTACAGTCCTCTTTTAATATTTATTCAGCCCTATGGCTGAATATAATGCAAGTCATGTAGCTGCTTTTTGGACGTTTTCTTGCTTGCCTTTGTTTACAGCCGTTTTCTTTTCATGCTTGCTCATCCATATGGCTGAATATGATGCAGGTCATGCAGCTATTGTTGAACTTTGATGGCTGATAGTTTTATTTCTTGAATTTCTTTGTGATTCATTTGTTTAGTTATGCGTTTTCAGTTTTGTCTTCAGCCCTCTTTTAGTATTTATTCAAGGTTGTGCCTGATTATACTGTTGTCTTATTTATGTGACCTAAAATTTGGTCTATGCAAGTTACATGTTCTTAATTCCTGTATTTATTGATCATTGTTTGTTTTTGTGTACCTTATCATAAAAGTAATTGTTTAGCTGTTTTTGGTCTCACATGGCTGATGGTTTTGTTTATTGAGCTCCCAGCCTTCTTTCTGATTTTATGATTTTGTTGTGCATTTTCAGATTTGTTACCTTCTTTTATATTTTCTCACATCGCTGATGGTTTTGTTTTGTTGTGCCTGAATATCCTGTTATCTTATCCTTTTATATTTATTCAAGGCTGTGCCTCGACATACTATTGTCTTATTTATGTTAGGCTAAGATTTGGTGTATGCAAGTTGCATATTTTTATGTTTGGGTGTGAACAAAGAACATCCTATATTTATTGACTAATCTTTGTGTGTCTTATCTTGGTTACTCTCCAGGGTACCAAGATGCAAGCATCTGTTGTGAGAAAAGAAGCACATGAAAGATTTAATAAAGGAATCCATGAGAGTAGGATATATCAGTTCCGGACCTTTGAAGTTGGTGTTAATCCAAACAATTACAAGGCAGCTAGACATACATACATGATTACTTTTAATCCCTACACAGTATATTTGCCTGGCGATGTGGCTGTGCCACGTTCTATACCAACTATTGCATATTCCTTTACATCTATATCTGAGATTTATGCAATGTCTGATAAAGAGAGTAATGCATATCTGATTGGTATTATTTATTAACATTAAATTTGTCCTGTGAGTTGTTTGGTTCATAATACTTACATATTGTGTTATTTATTGCGAGTAGATGTCTATGGTTTTGTCAAGTGTATGGGATCCTTGGAAGACTTGAATGGAGAAAAGTATTCAAAGCAAATACTCACCATGCAATTGGCTGATGCTAAGTAAGCTGATTTATTTGTCTCCTTTGACTGCTCACTTTACAAAATTGCAAATTTTTTCCACTAACACCTTCATTTTTTTCCCCACAGGGACAACTCAATTGAATGTGTTTTGTTTGATAAATGTGCAGCTGATACTGCTGCAGCATATCAAGAAGCAACAGACACAATTATTGTTGCTGTTCTTAATTTATGTAGGGTGTCTAAAAATCTAAATGGTACTTGATTGCCCTTCTGATTTCTGTGATGCAATTTCCTATGAGAAACAATACTTCTGTAGTTCTGCCTCATTTAATTGTGTCTTGGTGTCATTTGGTCATGCAGGAGAAAGGCAGCTAACATCATCCTTCCATGCCACACGTGTATGTCTTAATGAGGACATTGTTGAGGTGAAAAATCTGCTGGCTAGGTGAGTTTAGAGTTTATGATGTTTACCAACTCTTTCTTTTTCCAGAATTGCTTTCAACATGATTCTTTGCATTTGATGCCAACGGTATCACACTCAAATGTCATCTTTTGTTTGTGAAGTCTGAAGGGCAGAACCAATCCTATTGCTACACAATTCTCACAGACAAGCTTCACTCAAAGAGGCAACGTTTCTAGGCAGGAGACAATTTGTACAGAGGATATTGTTCCCCTTGAGAAAATAAACGCTCAATCTGTTGTAATCATATATCTTTGCATGTTATTTTCTTATTATTTTTTATTCCATAGTTTCCCTGCTAAATTCAGATTGTAATGTAGGGCGATGCATTTATGTGCAATGTGAGCTGGTGAAATTGGAATCAAGATTTGGATGGCAATATGATGGATGTGCAAGATGTGCGTCTATACCAAAAACTCAGGATCCAACCGATCCAGCAAGTCCATTGTGGTGTTCTTACTGCAAAAGAAGACCTGCTAAAATAGAACCAAAGTAAATTCCAAACAATTGATAGTTAAAGGTTATTTCCATGTTCATATAGCTGCCCTTACAGAAATTTTTCCTTTGTGAAGGTTGAAGGTGACTTACACAGTGAAAGATGACACAGACTCTTGCTTAGTTACATTTTGGAATGTTGCTGCCATGCAATTACTAAAGAAAACTGCAGTTCAGCTAATAGAGGACCTACCTGAGGTGAGCTATATTAGAGTGCCATCTTCTTTGTTTGCTACTTTGGTTAAGATTGAAAGTCTACTAACTTTGGTGCATTTCCATGTGTCAGGACTTAAAACAAGCACGTGCTTTTCCTGATGATTTGAATCATCAAATTGGAAAGAATGTTATCTTGAAACTTAAACGTAGTGCTTACAATAAAGATAATCCGGGTTCAAGTATAAATGTCGCACAAGTAACACAATGCGAAGATTTACTACAGAAAATTAGCTCTGAGGTGATTTGAAATGCCTGATGCTATTCATATGGTGCTGTATTATATTTGGTTACTTAGTTTCTTAATACTTATATGACTTGCCTTTTTTTTGATTTACAAAGGAAAATGAAACAGATGCCACAGCTGGATCATCCTGTACTGCAATGACTGATCCTACTCCTTTGGTAGCATCTGTCTCTTCAAACTCTGATATTGTTCCAACCATCAATCTTGCAGATGAAGAAACTCCAATAGCAAATTTGGCTCCACAGGTCCGTGTGAATGAGACAAGAGGGAGAAAGCGTGCAACTGCCATGAAGGATACCAAAAAGGATAATGAAAAGGCAGTTGGAAAGTCTCCAAATTCTGTTACTTCTGGAGACAAGCTACTAAAGAATATTAAACAAGAGAAATGATATCTCCGTACTATGCTGCTGATCCATTAACTCTTATGACTTGTGGGTTGTGTAGATATCCTAATGTTTATGTGTCGTCTGTTTTGGTCTGTGTTCTGCAGACAACCATGACAATGATATGTTAATTTCCTTAACTTGTGCTACCTTTTCACATGTACAGTGAATGTGTGGTCTGTTTTTATCTATGTTCCAGGGACAAGTATGCTGATAATGTGTAAATTTCCCTAGGTAGTTCTATCTTTTGAGGGATTCCATGTTCTGTTCATGACCCATTATGTCCTATAAATGGTGGGTCATATGGATATCCTCATGTCATATTAATAAGTATATTTTGATGTGTATTTTCGCTGTGTAAATTTCTCTAGGTAGTTCTATCTTTTGACGGATTCCATGTTCTGTTCATGACCCATTATGTCCTATAAATGGTGGGTCATATGGATATTCTCATGTCATATTAATATGTATATTTTGATGTGTATTTTCGCCTTAAATGGGCCTATCTTTTGGCATGTATAGTGAACCAGATATTGTATATTTTCAGCTACTCCCTGTTATGTTCATGATCCACTAATTTGCCTGGATCTAATTTGCGTAATTAATTATATATAAATGGTGAGCCATGTAGTAATCATCATACTTAGCTTTAATTTGTTTTCATCTGCATTTTTTCCATGGCATTCAGTAAAACACTTTGCTTTTTTGTAAGTGATAGCATGTTATCCAGTATATGATGCATTAAATAAATATTCTCTCTTTGGGCAATATAAACTATAAGGTTATATGTCAAGAAAATTATAGTTTAAAGACTACCAATATATATCCTATGATTTCCTTTCGAACCTAGGTGATTCTTTCTGCGCAATCTTAAGATGAAAAATGCAGATGCTTTCTTTCTGAGTAAGGTTACATTTTATCTTTTGTGATCATATGTAAATAAAAAACATAGCAAAACATGGATGACTATGCTTCATTAGTTTGCTTTTGGCGTTTTGTGTTTAAAGAATGGTTCACAGATGCTTGGAATATTTTATGGTGTTTAAAAGCTCATTTATGCTTGGGATATTTCCTGTCTCCTATTTGATTCCTTCTCATGTATATAGAGCAAAATAAAAACATTAATTCCCTGTCATTTGATGAAAATCATAAAAATTATCAATCAAGCATATTATAGATATTGCCACATTATATACTGACATATTTTTCAAAGATTGCATAACATATTATGCTTCCTGATCATGTATTGAAATAGAAAAAAAAATAAAAAATGCAAACTTATCTATAGATAAAAAAGTTGAAGGTTTGATTACTTGAATGCTTTGAATATTTTATGGTGTTTAAAACCTCATTTATGCTTGAAATATTTCCTGTGTCCAGTTTGCTTCCTCCTCATGTATACAAAACAAAATAAAAACATTCATTCCCTATCATATGATGAAAATCATAAAAATTATGCATCAAACATACTATAAATATTGGCACATTATATATTGACATATTTTTCAAAGATTGCATAACATATTATACTCCCTGATCATCTATTGAAACAGGAAAAGAACAAAATAAATAAAAATGCAAACTTATCTATAGACAAAAAGCTTGGAGGAATATTATAGAGATGTATGATTTTTGGTTTTTTTTTTTCAGTGCTGCAGAGAAAATAAATAAATGAATAAATCATACTTCATAAGTGTCATACCTAAAATGATTACTAACATATATGCGCAGTTTTTTTTTCCAAAATAAAAATATCTAATTTTTTTGTCTTTTATCATTGTTAAATTTTTAATCCTTTCTCCCCAAATTATGCTCCTTTTTGGGTGCCTCATCAGATATGAACAAACACAGTCTAAAGCATAAAAAAATAAACTTTATGCAATTTTCATTAGAGATTCACGTGAAAGCCCTATCACATCCATCCCTGCGATGTTTCTTGCCATTCTCTGATTAATGGCAACCACAAATATGGGTGATGACTTGCAAAGATTCTGTCCAGGTAATTCCCGCATGCTATTAAGGAGCACGTGATCATTTGTCACCTTCCTCTTTTCTCTGGATTATGCAGATGCTTAGCTATTGATCCCTGCATTTTTTTTTCTGCTGCCAATAAAGCATAAAGGACACATGTTCTCCCTGACAAGACAATTCTTTTGCTTTTGATTAATATACATGCTGTTGACCCAATTATTGGCGGAGAACATCAATGCAAATTTCTATTTTTTTTGTTGTCCTTCCACTTTTTCATGTGCTTTTGCCACGTTTCTTTATGTGGGTACGATTTTTAGGTTTGTCCACAGAATATTTGTATCCGTGTTGTTCATGCATTTAATCAGCCAGCTGTCATAAATGAACACCATTCATTTGAAGGTTTATACGAAAAGTTTCCTTTTATCTGAGTGTTATATTTTCCTCTCCCATTCAATGCAGAAATTGTGTATGATGGAATAAATTCTGATTAATTGAGCAAGCAATAAATGTGTGATATTGCGCTTTAAGGTGATGAAATCAATCCTAATCACTTAGACAAACAATAAATAATTGCACTTTAAGGTGATACAGTCAATGTTGATCAGTTAGACAAATAATAAATGTGTAATATTGCACTTAAGGCCATTGTCAACTATATTTTAATGCCACAGAATATAACGTGCACTATCACTTTATGTCTCAGTTTCTTTGGCCTTTTACTATATTTCACCCTTCCTATTTTATTTCTCTTAATTTAAGCTCATCGAGGAATATTCCTGTGACCATCACACTGTTGTAGGAATATCACAAAGGCAACCTAAAAGAAAAAAACTTTCCTACCATTATGAAGAGTATCCAGCCCAGCAGCAAGCTACTGTTGATCTCTCATGTCGGCGAAGAGGAACTATATCTCAGGCGCATCAAGTTCCAGAAACTCCTCTTCATCAAAGTGATCCAGGTAATTGCCCAAATTAGCTGCTGGATCTGCTTTACTTAACAAATGCATCTCAGAGTAGATATGCCACTGATATTAAAAATTTGCATTTGAACAGCACTATATTTTGGTCAGCATAATGCAATCATCTTTATTTTGTAGCACCTTCTTGCATCCGTGTGAGCAAAAGATGGAGAGAGCTTGACACATATACTGCTCCAATTATCCCTTCTAACAAGCCCAGGAAAAGAACCAAACAAAAGATGAATGAAGATATGTCTGCTATGCAAGGTGTCTTATGCAGCCTTTTATTTTCGTGCAATATGCCAATTCAATCATGTATTGATTTATTTCTTTTCCTTTCACATTTTAATCAGATGCATTAATTCCTCAACAAGAATATTACAAAGATATAAACTTTCAATTGGAATATGAGGAGGATTTTATCTTCCACAATGAATCTGAATCTGATACAGTAGGAGGTTAGTCTTATGCATGTTTTTTCCTTTCTTCCAAGCATTGCAGCAATCCTTCTGAAATTGTTTCCTCTGCAGCTGGTGGCTTATTAATGATGCAGCAGTTTCAAGATGGATCTTCCACAAATGCAAGCAAACAAAGAACAAAAAGGGCCAAAACAAACAAAGCAAAAAAAATTAGTTTGCCCTGCTATAAAGGTACACATTAAATAATGTTTGTTCTCTCCTATGAAAGTGCTTCAATGATACTAATTGCACATGACTTATGTTATATGAAGGTGATCCAATTCATCTATGCAAATATTGTGGTGCTTTAATGTGGTATGCTGAACGAATAAAGAAGGATGACAAAAAAAGGACTGCTACTACTTTTTCAATGTGTTGCTTGAAGGGAAAAGTGGTTCTTCCGATCTGTAGGCCTCCTCCTCCAGCACTATTGAAGCTTTTTACAAACAAACACACAAGCCACTCAAGAAACTTTTTAGAAAATATATGCCAATATAATAACATGTTCTCTTTCACATGCATGGGTGGTAAAGTGAATCATGCTCTAAATTCAGGCAAAGCTCCATATGTTTACAGTTTATCTGGAATGAATTATCACAGTATTGGTACTCTTCGTCCTCCACAAGGAGCAAAGCCTGTCTTCTCTCAGTTATATATCCATGACACAGAGAATGAAATTGCAAATAGAATTTCAGCTGTCAGGTTAGTAACTAAGCTTTAAAAAAAATCATCCATAGGCAATATTTTTGGTTTCAGTTTATTCCAGTTTATTCATGATGCACTTTCTACTGCCATTTTTAATTTCACCTTCTTTGTGATATTTCTTCATAGTAAGCTTTGTGCTGCTATTTTTAGATTCACCTTCTTTATGAAGTGCTTTTTCCAACCTGCAGTCAACGCCAGCAGGACAAAACTCTAGACCCAACTATAGTTCAATTGATAAAAGATGAATTGAATAGATCAAATCCTTTTGTGACTCAATTTCGGGCGGCAGCAACTTTTCTTGCTGACAATCCACATCAATCTTTGAAGTTGGTTTTACTTGGATCTAGAAAATTTGATGGCCGTACTTACAATCTCCCAACTTCTTCAGAGGTTGCAGCTTTGATTGTAGGTGACATAGATCATAATTTTACTGTGCGTGACATAATTCTGCATGAAACTCGAGGAGGTGTGCAGCGAATTAACGAATTGCATCCATCCTATTTACCACTCCAATATCCTCTGCTGTTCCCATTTGGAGAAGATGGATATAGGGATGATATAAAACATCGCGCAGAGACTCTTGGCTCAACTAAAGTAAAGACAAGAGTTAGCATTAGAGAATATTTAGCTTACAGGCTAATGTATCGACCTGACCAAGTATCCACATTGCTTCATGCTTCAAAATTATTGCAACAATTTATTGTGGATGTTTACACAATGATGGAGACTCAAAGATTATTGTGGGTGCGAACACACCAGAAAGATTTGCGAGTAGATCTTTATCAAGGTCTAACTGATGAAGTTATTAATGGAGAAACAGAAGCTTCATCTACAGGGAAGTGAATAGTGCTTCCTTCATCTTTCACTGGAGGTGCTAGATATATGATGGGAAATTACTGTGATGCAATGGCTATATGCAGAACAATTGGATATCCTGATCTTTTTTTAACTTTCACCTGTAATCCAGCATGGCCTGAAATATCACGCTATTGTGATTCTTTAAATATCAAATCAAATGACTGTCCGCAAATAATTTCAAGGATTTTCTATATTAAGCTTGCAAGCCTCATGAAAGTGCTAAAATCTGGAAAAGTCTTTGGTGTAGTCAAAGCAGGTAAAATTCATCAGTCTGCTATTTCTTCTTTGATTGTTAGTGTAACTTGCTTTTTCATCTATAAATTTTCACTGTTATATGTTTGATGCTACTTTTTTCCATATCAAAAATGTTTATGAAATCCCTTCGTGCATGCAGACGTTTACACAATTGAATTCCAAAAAAGAGGCTTGCCACATGCACATATCTTGCTATTCCTTGATAAAGATAGCAAGTTGTATGATCCAGCAAGTATTGATGCTGTCATCTCTGCAGAAATACCTGATAAAGAATCTTATCCTAGGCTGTATGATTTAGTGCAGAATTTGATGATGCATGGCCCTTGTGGGCCAGCAAATAAAGATGCTCCATGCATGCAAAACAAAGAGTGCTCTAAGTACTTCCCAAAGTCTTTTGTAGATCACACTGTGATAGAGGAGGATGGATATCCAACATATAGGAGGAGAAATGATGGTAGAACAGTTGAAGTTAAAAGGTTACCTTGGATAATAGATTTGTTGTTCCCTATAATTCCACTTTGTTATGTATGTTTCAGGCACATATAAATGTTGAGAAATGCAATCAGTCGTGTGCAATCAAGTATCTTTTTAAATATATAAACAAGGGCCACGATAGAGTTGTGGTCGGATTATTAAATGCTTCTAAGGTTGATGAAATAAATCAGTACCTAAATTGCCGATATATTTCAGCTTGTGTAACATCCCAAAAATTTAATTAAAGATTTGCAGTAATTTAAGATTTAATTTTGGAATTAATTATGAGTTTGAGACACTCCCAAGTGAAATTTACTTAATTCAAGGTATTTTTGGAGAATAATTAGATTTTACAGAGATTAATATGCGTATTCTCTTTCGAAATTAAATAAGTGATAACTAAAGGGTTAAATTATTAATTGAAGAAAATACATAAGGTGGTGTATGGGTTATTTTATTTGTATCAAGGTAGGAAGTAAAAAAAAAAGAAACGAAAAAAAAAACAAGTAAATAAAGAGAGGGGCAATTTTATAATTTTCCCTTAAAAACCCTAATGTCTCATCTCTTCCTTTCTCCTTCTTCCCTAGCCGCCGTGCACACACACATACTACCTTCTTCTTTGTCTCTCATTCTTCACACCACCACACCAACCAAAACCCTTCTTCTCCTTCCTTACGGGCCTGTTTGGTTTGAGGGAAGGGAAGGGAAGGGGAGGGGAGGGGAGACCCTTCCTTTGTTTGGTCTGAAAAGTTGGAGGGGAGGGGGCCTAAAATCTTCCCTCCCCTCCCCTTCAAACCCTCTATTTTGAATCCCTCCAAATTGGGGGGATTTGGAGGGGAGCCAAAACTTTAGACTAAATTGCCCCCTTTTATTTTATAATATTTCCACAATGCCTAGGTAAGAAAAATAAAGGGCGAAGGGGCAAAAATAGCCACCGTAATTTTCAAAATGGACAACTTTGGCACCCGTAATTTCGATGGTGCAAAACCGGACATTATAAATCAAAATGGGACAAATCTAGCACTCTTAAACATAGGTGTTAAGTTTGACCGTTAGTTGACTAGGAATGATGATATGGCATAATGACGTGGTACAATGAGACATTATGTGTCACCCCCATGCTGATATGTATATGACATGGCAAAAATGAAAAAAATTAAGGGAAAATTAAATACAGATCCCTTGTAAGGGACTTAATATTAGAAAAGTCCCCATAATTTGGGAAATTAAAGTAGAGTCCCTAGGGACTACAATTTAATTATTTCTGAAACGTGGGCCCACCATTTATATTAAAATATTCTTACCCACCCCACCCATTTCTCTCTTCTCTCTCCTCCCCTCTCCATCTTCTTCTTCATCTTCGCAGGTAGCAGCCCCCACCCCCCGCCACCGGAAAAAACTCACCGCCCTCCAGCCCCACCGTCCTCTCACTCCCTTAGGCTTCCTTGAAAGAGCAGCTACGGTGTATGGTGAGTGCACCTCCATCATATACAACAATGAAAGTAATGGATGCACAAGAGGGAGGTGAATTGTGGCTATAAAACAAAAGCTCAAATAAAAACGACACAAGAGTTTATACTGGTTCGGTCTTCCTGACCTACGTCCAGTTCTCAACCACCCAGGCCGAGTTCCACTATCCCCAGGTTTTACAACGGGTGCACCTGGAACCTTTACAACCGCAAGTTTTGAACGGGATCACTTGCAACCTTACAACCACAAGTTTTACTCAGGCTCACTTGCAACCTTTCTAACTAGCTCCCCCTTACTTCCAGCAAGGGTTCAACCTTTACAAATAAAGGATTTTTCTAACTAAGTTCTCTTTAAAGAACAGATAGTGTTACACACTTAAGTACAATCAATGCTCTTATAACACGAAGAGACTTAACTACAAAGAGTACAAGATATGTAGATGAAAAGATCACTCAATGAGTTAAATGCTCCTTCTCTTTTCTGGGCAGCTTTGAATACTTGAAGATTTTCTTAGTTTCTCGCTCTAACTTCTCTCAAGAATGTCAAAGATAATTCATTAGCTTCATAAATGAAGTTGAGCTCCTTTATATAGTCTTCAAACATTCTGACTCTTGGTAGGTGGGTTAGCCGTTTGAATATGGTCGTTTTTCCCTTGTTACCATTTGCCCAATTAATGCTTCATCAATGCATAGCAGAGTTGACTTGCTTTATCTCTGAAAAGTAGTCCTGACAACTCTGCTCTGACAAAAGCATTCTGACACTGCACTTCTGAACATTCTGACATTCTGATTGCTTGCGGAAGCAGGTTCTCATCCGGAAGCAATTCTACTTAGTGTGCTGCACTTTGAATGTTAGTTCAACAATATAAGCACATGGTCACATGCAGTGGGTGTTTACTTAGTCTAAAAGGACTTCCTTGGATCCGGAAGCACTTCTACATCCGGAAGCACTACCACTGGATGAAGGGTTATAATCACTTTTACTCACTCTCGCTCAGTGTCCTTCAATCCAACAGTCAGCGCTAGTCACTAAGCTATCGGAAGCAATTCTACTGGACGTGGCTTATGTTCACTGACGCTTAGTGTCATCTATTCCAACAGCCAGCGCCAGTCTAAATACAACAGGAAGCAAAATCACTTCCGTTGAATCCTAGCTTAGTCTTGAGGTTTTGTATATCTAGTGCTTATGGACTAAGTTATTTCCCTAGTGAATTACTTGCTCTTGCTGGGGGATGAGTCATTCATCCGCGAGCGCTAGTCCTAGTCTATCCGGAAGTAAGTCCACATCCGGTTGCACTCTTACTTGGGATTCTATGTTAACCTATTGCTTTCTAAGTCCTTGATTCATTCTTTCATATTTTAGTCTTCATCAAAACTTAAGATTCTAACAAACAACACCTCCTTCACTTGGTCCCACACCCACCGTCGCTGCCTCCAACTAGCCTCCTCTCTCTCCTCCCTCAGTGTCCTACGTGGCCATGTTGTCTCCGTCGTCGCACCCAACATCCCCGCCATGTACGAGCTCCACTTTGTTGTCCCCTTCGCCGGCGCCGTCCTCAACAACATCAACCTCCGCCTCGACGCCCACACCATCTCCGTCATGTGCAGTGGAGAGATGGTGGAGGGAATGAACAAAAGGACGGTGGGGCTGGAGGACAGTGAGTTTTTTCCGGTGGCGAGGGGTGGGGGCTGCTACCTGCGAAGATGAAGAAGAAGATGGGGAGGGGAGGAGAGAGAAGAGAGAAGGGGGTGGGGTGGGTAAGAATATTTTAATATAAATGGTGGGGCCCACGTTTCAGAAATAATTAAATTGTAGTCCCTAGGGACTCTACTTTAATTTCCCAAATTAGGGGGACTTTTCTAATATTAAGTCCCTTACAAGGGATCTGTATTTAATTTTCCCTTAATTTTTTTCATTTTTGCCATGTCATATACATATCAGCATGGGGGTGACACATAATGCCTCATTGTGCCACGTCATTATGCCATATCATCATTCCCAGTCAACTAACGGTCAAACTTAACACCTATGTTTAAGAGTGCTAGATTTGTCCCATTTTGGTTTATAATATCCGGTTTTGCACCATCAAAATTACAGGTGTCACAGTTGTCCATTTTGAAAATTACGGTGGCTATTTTTGCCCCTTCGCCCAAAAATAAAACACCAAACATACAAACTTATTCCTCACATCAGCCCACTCTTTTCCCCCTTTCCCATCTTAAAAAACATCAGAAACCCACATATTCAGTTTAAAAGCATTAGGAAGAACTAATTTATATTCATATAAAAACAGCAGTAGCGCAAACAGAATTCTAGAAGCATGATTTGTACTAGCTCTGGATTTGTAAGAATTTGATTCCATCCAAACTCCGTAATAAAACTACAACTGATGATGGCACTTCAATGAAGAAGATATATGGTTATTATTGTTCGCATGTTTGTTAGGTTCAAGAATATGAGCGTTTCCTATTGTCAGCATTATTTTTTTCCTTAGGTTAATGGTTTTGATTTTCCGCATGCAAAATATATATAGGGGGTATCTTCTGTCAATCCAAAACCCAACTTCACAATAGTGAATTATTGTGAATGTTAATAATGTGTATTATATTGTGCATGTATTTGTTTATAGTGGATATTTTAATTGAGGTTAGAAACATATTAAGTGGGTTGCAAGTACACATCATTTATATTTTCTATAAACTGAATAAGATTTTTAAAGCACTATTATATCAATTTTTATGTCTTTTAATATTAATCTTGATTTTTTTTTGGGCCAGGAATATTAATCTTGATTTGAATCAACGTATAAGTTAGTTTTTTATAACAAAATAATGTAAGTTATTTTATATGACAAGCAATTATGCATTAACATATAAGGATAAAATGGTAAATTAATCCATATCACCTTCCCCTTCCCTTCTTAAACCAAACAATTGATCATTAAACTCTCCCCTTCCCTTCCCTATTCTTATCAAACCAAACAAAGTAACATTAAACCCTCCATTTCCCTTCACTCCTTCCCTTCCTTTCCCTTCCCTTCCCTTCCCTCAAACCAAACAGGCCCTACAAATCGGTAGCTCCCTTCCTCTCCCACTATCTCTTTCGAAATCACCACCATTCACCTTCGTCTCTTCCCCGTCTCCTCCCTGTCTTAGCAGTGTGCAACAGCGGGTCTCGGCGAGCTCCAGCGGCAACGGACGGTGGCTACAGAGGCGGACGACGCGAGGATGGTAAGCTTCGGGTCCTTCTTGTTTTTCTCAAACTACACTTCGTTTTATGTGATTTCTCATTTTCCATTCGGGCTTCTCCGTTTCTTCATGCTCCAGTGGCGGTCCGGCGAGTTTAACGGCGGCGCCAGCCTCCCACATGCCATACAACAGCAGAATCGAACCTAGGTGGTTTTCCTCAACTCATCTTTATCCGTTTCCTTTTGTTTTCAGCGAGTTTAGAGAGAATCTGATTTCATTGTTGGGATTGGGTTGTTTAATCGGTAAAGGCCGAAGCTTTAGCTTATATTCTTGTCATTTTGAATGAGAAAGTAAGCTTTGATTGAAGTTTGAAGTAGTTTATGCAAAACCCTAATTTTTGGGCTTAAGGGCCGATGGGTTATGGTCATTTTGGCTTGAAATCCTTACTAACTAATCAACAACAAAACTTGTTTGAATTTGGTTGTGGCATTGCTTGTTTGATTTAGCTTGGGTTTAATTGTTTCACAACTTTAATTTTGTTTCCTTTGAACAATTGGGCTATTACATGGATGTTGTTAGTTGTGCTAAGGAAATAAAGTTAGAAATCTACAATGTATAAGGGAGTTGTTTTGGTTACTTGTGAAAGTTTGAGTTAAGCTGAACCATGTTTTGCATGTTGATTTTTATAGGTGAATTTGAATATAAAATTATGATTTTTCATTCTATTGGTTTGGCTGAACTGTTATGGAGGTTTTGAGGATTTTGGGAATAGCAATTAAAATTTACCTATATAGGAGTTGTTGAAATTTAAGTTGGATAAGAGCAATATAAGGATGAGTTTAAAAAGTTATCCTTGACATTATGGATGAGCTTAAAGGGGGTTGTTGTTGAGTGATTATGGGACTAATGGCTTGAGTTTAGAGATGGAGGAGAATATTGAAATGATTGAAGGATGACAAAATATATTTGTTTGAAGTGAGGGATAGTTTGTGTTTAGCAAGAATTTGATTGGTTTAAGGATTTTTAGATGTAGGCAGCTTTAGTTTTAAGGAAATGGATCAGTATGATTAGAGATATATGCGTAAGAGGGAATTAAAGTTCCGATATGAGAATTTTCAAGATGGAATTGGAATGTTAAAGGATTTGGAAATGAGTTAATAACTAACTTGAATATATCTATAAATTACTGAACTTAAGTAGTCTCAAACTTTGATGATTATATTTGAATGATAATAGTGATGTGAGGTTGATTACATAAAAGGTCATTAAGAGTTCAAGAACCCTAAAGGAGTAATTTAAATAATGATTTGTCGTTGAAGTTTATGATGATGTTATAATTATGGTTTATTGTTTGATTGCTACCTTGTTATATATTATAATTTCATTGTTTGTGAGAATAGGTGATTATCTTGGTGAGGATTGTGAGTAATGTATTAATTAGATGACTGAAGTGGTAGTTTGGATTTAGTTCTTTTTAATTTTGAATACGATATTATTTGACTGTGGAAGTGATAGATGCTTGAGAAATGTAATGGCTAATGGATGTTATTAGGTTGTGGTGATAAACTTATAGATGTGAAATAATGTTGAGGAAACAAGGGTGATTTGATTCATGAATTGATGTGATACAATAGAGTTTGCTCCATTATGTTTATTTTGTCTATTTCTGATTTGGATGGCGTTGTGCGGATTCTGTTATTGAATTTGAATTGTGTTTGAAATGCATGTATAGGACAAGTAAAAGAAAGGGCTTGGGTAGAATGTAGGTTTGAGAGCGACGTTATTCATTAAATATATATATAAGAATAAATGTTTATGACTATTATTACTTTGTGTAATAATAGGAGGGATTAAAAGGAAAGTACTTGGAAGTTCTCAAAGAAATGGTAAGGAAGGCAGTGGAGTGCTAAGGGCGACAGGTAATCACTCTTACCTTACTATAACATTGAGGGTGATGTTAGTTGGGGATTTTGTAAAATCCTTTCTCACCCTCTATATATATACATATCTATATTATCTTTGAAAAATTATTTTTATATAAACAGGCTATCGGGTGCCTTTCAAACACGATTATCTTCATAAAAAGAAATTTGAAACAATATATATGTATTACTCTGGCTGTGGTTGTTATGGATCCGGAATGGTTGTGAAAGGTATATGGGTATAGTGTTTTTTAAATAGTGACTTGAGAAGCTATGAGGATAGGAAAGAGAGTTGGATGTTGAGTTTGAAATGGTGGAGAGTTATGTGAGGAGAACATGAGATGTGAGATTGAAATATTGATGAGATTGAGATTGATGGTTATCGTGAGCATTGCATGACACTGAGTTTATGTACCATCGCGCAATGATAACTGTCGATAGGCCAATCGACATTTATTTGTACTTATCCTTTTCGGACTAGACACCGGGGATCATGGGTCTACTTACTAGAGAAAGTAAGTGACCTACGGTTGTTTGTCATTAAAGAGTCCAACCGTTCCCGTTCTGTAATGGAAACAGAATTGGGGTTCCATCTCTGGAGATTGCCAGTGAGGGAAATTTGCCCCCTCATTGTGGAGAGGGGCACAGTGTCAAATCATATAGTGAAGTTGGATGCTGGAATGAATGCCTCCGTGATGGCACGATGTATCTATAGGGGAGTGTGAGAGTTGTGGGGATAGTATTATTATATTGGAGATAGAGATGGTGAAGTGCATTGATTTGAAAATGACAGAGAGACTGGAGGAATGTATGGAATGAAGGTTTGAATTATCTATATGTATTACTTATTTGAAAACTGTGGCACTCTTTAGACGCCTTCGCTACCGCACATCTCACTGTTATAGTGAGTTAAGTAGTAGATTACTGAGACAAATTGTCTCATCCCACGATTACTCACATTTTTGCAGGTGATCATGCACAGGCGCGAGCAACAGGAAAGGGATTAAGTTTTAAGGTTGTTTTGTTTATTTAGACATGTATATTGCCAAAATGTATAGGGCTGCATTCGCTTCCGCATATTTTTGTTTGTATTGACTTTATTAGTTATTCAAAGAATTGTTGTAGGATGCTTCTTTTTCTAACCATGTTAGGTGATTCTTTTCTAACATGGTTAGCTAATAATTATCCATGATAGTATTCAGGTTATATTAGAAAATTCTTTTCTATCATGGATAATGATTATTAGTAGGAAATTCTTTTTCTAACTATGATAGATTTATTGATATTATGGAAATCATTTTTCTATCATAGTTAGTGAAGGTATTATTGAATTAATCAGGGAATTAGTAACAGTATGTTACAGCTTGTGAGGCAGCATGGCTTTTGGCTTTCGCATACATCACAGAAATCCTTTTGTGGAGAGACTTAGTTTTCATCTTCCAAACAAGCAGTGTGTGGTATATGAAAATGATGATGACATTTCTTATCTAATCAACAATCCACGTGTTTCTGAATCTCAATTTCTTGCTTGGATGGAAGCTAATGCATGCTATGAAAGTGCAAAAGCATTGACTTACTCTAAATTTCCAAATAAATTTGTCTATGACAGGAAAGCTAGGACATGGAGAGAAAGAAAACAAGGTTTTCTGTTGGTAGAATCACAAGTGTCTCACCCTCATCTGGAGAACCTTATTATCTTAGAATTCTTTTGACAAAAATACGAGGACCAACTTCATTTGATGACATTAAAATAGTGGAAGGTGTCATACATAAAACTTTCAAAGAAGCTTGCTTTGCTCGAGGTCTTTTGGAAGATGACAGTGAATATATTGCGGCAATTCAAGAGGCATCAACATGGAGTTTGGGGCATAGTTTGAGAAAATTATTTGTTTCAATGTTACTCTGTGGTGTCATCAAACAACCAGCATCTGTGTGGGCAAGCTCACGCACATTATTATCAGAAGATCTGTACTATATCCCCAGAGCAGATCCAAGGAGTGCAGGTTACAAGTTTACTTTATCAATGCAATTATTCGTTCTTAGCTTTCTGGATTGCCTTTATTTGCAGCCCTCTTTTCATGTTTATTCAGCCATAATGCAAGTCATAAAGTTATTGTTGAACTTACATGCCTAATCATTTTATTTGTTAGGTCCTATAATTTATTGATTTAGCCATTTAATTTTTTCTCTGCTTTAATTAAAAAAATTATTTTTCTGCTGCAGCAATAACATTTACTCAAGCTCAGAAAGAAAATGCATGCTTGCATGAAATAGATCGATTGCTGCGATTAAATGGCAAATCATTGCATGATTTTAGTTCTTTGCCTTTGCCTGATGATGTTCCAGTAATAGATTCTCTTAATCATTTGATTCTGCAAGAATTAGCCTATGACAAGGAAGCATTGAAATGTCAAGCAATAACTTTATTGTCAAAACTTAATGCAGAGCAAATGTCTACATATAAGGCAATAATGGGCGCTGTAAATAAGAAACTAGGTGGGTTTTTCTTTGTTTATGGATATGGTAGGACTGGAAAAACTTTTTTGTGGAATACTTTAGCGTCATCAATAAGATCAGAAGGTAAAATAGTCTTGACTGTTGCCTCAAGTGGTATTGCTGCTAATTTATTACCAAATGGCAGAATAGCCCATTCAAGATTCATGATTCCTATTCAAATCACAGAATTTTCAGTCTTCAATATTACTCAGAATTCACCTTTGGCAGATCTAATTAGAATTACTTCTCTTATAATATGGGACGAAGCTCCCATGATGCATAGATTTTGCTATGAAGCTTTTAATCGTAGTCTTCAAGATATCATGCAATGCCAGCAAATATTTGGTGGCAAATGTGTAGTAATGGGCGGTGATTTTAGACAAATCTTGCCAGTTCTCACAAAGGGTACAAGAGCAGATATTGTTTATGCTTCTATAAATTCTTCGCCCTTATGGAACTATGTTAAAGTGTTCACAGAATTGAAAAATCAAATGACCCAGTTCAGAATTCACAGATAGATGAATTTTCTCAATGGTTGCTACAAGTAGGTGATGGTAAATTGGGAGTTGACGTTGATGGAGTTGCTGACATAGACCTACCTGCTAATATTTTGTCCCAACATCTGAAGATCCACTGTCTACAATTGTTGCATCCACTTATGACAACTTCTTTGAAAATATAGATAGCCAATCTTACTTTGTGGATAGATCAATACTGGCACCCACAATTCAGTCAGTCGATGAAATTAATGATCACATGTGTGGCTTACTTCCTGGACAAGAGCATGAATTCCTTAGCTGTGATTCAATATGTAAATCAACAGATGATCCAAATATAGCTGAAAATTTGTACACAACTGAGTTTCTTAATTCTATTACTTGCTCCGGTCTTCCTCCTCATAGATTACAGTTGAAGATAGGGACTCCTGTTATGCTTATACGAAACATAGATCAACAGTCTAGATTATGCAATGGCACTCGCTTGCAAGTATCGAAAATTGGTGCAAATGTCATAGAGGCTAAAATTTTGACAGGATCGTCAGCTAATCAGGTGGTTTTAATTCCAAGGATGGACATGAATCCTTCTGACATCAAGTGGCCATTCAAAATGCTGCGGAGACAATTTCCAATAATCATATCATTTGCGATGACAATCAACAAAAGTCAGGGCCAATCATTAAAAAAGGTGGGTATTTATTTGCAAAGACCAGTCTTTACTCATGGCCAACTTTATGTTGCATTATCAAGAGTTAAGAACATACAAGGGTTGCATGTTATATTACCTCATCAAGAACATCACAGGAACAAAACAAGAAATGTTGTTTATAAGGAGATTTTTGCAAGTATTTGAACCTTATTGTCCAGCCTTGCTTGGTTTAGTCCATTCAGCATTTGTTCAAGCATATAGAAATATGTGCAGGGCAGCTTGATTATGTGCATGCAACATCTGTTCTGGCAAATCTGCATGCTTATGACTTCATTATCTTTTGAGAATCAATCCTATCATAATATCCACAAGTTATAATGCATAGCAGCTTCATTGGGTGTTCATATTATTTTGTATCTTTTGTAAATCAATCCTATTATACTATCCAAAGGCTATAATGCAAAGCAACTTGATTATGTGTTTATTAACTTTTGTGGGTGGTATTGCTTTCATCATCTATATCTCCCGTGCAACGTACGGGAGCTTTCGCTAGTATATAACATAAAATTGTTCCACTAGATTATGATTCATTGGGATCCTTCCCATAGACACAAAACACTGTAGGAGCTGATGATTTTGATAGGCTCCAGACTCATTTTCCCTGTTCATTAGCCGTATAAGAGCCGACCAAAATGTTACTTTTCACACTTCATTCTTATCCTCATTTTCTTTTTCTCTTCTCTCCACATTCTGCCTCATTCATCTCTCTCTCGTCCCGTGGCTCCACATCTCTCTCGGTGAACCTCATTGATCTCCATTCCACCTCTAATCTTTCTCTTCTTTTTTCATTTTCTCAACCTATACCAATTTTTCTTCATGATCGCCAGATGCTTTCCTGCGATTGAAAGCTTTCAACTGAGTTATCGTTGTGCTCGCAACACTATGAGAGGCCAGGCTCTCTTGCTTTATTGTAATGGTTTATTGTCAAGGTAAAAATTTTATCTTTACTTATTTTTTTTGATCGAGATTATCTTTACTTATTGAGTCTGCTATTTCCTTTTTTTGTTGTCATTGTTGAACAAAACCCATTGCATGTCCGATCCACTCTCTATGTTTGAGTATATCCAAGCTAGCATGTACATGTCCTACGTGTTTCAGATTTGGGTCATTGTTTGTTTCAAATATTTGTTTTTTGGGTGTATTCTTTTTTTATTGGAGTGAATGGTGTTTAATTTTTTTGGGTGTATTAATTTACCCGGTCTGAGCCAATCTTTTACCAGGGAGGTCATACATTTTTGAATGACTCCTCCCTATTGTATCAGGGAAGAACAGGGCAATAGATCTATTTTTTGCCAATATTCAATTTACTACCATGGAGGTCACTCGGTGATTTCATTCTTGCATGATTGTTTGGTGAGTTTTTTGTCGGAGTAGTAGTTTGATTTGATTTATTGTGGTATGAGTTGTGCCTTCATTCATATGAAGTTGTCTAGATGGTCATTTAATCACAAGGATTTATATTATATCTTATATATGACAATTTAAAACACAACATGTTGAAGGGCTTGATATAATATCAGATGGATTGGGTATGTTGAAGATTTTGGCCCTTGATATGAATGATGTTAGTATATTGTGCATTTTAAAAAACTGTAGTATGCACTTTGTTGGTTAAAACTTGAAAGATTTAGATGCTAATCGTTTATTGTTAGAATCTTAGTATTTAATATTTTGATTAGGAGAAATTACTTTTTTGATTGTTGTTTCCTATTTCTGTTGTTTCCTATTTTCATTGTTTCCTATTTTCATCTCCTCTCCTCCCCTATATAATGTACTCTTGTCATATTGCAAAGATCAATAATAATTCTCTTTTTCTCTCTACACTTTCTTCTTCATTTTAACTCAACGTGGTATCAGAGCCGGGGTGTCAATTTGAACCCTAGAGAGTGAGAGAGAGGCAGAGCCGCCACCTACCAGATCTGAGGAGAGGAGAGAGAAAGCCGCCACCACCTAGGGTTTCCGTTTGACAGCGAGTGAGCCTACACGCGCCGTCCAGGAGTGATCGGAACAGTCCGATCGGCCAAAACCCAAGTCCGCCGCCCAAACGGAGCCGCGCGTGACCCTCACGCGCTGCCGCAGTGAAAGCGTGTGAATCTCACGCGCCGCCGTGCCTCGCCACGCGCCACCGCGTCCTCCGCCACGCGCCGCCGCCGGTGATCTCCAGAACTTCCAGAATCTGTTTTCCTACCCAGAAAGATGAATCCACAGGATTTTCCGCCAGTTTTTGGGTCATATTCTTCTAATTCTGACGGCCAAAGTTCACAAACTAAGTCTTATAAGACTGAGAAACTTTCAAAAACGCCGGAAAATGTTCCGGATCCTCAGATGATGGTTATAAACCATAAACTCAATGGCAACAATTATCTCCAATGGTCCCAAAGTGTGTTAAGGTACATCAGGGGGCGAAGGAAAGAGAAGTATATCAATGGAGAAACATCTCAACCAAAGGCAGAGGATTCTCAATTTGATACATGGTTTGCTGAAAATAATCAAGTAATGACTTGGTTATGCAATTCTATGACAGATGAGATTAGTGAAAGTTATCTACTTGCAGACACCGCTAAAGAGATTTGGGATGCAGCCAAACGAACTTATTCCTCAATGAATAATACAGCAGCGTTGCTTCAACTAAAGAGGCAACTTCGGGATCTTCAACAACGTGAGATGACTGTGACCCAATACTATAGTACTTTGCAAAGAATCTGGCAGCAGCTGGATTTATTTGAAGTACATCCATGGAAGGATGTTGAAGATGCACAGTACTACAAGCAATTGGTGGAGCAAGGAAGGATACATGATTTTCTTCTTGGGCTCAATGATGCTTATGAGGAGATACGAGGTAGAATAATGGGTATAAAACCCTTACCTTCTTTATTTGAAGTATTTAATCAAGTTCAATTTGAGGAAAGCAGGAAACAGTTGACTCAGAGAAGTCAAGTCCCAACTGAAGGGTCTGCCTTAGTTACTAAAGGAGGAGGGCCTTCAGAGCACAAAGAGAAGAAATGGAACAAGCATTGTAATTACTGCAAAATGAAGGGTCACACCAAGGATGAGTGTTGGAATCTTCACGGAAAACCTCCACATGTCAAATCCAAATCTCAGCAAGAGGGGCGGAGCAATTTTACTGAGACTGAGCAGAATGATGATCAGTTGAGCAAGGAGGAAATGCAACTATTGAGGAAAATCCTCGAGAAACAGAATAAATCTCAGACCACTCCTAATGTGAATCTTGTTCAATCAGGTAATTCTATAGTTGCTCTTAATACTGTGATGACTGCTGATGACACATGGATTGTTGACTCTGGAGCTACAGATCACATGACTGGAAATAGAGGTTTATTCAAAACTCTTAGAATGTGCCATGAAAATCTTAGAGTTAAAGTTGCCAATGGAGTAGTGACTAATGTTGCAGGGATTGGATCTGTTGTGATAACAGAATGCTTAGAAATTCATAATGTTCTCTTTGTACCTGATCTTACTTGTAATTTGATATCTGTAAGCAAACTGATTAAGAGTAAGCAATGTCGAGTATTGTTTAATGACATTGGGTGTGTTTTTCAGGATTTAAACTCGGGGAAGATGATTGGGAGTTCTAAGGAATGGGATGGACTCTACTATCTTGAAGGCTTACATCAGAAGAATTTCGGAGGAAAACGAGCACTTACTAGTTCTAATAATGAAGATGTATTTCTATGGCATCATAGGTTAGGCCATCCTAGTTTTGATTATATGAAGCATGTATTTCCAAAGTTATTCAATAAAGATTCAGTTCCTTTTTCCTGTGAAACTTGCCAATTAGCCAAACACAAAAGATCATCCTACCCGAAACAACCATATAAACCTACCACACCATTCACCTTAATCCATAGCGACATTTGGGGGCCTGCTAAGACAAAAAGTCTAACCAGTGCTAGGTGGTTTGTAACATTCATTGATGACCATACTAGAACCACGTGGGTGTACCTAATGAAAGAAAAATCTGAAGTAGACCAAATTTTCCAGAATTTCTATGCCTTTATTAAAAATCAATTTCATGCCTCCATCAAAATCTTAAGGAGTGATAATGCTAAAGAATATCTGAGTGGTTCACTAAAACAATTTCTTACCCAGCAAGGTATCCATCACCAAACCTCTTGTGTTTATACCCCTCAACAGAATGGAGTAGCGGAAAGAAAAAACAGACACCTATTAGAAGTTACTAGAGCTATCCTAATGGGAAGGAATGTGCCTGATATATTTTGGGGGGATGCCATTCTTACTGCCGCATACCTTATCAATCGCATGCCATCCAAAGTCCTTAACTTTTCCACACCTATCCAAAAACTCCTCGAAACTTACCCAACTCACCTCTCATTAATACTCTTCCTCAAAAGGTTTTTGGATGTGTTGTGTTTGTTCACAAGTATAGTATGGGAAAACTTAGTCCTAAAGCTGATAAATGCATATTTCTTGGCTATTCTCCAAGTCAAAAAGGTTATAAGTGTTATTGTCCAACAACCCGAAAGACCATTGTTTCTCAGGATACTACATTTTATGAACACGAACCTTGTTATCCCAAATTACCCATTCAGGGGGAGAATAGTACAGAATGGCTAATTATGAACCTTGAGAGTCCTACCCATCCTCAACTAGAAATAGCCAATCCCATTGATCCTCAACCAGAAATACCACCTCAACCAGAAATAGCCAATCCCATTGATCCTCAACCAGAAATACCACCACACCAAGATACTACCATCACTGAATCTGATCCTCTTATGGTGGAAAGTAATGCTGAGATCAATACTGGGATGGCCACTGAAGATCAAAATGAGGAGTTACAACCAGGCAATGATGAATCTGATAGTAGAGTCCCTTCTGCTCCAAGGAATAACCATGAATCTGACTCGGGATTAGATCCTGAAGTGATGGGCTGGCCTATAGCTCTGCGAAAGGGGGTAAGATCTTGTACTCAACATCCTATTCAGAGATTTGTTTCTTATGGTAATTTGTCTGCAAAGATGCAGAACTTTGTAATTAATACTGCTCAGGTGAAAATCCCTCACACATTCCAGCAAGCTATGACTGATCCTAATTGGAAGTTAGCTGCAGAAGAAGAGTTAAGAGCTCTCAAAGAGAACAAAACTTGGGAGATTACAAATCTTCCAAGAGGGAAGAAGGTAGTTGGATGCCGGTGGATATTTACTCCGAAGTTTAACCCGGATGGAAGCATCGACAAATATAAGGCCAGACTAGTTGCAAAGGGGTACACTCAGACGTATGGAATTGATTATGAGGAGACTTTTGCTCCAGTTGCCAAATTCAGCACCATCAATATACTTCTTTCTATTGCAGCCAACCTGGATTGGTCATTACACCAATTAGACATTAAAAATGCCTTCTTGAATGGTGACTTAGAGGAAGAAGTGTACATGGAGGTTCCAGAGGGTGTCAACGCCCCTAATAACACTGTGTGCAGGTTAAAGAAGTCGTTGTATGGATTGAAACAGTCTCCAAGAGCCTGGTTTGAAAGATTCTCTAAAGTGCTGAAGAAGATGTCCTTTGTTCAGGGACAAGCAGATCACACTTTGTTCACTAAACACGAGGGTCAAAAAGTGACAATTTTAATTGTTTATGTTGATGATATTGTTATTACAGGGAATGATGAAAGTTCCATAGCTCAGCTGAAACAAGCTTTAGCAACTGAATTCCAAGTGAAAGATCTTGGTCAGATGAGATACTTCCTTGGCATGGAGATAACCAGAAGCAGGAAAGGCATTAATGTGTCTCAACGCAAGTACACCCTAGACTTGCTACATGAGTGATGACTCCCCATATTTAGTGGTTTTTAGGAAATATTTTGTTGTATTTGGGGAGTCATGAATTAAATAATTAAGTGATTTTGATGTGAATTGGAAAGAAAGTAATTTGAGAGTATTTGAGTGATTCTTTTGGAAAATATGAAATTTAATTGAAATAGGAAACTTAATATATTAAAAGAAATATTTTGATGAGAAGTTTCCTATTAATGAGATTATGTGATTGAGTCATTGTGATTATTTCCTATTTCTTTCTCTTCATGAATGCATATTTAATGAAAAAGGAAATAAAGAGAAAGGGACATACAAGAAAAGGAAAGAAAAGAAACTTAACATGCAAGGCAAAGGCAATATGGTGTTGGACTATTTTATTATAAATATACACATGCAATTGAGGAGAAAGGGAGGCTTGGTCATAATTCTTCCAATTCCTATAGCCTACACGAGATTCACGAAGAAATTGAAGACGAGAGGAAGCAGATCACACGTTATTGACGCAAGGAAAAGAAGGAGGCACCAGAGACGTACTACAAAGGCACACACACATATGCATTGACATCAACACACAAAAGGAAGGAAGCAGCTCCTCAATCTTGTCCAATTCTTACTCCTTTGTGAACTTGTAGTATGTTTTTGGATTTTCACCCAATTCTTATGTTGAACCCTATGTGTGGCTAATTTCTTTTACAACCTAGAGTACTATGAACTTGTTTGTAACTTAGTATTTTATTTCCCACTATTTAGTCATGGTTAATTTGATTTAGTTTATTTAATTTTGCTATTATTGGTTAACTTGTTTAGTGCTTGATCACCATTAGACATGTTTAGGGAATTTAGAATTGGACTTGAAAGAGGGAATTTTAAATAGACCATGGGATTAAATAGTGTAGGATTGGATTTTTATCTGATTTGCGACTAGGATAGACATATACCTAGAAGCCCTACATAGTCACATTAGAGCGGTACCGATATTAATTGGCTTAGTAAATTAGTGCAAGACATTGTGTAATTAAGCTAGGCAAGGATATAGGTGGAAATCGAAAGGCATTTATAGACATTAGTACTCTAGATTAGCTAGTTGGATTAATTCATAATTAATTTAGTGGGGAATAAAATCTAAGAAGCAGATAAGGGATTAGTGGCTCTAGGTTGTTCTTTTGACTCGTGAATTTCTTTTGTGTGAATATTTTGTTTTATTTATTTTATTAGCTATTAGGTAATTAAAATCAAATTTTCTTGTTTACTCAACTTGAATGAAAATAGGAGATCTAATGCCTAGTTATTAATTGTCTGAGTCTCTGTGGGATCGACCTTGATTTACCACTTTACTAAAATACGATCCGTACACTTGCGGAATTTTTATCAAAATTTTGGTAGCATCAAGTTTTTGGCGCCGTTGCCGGGGACTCAAGGCAATTAGTAATTAGAATTAGAAATTCTTTAGTAGTTTTAGCTTGAGTTTTTTTTTCTTTTGGAAACATAGAAAGATGGACTTTTCAGAGCTTAATTTTTATAAATGGTATCAATGTCATCACTGTGGAAATAATCATGTACCGGGAAATTGTCCATTTTTGCATACGATAAATTATATAGGAGATGATTTCACTAGACAACAAACTTATGTTGATAATTTTTCTAGGCCTAGTTGGAATTTTGAGCAAGATGAGTGTTGGAACCCACATGTTGATTCTTATTCACATGCAATAGACCCACCCTTCATGTCTTTTTCACATGTTCAAGAAAATATTGATTATGAGAATTCTTGTTTTGAAAGGTTAGACAAATTAGAAAGATTAGCCGATATCTTTTTGGAAAGGAATGAGAAATATTACAATAGTTCTGGATCAAGAGTTCAAGTAAACAATTTTGAGGATAGTGTAAACTCTTGTTTAGAAGAAAGGCTTGACAGATTAGAAAGATTAGCCGGTAAATTTTTGATAATGCTAGAGGATAGTTTGAAATGGCAAGAGGATAGTTTCAAAAGGTTAGAAGATTGTTTGAAAATGTTAAAATCAATAATTGAGGATAGAGATGACCATGAAGTTAAAGAAGATTTAGAGGTTGTCATAGAGCCTGAAACTTGTTTAGAAGAAATTGATGGGTGTTTAATTGATGTTGAAGATGTGAATTCAAATGTTTGTGATTCTGATATACATGTTGATGTGAGTGTTCCTATAACTACTTTGGATCATTCTCCTATTACTGTTGTGACTCTTACTGATGAGAGTCAAATTGATTTTATCGGATGCTCATTATTCTTAGAAAGACATACATCTAATTGTTTGTATGATCATATTCTAATTCCTTTGAAATCAGTGATTGCTTGTTCTTTGAAATTGTCTATGATTGAAAAGGCACAAGTAATTAGTTTGATTGATTACTTATACTGTTTGAAAAGGAATGAAGATGAGGTGATTATTGTGTTTGATACTTATGACTAAGATTTGTTTGGAAAGTCTGGCTGAAGACTTTAAACTTAGCGCTTCTTGGGAGGCAACCCAAGGTTTTGGTATTTGATGCTTTGTTTTTTTTTTAGTTTGTAGGATTTTTTTTCTTTTGACCTCAAAGGATGCTTCAACTTGATCTTGATGGACTAGGAGCTAAGAGTGGAAATCGAGAAGAGGAAGGGGAGTATTCTTCTAACTTTTTCTTAATATTATTTGACTGAGAATTATTTTGGTAATGAGTGATGGTGCTTATTGATATGTGCGTGTGTGATGATTAGTCTTGACTGTGTACCTCTTGAGTACTTTGCTTGGTTGATATGGAAGTTGAAATATTTGTCATCTTTACACTTGCAATGGATAATTTTTGTAATTCCACTACTTATGTTACATGTTCACATTGGGGACAATGTGACATTTAAGTGTGGGGGTATGAGGGTATCATTGTTCTCTAAAGATTGTCCTCAAGCTTTCATTTTGTAAAATTTTCTTGGAAAAAAAATCTTTTTGCCAATTTTGGGATTGATTTGAACTTAAAACAATTGGATTTGATTAGACTTTGATCTCATCTTCTTTGAATGTAAGTGAAAAAGCAAGCTATTTGATTTAGATAAATTACTCTAGTATGTCAAAAAGCCTTGTGAGGAATTTGAGCCTTAATTATATTTTTTTATGAGTGAGTACATCTATTGTAATTTCCCCTCTAGAACTTGTCTTGAATGTCTTTTGACGCTCAAATCTCTTGTATGCACAAAAATGATTAAGGCCTTCGTTTCATAGCTAGTTTAGCCAAAAAGCCATCCCTTTTACATTATTTCCATTGCTTAACCCCTTTGAGCTTGCTTCTCTTTTAAAAAGAAAGATTGCATATTTTAGCCTTTGAATTCTTTTGATGCAATTTTTCATCTCTTATCTATTTCTTCCATTTACGCTTTGAAAAGTGTTATACTATATTCATATGGAAAGGGGTGAAGGAATTAGAAAAGGAAAAGGGGAAATATAAGTGTTGAAGAAAGGAGAAAAAAAAAGTGAAGGTGAAAAGGAGAAGAAAAAAAATCACACAAAGTGTGAAAAAAAAACAAAGAAAAGAAGAAAAAAAAAGAAAGAAAGAAGAAGATGAAAATCAAAAGAATCGAAGAATTGTGGAGTTCAAAAGAGTCAACCCCTATGTGCTTGTTAAGTTATGTGATTCCTTCATTCCTTACTATAATTGAAATGGTTTAGCACTTTTCAAATATACCTCTATCTCATTTTCATTTCATTATCCTACCTTTTTCATTACGACCCTTAAAAGTCCTTTTGATTTGTGTGTGCATTGAGATATAAGAGTGGATATCGAGATGATAAACAAGCCTATGGTAGCTGGATTACATAGATGGAATTGAGTGAAACACAACCCCTATATACTTTGAGAGTAGAGTGTAAACACTTTGACCGGTGAGGGACATGCTTTTGTGATTTATCTCTATCAAATTGATTGTCTTATTGCTTGCATTTGGGGATGGTGAGAGAGATTTTTAAGAGGATTTAATTGTTGAGAGTTTGAATTGATTTCAACTTTGTGATGATAAAATCTTGATTTCATTTTTTGTGCTAATGTGTTAACAATTTGAAATCTTGAGGACAAGATTTAATGCAAGTGTGGGGGTGTGATGACTCCCCATATTTAGTGGTTTTTAGGAAATATTTTGTTGTATTTGGGGAGTCATGAATTAAATAATTAAGTGATTTTGATGTGAATTGGAAAGAAAGTAATTTGAGAGTATTTGAGTGATTCTTTTGGAAAATATGAAATTTAATTGAAATAGGAAACTTAATATATTAAAAGAAATATTTTGATGAGAAGTTTCCTATTAATGAGATTATGTGATTGAGTCATTGTGATTATTTCCTATTTCTTTCTCTTCATGAATGCATATTTAATGAAAAAGGAAATAAAGAGAAAGGGACATACAAGAAAAGGAAAGAAAAGAAACTTAACATGCAAGGCAAAGGCAATATGGTGTTGGACTATTTTATTATAAATATACACATGCAATTGAGGAGAAAGGGAGGCTTGGTCATAATTCTTCCAATTCCTATAGCCTACACGAGATTCACGAAGAAATTGAAGACGAGAGGAAGCAGATCACACGTTATTGACGCAAGGAAAAGAAGGAGGCACCAGAGACGTACTACAAAGGCACACACACATATGCATTGACATCAACACACAAAAGGAAGGAAGCAGCTCCTCAATCTTGTCCAATTCTTACTCCTTTGTGAACTTGTAGTATGTTTTTGGATTTTCACCCAATTCTTATGTTGAACCCTATGTGTGGCTAATTTCTTTTACAACCTAGAGTACTATGAACTTGTTTGTAACTTAGTATTTTATTTCCCACTATTTAGTCATGGTTAATTTGATTTAGTTTATTTAATTTTGCTATTATTGGTTAACTTGTTTAGTGCTTGATCACCATTAGACATGTTTAGGGAATTTAGAATTGGACTTGAAAGAGGGAATTTTAAATAGACCATGGGATTAAATAGTGTAGGATTGGATTTTTATCTGATTTGCGACTAGGATAGACATATACCTAGAAGCCCTACATAGTCACATTAGAGCGGTACCGATATTAATTGGCTTAGTAAATTAGTGCAAGACATTGTGTAATTAAGCTAGGCAAGGATATAGGTGGAAACCGAAAGGCATTTATAGACACTAGTACTCTAGATTAGCTAGTTGGATTAATTCATAATTAATTTAGTGGGGAATAAAATCTAAGAAGCAGATAAGGGATTAGTGGCTCTAGGTTGTTCTTTTGACTCGTGAATTTCTTTTGTGTGAATATTTTGTTTTATTTATTTTATTAGCTATTAGGTAATTAAAATCAAATTTTCTTGTTTACTCAACTTGAATGAAAATAGGAGATCTAATGCCTAGTTATTAATTGTCTGAGTCTCTGTGGGATCGACCTTGATTTACCACTTTACTAAAATACGATCCGTACACTTGCGGAATTTTTATCAAAATTTTGGTAGCATCAATGAGACCGGGATGTTAGGTGCAAAACCAGAGGAGACACCTATGGATGACAACTGCAAGCTGGAAATAAAGGAAAAGGGAGTTCCTGCTAACACTGAGAGATATCGGAGACTTGTAGGAAAATTGATATACTTGACTCACACACGTCCAGATATCAGTTTTGCAGTAGGAATGGTGAGCCAATTCATGCACCAACCACAAAAGGAGCATATGGATGCAGTTATGAGAATACTCGGCTACTTGAAGGGAAATCCAGGTCGTGGGTTATTCTTTAAGAAAGGCACAGCTAGGAATTTGGAAATTTATACTGATGCAAGTTTTGCAAGAGACTTAGAAACTGGAAGATCTATAACAGGCTATTGCTCATATTTCTGGGGTAACTTAGTTACTTGGAGAAGTAAGAAGCAGACCATTGTATCGAGAAGCAGTTGTGAAGCTGAGTTAAGAGCTGCATGTCTTGGTGTATGCGAAGGAATCTGGATCATCAGATTACTGCATGAGTTAAGAATTCCCTTTGATGGCCCATTACAGATATGGTGTGATAACAAGTCCAGCATTGAAATGACCAGAAATCCTGTTTATCATGATCGAACTAAACATGTCGAGATTGATAGACATTACATTAAGGAGAAAGTAGAGGCGGGGATCATGACATTGACGTATGTCCGTTCTTCTGAGCAGATTGGGGATATGATGACTAAACCACTTGCCAGACCTCTATTTGAAAGATTCCGAAGCAAGCTGGGAATGATCGACATATATTCTCCAGCTTGAGGGGGAGTGTTAGAATCTTAGTATTTAATATTTTGATTAGGAGAAATTACTTTTTTGATTGTTGTTTCCTATTTCTGTTGTTTCCTATTTTCATTGTTTCCTATTTTCATCTCCTCTCCTCCCCTATATAATGTACTCTTGTCATATTGCAAAGATCAATAATAATTCTCTTTTTCTCTCTACACTTTCTTCTTCATTTTAACTCAACATTTATATTTCTTCTGTTTGGTCAATTCAAAAAATGCACTTTGTCAGTTTGCTTTACTTTTGCCATACTTTCATAGAACGTTAATGGTATTTAATCTTTTGTTATAATGGTGTTATAATCTGTTGTTATATTTCTAGAAGTTCTCTTAAATGCTAGCAAAACTATTTTTCTGTGACTTTTTATCCAGACTAGCGCTTATTGTAGCATCATGAGAATGACCATTGAAGATATATGACAGTAAACTTCTTGCAAAAAGCATGACAATAAACTTCTTGCAAAAAAGCATGAATGTAAACTTTTTGGGATTCATCAACTAATCTTCAGTTTTGTGTGATGGAATCTTGAGGAGTCATTCAGAAGTAAGATTATGTTCACTTTCTTAGAAAGCGCAGCTCTTTCTATAGAGATTTACTTCCAATGGTGTAAAACGCACTTATAACTAAAGCTAAAACCATGGAAGGTGTTTACATCATTTCTAGATTGAAAAGTTCTGCTTGCAAGATACATTGTGCCTTGAACTTAAGCAATGGGGAACTGAATCTGTTTGCATTTTCATTGAATCTGAACTGAACTACAAAATTTCTCTAGATAGAAAGTTTAAGCAATTTCCATTTTGCTTCAGTTTCTCAAAAAAAAATTGAGCCTTGAATCTGTTTGCATCTCAGATTTATTTGCCTGTATGCTCTTTAAATAAGCTCTTTGTCGGAGTTGAACTTTGCTTTGATAAGATTCTAAAGGTAGTGGTCTTTGTGTTTGAACTAGGGATGTGATGCTGCAGTACAAGAGTTGGAAGGTGAAGGTGAAGGTAGTGGTCTTCGTATTTGAAGATGGATCGTTTGTCTTTTGGCATTTGAAGTTAAAGGTGGGTTTTTTAAGAAGAGAAATGCTAACAAGGTGGATGGTTTGTCTTTTGGCCTTTGTAGTTAAAGGTGGGTTTTTTAGTCATGGTGGTTTAATCATATCATATATTACTCAAGCCTCAAGAGGTATCCCCATCTTTGCTTCTGATGTTTTAGATTTTTTAGTTTATTCTTGAATGAAAGGAGAAAGGAATTCTAATCTGTTATTTGTTGTTATTATATGGATGTTGTAATTTTGAAAAAACTCATATAATTTCGGGGAATTGCATAAACTCTAATGCTGCAATTGCTTCATTTCAGGTACAAGTCTGCTCAAATAAACAATGCTCTTGAACACACAAACTTGAGTCCATTTCAATGGTTAGTTTTTTATACTCGTGATGACTAAGTGAAGTAGGGAATGGTATACCTTTTTGAATTTGTTTTTGGGTAAGCACCATTGGCCATTGTTTGATCCTTACCACATGCACATTGAGATGGCCAGCACCTTAATTCAATGTTCCCAATGCAATTATTGTTGAGAGCAACTGTTATTTTGATTAGGTTGTAGATTTGCCTTTTAATTTGTATTGAGCCTTTTGGATGCTAAGCATTGAACATAATTTTATCATACATAAGTGCTTTTGTGTAGAAAACATCCTCCGTGCAACACACAGGAGATTTACCCATAGAACCATGTCTGAAGAAACTTGTGAGATGATGACTGAACTGCTTGACAATTTTTTACAAATTGGCTGGATGAAGTCTCTTCTTCAAGACTTTTACCTGCATTTGAACATGTAATTAACTTCAGCTAAATTTATACAGGAAAAAAGAGAGGAGATTGATAATTTCATAAACGGAGTAGCCTATCAAGTATACAAGATGAAAGAAGAAGACTTCATTACGAATATAATGTAAGAGGATAAGGTAGGAAATTCTTAAATTACTGTATAATCATATATAGAATATTATCTACTGATATATTTATAATAAAAATTGAAATTTTGAGGTCAGTTTATTGTCCATCTTTTCAGAGTATGCTAGCTTTATTTTGTATTAAATTGGTCTTAGTTGCACTAAGTGTCCTATTAAAGCTATGCATTAATACTTCTGTCCCGTAGGCATTCTGTTTTTTATATTTCAGCTGCCAAATCAACTTTTATCGTGGGTCTAAAACCTTTTTTCTGTTGTTTGGCTTTCGTATAATAATGATCGGAGAAAAGAACTCAAGACAAAAGGTTTCAAAAGCTGTGTTTTTTGCTCTCTGCTACCTGATAAAGAAATCTGATGCAAAATCGAAAGAAATACTCCCCATTGAGAAATTGATTGGAGAGGCATTCTCATTGACCAAGCATTGAAAGTGGGCACGTTTCACAGAAACACTGGAGCAAGGCATAACTCACGTCTTTCCAGGAGTAAGAAGGCTGTGGAAATCCATCATGACTGGTACATGCTACTCCTGCAGCCACTGCCTGAAACAATCTTAGTAATTCTAAGAGATTGTAACTTCACTTGAAAATCATTCCATGATATATTTTCAGACTTCTTGTGCACTCGGAACTTTTTGTTTTTCTTATGACAAACAGCCTTTGTTTGTGTTTCTTAACTTTTGTTTTATAGTAATGAGTTTGTGTTTGGTTTTTTGCTCCAAGAACATCTCAAATGTTATGCCTAGCTATACATCGTAATGATACTTTTTTTCTTATTATATGAGGTTGGATATTTTGCTCGCAGAATGCCCATGATCATTGTATTTGTGTAAGTGACTCTCTTGATGTACTTAATCATACCATTGGCTACTACTTATGCTCTCCGACTACTGTAAATATATTATTTACAATCTCACTGATGATGTACAGAATTTGACTAGGGATTTAATCGAAAGAGTGATTGATTGGGGCAACAGATATTTTCTGGGAACTTCTGGATCTTTATCAAAGCTTCTTGATTCTGAAGAAATCCAAAGCCATTATGCACGTCTTTCCTAGAGTCACATTCAATTAGAAGTAATTGCACCATGATCAGTATCTCCATTCTGGATAATTCTCTCAAAACAATGATGGCCGAAATTTGTCTTTATGACTGGAATAAAGCTTATGTTTAGTTATCTGGCTGGTATTATTGATGTACATTAATTAAAACTTGAGGGTTGAGGCATCTTGCAAACTCTATTTGCCTCAACAGTATATACAATTTTCATTCTTGTGTATGTTAATTGAATTAGACTCTGTAGCAGAAGGAAATAGAGAGAAACTTGCTTTTCCAATGCACTCTACTTGATTTATTTGTATTTTTTTTATTTCTTTATGACATTGTTTTGGACTTCTCTTTGATATATATATATTATTTTGATAGAGAGCAAGTTGGTCACATGACAACAGAATTGTTCTGTACAAATATTGCACAATTTGATAAAAGCTTCAATTTGCTATCAGCCAATTAATGTGATCTGCAACAATGTTTCTTTTTCTGCATGGTTTAAGTTTATTTGTCCTCTTTTGTTGCTTTAATTACTCAATATCACTACTTTTATTTGATCTTATTCTGCCATCATTGTAAATACCTATATTTTCTTTTGTTTATTTGATCTTATTCTCATTAGCCTTTTGTCTTTTGTTCTTTCATTAACTCACAGCATATTATTTAATCAACTCAATCATTTTCCTGTAATCAGTACCCTATGTTTGATTTTATTGTTTGCCCAATATTTGCAGAAACTTGTGAGCTATGGATTGGATCGTGGATACCTTATGCTTTATATGTAAGTTTGTTTCCTTTTTTATGCCTTTATTTTGACCAATTCCTTTTTTATGCCTTACTAACCTATGAATTTTGGAATTTGCTTTCGTAACACTCAGAGGTTATCAATTGGATACTTCTTGGTTTCAATGGTAGACATATATGGCTGGAGTAAATACTTCTTGATTAGTCTGATGGATTTTATCTCAAAACCAGGTAGTGAGCCTTTTGACATCAGAAAATGAACTCGTTGTTCTGCTGAATGATTGTAAACTTGATATGGTTTTATTAACACACATGGTTTAGAATAGATATGCATGTTGAACAACAAAATTATTTTTTTACAGTTAATACCAGTTGCTTTGATTTTTTCAGTAAAAACACTTCAATTTTAAAGCCATAAAATCTGAACATATACAAGCAACCTTGTAGAAGTGCCTAGGAAAGTAACAATGAAACTCATAGGGCAAATAAGACTAAACAAAGACTGAAGAAATCTATTCAAACTTTGCAGGGTAAAAGGGTACCTTTGCTATTGTTTTAGCCTGTGCCTTGTGTTATGAAGTGAATGAAAAGATTATGCCCTGTCGACACCAAATGATAGAGGGATCTTATCACCAAGTATGCTAATTTAGATGGAGGCAATATCAGAAAGCACATTGCTGGTAGTGAGGTCACCATTATCACTTATTCCAGCCAAGAAATTAATGAAGCATGCTCATGAATGTCTAGGTTTGAACTATCCTAATATTTAGTTTCGATGCCCATCTTTAAAGGTTCATGACACTAATAGTTTGTAGGCATTGGATTATTTCATCTTTCAATCACAATTTACTGTGAGTGGATGATTTATAATGTAACAAATTGTCAAAATGCAGGGAGATAAAATCAAAGAAAATAACCTAGTGTTATACTCCATAATTTCACATATTTCATCTCAATTTCCCTTGAATGTACATGATTTTTGGTGGTAAATGATTAAGAAAGATATGAATACACATAGAAAAGAGTAAAAATTAAAAGATAGATATTTTGGTGAAATTTGGAGTTATATGTGTGTGAAAGTGATTTTTGAATCTCATCAACCCTCTTTCTCTTTTGTAGGAAGAGGTGGACAAGTGAAAAGCCTAAGGAAAACATGGAGTTATCAAGAAAAGCATAGGACAAACTCAAGAGTGAAGCAAGGGACAAAAGAGGAAAAAGAAAATTTCCCCCTGATGTTCGTTGAGCGTTGGTTGCATAACTAAGGCACGACGAAGAGAATTCTGTTCTGACTCTTATTTGTTCGTTGAGCATTCGTCGCGCAACGAATGCACGACGAACAGAAATTAAAACTCTGCGTTTCACACTCGAAAAACAGGGGAAATCTGAGATATAAAAGTGATGGCTCGACAGAAAAACCCCATTCTTCACTTCTTGGGCATTTTGGGAGCTAGGGCTTGGCTTTTGGAGGAGTGGGTGTCAATGGATTGAAGTCTAGAAGAGATTTTGGCTTCAAATCTTGGTTTTTCTTCTCCATTTTCCTTTCCCTTTCTCTTGTTCTATGATTATGCTATCATATGTATATATTCATTTGGATTTCATGAACATGTGGAGCTAAAGCTTTGATTCTAGGATTATTTGGAACCCTTGTATGGATTAACTTTTAATTCCTCCTCTTATTTTGTGATTAATGTTATATATATGTTTATTTTACTCTTTACCTAATGCTTCTAAGTGCTTGATCACCATTTAGATGTTGTGTTCACTTGACTGATGCTTGAGAGGGCTAGGTTGAGTGTAGAACTTGGGTAAAATAGTGTGAGAACTTGAAGTTTGCATGACAAATGGATGGTTTTGTTGATAAGATAGACATATACTTATTGACCTCACATAACCACATTAGGGTTGAAACTTAGAAATTGGGTTTTATTAATTGTGACAAGAGATTGCATGATTAATAGAATTAAACACTTGTTCTTGACTCGACGGAGCGTTTACAAGTACTTTAGAACCCTAGGTTAGCAAATATATATTCATTGAAAGCAATTGTGAGAGGAGGCTTTTTAAGGTTAGGAAATACAAGGGGGAAAAATAAACTTAGGACCCATTTTATCCTTGACGTTAAGAATCACTTGTTTATAGTTTTTCTTATTTTTTTAAATTAGTTACCCTCACTCATGATATTTGTATCACTCAAATTAAGCGAGAGTGCGATAATAATCATTACTTGACCGGGTTTTGGAACCAAATCCTCGTGGGAACGATACTTTTCTTATCACTTTATTACTTGACGCGACCCGTGCACTTGCGGTGCGAACACCTAGCTTAGCATATTTATAGCACATATGCATAATTGCATGTTAATTATCACTTCATAGCTGCATTATATTTCAGCAGCTCATTAATTTTCTTTAATCTCAATCATTTTTCACTTGCAAGTATTTTTGCAAGAGAGTTCTTGATCAGTTTTTGCTTTTTAATATTTTTTCACCAAGTATGCTAATTTAGATGGAGGCAATATCAGAAAGCACACTGCTGATAGTGAGGTCATCATTATCACTTATTCCAGCCAAGAAATTAATGAAGCATGCTCATGAATGTCTAGGTTTGAACTATCCTAATATTCAGTTTTGATGCCCCTCTTTAAAGGTTCATGACACTAATAGTTTGTAGGCATTGGATTATTTCATCTTTCAATCACAATTTACTGTGAGTGGATGATTTATAATGTAACAAATTGTCAAAATGCAGGGAGATAAAATCAAAGAAAATAACCTAGCTTAGCATATTTACAGCACATATGCATAATTGCATGTTAATTATCACTTCATAGCTGCATTATATTTCAGCAGCTCATTAATTTTCTTTAATCTCAATCATTTTTCACTTGCAAGTATTTTTCCAAGAGAGTTCTTGATCAGTTTTTGCTTCTTAGTATTTTTTATGGCTACCCTTTAAACTTAGAAGTCTTACTTGCATGAAAGCAATCTTCATGACACTAAGTAGTTATCTCCATCACATTATTTTTGTATGTATTCATCTTATGGATCCATAGGTTTAACAGACCAATGATGATATTTTGAGGTCAATATCTATCTAAAAATATGAAAATCATTTTCTTTTATCGGCGTTTCCTTCATTTATTTCCTTCACGTATATCTCCCGTGCAACGCACGGGAGGTACCGCTAGTTTTTTATTAATAAGCTTACACATCAATCAGTTGCCTAAAGACTCCGTGCATAGTGTGTGTGTGTGTGTGTTTATTTGTTCAAGCTCACGTGCAATTTTTTTTTATGAAAACACCATGCATGAGATCAATTATATTGGATATACTCCTAATAGTTTACTTTAAAATAAGGGGAAAACCTTGTTAACTCAAACATAATTCTGTGCCGCCAACAGTGACCAGACGGTTAACGGGCTATAATTAGTGAACAATGTCAAAGTAAAATTTTATGCCTGAGTAACATATGTAATTGTTAATAACTTATTAGTAATACCCATGCTTTTCTATGCTTTTTTTTTAAAATCTAGTCAACAACTGTGGCGCTAGGTTGCGTCCTCAGTATTGATAAACGCAAATACTAAAATACTTGTCTGCACATGTCTGCTCCAGCTCCATAACCGTTATGATTTGTAATCCTATTTAGCTGTTTAACTAGTTTTAATTTTAAGGACATTTTAAGTCATTTGCCCACATTTATTAATATCAATTAGGTGTTTGTGGTTTTCCTTGTCCTTTTGTGAATATAGTCACCGTATTTGTCCTTTTAAGCATTCAAAAGTCTTTATTTATCTTCTTTTCCCTAAATAAAAGACCATTTATGATTTTAATTTTTTAACTATAATCAGCATGAGGATATGAGAAAAATAAACACAATGAACTATAAATGAATTAAACTAATTTTCAAACACGTTTATCATGTTCAAGTCAATTAAATTTTTTTAAACTTATGTCCCAGATGAAAAAACTGTTAAATAAACATATTTGAAGAAACTGAAGTTGAAGGAAAATAAAAATTCTTGTCGGCTGGATCAATGACATAATATTGGGAAAAGAAATTTTTGCCATCATGCAGAAGATTCTTGCCAGCAAATCGCATCGTCAACTATTTGATTGATCGAAGGAAATAAAAACGTGAACTACGTTGAGAGGTAAAATAAATATTGGCGTGGGCCGTGGGATAAGGAGTACACATGGATTGAACTATGTATGATTGATTTGAATACGGAAAAATTTTGGAAATTGTGTTAAACTATCATTAATTATTAAAGTTACACATGTGATTTAATTTGATTTGTTATTTGGACGTGAATAATGTATTTAAAAAAAATTTCTAAGATTTTTCCAACCATATATATGTACACAAACGCACTTTAATAAATTGTTAGTCATTAATCACATTTTGAGGTAATTATATACCTTATTGAATAAAATTCATTAAATTAGGTGTTAGGCTTGTCGGTGGGTAAACTTTGATATTTTAGGAAACTTAGAAAAAACTCAAGATGCTAATGGACTTACCAATTCCTAATTATATGGTGGTCATTAGCTAATGGACTTATGGACTCATGCATTTTGGTAACTTATAGTAAATTTGCACCCAACTTGACTCATTTTTTTTATCAAAACTTTGACTCCTCAAATATATTAATCGAGTTAGATATAGTAATCTCCAATCACTCGCTAAGAGCAATTCCATTCCATTAATCTAAATCCGCTTTTTAATGCAATTTTATTTTCTAATGGTCAAACATATCCCTCTTATCAATTTCCATGAATAACAATCAAATTATGATTTATTCAATTCAAGTTTTGCATTTAGTTATTAGGTAATTAGTTGCATTTCAGGCTTCTCTAAGCCAAAGGTGTAACACCTAATCTTTTTACTACTATACTATATCGTTTTAATTGATTTTCTAATATTGCTGCTATTTTGGAAAGCCTAAAATACCAATAATTTAAAATTTTTCTTTTCAAAATGTTTTACAAATCATTATTTGAGCAATCCCTCAATTTGGGTGTTGTTCTATTTCTAATATTAAACATTTACAAATAATAATATAATTACTATGCAAGCTCATGTGTTGTTCTATTTCTAATATTAAACATTTACAAATAATAATACAATCACTATGCACTCTCATGCTCGCTTTAGTTTGCCTATTTGAACCAAAGATATTTCTTAAGTATGTACAGTCACACATGTCCACGAACAATCAACATCTTGTTATCCCTCATGTGCACTCCAAAAATAGTCCACCTTATATTCTCCATCTCTCCAGCTCCATGAGCCTCTGAAAAGTAGCAGCAGTCAATGCAGTTTAGTTCATATAGAAGCATATAATAATATCTTAACATAAATATAACTTTTTTATGAAAATGATAAAGATAGTCCCTCTAGCCTACGTTGGGACCTCATTTGCCTCAATGACCTACCACTAATAACGAGATACTCGCTAAATAGTGGATGCACCTTCACCTGCAGGATTTAACATAAGCTCTGGTATAGGGGGAGCTACCCACCTATACCTTGGAGTACTCCACTCAATAATTCCTCAAATATTCCTCAACAATTCTCAATATTCCTCAATGTTTCTCAATAATGCTCAAATATTGCTCAATATTTCTCAAAGGATTAAACATCATGATCATAAAATAAATAATTTTCATGCAGATCTACGAACTTTTATCATAACATATATGAAGTAAACTGCTACCTTTTTCTTTATCTGCTATTGAACTTTCTCTTTGTCTTCCAGCTTCTGCCAACTAGCAGTTCCACTTGTTTTTCCTATTCTCACATAATTAAAATTATCCATTATTACTCTGCACTTACAAACATTTAATGTCTCTCACGTATTATAACGTTGGATACTACCCAACCCCTTTGTTTATATTCAATGTCCTAGAAATCCGTTTAAATTCTAATGTCTAAGCTATTACATTCATAGGTTTCTTGACAGATTCAAAGATTCTTCAAGGAACTCTTCACTCGTTATTTTGCAATCAATCAATAGCATTCATCACATCATAAATGGCACCTCATAATAAAGTCTTCTAAACTTTCATTCATATTACAAGCTCATCCAAATCTTTAACAAACCATCTATTATAATTAGCCAGCATGCAAATCCACCATCTTGCAAATACAATGTTATCCCATTTAACCAATTTCATTTGCATATTCCCATCGCCTTACCAACTTGGCATATCAGAATAAAGAATCAGACTTTCATACTTCATATTCAGCCAAAACAAAATTTCATTATAGCTCTCTAATCATAGCAGTACAAATTAAATTCATAAAAGCACAATTTATTAAGCACCTAAGCAATAACTTAATTGAACAGTATTCAAAAGGTTTGATTCATAGTTATCAACTTTAAACTAGAGTTTAGTCAAAACAGAAGAGAAAAGGGAAAAATGCATTCAATTTCCTTGTACCATTCACGACCAACCAGAACAGAAAAAGTCAGCTAACTTCTAAATGCTCAATCTCAATTCAGAACAGGGAAAAATTATAAAATTCTCAACATCTTTACTTCATATGCTAAACTGATTTACTTCATATACTACTCAACATCTTTAAATCTTAATGTTCCAAATAAAGCAATCATCTTTAACAGTTTTACTTCCAATGCTTTCTCAATACAAACACTAGAAACAGAGAAATTTAATATAATCCAACATCACTAATTCTATAATTTGTAGAATTTAATAACTTCCAATAGCAACTCAACATGTACTGGAATATCCTAATTCTATTCTTTTCCCATTAACATTTCATATTATAAAGAACATAGCAAGAAAAGAGAAGAAATAATAAAACTCCATATCCCATTGAACTCAACCATAAACCATCAAATATCAACAAACTCCCTTTCAAAACCTTTTGCAACAATCTTGAAAGATTCAGTATCACCTTTATCTTTCAAGACATACTTTCCGAACACTTAAAGCTTCACATGATGAAATTCAAATAATAAAGCTTCACATGATGAAATTTAAAGCTTCAAAGGATTTTCATATTCTCACTGCCATAATTAAAGCCATTATTACTGTAATCACTCTATCACTTGAAGTCATTATTACTGCCATCTACTCATCCCTTGAAGCCATTATTACTGATGTATTGCTAGCCATACTTGATTGTGACTTGGTCAAAATAAATTAAATTAAGCAACTTTAAGGCCCACCCTAATTTTTTCAAAAACAAGAATTTTATCTCGTGCGTTGCACGAAGCGTTTTTATTTTCAATTAAATATATGTGGTAATATGAAGTTCTTTACATGTTCAAAAGTATTAAGTGATACTTAACACGTTATTAGATAATGACTATTTATGATTAGCATGAATGATTTATTTTTTAAAATAATATAAATTTATGATTTTTTTAAGTTTTTATTCTCATTTTAAAAATATCTTTTATAGAAATTGAAATCGTGTTTGATATCATTTGAAGTTTTTCGCTTAACAGCTTGCATTTCATTTATAACGTTTGATATCAGAGTTTGTGCGAATTTAAATTTCATTTATACATTTTTGCCTTAGAATTTTTTTAGAATTGACACCACCTTCTAGTTACTATTCTGTTTCTCATTTTAATGAGGATAATTTATTTTTATTTTTTATATACTAATTCATATTTATTTAAATAGTTCATGTTTTAATTTAATTAACTATAACGTTTTAATAATTTTTTATTTTATTGTAAACAAAATCAAAATTAAGTTTGATTTGATAACTATAAATTTTTTTTAAAAATAAATTTGTCATTAAAAAAGAAAAATTTTTAAATACAAACAATGGGAATAAAGTTATTTGCTATGAAAGTTGAAGAATCTCAAAATGGAAAATATTGTCTATCATAAATATAAAATACTCCTACTTAAAATTTGAATAATTTAAGCCTTTATTTCATAAATATTTATATATAATTTGTCTCCCTCTCTTATTTGTCTGGAAAATATGGTCATATATGAAATATTACCTTATTTATTCTTTTTTTTAATTTTGGGGTGTTACAAAAGGCATCATAGGTTTCATTTATTTCTTGAAGAAGTGGGCCTGAAATGCTAAAGAGTTAGTGACATTAAAACCCAAATCCTAGTGTCCTTTATAATAACTACATGTCCTTGAACTAGTACTTGACTGGTTAAATATCCCATCTTGCTGTTTGAACCTTGTATTTCATCAACCTTCTATTTTGTTGCCAAATGTCTAAGTAGTTTGGACACCGGGGATGTTTTAGGGTCCACCAATTCTCATGATATGAAATCTATACAGATCCTGAAAAACATTGTTAGAAGTGCTTAGAATAAACAAATATGAACATTTTGAAATTCGAGTTGAACACGTTTTAAATTGACAAAAAAAAAATGATTTTTCCCATCAAACTCCATTTGTTTATCCAATGACGTGCGTGTGCGCAAGAAAACTTATCATTAAAATACATTTCAGCTCCAATAAAGGGACTATGTACCATACTATATATATGGAACGATACCATGCTACAGCCACACAATCCAACCGCTTTATATCGATCACCTCCTAGTGCACAATGAGTAGTTCTCTTGTTACTAATATGCTCCTGCATTTCTTAGTTTGGTATGCTTCAATTTGTCTCACATCTAGTGTTATTGATGAGTTTTCCATTTCCACTCTAGATCTAAACAAGTTCACCTCGGACAAGAAAGTTACCGATCTTTTCCAACTATGGAAGAAGGAGACTAAACGAGAATACCAAAATCTAGAAGAGGAGACCTCTAGATTTCAGATTTTCCAAACCAACTTGAAATATGTAAGAGAGAAAAATGCACAACGAAGGTCGTCCAGTGGCTATAGTTTGGGATTGAACAAATTTTCAGATATGAGTTACGAAGAATTCAGCGAGAATTACTTATATGGGACGAAGGAACCCATAATAGGAAGTCACAACTGTAAGAATGACACCAAGCCATCATGTCCAGATGCTCCTTCTTCTTGGGATTGGAGGGAGAAAGGAGCTGTAACTGACGTTAAATATCAAAAGCCATGTAGTAAGTTATGATTTTTTTTTCAATTAGTAACTACTACCTCCGGTCCTAAATATAAAACCTAATTAACTTTTTTTTGGAGAGGTTAAGGTTGCAAAATAGGCTATTAAATCATGACATATTTGATATATTTTTAAATTATACATTAGTTTATAGGTAAAATAAACTAATTGAAGGGGGGAAATTAGGTAAATCAATTTATAACTAACTTATTTTTCTTTTTTATAGGATTTTCTAAAAAAGTCAATTAGGTCTTATATTTAGGACCGGAGGGATTATATTGATATCAAATTAAATATATACTCTTCATTCAAATTCAAATTCATGTTTATAGATGTTTGTTGGGCGTTCTCTGCAACTGGAGCTATGGAAGGAATAAATAAGATAAAAACAGGAAAACTTGTGGAACTTTCTGAACAACAACTCATATCATGTGTTAATGAAAGTAATGGCTGCGGAGATGGCTCGTGGTATGGTTACGCATTTAAATATGTCATCAAGAATGGTGGTATTGCCTCAGAAGATGATTATCCATATTTGCGTAAGGATAGTGATTGTGATCATGCATTGGTTAGTATTTTCACTTTTATTAATTGATTAAGTGGGTAATATAAATATTTGCATTTTAATTCATTCTTTATTTTATTTCGATGTAGGAACAAAAAAAAGCTGCTACTATTGATGGCTTTGAGTGTTGGGATAAACCTATATCCGAAACTTCCCTTCGATGTCATGTTTACAACCAGCCTATTAGTGTTTCCCTATGTGAGCGATGACTTTAGGCACTACAATTGTGTATGTCATCTTTTCACTACCTCACCACTCTGTCCCTACCATCCAACAAAGGCACATTTATTAAGTTAATAATTATTGTATTCTTACCTTTGACAGGGAATCTTTGGTGGAAGTGGTTGCTCAGACATCGGTTATTGCAAACATCATCATGCTGTATTGATTGTAGGATATGGTTCATCTAATGATGGTCAAGATTATTGGATTGTGAAGAACTCATGGGGACCTGGCTGGGGAGAAGATGGTTACATACGCATAAAAAGAAACACAGGTATTGATCATGGAGTATGTAACCTAAATTGTCATGGAGCATACCCAACCAAAGAGAACATAGAAAGAACACCTTTGAAGCTTGCATCATCTATTTAAAGTACCCCTCTTCCAGCTATTATTAAGAAATAAAGTCTGGGCAATATATAGTTGTCTATTGGACACAGTAATCGTTGTATCTATATGCATTTGGTATCAATAAATGGCAAATATAATTTGCATTTGAAAACAAAAATAAGGATAGTGTGTGTTAAGTACGAATAAAAAAAGTGTATACATGTACTCTATTCTCTGATCTTCTGAATGAACAAAAGAAATGATCAATATTGAATTTGATTTGAATTGTCAGGGTGGTAAGCATACATATTTTATAGGATTTATGATGAAGCTTATCATGTAGTATGTTGTAATTATATAGTCTGTACACGACATTTTTACTCACTTAGCACTCTTTCATTTGTTGTATTCATTTGTTTAACTTTTTCGTTTAGAAGTTTTACTATGCTAGGGGACTATCCGATTCATTTTCATAATTCAAATTTAATGAATGATTAAATGCTATAAATTTTAATTTGAATTATGTTTCAAAACAATTTTTTGCTACAGTAGGAAGGCCGTAGGCAAAATAATGGATTTCTTCACGTTATATCAAAATAAAAAAAAGTTACAATATCATCCATCTGGTCCTTCTTTATTATGCTAATATTAAGTGAGAGTTAGAGGCAAAGTATGAAACAACGCATTATATGATAAGAGAATATAAGACGAACTCTTATATTTTAAACTAAAATTATTTTGAATTTCGGGCTCTTACAACATAGACCAAAAGAGTTGTCTAGGCAACTACTTTTGCATAACAAATCTAAAAAATGTTAAAACAAGTGTGAAAAAGTCCCAGTGCAATCAATTTATAGTGTGGAGATATTAATGCTTGCATCCCCTATAAATTGATACTCCCTCTTGTTCGTAATATAAGAGCCAAATTTGAATGGTTTTTGTACAAAATATTAGAGTTCATCTCACACTTTCTCCTCATTTGATACATTTTTCCTACTTTACTCATAACTCTCTTTCATATTTATTAATACTTATGTACTTTTATCTCTTAAATGTTTCATAATTAATAGGGCAAATGTGCAAAAATGATACTAAACTTTATCCAAAATTACGTTTCTAATACTAAAGTTTTGCGAGGAGCAAAAATAGTACACAACTTGGGGTCCATGTGCACTATTAATATCAGTTCAAACTATGGTGGGCATGATTATAAAACTATGCATTACGGCTAAGGGACTAGTGACATAATGGTTAGAAAGGTGAGACAAGAAATCTCACCGTCTTCATGGTTCTGGGTTCAATACTTGGCATGCCCTCCTCGGGCAAACTCCGAATTAGTCGGTACGCATTACGCAATCTTCTTGATAATCAGGAAATAATATGTACTTTGATTTATATTTTACATTGGTTGTTTTTCTATTTGATGATCAAGTGATATGATATGGGACATTAGTGCTCCTGAGGATCCTATATATATCACTTGATGATTTCCAAAGCCTCCAAAGATCAAACACGTGGGTTTGATTTTGATCAGTTACTAATGGTGGGCCTCCAAAGATCTTAACTAACTTGTTACTATTTCTCATTTTCCATTTTTTCTATTTATTCAAATTGAAATTTATTTTTTTGGGTCATTAGAGGACGAAAAATTTTTATTCCATATTTAAGGCTTATAGCCTTATACTCAACCACTTGACATTTTCCTTTATCACATAATTCATAGCCAAATAAAGAACGGATCAGCAGCAAAACACAATACCTCTCAAACTTAAATTCACAATAGCATAATTCAAAATTAAACGCAATCAACACTTACCCTGCATAGTTTAAAGCATCGACCATAACAGAAGCAAGAAAAAACTAAAACATACACAATTTCATAGCCCAATAAAGTCAAAACAGAGCGACAATTTCCAGAAATCACATCACACAAAACTGAAATAAAAGTAGAGAATGAAAGGCTTGCCCACATACACACCATTCAAATCAAATATATAACTACATTGATGATACCATGGAATTCATGATTTTTAGCATGATTCATATTCTTTTGCATACACTTTTGAAGTAATTATATACACTTTAAAGGCTAATTGATTCATGATTTTGGTAGTACATGTTTTTAGTGGTTTTGAATATTTTGGTAAGTTAATCATATAAGTTAAGTGTTTTGCAAGTCAAATGTGTTTAGGAAATTAAAGCCAGGTCAGGTGAGAAGTCAAGATGAATGAAATGATGCCAAAACACATTGGAGTAACTCATTTGCTTGGGAAGAAATCAATTTTCAGCAAAAACAGAACTGAGCCACGGCATGATTCTATGTGGAACTTCTGTGCCGCGGCCCAAATTGAACCTGAGTTACAGAGAATTAGTATGCCGCGGCATGATTTTGGTCCACTATACTGAGCCGCGGCATGGTTGCTAAAAAACTGCCACATCAGCATTTTTTCACTCGAAAATGAGTGTTTAAAAGCAAGAAAACGAAAATAGCTTAGGGTTCTGACTTTTGGAGACTTGCAAGCTTGTGGGTGTGCTAGGGTTTGGGATTTTGAGGAGATTGAAGCAAAGATTGGAGCTTTGGAAGAGATTTGGAGCTTTAACTATTTGGTTTTCTTCCTCTTCATCTTCCTTTCCTTTCTCATGTCATTTATGGCTATACTCTCATTGTGTATCTGTGCTTTTATATTGATTATGAGTAGCTAAACTCATTTATCTAGGATTATTTTGAACCCTTGTATGGAGTAACTCTTTAAAACTCCTATCCTTTTGTGATTAATGTATATATGTGTGTTTATTTTACTCTAGCCCTAATGCCTCTAAGTGATTGATCACCATTTAGTTGCTATGTTCATTTGACTTGAGACTCGAGAGAGCTAGGTTAAGTGTAGAACTTGAGTAAAATAGTGTAAGAACTTGAAGTTTGCATGACAAATGAATGGTTTTGTTAATAAGATAGACATATACTTATTAGCCTCGCATAGCCACATTAGGGTTGAAACTAAGAAATTGGGTTTTATTAATTGTGACAAGACATTGCATGATTAATGAGATTAAACACTTGTTCTTGACTCGACGGAGCGTTTACAAGTATGTTAGAACCCTAGGTTAACACATATATAAACATTAGAGCAATTAGGGGAGGAGTTGATTAAAGGTTACAAAATACAAGGGGGAGAAATAATCCTAGGTTGCATTTCTCTTTAAAGTCAAGAAACACTTTTAACATCTAGTTTATATTTTCAAACTATAGTTTTAGTTGTTAAATTCTCAAACAATATTTGATTAGCTCAACTTAATTAAATGATAAAGCCTCTTGTTTGACCGGATTTGTATCTCAATCCTCGTGGGAACGATATTTACTTACTACTTTATTACTTGTCGCGGCCCGTGCACTTGCGGAGCGAACATACATCAATTTACATCTAAGTCTCTACATTACCAATTTATTAACTTATTTATATTATTGATTTTAAGAGTTTTGTACACAATTTAACTAAGTGAGATAGTTACTTATCAAGAGAATCATCAAAACATTTTAAATCAATCAACCAAAAGTCATAACACAAAACAATAGATACAAGAACTAATTTATACAGTTGAGTTGATCACTAAATAAAATAAATAACATTTACAATGTTAAAACATTGGTTTTATGTTCAGCCATCAAGACACCAAAATCATTCGAGTCTCATTCTTTAACAATTATCTAAAAGTAAACCCCTTTCAATTCATTTCAAAGTCTTCTGTTATGTTTTAGAAACTTCAGCCTCACCTTTATTTCTTCCATTTATTCCTATTATCATTGACACGCCACTCGAACTGAACCATAAAGAAACAATTTATTAACAAAATTTCTCCCAATAAAAATCCATCACCATATTAACAAAATTTAGCACAATCATCTTAAGAAGATTATGTACAGGACAAAGAAATCAAGAGAAATTTTAAGGAACATTAAACAACACATTGAAACAATATGACCGCAAATCCCATCCCTTAAACACCTTTAACTAAGATTTGTATCTGAATCCAAAGCTCCCAACATTGAACAGAACCCATGATTCAGCCTAGTGAACACCCAAGCGGTAATAACTCTCATCCAATCCAATATTCAACAAACATTCCCTCCCCTGTCATTAAACTCATGAAAAAAAACCAGAAGAAAAGCTTAAATAATTAATTATCAGTTAAAAATCAAACATAAACAATCGTTCAATAATCATTTTCAAAACCCCTCTATATACTATCCAATCGGACAAACAGGGGTGGTAGCCAAATTTAAAAAATAAAAAAACATCACCATAGCTCAGAAATCCAACATGCAACTTGACTTTCTCGTGCAAACTTACTCCTAATTAAGGTTATTTGAATTTTTAGTCAATTTCACCACAAACACAGATGAGAAATAATTCAAAACCTTGGAATTCAACATAACTTAACAAATTAAACATGCACATGATAAAACCCACTCTACTAAACTTCTATACATGTTGATTAGACACTTTGACCCATCAATTTCTTGAAAAACCTGACGGACTAGAGATCCCCAAATTTGGAGTTTTTCACACAACACATCAAATCTTCATATTCAGAGAAGCTGAAAGCAAATGAAGAAAGAAAGAAAAGAAGTGATGAAGACAGAGGCGTGATAACAGAAGGGAATTGTTTGAAAACTTGATATTCAGCCCTCAGTGTTTTTCATTCTTTTCAATTAAGTCCCTAATTTTATAATTTCAATTTAGTCCCCTTTTACAAATTCACGTCTCAGAAATTAATCCCTACCTCGAATTAGGGATCTTCTTCCATCATAATTTTGCTAAGACCCTCAAAGTAATTTCCTTAAAATTTCCAATTTGAACTCATCTTTTAACCATATCTCTTTGATTTTCAAAAATAAACTTCAAATTTCTAAAAATATTATAAATCAAACTATCCTGCCACACAGGTATAATAAAATACCATACCTAAAGCTATCCAAATATACTTTATAGGCAGGTAGTACTACATTTCTTCCTTTTTCAACTATTTTATATATGATGCTTAATTATAGAAATTGTTGGTACGTATTTTTGTGTGTGTACGATTATGGAACATTCAGAAGGTCACATTTGTAGAAAACAATTTACTAAAATTTCTAGTGATAGCTAACAACTTTGTTTATTATGTATCTAAACTCTTTAATTGTATTATAAATAATATTAATTATATTTAGGTAAGTTCTAATAATGTATCTATTAATATTAATTAAGAAATTTATATTTATGTAAGGTCTAATCAGGGATATGGGCTTATTCATATTCGGAAACTGACCACACCTCAACTTTCGGGGGTTGTCATAAAATTCTTGGATGATTCATGAAGCAAACACATTTTGTAGGAATTAATTTGCCCATACGGATCAATAAAAAAGAAAATGACTATCAGGACCTAACTCAAACTTTCCCAAAGACATGCTAATTTTCCGTATTAATTTTTTTCTAGTATATTTTTCTTTTGCTCAAAAAAAGTACTCCCTCCATGTAATATAAGAGCCCAAAATTGGAATACTTTTGGTTCAAAATATAATAGCTCATTCAACATTGAATGTTTTTCCCAAAGTATCATACTTCCTATGGTTCTTATTATAAGTCACCAACTACTTACAATTTTTGGTTTTTAAAATAAGAAACCAACAACATTGAATATTTTTTCCCAATTTATCTATTATTAATGGAGATTCAAAATTAAAAATGTGAAACACATCATTTAATGTAGGGTGAAGTTAGAAAAAGTGGCATAGCATGAATTTTAAGGATCAACTACCATCTCTTGGTATGTGAGAAATGAGTAGTTGGTGTGACTTATAATAAGGAGCGTAGGGAGTATCTCTTTTTGTGGCTAGGTTTTTATATTAAAGATTGGAGGGAGTATTAGTTTTTCCTTTTCTCAAAAATTATTACCTTTTCTTTAATTTGTATTCCCTCTCGTCCTTAATATAATCACTAATTACAATTTTTTTTGTCCTTTCTATAAGTCACTTCATGGTTTTCAATGTGTATTAATTACTTTTTCCATAGATATTCATCCTACTGTATCGTTGGGGAACTCATCTTTTTCTCTCTCTTTCTCCCTCTCTTTCCCCAATCATAACTCTTTATCTCATCTAATGATCATAATACCTCACTTATACCACAACTCATTTCTCCTATGATACACACAACATCACTCTCTTCTCTCTCACCATTCTCAGATTAAGAAAAGAATCTCCGATAGAGAAATTGGAAGGAACAAAAACTTGCCAAGAAAATTTGGAATTATTTTTATTTATTAATCATAAACTGCTATTTTATTCAAAAAATAAATTATATTATTTTAATCAATAATATAAAACTTCATATTTCAATCAACAAATCTTCCACCGTTTCAATAATTATAACTGCCTATTTTATTTTATATCATGATTTCTGTCATTTTCATTTTTTTTGAATTTAAACTTCCTATTTCATTCAAAAACCAAATTATAAATTTTTAATCAATCATATATAAACTGTCTATTTTATTCTTTCTTCATTTTTAAATAGGAAATTATTGATTTTCCCCCTTTTTTATCTTATTAACCATTAATCTCTCCCCCATGATTTTCTCATTGTCAACCCATCATTTTTGTAAACAGCCTATTATTTCTTATAACAACATCTCTTACATGAATTAACCGAAAAACTTATTGTTGTTAAAAATACAAAAATATTGTAATAAAACAAGCAAAAATATTGTCAAAAAGAAGAACACGCACCTCTCTTTTTTTTGGCATGTAATGAACGTGAATCTTTCTCTATATATAGAGCCCTATCGCTTACTTCAGTTTCATCAAAACTTATTTGAAGTTTCTATTCTTCTAGTTTCTAAAACTACAAATAAGGAAAAAACCATGGTTTTCAGTAACACTATGTCATTGTTCCTTCGTTCCTTGATCTGTTGTTTTGCCTTATTAATATGTCTCTCCTTAGGATTCCCAACCGAGGAATCCATCTTATCATCAAATAAGGCGAAACAAGATTATGGAATATTCGAAAAATGGATGAAGAAGTATGGAAAAACATATTCAAACTCAAAAGAGGGTGAAATTAGATTCCAAACTTTTCAAGAAAACCTCAAGTATATTAGAGAGAAAAATTTTAAGAGGTCCAATAATTCATCATCTGGACACAGCTTGGGCCTCAGCAAGTTTGCTGATATGAGTAAGGAGGAGTTCAAGAAAGTGTACCTTCATCAACAAAAAATGCCAAACGCTACTAAACCCACCTTTTCCTTAGCCATGTCGAACTCGGACTGTGCAGCACATGCTTCCATGGATTGGAGAAGTCAAGGAGTTGTGACTCCAGTTAAAGACCAAGGACGTTGTGGTAAACTTCTTTTTATAAACTCTGCATTTAACTTTTATCTATGAGTAGTATAAAGTTGACATCCCGTTATATACAAAATAAATGTAAAGTTGAACACTTATTTACATTACTCTTGAGAAAATAAAAAATATCCGAAATAACTATCTGGCAAAAATACACACTTGGTTAATTCTCAAACTATATACGAAGTTTCGATTTATCGAGTCTCGCAACACTAGAAAGCATTTAATCAAATCCCCTAGCTTATACTAACATACTTCCTCCGATCCCTAATGTAAGAGCTAGCCGTAAAAAAAAATGTTTCTTAAGAAAATATGTGAATGTTAGTTGGGTGTCTAGAGTTAATGCTTCTTTTCCAAAATTGCTCATATTTATTATGGTACTTTTAAGAGAGAGAAATACATAAGCATTAGTAAATATGAAAGAGAGTTAGGGGTTAAGTAGGAAAAAATGCATTAAATGAGGAGAGAATATGAGGTGAGCTCTTACATTAGGGATCAAAACCATTCAAATTTTGGGCTCTTACATTAGGGACCGTTGGGAGTAGTTTGTTCCAAAATGATTACTCCCTCCGGTCCCAAATATAAGAGTTAGCCGCCAAAAAAAGCTTCTTAATAAAACAAGTAAATGTTAGTTGGGTGACTGAAGTTAATATTTTTTTTCCCAATATTACCCATATTTATTATAATACTTTTAAGAGAGAGAAATACATAAGGTTAACAAATATGAAAGAGAGTTAGAGGTAAAGTAGGAAAAACATATTAAATGATGAGAGAATGTGACATGAGCTTTTATATTAGAACTAAAACCATTCAAATTTTGACTCTTATATTAGGGAGCGGAGGTAGTATTTGGCAACAAGCTTTTACACAATGAAAACTGTACACAGATCGATATTGCCAGCATTTAAAAATTTTATCCTGTTAAAAATTATAAATCCAATATCAACGTTTTTTGTTAACTGTGAAAGCAAGTGTAAATGACTGCACAAACAATTTTTTAATAAGTTAATAAACCACAATAAAACTTCGTGGGAAGTTTATGGAAAAAATGTGCACTTTTTGCGAAAATTGTTTCTGTTACTGTAATTTGATTTGACACATATATGACGATGACTTACATTGTTTGAATATGGTTCATAGGATGTTGTTGGGCGTTTGCATCTGTTGCAGCCATAGAATCGATCAATGCAATAAGCAATGGGCAGCTAATTTCCCTCTCCGAACAACAACTCTTAGATTGCGATACCATAAACCAGCATGGTTGTGTTGAAGGATTTTCATACCGTGCTTTTGAATGGGTTATCAATAATGGTGGCATAACTGAAGAATCCAGTTATCCTTATGTAGGTCAACAAGGCTCTTGCAACAGGGTATGTTTGTTTTTTCTTTAAGATGTGTCCGTGTTATTCTCATTCTATGTCCGACTCGTTGTTGATGAGATCAAAACTACTCAAATCTGATATGAACTATAAATTTATAATTTTTAATATGCAATTTTTTGTAAATGATAAGTACTGTCTTGTTTTTTTTTTGTGAAACACGGCCCATTAATTTGGTGTTTATTTGCATCTAACTAATCTAGACTCGAGAGGTAGAAATATTGAGTTTATAAGATATCTTTATTTTTTAACTATTTTGTCTATTTATTAAGCAGAATGGAGGCAGTGTCGTGAAAATCAATAGTTATACTCGAATTGCAAATTCAGATGAAGCTCTTTTATGTGCCGTTGCTAAGCAGCCAGTATCTGTCACTTTTTATGCAACAGATGATTTTCATTTATATAATGGCGTAAGACCTCTTTTCTACTTGACGAAAAATAAATCGTCTTTTCTTAATCCTTATTTAAGCTTCTGTGTTTTCCTTGATAATATTAATTAATTATTCATTTTTTATGCTACTTAACTATGTAGTCATTTTTTATATTTTTTTTTTTATAATTTACATTATTTCAAGTTTATGGGCTTCTTTGGTATGAGGGGAGGAGAAGGAAGAGAAAGTAATCCGATGGAAATTGTTTTGAGTTAGATTTTATAAAAAAATGGAGAAGTATAGCTTAAAGTTTTCAATCAAACTTTATTACTCTTTTATCTTACTCCTTTTGGTCCTAATTAATTATAAAAGCCATTTGACTTTTGTTTAGAGAAATTAAGGATTCTAAATTAATCAATTCAAAATGTTTATAATTATCTTTTTCCTCAAAACTATTGTATCCTACTTATAAACTAACATGAAATCTAATTACATGTCATATATAATTTAATGGTCTAATTTACTTTCTTGATTTCCACTAAAAAGTTCGAAGAGATCATACATTTAGGACTTAAGTATATTATTATTGTTTGTATCAAAAAAGTATATTATTATTAAAATTTTGAAACCATATTCTTTAAATTTTTTTTTGAGTTTTTAATCCGGTATCCTGGGCCAGCCCCAATGTCACGGGGAACTCAATGGGCTCAGACTAATCCAGATCCGCACCGGGGCCTCCACTTAAGGGTAAAGTGCTGGCCAAGGGGCAGGCTGCATTCCCAGAGCTCGAATTCGAGACCTCTGGTTAAGCGGTGAAGTGAGGTAACCACTACACCAACCACGCTTGGTTCATATTCTTTAAATTTTTAAAATATTTAATTTGCAATTGTTTTCCCTCTCCTCTTCTTATCCCTCATATCAAACAAGCCTTGACTGACTGTGATGGGAAAAGTGTTGCTATATGCCATTAATAACAAAACCGTTGCACATATATTCCCCCGGTTTTTCTAAATAAAAGACCACTTTAGCTAATTTGATTAGATTAATGATATTAGTTAATTTAGTTAATATCACATGATATTACCAATTTACCCTAATCATACACTTTTATCCATACACTTCCTCTCTTTTTTATTTATTATTGATAAACATGACTAGAGTAAATTTGGGAGAAAATTGAAAAAAAAATTAGAAAGTAATCTCATATATAGGAACAATGTGAAATTTGAAATTGATTTTATTTTTAGAACGGAGGGAGTATGTGTGTGGTCGGTGTTAATTTGATGATATGTTGTGAAAGTTAAATGTAGGTTGACATAATTTGAATTCCTTTCTTTTGGAAGTAATTTCTCTTATATTTGAAGTACGTTTATTCTATTTTGTAGGGAATTTATCAAGGACAGAATTGTCCTAGCGATCCTTCTATTACAAATCACATTGCTTTGGTAGTTGGATATGGTTCAAAAGATGGGATGGATTATTGGATTGTAAAGAACTCATGGGGAGAAGACTGGGGAATGAATGGATACTTCCACATACAAAGAAACACAGGATCACCAAATGGAGTTTGCTCTATTAATGCTTGGGGAAGTGTTCCTACCATATAGTTTCGGCTAGGGGCCTGTACTACTTTAATACGGAAATTTTGGATTTTATTTTACTTGTTTTGGGAAATAATCTTTCCGACTTTCTCTGTTTGATTTTGCTCGAATAAAGTGTAGCCAATCATTGTTTTTGAATGAAATTAAATATAATAAATTATTGCATTTAGTATTAATGCAGTCGTATTTTTGTTAATAGTAAAATATATTGACATCCTTCTATTCAATAAAAAATTCAGAGTTCTCCCTTTAATTTTGAAACCTACAAGAACATCCCTACAAATTAAAATATATATTACATAAATATCCCTTCTAGTTTTATAATTCATTTTATATTCACTTGTTAGTTGACATTAAAATCACACAATAAAATCACTATGTTGACCCATTGTTTTGAGAAAAACTACTTTTAGTTAAAAAAATTATACAATTTAATAACTATTCAAATTTTCAAACACATCTTTTCCGATATTTAATATACTTTTACATTTTGTTGTCAAAAATTTGATTTTAATTTATAATTTTTTATTATGAATTTTTTTAATTTTGATAGATGAAAATGTTAATGTATTTTATAATTATATATTTTACTTTTCAATAATTTAAATGATTGAAAGTTTTAATTTTTTAATACTGATGTATGATGTAATATGTAATATTTTTAAAAATACACACACACACACACATGTATATTCAAAAAATTTTGAAAGTATATATATTTTAATATTTTACTGTTAAATTTTAAAAATTCATATTATTGTTAATATATTATAAATTGTATGCTTTATGATTCATAAATCTTACGAAAATTTCTTTAAACAAATAAATATTCATAAAATTACTATTTTGATATATTTGTCAATATTGTTCACATAAAATATAATGAATTTTTTGTTAAATTAAGTAAACCATATTGAATAGATCAATAATCATTATAAACTAAGTTATTTAAAAACAAATGAAACTTTTTGTACTATAACAATAGAACTGGTGAAGAAGTTACCTATAGAATTTTTTGGTTGAATATCATTTCGGCCAATGAACAATTACTCAAGTATCAATGGACACATTGAACACTAAAAAGTTTCAACTATATATGATTAGGAACAATTAAAAAGCATCATTTCTTAACGGTGTTGGCCAAAATGATGATTTTTAAAATATTCTTAGGTATATATAGTTGATACTTGTTCTTGTTTGTTGTGTCAATTGATACTTAGGTAATTGTTTATTAACTAAAATGATACTCCCTTTGGTCCTAAATATAAAACCTAATAGATTTTTTCTGAAAATCCTTAAAAAAAACAAAATAAGTTAATTATAAAATGATTTTCCTAATTTTTCCCCTTAAACTAATTTATTTTACCTATATACTAATGGATAATATAAAAATATATCAAATATGTCATCATTTAATAACATATTTCGCAACCTTAATCTCTCCAAAAAAAAAGTCAATTATGTCCTATATTTAGAACCGGAGGTAGTATAACCCAATTTTTTAAGAATGTTGTTTAACGGTGTTTACAAGAGAATGAAGGTGATGAAGATAAGAAAAATTAGAGGGGGCAGGGGAGTATAGAGCATTTCACTCTTTCTTTTTAGTTGTAGTTATATTTATATTTATACAATAGGAGTACTCTAATGGACCAGTTACATAAACCTATGCGGCTTTATAATATGAGTTTTGCATCTTCATCGATTATTGAAAAATTAGACCAAAACCACTTATCAATGAGGACATCAAGGTAACAGATGATGTCTGTGCGATGGTGGAAGTCATCAGTTCGAGCCTGATTATCCCTAAACCCAATGTGAGTTTTTCTATTTTGACTTGCTCCCCCGCCGCGATCGAATGAGAATTGATAATGGATAAGAGGCTCGTGGGATTGACGTGAGGGGGTAGGGAGGGCTATATTTCTGGGAGCGAACTCCAGGCGAATATGAAGCGCATGGATACAAGTTATGCCTTGGAATGAAAGAGAATTCTGAATCAGCTTTGTCTACAAACAAGGAAGCTATAAGTAATGCAACTATGAATCTCATGGAGATTGGTTGGTTTACAGGTACAACCTTTGTAACTTCATGGTATACTCATGGATTGGCAAGCTCCTATTCGGAAGGTTGCAACTTCTTAACTGCCACAGTCTCTACTCCTGCTAATAGTTTAGCACACTCTTTGAGACTGAGGCCATGTTAATTCTTGGTTCGGCAGCACATTTATGCACTGATCAGTGGGAATAAGACAGCTCATTTATTTTCTTCATATGTCAACATGTGTATCAAAGAGGCAGACATATATGGGTGGATGTGAATAAATATGACCAGTAAATTATAAAAGGGTTTATCAACACCATGATAAATTTTAAGGCTGCAAAAAATATACATGATAAATCAAAATGAGACACTCAACATCATAGTGTAAATTGTAAGAGGAGCACTTAACACAATGCACTTAACACAATGATACATTGTAAATGGGGCACCCAACATCATGAGAGTAAAATAACGATGATGGGTGCCCATTTTAGTTTGCAATGTACATTTTTGTAAACTCAAAATTACTATAGTTTTAGGTGCCTTTTACAATTTATCATTTATTTTTACATCTTTACCCAAAATATATTCGTGATGAGTTTGGTGAAACAATCAAAGATGGCGATTGAATCGCTTGACGTTTAGAAAACAGGGGATGGTGAAACAGAGAATGGATGATGATAAGGAGTTTAGTAAGATGGAAGGAAAAAGAGGGATCGCTTTTGTGAGAGAGAGAGAGAGAGAGAGAGAGAGAGAGAGAGAGAGGAATTAATATACGTATATTTTACAATAACAAATTATAGAAAGTATAACTGACACAAGTGTTGACACATGTGAAAAAAATAATGAGTTGTTTTTTTTATATACAAAAATAATGAGTTGTTTTATTTCTACTTAATCTGTGTACAAATGCAATATGTAATACTTCCTCCGGTTCCTGTCCAAAATTTAAATGGTTTTGGTCCCTAATATAAGAGCTCATATAATATTCTCTCATAATTTAATGTGTTTTTTCCTACTTTGTCTCTAACTCTCTTTCATATTTATTAATGCTTATGTATTTCTCTCTTTTAAAAGTATCATAATGAATATAGGCAATATTAGAAAAGACACATTAATTTCAGACACCCAACTAACATTCACATGTTTTCCTAAAAAACGTTTTTTTGGCGTCTAACTTTTATATTATGGATAGAAAGGAGTACTACTTAAGAAGGGACCAAGGGAGGCAGATTTATATTATTATTATTATTATTATTATTATTATTATTATTATTATGTGGATTTATACTACCAATTTAATTTAGTTGTTTCTGATCCCAATCTTATTATGTGTCTATTTTCTAACTTTTCTCTTTTTTGTGATTCAGACTCCTTTTTCATTTTCGTGTATATACTTTAATAACAGACTCTCTTATATAGCTATATAAGTGTCTCAACTTGTAATCATTTTAATTTTAATGAAATTGTATTTTTTATAAAAAAAATACTACCAATTTAACTATTTCAGAGTTTAATTCTCTCCATCCCTAGGTCTATATACTTTTCGTATTCTCTCACCACTATTGTGAGACCGTCCTTTTCTCTCCATACTAGTGAATGTTTTATTTTTATCCACCTTTTGAAGTGTGGTGCTTCCTCTTTGTTGTCCTATCCTACTCACGATTCCCCTCTCGTCACCCTTATCTGACCTCCAGTTATATCCCATAACTTTCCCACTTTTATTTTAGGGCAATGACTCTATTTTATCCTTAAATAATCACCCTGGACAACTGTGCACCATAAACTAACACTGCGTACAATTTTATTCTTGAAGTAATCAAAGTGGTTCAATTTGACCCTCTGGCGAATGTAATGTTGACACGTGGACGACATCGTACAATTTTACCTTTAACATTTCGACATTTCATTGGCTAGAGGGTAAAATTGTACTACCTTGATTACTTCAAGGGTAAAATTGTACCCGGTGTTAGTTTAGGGTGCTCAGTGGTCTAGGGTGGTTACTTTAAGGGCGAAATAGTGTCATTACCCTTTATTTTACTTTCCCACTTTTTTTAAAGACACAAAATTGTAGTTAATTGTGTACTGATAATAAAGATCGTAGGGAGTACTCCCTCCGGTCCTTAATATAAGAGTCAGCCGCCAAAAAACGTTTCTTAAGAAAACATGTGAATTTAGTTGGGTGTCTGTGGTTAATGTTTCTTTTCCAATATTGCCCATATTTATTATGATACTTTTAAGAGAGAGAAATATATAAGTATTAATAAATATGAAAGAGAGTTGAGGCCAAAGTAGAAAAAACACATTAAATGAGGAGAGAATATGAGATGAACTCTTATATTAGAGACCAAAACCTTTCAGATTTTGTACTCTTATATTAGTGACAGGAGGGAATAGTACATAATAAGAGCTGGAGGAGTAAAAATCATAATTAATTACCCTCTTGATTGGGAGTTTGAATTTGGGGTCTATTAAATGCATGGTCAACTTTCTCACATTAAATAATTATAAGTAAGTCACCATTTATGACCATTAAATAATTATAAGTAAGTCACCATTTATGGCATTAATTGAATAGGAAAGAGTTAATATTTTTATTTCTATTGTATTATGGTAATTAATAAATTGCAGGACTCTTTTGCTCATCCACAAAATGTCTTTATTACGGTAATTAATAAGTGCTTTTTGTTTTCATCTAATTATTTCCAACGACAACCAAGAGAACTCAATTTGTTTATTATAAATGTTGACTGTGTTGAGGGGACCAAGCTCCCTCTATATAAATGGAACAGATGCTATGCATAATAACCCAAATGCATGTTATTTATCACCATACTTTGTGTAATGCACAATGAATTCTCTTGTTAATAAACTGCTCCTCCTCTTGGTTTTGTATGCTTCAATTTGTCTCACTTCTAGTGTGGCCAATGAGTATAACATTTCAAATCTAGATCTCGACAACTTCACTTCTGAAAAAGAAGTGTTCCATCTATTCCAAAAGTGGAAGAAGGAGACAAAGCGAGAATATGAAACTATAGAAGAGGAGACAGCCAAATTTCAGATTTTCAAAAGCAATTTGAAATATATTAAAGACAAAAATGCAAGAAGAAAGTCACCCAATGATTACCGTCTTGGTCTAAACAAATTTTCTGATATGACTTATGAAGAGTTTAGCAAAATCTTCCTATACACAGAGGATCCCATATTGAAAAGCAACAACAGCAAAATGGTCATAATAAACAATGAATCCTGTCCAAATGCACCACCTACTTGGGATTGGAGGGACGAAAATGCTGTAACTCATGTTAGGGAACAAGGAACATGCGGTAAGTGTAAATTTATTTGACTTGTTTATTGTAACATAATTGTTACATAGTATAAGATAAATATATTAACAAATCTATAACTTTAGGTGCTTGTTGGGCATTTTCTACAATTGGAGCAATAGAAGGAATAAATCAAATAGTGTCACAAAGGCTTACAATGCTCTCTGATCAACAACTCATATCTTGTGATCAAGAAGACCATGGCTGCGCAGGGGGGCGATTCATGAGTGCATTTCAATATGTCATAAATAATGGTGGTCTTGCCTCAGAAGATGACTACCCATTTACCTCTGACAATAGTGCTTGCAATTCCACATTGGTTATTCGTTATACTTGTTCCTACTAATTGGTTATTTTAAATATATGTAATTTTTTTTATTATAGTTTAACTCCTAATCTTAATTATATTTTATTTTGTTGCAGGCTCAAAATATAGCTGCTACCATTGATAGCTTTGAAAATTGGATTCATAATCCTGTATCTGAAAGTTCTCTCCAATGTTATGTATACAAACAACCCGTTAGTGTCGCCATATATGCAAGCAAGAACCTTCACTCCTACAATAGTGTAAGTCATAACTGCATAACACTTTGTCTCTACCATCCAAGAAGACACACTTGAAAAGTAACTAATAGTTATTTTCTTGATTTTGACAGGGAATCTTTGATGGGGATGATTGCTCAGCCATCGGACCATGCGAGCTTAATCATGCAGTATTAATTATAGGGTATGGTACATCAAATGATGGTCAAGACTATTGGATTGCCAAAAACTCATGGGGACCCACTTGGGGACAATATGGTTACGTCCTCATCAAAAGAAACACTGGGTCTGCTCCAGGAGTATGCAATATAAATTGTTCTGGTGCATACCCAATTAAGGGAAACAAGCAATTACACCCATTTTGAAGCTTGCTAGTTCTTATAATGTGTGCATCTTTATATTGAGTACCCTATTATATATATCGGGTTATAAATAATGGTTTTGTGATTCTAATATGAAGTCTACCGCTTATATGTTGAATACTTGTATTATGAGTTGGGTATGAATAAAAAGCGAATTAAAGGACTTGCTTGGCATAAAGCTTAATATGTTCAATCAAAAGTACAAGCTCCTACCACAAGGACTTATATCAACTAGTTGTGGTCTTGTGGATGATTCTAATTTTTCTAATAGTCTACAACAAGAGTAAAAGAAAAGTTAGCAATTCAAATCTAAATATTTATGCTTCCCTAAGGCAAATTCTAATTCAAATGCTTAGCATGCATACACAACATATATAATTAATGACTAAGAGGTAGCGAGATTTTTCCATTGTGTGTAAATACTCTCGTGAATTAAATTGGTAAGTTGCTAATAGCAACAAATAACTGTAGATTTAATCTAAAAATGAAATCACTCGCTCTATATATATATATATATATATATATATATATATATATATATATATATATATTGTAAAGTCTCATATCGGCAATGGAGAATAAGCGGCGCCTTATAAGGGCTGAATACTTCCCGCTCTCAACGTGTTTTAAAGTAGTGAGAGGTGAGGATTCCCTTAAACGGATAATTTTGTGAATGAGACGTTGAGATATTACAAACACACACATATTAAGAGTCTTAATGTTGTCAGCCGTTATAGTTCACTTAAGATATTTCTTCCATCTTAGCTTGAAAGTAGAGGTGCCTTCTTTTGAATTCAAATTCTTCTTGGGCATCTAATTCTGAATTCTTGTGTTCTGAAGGGGATGGTACTTTCTGATTGTATTTTTATAGGAGAGGAAATCACATCTTCACTATCTTGACCAATGAAATTGAATTGAATTGAGGAATATCAAGTGATGATTTTTCACTGCTATTCACAAAGTTTTTGTCCAATTACTGGAAGACTCTGATTCTAATAGACTTTTGCCAATCTCTTTAAAAATCTCTGAGGAATCTGATAGATATATTACATAATGAAATATTTAAGCTACAGGCTATGTTGTAGTGATTATTTATGATGAGCCAGTTATTGAAGAGGAACCAAATTTTCTCTTGCTTGAGTAAAATCCTTCTTACACAAACATTTTGCTCATTACTCCCTCCGATCCCAAATAGAAGAGTTCATCTGACATTCTCTTCTTATTTAATGTGTTTTTTCCTACTTTGCTCCCAACTCTCTTTCATATTTATTAATGTTCATTTATTTCCCTCGCTTAAAAGTATCATAATAAATATTGACAATATTGGAAAAGAAACATTAACTTCAGGCACCCAACTAACATTCAATATTGCCCTCAACTCTCTTTTATTAAGAAGCGTTTTTTGGCGGCTTGCTCTTATATTAGGAACCGGAGGGAGTACGTAACACTAAAATCTATATTTGGCATCATTAAAACTAATCAGTTGTATCCAACATGAGATCTATTGATGAATAATATACCCAAAGAGTTGATTATTGATAGAGAACAATGTAGTCGTATGATTTATGTAGTCGACCCCACATAGTGTAATAAGACTTTTTGTTGTTCTTGTTTGGTTGTATTCATTTAATTTGTTTCATTCATAATTAATGTTCTACTTTATTTATTTCTTGGTAGACTTTCATATATACATTTATTTGCGAGCCAATCACCATTAATGATATTAATTCAAGTAGCAAGAGTCAAGAAAATTTATTACTCCCTCCGGTCCTATTTATAAGTCGCCAACCGCTTAAATTGTACATACCAAGGAATGGAGGTTAATGGAAGTTGTATCATTAAATTGTTCTTTTTTTTGTCTTTTCCATTTTTGCCCCTCCCACCTTTATTGCTATGGCCCACTATCTCTTTCATCTTTATGTGTATACATTGTGTCTTTTTCATATTCTCTCTCTTCTCATCTTCCAATGTTCATTTTCTAATGATAGGGGTATATTGGGAAAAACTTAATAAAGAGCAAGTTAATGTTAGTTGGTGACTTATATTAAGGACCAAAATTTAGTGGCGATTGGCGACTTATAAATAGGACCGGAGGGAGTAATTTTTTTGTAGGACCTTACTTACGTCATGTTCTTTTCTCCAGGTTCTCAAGTTCTTTTAATATGGGAGTGACATGTGTCCTTTTATAACAATCATCCATTCAATCTAATGACCTATATTGAAAGAACTTGAGAACCTGGAGAAAGGAACATGATGTAAGTTTTTCCCTTTTTTTTAATATGAGCTCACGTTTTACATAAATGTGAACTGTATGTGATGAAGGAATCATGTCTCTCTCTATACATACACACACATCGAACAAATGCTATGCGTAAGAAGTTCGAGCCAAAGACTTGTTATCCATCACCTTTGAGTGAACAATGAATATTCATGTTACTAAACTAATCCTCCTCATCTTGATTTGGTATGCTTCGGTTTGTTTCACTTCTGTTGTGGCCAATGAGTATACCATTTCAAATCTTGATCTAGACAAGTTTACTTCGGAGAATCAAGTATTTCATCTTTTCCAAATGTGGAAGAAGGAGATTGAGCGGGTATATCAAACCCAAGAAGAGGAGGTAGCTAGATTTCATATGTTCAAAAGCAATTTGAAGCATATCAAAGACAGAAACACAAAAAGAAAGTCACCAAATGATTATCGTCTAGGCTTGAACAAATTTTCAGATATGAGTTATGAAGAGTTTAGGAAAATATATTTATATACAGAGGATCCCGTATTGAAAAAAAACAACAGCAAAATGGTAATTAATGATATACCCTGTTCAAATGCACCCTCTTCTTGGGATTGGAGGAACAATGGAGCTGTAACTGATGTCAAAGATCAAGGCAAATGTAGTAAGTATAAATTTTTTTGGCTTGTTTAGGATAACTTCCTTCTTCATGCAACTAGTTTCCTACCAATTTCTTGTGGTTAGCAGGCATGATGACCAATCCGATGTGGACTCTTCATGTATGATTTCTAAGGTCTAACTTATTTTATTGTTTTTAAATAAATAACTTTTGTAGCAAAAAACTACTTTTTTTAAAAAAAATAATATTTAAACTGTTACTATATATTTTACAGTAAATAATTTATTTTTAAAACATTGAAAATTCAAAAATTAAATAAGAAGTATATAAATCATATCTAAATATGAAGTATATAAATCATGTCAGATTAGCTCTTCCTAATAAGTGTTACTCATAGAAAGGAGCTCGCTCTATTGTGGCATATTACAAAAACTATCAGTCACAAATTAAATTTATTACTGCAGGTGCTTGTTGGGCATTCACTACAATTGGAGCTATAGAAGGAATAAATCACATAGTGTCACAAAAACTTCCTACTCTCTCTGCACAACAACTCATATCTTGTGATAAAGGAAACCAAGGTTGCAAAGGAGGATGGTATGGCAACGCATTTCAATATGTCATAAACAATGGTGGTATTGCCTCAGAATTGGACTATCCCTATACAGGTGACGATAGTGGTTGCAAATCCAAAATCGGTTAGTCTTTATGCTTATGTCACTAATTGGATAGTTTGAATATATGTAATTTTTTACACTAGTTTAACTCTTAATTTAATTTAATTTCAATACAGGCTGAAAACAAAGTTGCTTCCATCGATAGCTATAACTATTGGCTTCACAATCCTATATCTGAAAGTTCTCTCCTTTGTTTTGTGTACAACCAACCTGTTAGTGTTTCCATTTACGCAAGCAAAAACTTTCAGTCCTACAATGGTGTAAGTAATTATTATTTCATCACCTCAACACTTTGTCTTTACCATTCTACAAAACACATTTGAAGAGTGACTAATTAATAGTTATTTTTTCAATTCAAACAGGGAATCTTTAATGGGGACGATTGCTCAGACATTGTTCAATGCAACCATAATCATGCGCACACACATACAGTCATAGCTATCAGAACTCACTACAAAAAATGATGCTGATAGTCACATCAAAATTTGGGGTATAGTGGCGTTTATACGCGTGACAAAGGGGTAGAATCGCGTTCTGTGCAAACGGAAAAAAACGAGTCGAAACTAGGGTAATAGTCGCTGCAAATCCATACGTGACAAGCGAAACAGGACGCGACAATACCTATGCCCCATGTATGGCAGCTTTCTCGCAGCTAACAACACGCGACATATATAAAATATATTGAACCCATGGCAACCAAACGCGACCTAGCATTGTGAAAAAGTAGAAAACATTGTCGCCATATATGAACACGTGACAGAGCTATCAAATATTGAAAAACAATTGTTGTCACTTTTGTGGAAACATCACAAGCATGAGTACTAATTGCAACCTGCTTCTAAATTGATGTGTAAACCATTTACTTCATAGTGACAATAACCATAAATTTGTAAATACATTATATGAGAAAATCTAATTATTTTGAATATAAATAAAAATCAAAATGTAATTATTTTGGGGCAATACATTCAGAGATAATATGATTATTATTACTCTTTCTAAATTGTATAACTAGTAATAAAACCTACATTACATTGAGCAAATGAAAAAAAAAACAATAAATTTAAGTGAATTAAATTACAAAATAGTAATGGAGATTATAAATGGAGATGAAGTGGGAATGAAATACAATGTGTAATTAATCCATAAATATGTTATGGCTACATGGATACTGCAATGGAAATTTACACTCCATTATTTGTTCCCATGCATGTAGCTGGAGTGAAATGAGAGGAATTTAGGAGATGCTTGATGTGCAGAGGGAAACACAATTTGAAAAAAAGCTGACGCGTGATATAGGCTTATTATATACGGATGATCTCATGCAGGTTTTTTTGAATTTCAAAGTGGTGTCACGTTTGGTTTGTCACGTCCAATTGTAAAAAAAAAAGAAATTATTAATCTTGTCGCGTACTTTGCACGCGACATGCCAATGAAAGATATGCACTAAATGTATATTTTATACATAATAAGACATGATACATATACAGAGGAGGAGAGATCATATCAAATCATACTTAATATCTCTCCATAATATAGAATATCTCTCCATAATTGTAGAATAAAAGTAAAAAGGAAATAATTGACTAAATAGAATAGGAATACATTAATTGTATAATCCCCTAAATCACTCAATGATTAAACTCAATCATTTTTGACTAATTGCTGAATATTTTTAATTAATTGAGCCTTATATGTTTACTTATTTTGATAGGTGTATCAAATCCTAATTTGGCCGACCTTGCTGTGTTTGGTAGAGCACAAACAGATAGGTAAATACTAAATGGTATTCCAATACATAAGAAGCAGTAGGGCAGTCTTCTTGTGTTAGTAATTTGTTTGTTTCAAAATTATTAACACGGTGGAAAAACGATACATCCCTATGTAAGTTAAATGTTTTTACTCATTTTCTTAATGCCACAATGAAATCATGATGCCAACATCAGTTTAGTTTGGTGCATTATATAGTCCTTAATTTGTTGTCCCATTATGAACTAATTGGATATCTCATTGCATTGTATTTTCTGTCTCAAGTTATGTGTAACTTGCTGTTCAAAATTTGCCATGAATTTCTCTTCGATTTGTTGCAAATATTTTGCAATATGTTCTAGAGCTTCTTACCTTAATTTTGTTTGTGCAAAAAAAAAACAAGACTTTAGATATTTGTGTTGTAATATTGAAAAACTTACTCAACTAAGATTGATTTTCTCTTATCGCGCTGCTGAATCCCTTTAAGAAGAGTGAAGGGTGTGAAACAGATTGTCATAGATTACCTTTATCAATATTTGTAACACCCCAAAAATTAGATTAGAAATAACAAAGAATTGGTTATAATTATAGGGAATAATTGACAACTTAGAATGTATTATAAAGGTATTTTAAAGGAAATAGTGAGGAAGTGAGTTTTACACTAGAAATTTTATGCAAGATATTTTGAATATTATGTAAAATATGGTCAATGAAAATTTTTGAAAGAGAAGTGAAATTTATTTTAAGAGGTATAAGAAATAGGGATTAAATTGGAGATAATGAAAACTCATGAAAAAGGGACTCAAGTGAAGAACAAAATATCAAGAGGGCCAAAATTGTTATTTTTCCCATAAGCCTTTTATGAAAGCAATTCCTATTCTCTTCTACATGTATATACATGGTCATGTAACTCGAAGGCAAAAATCATATCCTCCATATACATTAGGTACTCTACAAAAAAAAACTCCACCCTCCCCCACGGCCCCACCCTCCACCCCGTGGGGGAGGGTGGAGAGTTTTCCTGAGATGAACTCGTCCACCGTGGCCTTTGCCTGAGATGAACTCGTCCACCGTGGCCTTTGCCTCCTCACCATTCGCCGCAAGGTAACACCAAATAATCCGGCGTTCCCTTCCTGAGGTATGTTTCTCTCTCTCTCTCTCTCACTCGTTTTTTTTCCCGCTTAGATTTTCGCATGCTTTTTTTTCACGTCAATGAATGCTGGAATGTTTTTTTTAAAAAAAAACCATGACAGCATCATTTTATAAGGGTTTATATACTTCCCTCTTATATTATATTACTTCCATGTTTCTCTCGTTAACTTCTGAAAGAGAGGTTAAGAAGAGGATTGCCAAATCCGCTTCTAGATCTAAGGCTCAACACAGTTATTACAACGATGATCACAATCACAAGTAATTAATTTCTCTCCTTCTCTCTGATTTATTGTTTTAACGTTTAATTAGTACTCCTAGTAACTTTTTTGATTAAGAAAAAGTACTGCTAATAACTTCAGTTTTAGTCTTTTCATGAGCAACACGTAATCATATAGATACATAAATATACTAAATGTCATTTTATTAGCCACCCTCCTTCTCTAATTCAGCAAGTAAGGGAATTTTTCCAGCAATTACATCATCTTCTTCCTCCTCTTCTTCTTTTTGCGTCTGTTGCGAGGTCAAGATTTTTATTTTGTTTAACCGTTACTGCCTCCCTACTTTTTCTATTGAAATAGTCAAACATACATGCATATATTATAGTCTACTGTAGCTGTAATTTAATTTTTTTTCCCCACGTTCTTATGTTGCAATAAGTACGTGTTAGTTGCTACTTGATAATGAACTGAGATTAAAGTGGGTAAAATTCTCCAACCGTTTTAGTGCTATCTAACTGGAATGGAATTCTCATTTTGTGTTATTATTATTTTTATATTACTTTTTTTTTCTTTCTTTATTTATTTATTATTATTTTGTGTGGGTTTGATTTTTAATCGGTCAAAGTTTGTTATAAACGGCTCCCATTTTGTGTGCATACATACATATATATATATTTTGCTCAGAATTCTTTTTATATTGCAGTTCGATATGCTAATTCAATATATTTTCAATTTCTGTGCTTATAAATATATAATTTCTATATTATATTAATTTTATTAAATTATATAACAAACATACTTTCTATTACTTTCTTCAATTTTTAATGGTTATCTTATTATTTGCATTTTAAAATTAAAATATAGATATATTTAATTTGACCTATTATTATTATTTTCACATATATATTTTTTTTTAAATTTTTATTTCAAAGTTTACTTTCATTTTCATTATTTTATTATTACTTTTTTCTCTAACTTCCCGTACTATATTAACCCGTTTACTTTCATTTAGGAATAATATTTACCTGCTTAACAGTTTTCCACGTTTTCATGTACACGATATACTTTGATAAAAAAAAATGTACACGATATACTAGATTAGTTTTTAATTATATATATTATATTTATAGCTGTTGATTTATTAATTATTGTTTTATTTTATTGTGAGCATTTTTGTTGTTTTGTTTTATTGTATATTGTTATTTATTTATTTATTCATTTATTTATTTGTTATTTATTTATTTATTTATTTTATTGTTGAGCATTGTTGTTGTTTTGTTTTATTGTATATTGTTATTTATTTATTTATTTATTTATTCATTTGCTATTTATTTATTTTATTTATTTAATTGTTGAGCATTGTTGTTGTTTTGTTTTATGGTTTTATTGTATTGTTTTATTATTTTATCGTATTGTGATAATTGTTTTATTGTTTTATCGTTTTATTTTATTGTTATTATTTGTGCCAACTTCATTATTATTAGTATTTGGATCTATTTGATTGGATCTATTTTATTGTTTTGGATCATTATTATATAACGTTTGTTTTTGTGACTTCGTGTCACGCTTGGTTATTTACCCTCGTGTGACTGTGTGTCCACGGAATATTCCGTCTATATTTATAGACGGTCCCTAGTCCGGATAAATTGAGCATGGACACACGCATTGTTTCTATCAATATGTCATTGCTTGGTTCTTCACAAGGGCTATCATACTATCATGGGAGAAGACATATAAAGAAACAAAAGGTTCAAAGAAGAGAAGTGGATGAATAGTAAGAATAATTGATCAAAGGGTATGGAATCACTGCACAAGAAGGAGAGGAAGACCAAAGAGATCTTTTGATGAAATGTTTATCTCCAAGCATGACTATTGATAGAGCATAATGACCATGTAGCCGACCCCATCTAATTGGGATAAGGTTTATGTTGATGATGATGATGAATTCCTATTCTCTTCTAGAAGGATCGACTGAATCATCATCAAATAAAAAAAACATACATCATCTCTTCTCTCTATTCTTCTTCTTCGTCTTCCAAACTCGGCGCCTCCGTCACCGGCGAGTGAGGCCGCCGTGCTCCGCCACCTACCATCTTCCGTTACTCTATCCTTACTTCTATGTTCTCTGCCTCTCCTCCCAAAAATAAATAATCATAAAAATCCCTTTTGACCCGAGAAGGACATGGAAGAGGAGGAGACGAATTTCGGCCGGTACTTGGGCGTTTTCCGGCGAGCTTCCGGTGAGCAAGGAAATGAACACTCGTATTGTGTAATCTTCATTGCCTTACTTCCTTTTGTGCTAATTTTCCTTTCAAAGAGAAATTTCTAGGGTTCATATTAAATTTTGAAATCTGTGTAAAATGGGTAAATTGGTTATTCCTTCATGATTATTTGAGTTATGTGATGATGATGAATTGGTCAATTTTGTTGGATTTAGTCTTATATGAGATTTTTGGGTTTATATTTAGAACTCCTTTGAATATTAGTTGTTAAACTTGATCTATTGTTTTGAGAGAGCTATTATAGTTCAATGATAAAGTTTATTTGACTTATTTGGTTTAATTTAGAATGGGACAAAGAGTTGGAATATTTAGGGGTTTTGGGATGAATTTTATCTCTTTGATTTCTCCCTGCTTTATTTCATTTGATTAATTTGATGGTATTGGTGGTGCTTGGAGACTTTGAATTGGATTCTTTGTGCTCTGTTTTGGTGGTGGCTGGAGAGTTCTTTTCACTTCTTATTTTGCTACGGGAACAAGTTAATAGTTGTTGTTGAAGAAATTATAAGTTAGATCCAGAAATTAACTTTGGCAATGAAGTGGGAAAATTGTGAGATTCTGATTTCTCCTTGCATCCCTTGGAAGTTATTGAATTATTTGGTTTGTTCCTTGTTTTGTATTGGCCTGTAAACATAAGAGATAATGTGTGTTTTCTTCTTTTCTTTTTTTTTTAACGTTTCAATACAGCCCGGTTTGGTACATGGAAGAGTGAGGAGTAGGAAATCATTGTGTGGGTGTTTTGAATGATTATTAATGTGAGTTTAGGAAATTCTGGGGTTTGATGTTTTGTTATAATATTGATTTCAAAGTCTCTTTGGTTTATGACGTGGAGTCATTGATTTGAAGGGATGTTAAATCTGATTGATTCAAAGATAACTGATCCAAGGTTCCAAATGGTAAATTAAGATGCACTAAGACATGAAATATTTTGATTACCGTTCTAAGATATCAAGTATTAATTACGGTTCAGTCATTGATGAATGATTGCATTGATAACTGATTTAGTTTTGGATAATAACAAGTCACCTTATTGTTTTGAAATGTATAGTTTATGAACCATGTTTTAAAAGTGTATGACACTACTTAAGATCAAAGCTTTTATCTCTGAAGTTGTGCATTTACATAGTAAATCAAGTGGAATTAGTGTTTGATGGTTGTTGTTTCTATAGAAAGTATTGGTCAAACATTGAGAATCAGGATAAATAAGAATAGAACATTTGAAAAGGGTTGGGTAGTGACAAGCCTATTAGGATTCATGAGTGGCGAGGAGCATGTATATGCATGGTTATTAATTTTATATCTGAATATTATGGATCAAGAGAGACTAGTGAACACTTATGTAAGGCTTATGATATTTAAGAACAAATTGTGCTGATCATAGTATAAGATGGACTGTTTGAAGACTTTGGAAAGAATGATGTTGCTGTTTGGATATATGATTTGGGTATAAAGAGTTGTTTTGTTCAGCTTTTCATACTGGTAAACTTTAGTAGTAGGATAATGTGATGAACAATAGTTGTTTAGTTTAATGTTGGAAGTTAGGATGATGAATTTGCTTATTAGAATTTAGAATATGGAGGTAATGAATCTTAGTTGAGAAATTAGAAATGAATGTAGTGAAAGAAGCGATATGTCAACTTACTTCTGCACTATATTGGGATGTGTCTATGGTAAGGAAGAAAGAGGAATGGTGGTTTTGAAATTAGTGGCATGTATTGATGAAAGTGTAAATATTTGTCCAATGCGGTAACTAAAGAATAATGAAGTTGGATGTAGTACTTTGAGTTTTACAGTGCTTTGCTTCCTCTTGGCATGGGTGGTGGGATATGGGTTGCCATTCATTTATATTTTATTGTATGACTGAAGAATTTATTTTGTTTTATTATTCTTAATTATATTTGTTAAAAGTATATTTTATATTTATGCATTAAAAATGTTTTGAAAGTTTTAAAGATATTGTTGTAAAATTTCTTGCTGGGGTATTTTACTATAAAATCATTGATAAGGAGTTATCGTTTTCCTAGAATATTTGTTATGATTTTCGGTATATTGGCATCAAGCATGTTTCAAAAACGTTTTGAAGTCCTACGGATGATGAGATTTGATATGTGATTTCAAATTGATCTATTTATTACGATATATACTTTTATTAGAGGAACTAGACACAAAGCGCCTGTTTTCGTGACTTCGTGTCACGCCTGTTTCGTGGCTTGCCACGCTGTTTCGTGGTTTTACCACGCCTGTTTTCGTGACTTCGTGTCACGCCTGTTTCGTGGCTTGCCACGCCTGTTTCGTGGTTTTACCACGCCTGTTTTCGTGGCTTGACACGCCTGTTTCATGGTTTTACCACGCCTGTTTTCGTGACTTCGTGTCACGCCTGTTTCGTGGCTTGCCACGCCTGTTTCGTGGTTTTACCACGCCTGTTTTCGTGACTTCGTGTCACGCCTGTTTCGTGGCTTGCCACGCCTGTTTCATGGTTTTACCACGCCTGTTTTCGTGGCTTGCCACGCCTGTTTCGTGGTTTTACCACCCCTGTTTTCGTGACTTCGTGTCACGCCTGGTTATTTTACCCTCGTGGACTGTGTGTCCACGTCTGTTTTCGTGACTTCGTGTCACGCCTGGTGATTTACCCTCGTGGACTGTGTCCACACCTGTTATTTCGCTTGTGTCAGTTCCTCTATAGAAAACAAGTTTTTCACAAAGATGAGCTTTCGTAAACCTTGAAAGGGATTACTTTATGATGTTGATTTTGCGATTTTGAGTTTTACTCTCAAATACAAGTATGGTTATAAACTATTGAGGTTTCTATATTCCAAATCTTTATATATTTATCTATTTTTGGGAATTTAAATACGAAGTCAGTGTAAAGAGATTGCAGATATTTATATAATATTTTGTATTTCAGAGTGAAGAATGTGGAACAACACTTCGTGCTTTAAGACGAAGGAAGGTATAATTAGTTTTATAAAGAAAACCGATTCTTATTATTATTGTAAGTAATAATACTTATCTATACATTCAAATTGTGTATTTATCTTTGTATGCATTAATACGAAAATGATAAATGTTTAGAAGTATTGGTTCATGGAAATGGCTTACGAAGTTTAAATACCTTAAACTTTGTGCCGGTCGCGCCATAGAATTTAGGGTGTGACATTTTGGTATCAGAGCATAGGTTTATGTATGCACTGGGAGTTATTTCTATTCTCTTAACTTGCACATAATACTCATATATATTTAATGAGCGGAGATCAGGTTAAAGACGAATTTAGTGACTTGATAATGGGTGTTTGCTGTGGAATATGTGTTAAGCAATGAAAAGAACTTGATGGTTGTTTAATGATTGCATTTTCCTAATTATGATGAAATCTTGTGATTGGTAAGTGCTATTGTATATTATTAAATTGGCGTGCTGTTTCATGTGATGTCATTTTGTTTGATTGTATAATTAACATTTGAGGATATAATGAGTATATTGTGAAGTACATATATATATATATATATATATACCGATTGTTTATTAGGATGTTTGACTAGAGTTTATAACAAGACCTTACTAAAATAGCACCTAACTTAATTTCGAGGACGAAATTATTTAAGGGGGAGAGGTTTGTAACACCCCAAAAATTAGATTAGAAATAACAAAGAATTGGTTATAATTATAGGGAATAATTGACAACTTAGAATGTATTATAAAGGTATTTTAAAGGAAATAGTGAGGAAGTGAGTTTTACACTAGAAATTTTATGCAAGATATTTTGAATATTATGTAAAATATGGTCAATGAAAATTTTTGAAAGAGAAGTGAAATTTATTTTAAGAGGTATAAGAAATAGGGATTAAATTGGAGATAATGAAAACTCATGAAAAAGGGACTCAAGTGAAGAACAAAATATCAAGAGGGCCAAAATTGTTATTTTTCCCATAAGCCTTTTATGAAAGCAATTCCTATTCTCTTCTAGAAGGATCGACTGAATCATCATCAAATAAAAAAAACATACATCATCTCTTCTCTCTATTCTTCTTCTTCGTCTTCCAAACTCGGCGCCTCCGTCACCGGCGAGTGAGGCCGCCGTGCTCCGCCACCTACCATCTTCCGTTACTCTATCCTTACTTCTATGTTCTCTGCCTCTCCTCCCAAAAATAAATAATCATAAAAATCCCTTTTGACCCGAGAAGGACATGGAAGAGGAGGAGACGAATTTCGGCCGGTACTTGGGCGTTTTCCGGCGAGCTTCCGGTGAGCAAGGAAATGAACACTCGTATTGTGTAATCTTCATTGCCTTACTTCCTTTTGTGCTAATTTTCCTTTCAAAGAGAAATTTCTAGGGTTCATATTAAATTTTGAAATCTGTGTAAAATGGGTAAATTGGTTATTCCTTCATGATTATTTGAGTTATGTGATGATGATGAATTGGTCAATTTTGTTGGATTTAGTCTTATATGAGATTTTTCTTGTTTAGAGTTTGATTAAGATGGGTTTATATTTAGAACTCCTTTGAATATTAGTTGTTAAACTTGATCTATTGTTTTGAGAGAGCTATTATAGTTCAATGATAAAGTTTATTTGACTTATTTGATTTAATTTAGAATGGGACAAAGAGTTGGAATATTTAGGGGTTTTGGGATGAATTTTATCTCTTTGATTTCTCCCTGCTTTATTTCATTTGATTAATTTGATGGTATTGGTGGTGCTTGGAGACTTTGAATTGGATTCTTTGTGCTCTGTTTTGGTGGTGGCTGGAGAGTTCTTTTCACTTCTTATTTTGCTACGGGAACAAGTTAATAGTTGTTGTTGAAGAAATTATAAGTTAGATCCAGAAATTAACTTTGGCAATGAAGTGGGAAAATTGTGAGATTCTGATTTCTCCTTGCATCCCTTGGAAGTTATTGAATTATTTGGTTTGTTCCTTGTTTTGTATTGGCCTGTAAACATAAGAGATAATGTGTGTTTTCTTCTTTTCTTTTTTTTTTAACGTTTCAATACAGCCTGGTTTGGTACATGGAAGAGTGTGGAGTAGGAAATCATTGTGTGGGTGTTTTGAATGATTATTAATGTGAGTTTAGGAAATTCTGGGGTTTGATGTTTTGTTATAATATTGATTTCAAAGTCTCTTTGGTTTATGACGTGGAGTCATTGATTTGAAGGGATGTTAAATCTGATTGATTCAAAGATAACTGATCCAAGGTTCCAAATGGTAAATTAAGATGCACTAAGACATGAAATATTTTGATTACCGTTCTAAGATATCAAGTATTAATTACGGTTCAGTCATTGATGAATGATTGCATTGATAACTGATTTAGTTTTGGATAATAACAAGTCACCTTATTGTTTTGAAATGTATAGTTTATGAACCATGTTTTAAAAGTGTATGACACTACTTAAGATCAAAGCTTTTATCTCTGAAGTTGTGCATTTACATAGTAAATCAAGTGGAATTAGTGTTTGATGGTTGTTGTTTCTATAGAAAGTATTGGTCAAACATTGAGAATCAGGATAAATAAGAATAGAACATTTGAAAAGGGTTGGGTAGTGACAAGCCTATTAGGATTCATGAGTGGCGAGGAGCATGTATATGCATGGTTATTAATTTTATATCTGAATATTATGGATCAAGAGAGACTAGTGAACACTTATGTAAGGCTTATGATATTTAAGAACAAATTGTGCTGATCATAGTATAAGATGGACTGTTTGAAGACTTTGGAAAGAATGAAGTTGCTGTTTGGATATATGATTTGGGTATAAAGAGTTGTTTTGTTCAGCTTTTCATACTGGTAAACTTTAGTAGTAGGATAATGTGATGAACAATAGTTGTTTAGTTTAATGTTGGAAGTTAGGATGATGAATTTGCTTATTAGAATTTAGAATATGGAGGTAATGAATCTTAGTTGAGAAATTAGAAATGAATGTAGTGAAAGAAGCGATATGTCAACTTACTTCTGCACTATATTGGGATGTGTCTATGGTAAGGAAGAAAGAGGAATGGTGGTTTTGAAATTAGTGGCATGTATTGATGAAAGTGTAAATATTTGTCCAATGCGGTAACTAAAGAATAATGAAGTTGGATGTAGTACTTTGAGTTTTACAGTGCTTTGCTTCCTCTTGGCATGGGTGGTGGGATATGGGTTGCCATTCATTTATATTTTATTGTATGACTGAAGAATTTATTTTGTTTTATTATTCTTAATTATATTTGTTAAAAGTATATTTTATATTTATGCATTAAAAATGTTTTGAAAGTTTTAAAGATATTGTTGTAAAATTTCTTGCTGGGGTATTTTGAAATTCGTGGCTGTCACCCAAGAGGGGGGGGTGAATTGGGTGAGGGAATAAAAACTTAAACTCTTTTCGAAAGACTGCTTGTGCTCGGTGATGATGATAGTAAATAATGCTATGCACAAGTCAGTATGCTATGTGATGCAAAATAGAATGATCAAGTATAAATATATGCACACATAAATTTATCCTGGTTCGGTCACCCAGACCTACATCCAGTCCCCAGGCTACACCTGAGATTTCCAATCCACTATTCTTGTTTAAACCGGGCACAAGAGAAGCCTTTACACTTTAGGTTTTACGAGCACGGGTTCACCTAACAACCCACAGGTTTTACAACGGGTTCACCTGCAAACCTTACCGCAAGTTTTACGGGATCACTTGCAACCTTACAAACGCAAGTTTTACGGGCTAACTTGCAACCTATGGAGATTTAGAAAAACTTCTAAATGCTCCCCCTTACAAAATGTAAGATTACAATTATGTTCACTCTATGAACTGATTTTGTTAAACACTTAAGCTCAAAACTAACTCTCTCAAAGAGTGGATGATGTTACTCACTTAAGTACAAATGAATCACTCTCTAAGAATATTACATATCAAAGTCCGAGAGTAGAAGATGAGAGGAATGTAGAATAGTGTTTTTCAGATAATAGCCCTGTTCTCTCTCACTTTTTCAAGCCCACCTTTTCAGAAATGAAGAACATCCCTTTTATACCAGTCTCTGAATATCTAGCCGTTGGAGAGGCAATAAGACCGTTTGATTATAGACGTTGGGGCCTTGTTTACGTTGTCCTCATTAATGCACAGCAGGGTTGACTTTGCTTTATCTGAAAAGGTGCTCTGACCATGCTGTTCTGTCAACACTGTTCTGACAATACTATTCTGACAAAAGTCGTTCTGACATCTAAACACTTTGTACGGTCCGACTCTTGCTTGCTGTCAGAGAGGACTTCGTTCCTCAAGCATAAGTCCAGGATGTTAAGAGACTCACTATCGGAAGCTCTCTTGCTATCTGAAGCTCGTGGACTCTAACATTTTGCTTGCTATCACATAGAGGAACTTTGTCTTCCAAGCACTTGTCCATGAATGATAAGAGTGCTTTGCTATTGGATCCTCTCTTGCTATCAGAAGCTCTCTTATGGACTCTGACTCTTGTGGGCAGTATGAGCTTTGACACCTTGAGTGAATCTTCAGATTATGTTCTCATACTCCTCATGCTTGGTAGGTAACAATGTTGTTTGAATATGTCTGTTATCCTCTTGTTACCGTTGGAAGGAACATCTTCTTAAATGCTTCAGCAGGGTTGACTTGCTTTATCTCTGAAAGGTAGTCCTGACACCTCTGCTCTATTAAAAGCATTCTGTCTTCTGAGTATGTGACGTTCACTCTTGTACTCTTGCTGACGGATGATCATCGTTCATCCGGAAGTGGCAATCTTGCTCTGCAAGGGTTAGTCTCTGAAATCCAATGTCAAGAGTCTTTCCATCCGGAAGTTCATTTGCATCCGCAAGTGTAACTAAGTTCTGCACATACTGGTTAGTCCAACATAGCAATATATATATAATCAGATATAGTAAAACTGCACATGTTGTGGGAAGTTTGCTATGGGAAGTAGTCTTACTTAGACTATGTTCTGACTTAGTGTAATGTCTACTGACTCTAAGGGATCTCTATTCCAATAGTCAGCTTAAGTCTCGTTAGTTTACTCTAAGTCTTCCTAAGTGACTCAGTGTGTCATTCATGCTATGTATATTAAGTCAACACACAATCACATGAAGTGGGAGTTTACTCAGTCTAGGATGTATCCGGAAGCACTTCTCCATCCGGAAGTGAATTCACTTGATGAGGGATTTAGTTCACCATGACTTGCTCTCGCTTAGTCTATTTCATTCCACCACTCAGCGCTAGTCACTGAGCTATCGGAAGCACTTTTACTTGACGTGGTGAATTCACTGACGCTTAGGGTGAAATCTATTCTATCAGTCTGCGCCAGTCAAGATCTAATAGGAAGCAACTTCACTTGATGTTGCATTTCTGCTGACGCTCGGGGTTATATCTAGTCTATCAACCTGCGCCAGTCTAAATCTAATAGGAAGTGCTTTCACTTGGCGAAGTAGACTTACTGACGCTTGGGGTAATAACTATTCTATTGCTCTGCGCCAGTCTAAGTCTAACAGGAAGCGCTTTCACTTGGGGAAGTAGACTCACTGACGCTTGGGGTAATATCTATTCTGTCGCTCTGCGCCAGTCTAATTCTAACAGGAAGCGCTTTCACTTGGGGAAGTAGACTCACTGTCGCTTGGAGTAATATCTATTCTATCGCTCTGCGCCAGTCTAAGTCTAACAGGAAGCAACTTCGCTCCCGATTGAACCATAGCTTAGTCTTAGGGTTTGTGCACCTAAAGTTCATGGACTAAGTTAAATCCCTAGTGATTTACTCGCTGCCGCTGGGGGATGACACATTTATCCGCGTGCGCGAGTCCTAGTCTATCCGGAAGTGATTCCGCATCCGTGAGCGCTAGTCTTGATTCATTCGGAAGTGAATCTGCATCCGGTTGTGACTCTAGTGCTAATACTTCCGGAAATGATCTTGCATTCACAAGTGATCTAACTCAGGGTTCTAACCATGTCATCTAATCCTTCCTAAGTGTTAATTATGTTCTTTTAAGTACTAGACCATATCATACCTAAGTCACCATCAAAACTTAAGATTCTAACATTCTCCCCCTTTTTGATGATGACAAACCCATAGATGACTAGAGAACATAATTAAACTTAGATCACTTCCAGAGCTATATTTCATTCCCAGTTCTCTCCCCAGATATCTTATCTTTCAGCTCTAGACTTCTCATGTCCCTTTTGGCTTCATCAAAATTCAACAAGTGCAAGCTAGCCTTAGGGATGGGGATACATCTCGTGTCTCATTTCTCGCTAGACATCTTATATCTCATCTCTAGCTAGACATCTTATATCTCATCTCTAGACATCTCATCTCATCTCTAGACATCTCATTCAACAAGTGCAAGCTAGCCTTAGGGATGGGGATACATCTCGTGTCTCATTTCTCGCTAGACATCTTATATCTCATCTCTAGCTAGACATCTTATATCTCATCTCTAGACATCTCATCTCATCTCTAGACATCTCATCTCTCTCCCCCTTTTGGCTTCATCAAAATCCAACAGGTGCAAGCTAGCCTTAGGGATGGGGATACTTTTATCGTTCTCCTAGGAATGGGCTTTCTACCTAATATTTCTCCCTATGTATCGCTAATAAAGATTTGTTCTAGACTATTCAATACAATGTACGAGAATTAACAAGGAACAGCAATAATGGCTCATGATCCTAAATGATTGTATTCTCCCTAAACACTATGTAGGATAGTTAAACATGTTTTTCAAAGGAGATATTGATACATCAAATCTAATCATAATTAAATTAAGATCAAAACATACAAAACAGTTTTCTTTTTGAAGGTGAAAATTCTTTCCAAATGTAATTTTGATCCTCTCGAATTGATTAACATGATATCAAAAATAATTTTGATGTGTTTAAAAATGATGATTATGATAAAATATGTGATTTTAAATTCAAATGAGATGAAATCTGATACCTAATGAAATCAAATGAGATCTGAGTTTGAACTTGTGGTATCAAAGGAAATGATTGAATGCCAAATGAAATTTGTGATACCATATGAAATGAAATCAAATCAAATGAAATTTGTGTTTTTTAAAAGTGCCAAAAATAATTTCCAAACAAATTGCATCACAGCATCTTAAGAGTTTATTATCGATGACAGCATGTGATTCTCTATTTTCAAGGGATCATTAACAGGTAATGTCCACTTACTTCTCTTCTATATTAAGATTAATCATCATTAAATCAAGAAAGGAAGCATATAAGAGAGGTATGTTATCAATTACTTTCCAGCATGTCATTTAGAGGATACAGATGTGTGAGCTAGGATGATTTTCTAAGACAGTGAATGATTTTGAAGTCAATGCAGATTGAGAGAAACATCCTAAGTTGACACCCTTACCAATGCCATGTATGCATCATATGTAAGAGATGGTAAGGTGTAGATGTTACCACAGATGAGGGGTACTCATACTCTATTAGACTCAGGAATCTGAATCATACGCAGATAAGCATGCTTCCTGACATCTTCAAGAGGTGTGCTATCTCAAGTGGAAACCCCTAGCGCAAGTGCTTTGATGATTCGCTTCGGCAAGCTGAGCTACAACCACAAGCAGACATGACTGGGCAGTCACTCTACTCTTCCCATGGTTCAATAGTTGGCCTGCTATCGAAGGCGCTGATTGTTGTGAAAGCAACCTTGCTCAAACTTGATGATTGGTCCTGCATATGCTTGAGGAAACAAATGCTTTCTGATGGTCAGTGAAAGAACTTAAGATTTAACATTGAAGACCATCCTCAGGACATTCAAGTCAATCTGTGTTAATCAGCACAAGCTAATAATTTTAAGAAATCATGCTTGCTAATTGGTTTAAGAAAATATGAGCAATGATTATGTGAAAACTAATTTTGAAATTATCTATACATTCACATAGTTTCACTATCAAGACATGAACTCTATTTATACTCTCATGGATAAATATCAATGTGATAGTACAGAGAATATTAAACAGGTGGCATATTTTCAGAGTTTCATAAGCAAGTATAGTTCAATACATATGCCTCAAGGATGTTCATGTTAGATCATGAAGACATGTGAATTAATAACATAATGAGATTTTGAAAAAGAGAATCTTCATCCTCACAAAATAATTTGATTAGGATTGAATTCGTTTTACAAAAACAACCAAATTTCAGCATATGATTACGAGAATAATTTCCAAATTTTAGCTCAAGTTCTTCTAGATATGCTCAGTGTGATCTCATTGTTCTTAGGACATCAACAAGCTTGAAATTAATACAGATTATAGCATGCTTGTGATACTATGCCATGTTTTACAGATCTAGCAGAGTTTAATTCAAGGCATTTCCTAAGATTTCTAATGCATGTCAGACAAGAGAGAGACTATCCATTTAATTTCACAACAGAATATGTAAGGGATAGAAATGCTCATGTGTATTGGCGAGAGTTTCTCAGGTTTGGTATAGTCATTCCACACATCTTGATAAGAGACATTTTCGTTGCCATTCTCTCTTGGTTATATTCATTGTTCAAGCTTCAATAATCTGTGTCAACATTCTTAAACCACAAACTTGAACTGAGATCATTAGTAGATTGAGAACTTAAAGATGTAATTAAGAGGGATGTATTGTTCTCGAAATCATAGCTGCTTATGCATTGAAAACGTTGATGCAAGAGATACCACATGAAATGGAAAATCAGAAATAACTTTTGAGTGCTATCATGAGGTATAGTTGTCATGCAAGTTTGAAGAGGATCAGAATCTATTTTTGAAAGTTTGCATTTCAGAAGGATCTTTCAAAACTCAGGGTGAATGCATAAACTATTTTCTTTCATGACTATATGCACAAGGATATACAAGGTTTTTGATCAAGATAGTCATGGACAGCATGTAGATTATGAACATTACTTATTTCTTCAGCCCCTTTTCTTTTTTTATGATGAATATAATGTTCACATCTTAGGATGCTTAATGTAAAATCTCAATAAGTCCATCTAACATTAGCATAGGAGATTTTACTATCAAATGCTTCGTTCCTAAGTGATCCCTTGCTTACCCAAGGAGATCTTCTATACTTATCCTTGGTTCGAAGCACTTTCTTCTGAGAGGTAGGATTCAAGAGCCTTTTCAATGATGATCGAGGAATCCACTCTCTCTTGTTCTTCTCAGGATAATTGAATGGAACTTTGTGATAGCTCATCCTTGAGACAGAACCATTGTCCCTTGTGGTGGCCGACAGCTTCTTATGATTGTACCAGTGGGTTTCAGCAGTTGCATCACCACGAGTTCTCTTCTTTGGGATAAGAGGAACTCTTGATTTTTCCTGCACAAGTAAGGCACTAGGAGGATGTTTTGGTACCCATTTGTACTTGGGTCCTACATGGTTAGCACTGGACCTTACTTGTCCTTTAGGAATCCATACAAACTTATTTCTCACATTTGAATTTCTTCTAAGACTGCATGTGTGAGAAATATGTCCTAATCTACCACAATAATGACAGATAATGGAATGATAATCAAAATGAGGCTTCCTATCATTATCATGATTAGTTTTCTTTAGAAAAGCTTTTTGTTCCTTTGAAATTTCAGTTTCTTTTGAAAGCTTTTCTTTTTCCTTCAACACGTGTTTACAATCAAAACATTTTTCAAGACATGTTGAAGTTTTCCCTACCGATAGTGGGCTAGCTATCGGAACCACTAGTTCTTTAAAAGAACCCTCGGAAACTTTAGATTTAGAAGAAGAAATTAGTTTTTCAAGTTTCCTATCTTTTTCTTTTAAGCCTAGAAGTTCTTTTGCAAGTTTACAATATTCAGTATATAACTCATTGTATGCATCTTGCAAATCAGAGAGTTCAATTTCAGATCCAGATACCTCACTTTCTGAATCTTCTAGGCAGAGATGGATACTCTCTTCACTGAAGTCTGCTTCCTCAATATCAGCTTCCAGAAGCTCATCAGTAGATGATCCACAAAGAGCACGAGTTGAGCTTTGGACAGCTGTGCTTTCAAGAGATGGGTTAGAAGCATATATCACATCAAGAGTATTCCAAATATCTCTAGCACTAGAGCAATGTTTGATTTTCTGGAAATCATTTTCAGTTAAGCCTTTGTATAAAATTTGCATTGCTCTAATGTTTAAGGAAAACAAATTTTTCTCCCTTTCAGTCCAGTTTCCTCTTGGTTTGAAATCAAAATCATTTTCAAAAATATCCCACATTTTCAAACTAGTGGATTTTATAAAACTTTCCATTCTTGCTTTCCACCAACAAAAATCAATATTTTCTAACACAGGTGGAATGGTATGATCAAAGCCTTTGGAAAACATTTTAACCCAAATCAGCCAAGGTCTTTGCACTTGAGATCGTTTGATCCTTTAAACAAGTGACCTGCTCTGATACCAAATGAAATTCGTGGCTGTCACCCAAGAGGGGGGGGTGAATTGGGTGAGGGAATAAAAACTTAAACTCTTTTCGAAAGACTGCTTGTGCTCGGTGATGATGATAATAAATAATGCTATGCACAAGTCAGTATGCTATGTGATGCAAAATAGAATGATCAAGTATAAATATATGCACACATATATTTATCCTGGTTCGGTCACCCAGACCTACATCCAGTCCCCAGGCTACACCTGAGATTTCCAATCCACTATTCTTGTTTAAACCGGGCACAAGAGAAGCCTTTACACTTTAGGTTTTACGAGCACGGGTTCACCTAACAACCCACAGGTTTTACAACGGGTTCACCTGCAAACCTTACCGCAAGTTTTACGGGATCACTTGCAACCTTACAAACGCAAGTTTTACGGGCTAACTTGCAACCTATGGAGATTTAGAAAAACTTCTAAATGCTCCCCCTTACAAAATGTAAGATTACAATTATGTTCACTCTATGAACTGATTTTGTTAAACACTTAAGCTCAAAACTAACTCTCTCAAAGAGTGGATGATGTTACTCACTTAAGTACAAATGAATCACTCTCTAAGAATATTACATATCAAAGTCCGAGAGTAGAAGATGAGAGGAATGTAGAATAGTGTTTTTCAGATAATAGCCCTGTTCTCTCTCACTTTTTCAAGCCCACCTTTTCAGAAATGAAGAACATCCCTTTTATACCAGTCTCTGAATATCTAGCCGTTGGAGAGGCAATAAGACCGTTTGATTATAGACGTTGGGGCCTTGTTTACGTTGTCCTCATTAATGCACAGCAGGGTTGACTTTGCTTTATCTGAAAAGGTGCTCTGACCATGCTGTTCTGTCAACACTGTTCTGACAATACTATTCTGACAAAAGTCGTTCTGACATCTAAACACTTTGTACGGTCCGACTCTTGCTTGCTGTCAGAGAGGACTTCGTTCCTCAAGCATAAGTCCAGGATGTTAAGAGACTCACTATCGGAAGCTCTCTTGCTATCTGAAGCTCGTGGACTCTAACATTTTGCTTGCTATCACATAGAGGAACTTTGTCTTCCAAGCACTTGTCCATGAATGATAAGAGTGCTTTGCTATTGGATCCTCTCTTGCTATCAGAAGCTCTCTTATGGACTCTGACTCTTGTGGGCAGTATGAGCTTTGACACCTTGAGTGAATCTTCAGATTATGTTCTCATACTCCTCATGCTTGGTAGGTAACAATGTTGTTTGAATATGTCTGTTATCCTCTTGTTACCGTTGGAAGGAACATCTTCTTAAATGCTTCAGCAGGGTTGACTTGCTTTATCTCTGAAAGGTAGTCCTGACACCTCTGCTCTATTAAAAGCATTCTGTCTTCTGAGTATGTGACGTTCACTCTTGTACTCTTGCTGACGGATGATCATCGTTCATCCGGAAGTGGCAATCTTGCTCTGCAAGGGTTAGTCTCTGAAATCCAATGCCAAGAGTCTTTCCATCCGGAAGTTCATTTGCATCCGCAAGTGTAACTAAGTTCTGCACATACTGGTTAGTCCAACATAGCAATATATATAATCAGATATAGTAAAACTGCACATGTTGTGGGAAGTTTGCTATGGGAAGTAGTCTTACTTAGACTATGTTCTGACTTAGTGTAATGTCTACTGACTCTAAGGGATCTCTATTCCAATAGTCAGCTTAAGTCTCGTTAGTTTACTCTAAGTCTTCCTAAGTGACTCAGTGTGTCATTCATGCTATGTATATTAAGTCAACACACAATCACATGAAGTGGGAGTTTACTCAGTCTAGGATGTATCCGGAAGCACTTCTCCATCCGGAAGTGAATTCACTTGATGAGGGATTTAGTTCACCATGACTTGCTCTCGCTTAGTCTATTTCATTCCACCACTCAGCGCTAGTCACTGAGCTATCGGAAGCACTTTTACTTGACGTGGTGAATTCACTGACGCTTAGGGTGAAATCTATTCTATCAGTCTGCGCCAGTCAAGATCTAATAGGAAGCAACTTCACTTGATGTTGCATTTCTGCTGACGCTCGGGGTTATATCTAGTCTATCAACCTGCGCCAGTCTAAATCTAATAGGAAGTGCTTTCACTTGGCGAAGTAGACTTACTGACGCTTGGGGTAATAACTATTCTATTGCTCTGCGCCAGTCTAAGTCTAACAGGAAGCGCTTTCACTTGGGGAAGTAGACTCACTGACGCTTGGGGTAATATCTATTCTGTCGCTCTGCGCCAGTCTAATTCTAACAGGAAGCGCTTTCACTTGGGGAAGTAGACTCACTGTCGCTTGGAGTAATATCTATTCTATCGCTCTGCGCCAGTCTAAGTCTAACAGGAAGCAACTTCGCTCCCGATTGAACCATAGCTTAGTCTTAGGGTTTGTGCACCTAAAGTTCATGGACTAAGTTAAATCCCTAGTGATTTACTCGCTGCCGCTGGGGGATGACACATTTATCCGCGTGCGCGAGTCCTAGTCTATCCGGAAGTGATTCCGCATCCGTGAGCGCTAGTCTTGATTCATTCGGAAGTGAATCTGCATCCGGTTGTGACTCTAGTGCTAATACTTCCGGAAATGATCTTGCATTCACAAGTGATCTAACTCAGGGTTCTAACCATGTCATCTAATCCTTCCTAAGTGTTAATTATGTTCTTTTAAGTACTAGACCATATCATACCTAAGTCACCATCAAAACTTAAGATTCTAACATATTTTACTATAAAATCATTGATAAGGAGTTATCGTTTTCCTAGAATATTTGTTATGATTTTCGGTATATTGGCATCAAGCATGTTTCAAAAACGTTTTGAAGTCCTACGGATGATGAGATTTGATATGTGATTTCAAATTGATCTATTTATTACGATATATACTTTTATTAGAGGAACTAGACACAAAGCGCCTGTTTTCGTGACTTCGTGTCACGCCTGTTTCGTGGCTTGCCACGCTGTTTCGTGGTTTTACCACGCCTGTTTTCGTGACTTCGTGTCACGCCTGTTTCGTGGCTTGCCACGCCTGTTTCGTGGTTTTACCACGCCTGTTTTCGTGGCTTGACACGCCTGTTTCATGGTTTTACCACGCCTGTTTTCGTGACTTCGTGTCACGCCTGTTTCGTGGCTTGCCACGCCTGTTTCGTGGTTTTACCACGCCTGTTTTCGTGACTTCGTGTCACGCCTGTTTCGTGGCTTGCCACGCCTGTTTCGTGGTTTTACCACGCCTGTTTTCGTGGCTTGCCACGCCTGTTTCGTGGTTTTATCACCCCTGTTTTCGTGACTTCGTGTCACGCCTGGTTATTTTACCCTCGTGGACTGTGTGTCCACGTCTGTTTTCGTGACTTCGTGTCACGCCTGGTGATTTACCCTCGTGGACTGTGTGTCCACACCTGTTATTTCGCTTGTGTCAGTTCCTCTATAGAAAACAAGTTTTTCACAAAGATGAGCTTTCATATTTACTTTGTAAACCTTGAAAGGGATTACTTTATGATGTTGATTTTGCGATTTTGAGTTTTACTCTCAAATACAAGTATGGTTATAAACTACTGAGGTTTCTATATTCCAAATCTTTATATATTTATCTATTTTTGGGAATTTAAATATGAAGTCAGTGTAAAGAGATTGCAGATATTTATATAATATTTTGTATTTCAGAGTGAAGAATGTGGAACAACACTTATCTATACATTCAAATTGTGTATTTATCTTTGTATTTATCTTTGTGGAACAACACTTATCTATACATTCAAATTGTGTATTTATCTTTGTATGCATTAATACGAAAATGATAAATGTTTAGAAGTAATGGTTCATGGAAATGGCTTACGAAGTTTAAATACCTTAAACTTCGTGCCGGTCGCGCCATAGAATTTAGGGTGTGACAATATTGCTTATTCAGATTTGGGACTGAAGTGCTTTATCAATGGTTTTTCTTGATTTTTGCCATTACTCTTAAATAGTTTATTATAATGAGACTATCATTATGCATATTTTGATTACCAATTACTTATTGCAGTGTGATTGCATTGTGATCTAGATGGTTTTTCAGCGCCTAAACAACTCATGCCATGCTTCTTGAGGATCCTGGAGTATAAATTTGCTGAATGTTTCACTGAACAGTTTTTGTTCTCATGACACTTCATTAATTTTAAATTACTTATATGTTAGAATATCACTGATTATGTTTAATGTTGCAAAATATGCCTTTTTGTATATTTATAGGCCTCAATGTATTCAACATCCACTTAAAGAGTTACAAGTGTATAAATAAGATTTAACACGGTACACATTTAGCCCGTGCAACGCATGGGAGGAAAAACTCGTTATTTTCTAATAACGAGAGCTGCCTCTTCATAGTACACTGGTAATGTGTGGTATCATGACTTGGGTATTAATAAATGGTAAATGACTCGCCAAGTGATATAGAACTTTTTTTCTTTAATTAAAAATGAAAGTTCTCTCCCTCTATCTTCTTTTTAACAGATCTGATTTTTAAGCATCCATTTTCTAAGCGTCTCTAAGTCTCTCCTTATTCTGAGAGTTATTTTCATCCAACGACTCACAAGTTAACGCATGCAATATTAATTATTTTCTTCCAATCCTATTTGAGTATCATTGGCTCATATTGAGAGTTGAAAATCACATATGTAACAACAATTCTGAGATCAACAAGGTCGGGAAACTTCATGAGGATAGAAACAACCAAAGCTCATTTAATTCTGATTTCATTCATTTATATTATTCATTGTGATTGCTTATGGCGCGGGACAATTATGTTATTATTTTAAAATTCTGATATAAAGAGTTATTAATTAATGAATTAAATGAGTGTTGATTGTTTCCAGCCCCATGAAGTCTGATTAATGTTGCATGTGTCGACTTATGAGACATGAGATAAAAATAACGGTTAGGATAAAAGGATAAGAAGGTGATAAGGTATTGTGTCTGTAGATATCTAGATAATTAGGGAACGGTATTTGACTATTTTCTAAGCATCCATTTTCTAAGCACGTTAGAAATTCTAAGCATCCATTAATTATATGACCTTTATGTGTATAGATAGCTAGATAAATAGGGAACAAGATTTTCTAATATTGGTAGGAGAGAGAACCGTTGTCGTCAAGAACCCAACCATCAGACTTCGTCATTCCTTGATCAATATTTGTGGGTAGTTGTTCCCAATCCATATGATCTATACTTTTTATTAGCAATAAATCAAATTGATTGATTTTTTAAACATCTTCATGGATATATATCTCACAGAAAGAAAATAACCCACAAAAACAAACTCGAAAGATTTTTTAAACAGACTATTTTTTTTCTCAAAAAGCCAATAAACCCTACAATAAGAAACCAAGAAAAATATGACACAACAAAAACATACCCCAAAAGGAGACATGTACTTCCCTGACTGAAAACAGAAAAGGAGATGCCGTGGAGAAACTCGTACAATGACAAGAGAAAAACTTTCAATTCCCCAAAAGTGAAAGAGAGGAAGGGAAGAGAGCCGACCCAAATAATCTAATTTTTTTAATAAACTTTTGGATTAAGTATCTACCTTGGGATCTTAGTAATTCCCCATTAAATTTTATCAATATTACCCATATTTATAGTGATTAAGTATATATGGGAGTCTAAGTAGTTACAAGAAAATTCCCTACTAACACATGGGTAAAACTGAAATTCTATTCATCAGAAAATTACTTATCTAACTACCGTTATTTGGTCTCCATGAGCTTGTTATATCACAGATATATTATATTATAATAAAAATAAATGGGAGTAACCCGTGTCCAAAACCCAAACTGAAGGATAAATGGGCTGCAGTTTAGGGCCCACTATCCTACTACCCTAGCTGAAAAACACTAATAACGTTAGGCTAGATAATGACAACCCGAGTAAGGTGAGCTTTTGCTCAAGTGATGACACACTATCCCCAACCATATATATAAAAGACAACTCCAATTACCTATGATAAATACTCCTAAATATAAGACCTAATTGACTTTTTTGAAAAAATCATAAAAAAAAAGCAAAATAAATCAATTGTAAATTGATTTACCTAATTTTTTCTCTTAAACTATTTTATTTTACTTATAAACTAATGGATTATCTAAAAATATATCAAATATGTCATGATTTAATGGACTATTTTGTAACCTTAACCTCTCCAAAAAAAAGTTATCTAGGTCCTATATTTAGGACCGGAGGTAGTATTATATTTATAAATTTAAAAAAATATTTTATAATATTAAATATAGGAATATTTTAATATAAGACTATAATATTAAATAGACATGACCTCTAATTTATATGCATTTTAATCTATTAAATTATTCATATGTTCAATTATTGACACTAAAATCTAGATATTGAAAAACAAAATTTTTTAAATTATTTTTTAAAAACAATTAATTCATTCAAGTTTTTAAATAATGTAAAACAAATAATATCTCAATTGTCAGTTTTTCTTAATATATGTGTGTGTGGTGAAAATTTAAAATCAGAAGTACTGAAAATCTGTTTCACCCATACAAATCTTATACTTTAATAGTAACCTTACGTTATCGTGGTATCCCAAAAATGAAGACGTAGCTCAAAGTGCTTAATCCAAGTATTTTATCATTGTTTGTATTTTTCTGATGATTGCTGAGCCGAAAAAAGAAAAATAAATGTAATCAAGTTTGTATTCTTGTGTTTGGCAGGCTGCATAAGACGTGTATGTACTTCTTTTCAATCGTGAATATATACGCATGATTGTAGAAACAATTTGATTTTTTATGTAACGTACGTTCCATTGGAAGGTTTGATACTATATATTGTAGCATAATTGTGCTCCTTTTCTTCGGTGCAAATCATTTTATTGATTACTTCGGCAATAATATATTCAAAGGCGACGACGACAAAATGTATTATATTTATCCGCCTCTTTCTTATTGTTTATCTGTCTTAATCATCTACAAACAATGTGTATTACATCAATCATCTTATTATTACTTCTACAATATACTCCTCCAGTTCTTAAACATAATAACGTAAAATATTTTAAATGTGTTTGTCCATTTTTATTAGAGCCCCCTTGGATTTGTTAAAGCACTTAATATTAATGGGTTTTCTCTTGTCTTTTCCATCATTATTCTCTCTTTTAATATTTTCTTTTATACTATGTTATATCATTATTATTACATTTCTCTCTCTTATATAGACATCATAAAGATGGACAAACTTGAGAAATAAAATTATTTCAGACATATTTATCATTTTCAACTACTCTCTATGCTGGGATGGGGAAACTATTTTGAACAAATAAGATGTTCTTCTCTTCCAAAAATTATTTGGAAAAAAATATTAATCTGTTTATGATTCAAAACTTTCTACAATAATGAACACGATATCTGAATTGTCAAATTTTAAAAAAATTATTTAGTATTAAAAAGAGTATTGATTAAGCTTTAAAATACGAATTATTGAAAATATTTTTCAACCTGAGCGAGTCCAAAAAATATGACGTGGATAGAACTGCTGAATTTAAACGTGCTCTCAATATTTGTATTTTTTATTTTTTATTTTTGCTGGCAAGAGAAAGATATATGAATGTAAGTGTTTATACTTTGTGTTTGGCTATTTTCATATGAAATTGGGTATACATCAATAGTTGCTTCCTGGGCATAGGTATCAACGTAAGATGGATGGACCACACAAGATTCCGAAAATGAGTGATGTTAGCTTTTGTAGCTTGCGTTTGGCTGATTGCACTTCATGGAATTTCATGTGTATCTCGTGGACTTTCACAAAATCCTTCTTTTAAATTGCCTTATTCAATTATATAAAAGCTTAATTGTAGGAACAATTTGATTGGATCAACTGACTTTTATATTCAAGTGGAAGGTGTGATGCTATAGATTAGAATATGTAATTGAAATCTTTATTTTCAATTGTAAATAAACACTCGTTTACGTGTGTTGTATTTATCTTTTATGCTTCTTTACGTAGGATTTGTTAGGTGCATGTTATATATGTCCAGTGCATTCTTTGGCCGCTCTCAAGAGAATAAGAGGATGGACCGAGTTAATTTCATTTGTTAAAAAGATCATTTCTTATAATTATAATTGTTACTAAATATCTATGTGAAGTATTTGTTCGTTGGATAAAACCTATATATACTTAAAAGTAAAACATATGCGTATATATAGAATTTTTAACAATTACAGAGTATACAACGACGATTTAAATCATAAATATCTCTTGCCATGTTAATTAATACTATTTAGGAAGAATCCATAAACCGTGAAGTCTCCCTTGAAGCACAAGAGCCAGAATCATATAAAGGAAACATATGAATTTTCGTACTAGTAAATAGGCACGGTAGTGATGATCTGTTTTGCATTGTCTTCTTCGGTCAAAGAACCTCCTATTTATGTACAAATACGTGAATAAATGTCTCTAAACTTACGAGACATGTTTGTATTGTTGAAAAGGTATGACATTATTATTATTATTATAGGGACAATTGCAGTTTGATCTCAAATAAGAGATTTAATTTCAAAAAGGTTCCAAAGAGTTGTTATCATTTTTTAACAACTTTTTTGTACTTTTTTGAAATTCAGTCTCTTATTTAGGATTGAGGTGTGGTTGTCCCATATTATTAATTTCTTATCAAAATTAATAATAATATGATGGTCAAAATTACCCTAAGCCAAATCTAATATATCTAAGGTAGCAGCGCCAAAATGAGATATTTTAATAATTCGAATATCTACTAAACATTATGTCTTAATATAATAAAATATCTATAATAAATAGTATATTAAAATATATCAACAGTATTTTCTCCCATCTTTATTACGAGAAATCTCTAACTCATCAAAACATAGTATAGATGGTTAAATCATTAAATTTACTCAAAAATAGTTGAAACTTACAAATTAAATATACTACTTCCTCCTTTCCTAAATATAAGACCTAATTGACTTTTTTAGAAAATCCCATAAAAAAAACTAAGTTAATTATAAATTGATTTACCTAATTTTTTCCCTTGAACTAATTTATTTAACCTATAAACTAATGTATAATCTAAAAATATATTAAATATGTCATGATTTAATAGTCTATTTCGCAACCTTAACCTCTCCAAAAAAAAAGTCAATTAGGTCTTATATTTAGAGCCGGATGTAGTAATATTGTTCAAGCAAACAAATATTGTAACAACCACAGTTTTATAGTCATTTTTATGCTATTTTTTTTTCATAATTACTAACTATGTTAGAAAAGAATTTACTCATTAATAATACTAACATAGTTAGAAAAAAATTTAACTTAATTAACTACAATAATTATAATACTAACTATGTTAGAAAAAGAATTGAAGTTTAGATAATGACTAACATAGTTAGAGAAACAACTTGTCTTATTTTCCATAAAATATAAGCTAATAGGCTAACCATGATAGAAAAATAATTTTAGTCACAAATAAGCTATCATGGTTAGAAAAAGATTTCATGTAATTTGGAAATAAATAAAATTAAAATAAGTTATTTTATAATCGAATATAAAATTAATAATTGAAAATCGTTTATATAAAATTATCAAATCTGAAATATCCATGTTAATTAATTTTTATCTAACATGGATATTTAAACAAATTTAATAGTACCTAATAACTTTTTTCACAATTATTTACAAATAAGCACATAAACATGTATTAATAAATAATTACAGTTATCCAGCCTAAATTATACAGTAATCCAATGAAGATAAATGCACAGGATCAGTAAATCATTACACAATTAAAATGAACAAATGCGGAAACACCAATGTAGCTAATGTTTAGTTTCCCCAGTCTCCAGATCCTTTCCCCATGACTCCTGCCCGATCTAAAACCTGTAATGACAACGATTGGGGTAGACCCAGAAATCGCAACTACTACCACTCGCTTACGTACATTTTTGCACTACGTGCATGTGCATGTTCGCAAGGTGGTGTGTGATAATATGTGTTAAGTGGTGTGTGCTACATGTTGTGTTGCATGTACATGTTATTTATGCCTATCTCAAGTAACAATCAATTAAATTACAGTAGCACGAATATACAGACAGCTCAAAACATCGCAAAGTATAAACATCAATAATAATAAATAAAACATCGATAATAACAATTAAATCAAACACAACACACCGTAGTATCTCAGTTCAATAGGGACTCACGACTCGATGGTCGATATACCCTCGCTTGAACTGGTTCAAAGGGACTAACAACCCTACTGAACATGTAACAATTTTGTCTTATTTATTTTAGTCCCTGGGGGTTTTACAGGGAACCTCATTCCGGAATGGCATAATTATAATCATATTAACCGGTGTGCACCAAACAAATCATCAATTCACATAAAGCATATAATAAACATCACAAATTCATAAACTAACCTATATGCTTACCAACATATACACACGCAAACAAGTTTAAGTAGTTACCTCCTTGCATTTAAACCAAAAATAAACGTAAGCTCCCATGCGCTAACTTCTACAAGCAATAATACAACAAATACAATTAATTAAAAATAACTCACATATACTAATTAACGTCGCTCTCGTTCCTAGAAACACTACCCAATCCCCTGTTCATATTCTCTATCCTAGAAGTCCATTTCCAATCTCAATCAAAGTCCACAAACAAATAGTCAATGCAATCAATTTCTATTAGTTCCGTTTAAGAAAGTCAATTAACCATTACATTTACAAATGATTCAAACAAACTTATAGACTTAACCAGCAGACATATATATAAGACTTCTTCCTTCTTGCCCATATGATCAAGTTGTTACTTGATTAAAACATAATTCAATTGCCAACATCTTTCAAGAAACACTACCACTATTCTACATAAACTGAACCTTAAACGTGAGATACACAATCATTCTTGAGTTGTTTCTTTTGACCAATGAAACGATGTATATATCATCACAACAAAATTACATGCATAGCAATCAAAAGTTTATTCTTTCTAAACTTTCATATTTCTCATCCAACCAAAATATATATATACACACACACACACACACACACACACACACACACACAAACCATTCCATAATCCTTACTTATCATATTTCCCAAATAAACAGAGCAGAATCAACATACAAGTATAACAATGTATTTAGTTTACTTTTCTTAACACACAATTTGATCAAGACAATACCAGAGAGTAAAGTTCCAATAAAATTTTAAGGTCACTTTGAAATTGAAAGTACAAGTTATTAATTATATCCTTCCATTTATTGTAATTGAGTCACCAAATAAAAAAAAACACACCAACACATCATATAACCAAAGAAACATGGGAAAAGAGGCATTTGTGAAACCATCAACCCAAACATCAATTCTAAACATACAAGGCCATGTTATCACTCTAGTTTCCAAATGTTTTGATTTGAACCAGAAATTTACTTTGCAACTCAAAAGAGTTTATAATTCCAAATATATAAATCTTAAATCAAAGTTCCAAATGTCCAGCCATGGATCAGGTTCGGTCAAAGAAAAAAAAAAGATATATGCATATTTCGTAACAATTTTCAACTCAAATAAATCCTCAACTTACAAAACCATTTCTTAATTAGACTCTGATTCATATTGAACTTCATACATCAACCAAAATCACCTAAGCCAGAAGAATCAAGCAAAACATGGCAATAATGAGAAATTTCGAAAATCCCCAATACTAGAACATACAAATAAATTTTGTAACTCTATTTTACTTAAATCCTTGCTTAATCAAATTATGTACAAGTTTTCAGACCAAATCCACCCAAACAGATTGAGTTTCCAAGTGTTCAAAGTTAGGGCTTCTTCAGCCAATCACCAATCATAATGAAATCCCCATTCAAAATATAGAGAATCAATGTTGAGAAACCCTTTAAGTTGCTTATTGAACACCAATGTCAGAACCCCATTAACCTCTCCTCTCAAATTCGAACAAGACTACAAGAAATGAGAAGAGAATTTTACCTAACCTTAAAGCCTTAGCTACACGTGGAATTGGTGTCTATCTCTGCTTTGATTTATTAGATGAAGCTACCAACGAAACTATCGCCGTTCAAGCTCCGCCGAGGCCGCTGTGCTCGTTGGGAAACACAAGAAACGATGGAGGGAGGGTGTACAAGAGAAATAGAGGCGAGTGAACTGAGGAAACAAATGAATAGATCTAAGTGAGGGAGTGAGGGAGTGATTGAAGTGAGAAACAGTGAGGGAACAAGAAGTGGGTTTGAAGAAAATGAAGGAGACAGAGAGAAGAAGAGATCGATGTTTTGGGGTGAGGGGCGGCAGAATTTGGTTGAAATATAGGGGAATAATTAGTTTATATATATGAGGGGATATTAGGGTTTATGACCCAAGGAGATAATTACAACACAAGCCCAATAGGTTTAGTAATTAGTACTATCAAAAGGGAAAGAAATATGATGATGGTCATATTAATTTGGAGGAAACAGTATGACTCTTTTTATATAAGAGAGAGAGAATTAGGTTTATAAGAAATGAGGTATTAGGGTTTTAGAGCTTACAACATAATTACCAAAGAGACCACTCAATTTTAACATATAATATTTCCAATTCTGTATTTATTTAGATTTAGCATTTTCATAATTATTTATGTTAATTTAAATTCTAATATTTTTTTTTAGCATTCTAAATAAGGTTTCCTAAAATGATGTCTTCTTGATATAATCATCATAAATATTTCTAAATTTAAATTTAATAATTAATTATTTTCTTTCTTAATCCTAACAAATTTCTAAAAACAAAATGTTAAATTTTTCTAAATTCATTTGCAAGATTAAATTTTGAGTATTTATTAATTTATTTTATAATTAAAAAAATTTAGGATGTTACAAATATACCCATGGTTAATTCTGTTAATAATATTTTTTTAAAAAAAAATCATCCTATATATTTAAAGGGAATGGAAAGATCGTGTTCATTTAAAAGTTATTTTCCCTATCCCTTATACCTATATCTAATACTACTCCCTCCGTTCCTAAATATAGGACCTAGATGACTTTTTTGAAAAATCCTAAAAAAAACAAAAAATAAGTTAATTATAAATTGATTTACCTAATTTTCTCTCTTAAACTAGTTTATTTTACCTACAAGCTAATGGATAATCTAAAAAGATATCAAATATGTCATCATTTAATAACCTATTTCGTAACCTTAATATTTCCAAAAAAAAGTTATCTAGGTCCTATATTTAGGAACGAAGGGAGTATTATATTATATTTTAGTTTGATTTGATGGATTGAGTTAATGAATGGGTTGGGATTCTATGTGTCTCTCATTATCCCAACCCTCCTAATCCCTTATAATCCCTTTTTGGAGTATTATTTTGAGCATTGAGATTCATTTAAAAGCTCATAATTTGTCACTTTTACCATTAGAAATAAAACAAAAATGTATTATAATATAAAATAAATGAAGAACTTTTAATTTTTTATTTTTGAAAACTTTTTAGTATACAAAATTTCAGCTATCTAGATCTATTTTTTTCATTGCAATAGAAGGATTTATAAGAGATATAGTTAACTATAAAATTATTTTATAGTTAACTGGATAATTATGTATTTCTTATAAATCATTCTATTGAAATGAAATAGGTCTAGATTGTTAAAATTTTTTATGCTTAAAATTATTTTATATTTAATATATTTTTGTTTTATTTCTAATAGTACAAGTGGCAAATTATGAGCTCTTAAATGAATCTCAATGGCCAAAATAATACCCTCAAAGAGAGATTCTGAGGGATTAATTAGGAGGGTTGGGATTCTGAACAAATTTAAACTCTGAATGAATAGGTCCATAGTGATGGTGTATAGGTGGCAGTGATCAATAGTGTAGTGTTTTGAATTTCATTCTCCACCGTTTTGTCCTATTTTGACATCCCCTTACATGGAAAAAAACTACACTATCATTGTGTGGTTATTTTTGTACATTCCATGGTTTTGACTCCATTGTATTTTATATCCCTTTTTTTTTTTTTTTTTTTTGATAATCATTTTATATCCCTTTGATTACTATATATTATGTTACTTTAACCATAAATTGTTATTTGATAAATTAATTAGTCGTTGTTGGTGATGCGTTATGGACAAATATTCTTCGAAAAACGTCAACCTAACTCGATGCCCGGGGAATTAAAATCTAGTTGAGGTTAATGGAATGGGATTATAAATATAAGGTTCTGGCCGCCAGATAAGAACCCTGATTGCGTCCCTATGAAGTAAAGTAGGGACATGGAATCATGTACGGCGTCCTTTCACTTGTTCAAAAGGTTAACATCGTATTTGCTCCCAACGAGGAAGTTGTTGGACTAATTTTGCAAAACGGTGCCGGCTCCCATTTTTTTTTCTTTGGCCAAAAGACAATGTTGGAGCGAACAACTTGAACCAAGCAACTCACTCAATAGGTCAGTCAAATCACTGACGTAAAATAGTGTACGAAATGAAATAAACGAAAATGTGTTGTATGTTGGTGAACAGAGGTGAGTAAATTATACGATAACAACTGAAAACCAAGCTGAACCAAATTTTCGGTTTTTCAGTTTCTGTTTCATTTTCCGTTCTATACCATTTTCAGTTTTGGATTTTGGGTTCAGTTCATTTTATATAGTTTTGGGAAAATTAATATGAGGTCCCTCACAAGGGACTTAATACTAGAAAAGTCTCAAAAACTCATTATATTAAAGTAGAGTCCCTAGGGACCTTACTTTAATATATTTCAAATGTCAAAAGACCACCTAGCCCTTGCCCTCTAATTCCCCACTGATTCTCAAACTTCTTCCTCTCATTCACGTTCTTCTTACCATCAGAAACCCATGTCACCTCCTTCCTCTCATTTACATTCTCCTTGCTCCCTAAATCTTAAACTGAAATCGAACTCGCCATAAAAATTGAACTATCACCTTTCAGAAATCTAAAGCGACGATTTCTTCTTCTGAATCGAAACAGAAATTGACGGACGATTCTTCTTATTCTCTCTTAATTGTGGTATGTTAGCTTTCAAGTTCGGTTTTTTCTTTTTGGGTTTTCATGAAATTGCTTAGATCTCACATGGGGTTTGTTTAATTTAGCTTACAACTCACGACTCAAGTTTGAATGCAAGAGATTCCCACATATCCTATCTGTTTTGTTGCTTTCCTTTTGTATGTGGTTCATTTCTTTGTTACTTGAGCTGCATTTGGTCTTATTCTCTTAATAGTAGTATGTTCATTTGCAAATTTGGTTTTTTTTTTTTGGGTTTTGATTAAATTGGTTAGATCTTACTTGGGGTTTGTCTAATTAAGCTTACAACTCATTAGTCATGTTTGAATGTAAGAGTTTGAATTTTCTTATTTAATCGTTTCCTATCTCTTATGTTGCTTCTCTTTTGTATGTGGTTCTTGTTTGAGCTGGATTTATTTGGTCTGATTCTCTCATAAAAGTATGCTTACTTGAAATTTGGATTTGGTTTTTCATTTAATTGTGGGGATGAGGTGTAGAGATCTGATTAATTTTTGGCTCTTTCTTAGACCCTAAATCTAGCTCTGGAATGGAACCATCATTCTATTATCAATGAACAAGATTGCAAGGAATTATATCAAGCTTTCTCTGAGAGAATGAAGTTTGATTTCCTTCTCCTTAATTCCTCATGAACGGGATTGGAAGCTTCTGACCACTATACTGCTTGGCGGCCTTAGCTTCAAATAAGTTGGGATATGATATGATTATTGAATCACAGCCTCCTTTAGCTGCTATCTTAATATGTGAAGCTGATGTCAAGGATTTTCTATTTATAGACCAGATTAAGTCCAGGACAAAAAGCGAAGGAGTTGAAGATTTCTGTACTTTAGTTGTTAGTAACCAACCATTTATAACACTTGTGAATGATGCCCACAAAGTTGTTATAAGTTGCTCAAAACATTGTAATTGTTTGGTCTAAAGTTATTATTATGATTGTATCATTTTCTTGTACCTTTATTCCCATTTGCCTCATTTTAACCGTTTTCGAACTTGTAAATGCTAGTCATATGTTAGATATAGCTAAATAGTTATTGCCGATTAATTTCTGAAAGTTAGTGACCAACAACTTATAACACTTGCGAAAGATGCTCATGGAGTTGTTATCCATTTCTCAAAGCATTGTAGTTGTCTGGCCTAAAGTTGTAATAAAGATTGTGTCATTTTCTTGTACCTGTGTTCCCATTTTACCTTACTTTAACAGGTCTTAACGCTTGTGAATGCTAGTCATTTGTTAGATATTGCAGATGACTAACAAGAAGTTGGGATTCTTTCTCAAAGAGTTGTTAATCATTTCCTTTATGATTTTAGTAAGTTCTGTTTGTTTATGTTAGTACCCTTCTTTGACTTGCATTGAGTTTGAACTGGTGTTTATTCGTCTTGCCCATTAACTTGTCAAGTTGTGCCCAAAGAGTTGTCAATCGTGCTCATTAATTTGTCATTTTGCCCTGCCCATTAACTAAGACTATTGACCATTAATTTGTTACATCTGCATAACTAGTTGTTATACGTATCCATTAACTTGTCAGTTTTTCCCCAAAGAGTTGTCACGGCTGCCCATTAACTTGTCAAGTTTTGCCCAAAGAGTTGTCACGCCTGCCCATTAACTTGTCAAGTTTTGCCCAAAGAGTTGTCACCTCTGCCCATTAACTTGTCAAGTTTTGCCCAAAGAGTTGTCACGACTGCCCATTAACTTGTCAAGTTTTGTCTAAAGAGTTGTCACGTGTGCCCATTAATTTGTTATTTAATAGGCAGGGCAAAATGACAAGTTAATGGGCACGATTGACAACTCTTTGGGCAAAACCTGACAAGTTAATGGGCACGTGTGACAACTCTTTGGGCAAAACTTGACAAGTTAATGGGCATGTGTGATAACTAGTTGGGCAGGTGTAACAAGTTAATGGTCAATACTCTAAGTTAATGGGCAAGGCAAAATGACAAGTTAATGGACAGACATGGCAACTCTTTGGGCAAAACTTGACAAGTAAATGGGCAGGCGTGACAACTCTTTGGGCAAAACTTGATGTAACATCCTAGCGCCTCGCTCTCGAAATTGTCCGCTTTGGGGAATCCTCACCCCTCACGGCTTTAAAACGCGTCAAGAGGGGGAGGTATCCAGGCCTATATATAGCACCTTTCGTTCTCCTCCCCAGCCGATGTGGGACTTTACAATCCACCCCCCTTGGGGCCCAGCGCCCTCGCTGGCACATCGACCCGAGCCTGGCTCTGATACCATCCGTGAGGGGTGAGGATTCCCCAAAGCGGACAATTTCGAGAGCGAGGCGCTGGGATGTTACACTTGACAAGTCAATAGGCAGACGTGACAACTCGTTAGACAAAACTTGACAAGTTAATGGGCACGTGTGACAGCTAGTTGGGCAGGTGTAACAAGTTAATGACCAATATAAGTTAATGGGCAGGGCAAAATGACAAGTTAATGTGCAGATGTGACAAGTCTTTGGGCAAAACTTGACAAGTTAATGGGCAGACATGACAACTCTTTGGGCAAAACTTGACAAGTTAATGGGCACGTGTGACAACTAGTTGGACAAGTGTAACAAGTTAATAGTCAATACTCAGTTAATGAGCAGGGCAAAACTTGACAAGTTAATAGGCAGGCGTGACAAGTCTTTGGGCAAAAATTGACAATTAATGGGCAGGCAAGACAACTCTTTGGGCAAAACTTGACAAGTTTTTGGGCTGGCGTGACAACTCTTTGGGAAAAACTTGACAAGTTAATGAACACACGTAACAACTCACTGGGCAAAAAATCACAAGTTCATGTCCTGCTATAACAACCTCATACTCAGGTATGACAATGATGTAATAATCAACTGTAACATTGTCACGGACTACAAAATGCAAAACATTAACAATAACATATGTATTACACTTGTACAAAATATAGTAAATGCCTCAAAATTGAAGACTTGTCAATAACAAGTAAATGAGCAAGAATAACAATGTGATGGGCAAATATAACAACAGTTATGCCAGTAAATTTGATACAACACAATAGAATCCACATGACCACTTGCATGTCTTTCCCAAGCATAACATCATTTACAATGTGCACTACGTAGTGAACTAGGCGCTCATAAATTTGTAAGATGTTCTAAATACAATATCACTATAAAACACAATATCACTAAAAAACTACGTCAGATTTGGCTCAACAACTGTGGTGGCTTCAGTGGAGGGAGAGTACATGATAGTTGTGTGTTGATTCCCTTTTCCCTTTTCCAATGAAAATTAAATCAGTCAGTGAAAATTATGAAGCTACTCATTCATTTTCAACAGCATAGAGATGAAATGGATCTGTAGGGACTTGTAATGCTTTTCAAAACAAGTCAGAAAAAACCACTTCCATGAGGCAATTTGAGAAACTATAATTATAAGCACATCCATTTTTTTCCAGAAAATTAAGAGCCTTCAGTTGTCAAGCTTCATAACCTCCTGGTGTTGTTTTAGGAGTCTTGGGGATTGCCTACAATCAATTGAAAAATAGGATTAAAGAAGCAACTAATGAAATTTGACTCTTTAACAACTAAAATTGGTCACACTTGAAAACCGGCACAAAAAGCATGTGGGTACAATGAACAAAACACGGGCGAAAATTGGTAAAATAAAGATGATGAGAATAGAAGGGAAATAAATACGTTAGTGTTAAACAATATCTTTATAAATCATTCAAATAGATGCAAATGCCAAGATCAATAGATTTTCACTCATCTTTGCTGATGCAACTTGTGAATTTCCGAAGCACAATTTGATCAATTCCATTCCTATCTAAATGATGCCTATAATGGCATATAACAAAAGTGGGAAGGGGGAATTGTCAATAAAATAAAGCTCTCCTCATTTGTGAATGAATGCTTTAAAGAACCATACTCTAGGTGTAAAAAAAGAGCAATAAAAACAATATCATTAAACACCATCTTTTAACTTAACCTATTCAATTTCACGAAATAGATTTCAGAACAAAAACACCAGAGTACACCTAAAATAAAAACCTTCATAACAATGAGCTAAGCACAGGCAAGTAAAAATGTGCTACATTTTTCCCTCACAAGCATATTGATGCAGCAAAATGCATACAACAGATGCATAGACAACATTATGTAGAATAGTTGGGATTCTGCTCAAGTTCTTATATGACCAGGAGGATGTTAGTTGAATATTAAGAGTTTGAAAAGGAAAATGAAAATAAAAATGCATGTCATTTGAGAGTGTGATATGAAATTGAACATGGAAAGCACAAAGATAAGTGAATAAAATGAGATTAAGCAATGATTAAATCTCTCCAATATTGGGGCACGTAGCTTCCTCACAAACAGTGTTAATTAAGTTTCAAATGGGACAAAGATTCCTTAATCTCCTCAAACCTTTCACCTTGAGGAGCTTTTAGTCTCAGCCAAGCTGACTTCTTCACAGTTGGGTCTCTTCCAGTGTAGGGACCCATCCCACCAGGGCAGGATCCACTCTTCTTCTCCTCTGCCTCCATCATGAGACAACGGTGCATTCTCCTTTGAGGATGAAATTGATGAATCCAAAGCATGACATCGAATTGATGAAGTGGAAGCAAAAGGCTTGGTATTATTTTTGATAAAGTTGCAAACTTTGGGGTTGGGAATGAGATATGAGAAGGATTTAATTATACTGAATGTTGAATTATTTTTTTGTTTGTTTTTTTTGGAAGGGAAGTTTTTGATCGGGATTCAAAATGCTCGCAAGCTTCTTGTTCAGTGAATAATGTGAGAAAGAAGCCTGATAGCATGGCGTCCAAACCTCTCTCTTTCCAGAGAGTGATAAAACCTCTCCTTGTGAGAGCCCAAACCTCTCCTTGTGGGAGTCCAAACTCTGAGGGTTGCTTAGGCGGCTCTTCAGAACAAAAAAAAATAATGTGAGAAGGAAGAAGGAAGAGTGAATGGAGAATATGAGGCTACTCTGATGGTTGCCTCTGCAAATGATGAAGAAAGGCTTTGGTTCCTCCGTCACGGAAGCTCAAGAGAAGATGAACATGGTGGGGGCAAAACAGTCTTTTGATATTTGAAGTATATTAAAGTGAGGTCCCTAGGGACTCTACATTAATTTTTTTAACTTTTGGGACTTTTCTAGTATTAAGTCCCTTGTGAGGGACCTCATATTAATTTTCCCTATAGTTTTTTGTTTTCGATTCAGTTTTATTGTATGTGATTCTTATTGTTTTATTAGAATTTCGATTATTTTCTCGGTTTTTCAGTTTAATTTTTCGGTTTTATTTTTTTTGTTTTGGTTTTCATTTTATGTAATTTTCGGTTTTCCCAATTCATTTTCAAATTGAAAAATAGTTTGACCACCTCTAGGGGTAGAAATAGCCTAAGCCGCATCCATAATAAAATTTTAAAGGAAACCATCTAAATTTAATGACAATATTACATTTTGCTCTATGTATGATAGATGAGTATCATTGGTGCACCTCGCGAAATTTGGGCATCAGAAAATTTTTTATGGGCAACACTTAGTAACAGATTTGCATCTTTGCCCATTAAACTATTAATAAAGATACAAGCAAACATCAAATTTTTTCCTACTAGATTCTTCTCTCTCACTCTTCTCTAACTTTTTCAGTATACTATAAAAAAACAAAAAATTAGCGACAGAATTTGGTCAGTAAAGACACAATTCTATTGCTGATTATTTAGTGACCATTATTTTTTCAACGGAATCCGTCGCTAATTCCATCTCTAATTCACTTCCTTTTGTATTATAGTTATGTGAGCTCTTCTCTTGACATTGTATGAAATTTTTTCTATCATGTCTTCTTCCACAATTCTGGTTGAGGAAAAGAAGTCCATATTATGAATTGATCTGATTTTATTATTATATTTCTTTTAGTTTCTTGTGGTTTAGTGCCTTGTCTCTACAGAAATGAATTGGTTTGAGAGTTTATATGATAATGAAAATTTATTCTATACAATCTTCATCTTTCATTTTGGTGTTTGTGGTTCTCTTGATTTTATGAGATGTGCTCATGAAGATTCTCCAGAAACCCAATTGGTTATTTATTGCCGATTGGAATTGTTTTTTGAAAAACCATTACTCACAATAACTTTTCTGTTTAGGATGACTTTTTTCCCATGATTTCTGGTTAAGAAATGATGAAGTCAATATGGTTATTACCACAACGGCTGCTACTTATTTATGCTTAGGGTTATTATGTTAGTTTTAGGATTTCTATTTGCTGTTATTTTGAGTTTTCTTTTTGCAAGCCTTTTATATTTTGTATCTCACATTCTCACTTTTCTAGTTTAATATGATAATATATTTCATTTAACCAAAAATAAATCAAACTATTACACCTTGTTTCTTAAATATAAGATATATTTACCTAGTTTCACTTTATGTTTTTTTATGACGAGTCAGGACAGGCAGTCTTGATCCAGTCTCATCTCATCCCGTGTACACCCCTAATTGAACAGTATGAAAAGTGAGAATTTAAGGAAAATTTGAGAAAAATGAAAATAGTATTATTATATTTAAGAACAAGCTTATTCCTCTAAAGGGGTCTAATATATATATATAGGATCAAAGGGAGTATAATATAAATGTGAACCCATCATTAATTATGCTACAAATTAATTTATATTCTTAGTGAATTTTTTTTGTCAGAAATATTCTTAGGGAATACATCATAGAAATTTGAAATAATAAATAGAATTTTTAAAAAAATACTTACATTTTCCCTTATTTGCCCTGCATCAGCGTGAATATATATATATATATATATATATATATATATATATATATATATATATATATATATATATGGAAGATTTCTACAAAAGAACGGCAATCCAATTGCTTCATGAATAAACAAATGGCTTCTCTCATTATTAAGCTGCTGCTCCTCTTCTCTCTATGGTGCTTGTTTATTTCACCTAGTTGTTGTATTTCTAATGAAAGTTCTACTTTGCACAACTTCCCTAATGAGAAAAAAGTCTACGAGCTATTCCAAACATGGAAGATGGAGTTCAAACGAGAATATCAAACCATAGAAGAGGAGGCGAAAAGATTTGAGATTTTCAAAAGAAACTCGAAATATATCTCAGACAAAAATGCAAAAACCATGTCATCTTATACCTTAGGCTTGAACAAGTTTTCAGACTTGAGTTATGAGGAGTTCAGAAAAATCTACTTACATGAGACAGAGAATCCCATAATCAATAACAACAATAGAGAATTGATGCTGAACGGCGAATCTTGTCCAGATGCACCTACATCATTGGATTGGAGGACCTCAGGAGCTGTAACTTATGTAAAAGATCAAAAGCAATGTGGTAAGTATAACTTAAGTGCGTTTTTTGCAATCCCCATTTGTTCATATCTTATTCCATTATTAATTTTTAATTTAGTACGTACATATGTTTTTCTCTTAAAAAATTAATTTTGATGTATGTACTGCCACTGTTTTTTCCAATAACTTTAATTTGTTTTAGTTCAACTATTAGCTTTTGTATCTTAAATCTTTTATCAATTACTCTTACTTTCAAGTAGATGTTGAACTTCTTTATAATTTTATAAAGGAGCACCTTGTTTTTTATGCTCCCTTCTCGATCTTTTTCCATTTTAAGTTTATAATATTGTAAGACACTTTTTATTATCTCGTTTTTAATGAATTGTCATTTATATAAAAAGAAACTATTAGCTTTTGTATAGAAGCAATAATGCAAATAGATCAAAATTAAAGCATTTACTAAGAAGAAAAAACATATAAAGGTATCAAATTGAAAATTAAATAAATGTATATAAGTACCAACAAATATATTTTCCTTTTGTTTTAACAACTCATTAATTCATGAAGCATAAAAAAGACTTCAATTGGTTTTTATAGGAAGTTGTTGGGCATTCTCTGCAACTGGAGCCATTGAAGGAATACATCAAATAGTTACACAATGTCTTCCAAGCCTTTCTGAGCAACAACTTGTGTCTTGTAACAAATACAGCAAAGGCTGTGACGGAGGGTCATATGTTGCCGCATTTCAATATGTCATTGATAATGGTGGTATTGCCACTGAGAGAGATTATCCTTATTCAGCCAACAATAGTACCTGTAATTCCACTTTAGTAAGTGTTTTTTCTCTCCCATTACATCTTTAATACTCCCTCCGATCCTAAATATAAGACCTAATTGACTTTTTTGGAAAATCTTAAAAAAGCAAAATAAGTTAATTATAAATTAATGATGTACCTAATTTTTCCCTTAGACTAGTATATTTTGCCTATAAACTAATGGATAATCTAAAAATATATCAAATATGTCATAATTTAATAACCTATTTTTCAACCTTAATCTCTCCAAAAAAAGTCATATAGGTCTTATATTTAGGACCGGAGGTAGTATGATTTAATTAATGGATATCATGGATAATTCATTGGCTAACTCTATGTTCAACCTTTTTCTTCGGTCATATTATTTTCAGGAAGAGAAGATATACACAACTATTGATGACTATAAATATTGGATGCGGACACCTATATCAGAAAGTTCACTTTTTTGTAATGTTGCTAGGCAGCCTGTTAGTGTTTCCATATATGCAAGTCAAGATTTTATATACTACCAGAATGTAAGACACGTTTATCTTCGTTATTATATATACAAACACATGTTCTTCATTCAGCCAACAAAATACAATTTTAAACATTGAATATTGTGTGCTTTCAGGGAATCTTTAGCGGGGATGATTGCTCAAACATTAGTTCATGTATTCATAATCACGCAGTATTAATTGTTGGATATGGTTCAAATGACGCTGGTCAAGATTATTGGATTGTGAAAAATTTATGGGGAACCACTTGGGGACTAAATGGTTACATCTTTATCAAAAGAAATGCTGGTGTCGCTCAAGGGGTATGCAATATAAATTGTTCCGGTGGTTACCCAGTCAAAGGGAAAGAGGCATCAAAATCTGTTATTTGAAGCATAAAGTGCGATGCAAGGGTTCAGGACATGTTGGATTTCAAAAGTTTATAACTTATAAGTTAAATTATAAGCATGAAATATGTAATAATGGTTACGAATGTATTTGATTTAAGGATTATAATAATTGAAGAAACCAATTATATTAAAGATGTAGAAGGTATGCTTTAATATCACTAAGTCATTGATTTTATTTTGTAGCTTAAGTTATAAGGAGGTTTTTCATATATAAAAGAAAAGAGCAATGATTTTATTTTGCCCTTCAAGTAAACATCATGGACCACTGGGCACTCTAAACTAACAACGGGTACAAATTTACCTTTAAAGTAACTAAAGTGATCCAATTTTACCTCAGGCGAATGTAATGTTGACAAGTGGAGCGTAATGTTAACACGTAAACGACACGTGTCAATATTACATTCGCAAGAGGGTAATATTTGATCACTTTGGTTACTTCAAGGGTGAAATTGTACCCAGTGTTAGTTTAGGGTGCCCAGTAGTTCAGGGTGGTTACTTGAAGGGCAAAAAGGGTCATTGCCCGAAAGAAAAAACAAATGATGATGAATTAAGCTAAAAAAGGTAAAATGTCTTCATCAAAACCATGAAATATATATATGAGTTTTTTCAAGTTTTTTGTACTTTTTGGAATTACTCTATGAATAAAACATTTCTTAGTGTTACACCAAATTTCCTCTTCGCACGTTTGAATCAAGACAAGGAAATGAATGTGAGAAATAAGTGAAATGGTAATACATATATATCATACAAATTTTCTCTATCTATCTCACATTTTTCTTAGGCTCCACAAACTTTATTTTCTCATCATTACCGAATTTCCTCTACTTTTCTTCTTTACCCCCTTACACCCATTTCCATTTCCATCATTCGCTTTCCATCCAACCAAACGAGTTAGTATTTCTTCAATTTTCATTCAGTCTCCCACTTTCTTTCCTCGACCCATGTCTCAATATAGGTATGTTTGGTTTGAAGAATTGAAATGAAAGAAATGGAAATGGAAATGGTTGGATGAAAAGTATGGGAAACAAACTTTGTCGGCCTCAAGATAAAAACATTTTTCTTTCCATTTCCTTCCTCCCATTTCTTCCTTCCAAATGCATTAAATTTCTTTGCTCTAGGATTTGATGAGAGGTGAATTGAGCTTGTGGTCTTCAATAACTAAAGTACTCCTTTCCTAATAAAAGTTCTTCTTAAAAAACGTGTTAGTTGAGCTTTTATACTATGGATCTAGAGAAATACATTTTATGTTGTGTAACAATCCATATTAATGAATAAAAAATAAATTGTTTCACATAAATGATTTAAAAACGTGAATATATCTCATTAATTTTAGGAGCCCACTTGTCATACTCATCCACTTTACACACTCATATGTTTATCCCTCGAAACAATAGAGTTTTCTCTATGCAAGTACCTAATTTTTAATTATTTTTTTATTTTTTATTTATTTAACAATACATTTAAATTATATTGATTATGAAACTCAATATCAATATCACAAGTTTGATTAATTTTTCAAAGATAAAGCTTCTTGAATATTTTTAATAATACCCATATTTTAAATTAATTAATTTTAGGCATATATAAAAGTATAAAACCATGAAATATTTTCATGGTAGTATTCACCTATTGGAAAAGGAATTCATAATGTTGATTTCACCAAAATTTCTCAATATATGATACCAAATGTTATCGACAAAATTTAAAATTTGACTCAAATTAAAATAAAATCAATTCGAGAGTAAAAGAGAGGGAGAAAAGTCTATTGTCTTGAGCATGACATGTGGTATCCCAATGACATGTGGACTCTTAATTTTAGTGCCTAACTTTTGTCGTTATGTGCGTAAATGTAATTAGCTTATTTTATTAGTGTCTGCCAATCAATTTCTTGATTACTTCAGCAATATTCATTATTTATTTGCCAGATACTTCCGCAATAATATATGCAAAGGTGATGACAATATGTACTCTTTGAGTATTTGACCGACTTTTTTACTCATTTTTTTGTTATCTGGCCTCTTTTTCTTATTTGATTCATTAATTTAAGCAATTTTTTTATCATAATTAACTTTAGTAATGCATTGCGATAATCATCTTATTACTCCTATAATATATAAACAAATTAAATTAATTAAATACACATTTTGTTAAGTTGTCTTTACTTTTTTTTTGGTTACAAGTTGTCTTCACTTACCGTGACAAAAGAGACAGTATGTTTGTATAATATAGTAAATAAAAAATTGAAATCTGTCAATTCTATACCTAATTAAGTTTTGTCAATCAAAACGTTTTATTAAGTTCGAATCAATTCTTAATTGATCCTAATAACATTATCTTCGAAAGACGTCATAAGACGTTGTACCCATCTGTTCATATATTATGAAATACACTGAAATATACTGCCTCCTATTTTTAAAAAAATTTTAAGAGATGAATGACGATCCTTAATCATTTGGTAAGGCATTAATCAAGTTTGGGAGAACTTTTATTTTTTTCTAGAAAGACTACTGTAAGGAAGAGATTTAATTACCCAAAAATTTAATAATAACTTATATATGGTGGTCGGTTGGGAAAATATATGGTGGTGATGGCCGCTTGTAGTTTCTACTTTCTAGGGAGGGGGTAGGTTGGTGGAGGATAGAGAAGATGAGAAGAGAGTGAAATGGAAGGTATTGTGATAAAAGAAATAAAATACTAATTTGGTTTTAAACACAATTTAAGTTAAGTCTAGCTCTTTGAACTCTACTTCAATTTGGGGTTTTCTTAGACTTTATTTTGATTACGTCCCTACCATGGGACCAGTAATTAATTGCCCATGAAAGTATACCTGAGAAAAAAATTATTTCCTACATAGTCATTGCATTTAACTAATTGAATCATTGTTTTCAAACAACTTAAATCTGATTTTTTGTCAAGTAATATATTATTTCATTAAACATTAGAATGGAATATAAAATAAATGACTGTAAAAATAAATTCCAAATACAAAATGATGGAAATATAAAAATAACATAACCCTAACACTAGTTGGAGAGTTATCGTCTTTAAGAACCATATGATAAGATACTATACCAAACAAATACTCCTTCCAGTCCTAAATATAAGACCTAGATGACTTTTTTTTGGAGTTATTAAGGTTATAAAATATGTTATTAAACTATGACATATTTGATATATTTTTAAATTAGTCATTAGTTAATAGGTTAAATAAACTAGTTTAAGGGGGAAAATTAGGTAAATCAATTTATAATTGACTTATATTTTACTTTCTTAGGATTTTTCAAAAAAATAATCTATGTCTTATATTTAGAACCGGAGGGAGTATAACAAAACAAAAGGCAGAATTTTGCAAAATACAAATGTCTTCTTCCCTAGTCGAAACCAGGGAAGGAGACACAGTGGAAAAAGTCACAAAACAATGAGAGAAAACCTCTCATTACCCCAAAACTACAAGAAATTATGTGAATAGAGAAGAGAGTTTGTTCTAACATAGTCCTTTTCTTTTTAATGTCTTATTAATTTTTTAATGTTGTTTTTTATTTCCCTAAGTTTAGCAAATAAAGAGAGTTTGTCCTAACAACCTAATTTGGATGGAGTATCTGTTTTGGGAATGTTAGTAATTTCTCATCACATTTTACAATTGATACTCCTATTTGATGTGATTAATTATATATGGGAGGCTTACCCGTTTGTATGGATGGAAAGTGGGTGATGGAAATGGAAATGGAAATGGGTGTAGGGGTAAAGATGGAAAGTAGAGATCAATCAGTTAATGATAGGAAAGTAAAGTTTGTGAGGCTTAGGAAAAGTGTGAGATGGAGAGAGAAAACTTGTGGGCCCCACGCATATGGAAATTACCAAAAAACTATCACTTTCTTATATTTCCAATTCCCTCCTCACTTTCCATTGACATCCAAACAGACTCATAGTAGTGCGCATACGACAATTTTCTAACTAACAGATGGGTAAAACTTAAAGTTTATTCCATTTTCAAACAAAATTACTTATCTAACCACCGCTCTTTGGCCTCCATGAGCTTCTAATATTATACTAGTATATCTATTTATAATTATAATAGAAAATAAGTGGGAGTATGTGACACGTGTCTAAAACCCAACCTAAAGGATGAATGGGCTGCATTTTAGAGCCCACTGCCCCACTACCCTAGCTGAAAACACTATAATAATGTTGGGTAGATAATGACAAGCCGAGTAGGGTTAACTCTTCATCAAGTGGAGTGACACACTATCCCCAACCTTTTATATAAAGACAAATCCAATTATCAATGATAAATAATATATTAAGTGGTTTGGGTATGTTTGGGCATGTTCAAAGAAGACAATTTGCTTTTAAGGATAATTGATCAAATGGTGTAAAACCCTACCAAAAGAAGGAGAGATGGATTAAAGAGAACTCAACGAAATTATCCAACATGATCTTTTGGTCAACTATACATCGAAAACATGACTATTTATAGAGTATAATGACGTCGTGTAATCCATGTAGCTAACATATAATTTTTAGGTTTGATCGACCAAATGGGTACAGGAGAAACCCTATTTAATGTGCAATAATATTGACCCGCCCAAAATTTAGGGTGGACAGACATGGTGATCGAATAGCATTCTAACTCCTAGGAAGAACAACAAATTAAAGTCACCATATTGCCGATGGCTTGATGTGCCATCCATTATGAACCCTAAAATCTAGATTTTCAAAAAAAAATATTTTTGTTAAATTTATTTTTTTAAAACAATTGATTCATTCTAGATTCAAAATATTCTAAAACAAATACAATATCTAAATTGTCAGTCAGTCTTGACATAAAAAGATATTATATATAAAACTATATGGTGAATATTTTAAATCAAAATTACTGAAACTATGTTTCAACAATACAAAATTACAAATCTTACTGTAACAGAAACCTTACTTTATGCGTGGTATCCCAAAAATAAAGACGTGGCTCGAAGTACTGAATTCAAATGTGTGCTCGATGTTTGTATTTTTCTGATGAATGTTGAGTCTAGAAAGACAAATAATGTTACTACTAATTAAGTTTTGGGAAAATTAATTTGACGTCCCCACAAAGGACTTAATACTAGAAAAGTCCTAAAAGTTAGGAAAATTAATGTAGGGTCCCAAGGGACCCCACTTTAATATATTTGAAAAGTGAAAAAACATTTTTGCCCCAAACCTATTAACACTTGTCACATGTGCCCAGTAAGTTGTCAAGGTGTAACAACTTGTTGGGCATACAATAACTCTTTGGGCAAACCTTGACAAATTACTAGGCACATGTGACAACTAGTTGAGCATGCGTAACAACTTAATGATCAATGCTCTTTAAGTTAATGGGCAGGGCAAAATGACAAGTTACTAGACACGCTTGACAACTATTTGGGCAAACCTTGATAAGTTACTGGACACATGTGACAATTGACATGTGTAACAAGTTAATGGTCAATACTTTTTAAGTTAATGAGCAGGGAAAAATGACAAGTTACTGGACATGCTTGACAACTCTTTGGGCAAACTTTGACAAGTTACTGGGCACATGTGACAAGTGTTAATAGGTTAGGGGCAAAACTGTATTTTCACTTTTCAAATATATTAAAGTGAGGTCCCTTGGGACCTTACATTAATTTTCCCAACTTTTGGGACTTTCTAGTATTGTGTCCCTTGTGGGGGACCTCAAATTAATTTTCCATTAAATTTTTATGCTTGCGTTCGGCTGATTGCATAAGATGGACCACAGTTAAGATGGACCACAGTGAATGTTGGATTGCCCAATAAGACGATAAGATGGACCCCGTGATATCCAAAAATGTGTACAATTATTGTCTTCTTTTCGGCTTATGTTTGGCTGATTGCACTTGATGGCAATTCAATGTGAAACTTGTGCACGTTCTTTGAATCCTTCTTTTTCTTCAACATGTATTTTATTTGTTGTTTGAGCAGATTTATTCTTCCTTTTCAATCGTAAATATATACGCATGATTGTAGAAACAATTTGATTTTTTCAGTAACGTTCCAGTGGAAGGTTTGATACAAATTAAATATTTTAACATAATTGTATTATTTTTCTTCTGTGCCAATTGGCTTCTTGATTACTTCAGTAAATGTCAAGATTAGAATAATATTGTTATTATTTAATTAATGTGTATATATAATAACAATATTATTCTAATCTTGACAGTAAAAATATATTCAAAGGCGACGACAATATGTATGTGTCGGCCTCTCTTTCTTATTGTTTTTATCTGTCTTAATCGTTTACAAATTAAATCATGTGTATTACATTTATTTATCATCTTATTATTACTCGTACAATATACTCTACTCCAGTTCTTATACATAATAACCTAAAATAATTTAAATGACTTTGTCCATTTTTATTATTATTAGAGCATCCTTGGATTTGTTAATGCACTTAATGGGTTTATTTTCTCTTGTTTTTCCTTCATTATTCTCTATCTTAATATTTTCTTGTGTACTATGTTATATCATTATTATTACATTTCTCTCTCATATATAGACATCATAAAAATGGACAAACATGAGAAATAAAAATTATTTCAGATATATTTATCATTTTCAACTACTCTATTATATATAGGGATGGGGAAATTATAAACAATTCAAATACATATTTTTTTTAAGTTACTGTCATTTACTATGACAAATAAGACGTGTATATGATTTGTTATATAGTGGCTAGATAAAAAATTAAATCTGTCAATAATTTTGTACCTAATACGTATTGTAAATCACAACATTTTATTATGTGTTAAATCAATTCTTAACTGAACCCACTAACATTATCTACAAAGAATATAATGGGGTCTTGTACTTGTACCCATCTATGCCAATATTCTGAAATATACTGCCTCCTGTCCTAACAAATTCTAGAAGAGATCAATGCCCCTTTGTCTCGGTAATTAAGGAATTAATTAAGTTTGAAAGGACTACTATAAAGTTGTTAATTACGTGCCGAAAAGTTGTGGTTGTTGCGCGCTCGAACTCGTGGATCATGAGATAAAAGGGAAACAATTTCACCAATTACCATCAAGCCATGAGTACACTTGGCTCAGGTGCCCAAGAGTTTAATCATAATTTAGGACTTGCAAATGGTTGGATTGTTAAAGAATTTAATGGGTTTTCAAATTAAAAATATTAGTCATCAAAGTCCTCGATGAGCACCGGTTAATACTAAAAATAAATTTTAATTATAGGTTTATATACATAGACTAAAAAGAAACTTAGTTTGACATTAAATCAAAATCAATTAAAAGCAACTTAGATACATAAAAAGCTATACAACCACCGCATCCAGTTTCCCTAATGATACTCCTAGAATCCTAAAATGGCAGCATCAAAATAGAAAGTAAAAACTGTGGTAGAACAAAATACTTTCCTAATGATGTCCCGGCCCAGAGATCATTTTGTTGTTCTAGAGTCACTAAGAATAAAGATTCAGTTGTTGCTCTTCATAGAAAGTTCAACAACGTAAATTGGGATGGAAAAAGGAGAAAATAATTGATCAGATTGAATTCTGTGGATGCCAAAATAAAATTTACTTTTGCCCTAGGTCATATTATTTATAGGCTTATAGGAAGTGACACACTCAACTAGGTTATCCTTAGAATTTATCAAAAATATCCGAAACATGATCAAAATATCTTAAATATCGGGAAAATTAATTTGAGGCCCCCACAAGGGACTTAATACTAGAAAAGTCTTAAAAGTTGAAATAATTAATGTAGGGTCCCAAGGGACCTCACTTTAATATACTTGAAAATTGAAAAGACACTTTTGCCCAACAAGTTGTCACATTTGTCCATTCAGTTGTCAAGTTATGTCCATCATGTTGTCACGGCTGCCCATTAAGTTGTCAGGTTTTTCCCATTAACTTAAAAGTTTGGGCAATTAACTTAAAGCACATGCTCAACACGTTGTCACATTTGCCCATTCAGTTGTCAAGTTATGCCCATCGAGTTGTCACGGCTGCCCATTAAGTTGTCAGGTTTTTCCCATTAACTTAAGAGAGTTTGGGCAATTAACTTAAAGCACATGCCCAACAAGTTGTCACATTTGCCCATTCAGTTGTCAAGTTATGTCCATCGAGTTGTCACGGTCGCCCATTAAGTTGTCAGGTTTTTCCCATTAACTTAAGAGTTTGGGCAATTAACTTAAAGCACATGCCCAACAAGTTGTCACATTTGCCCATTCAATTGTCAAGTTATACTCATCGAGTTGTCACGGCTGCCCATTAAGTTGTCAAGTTTATCCCATTAACTTAAGAGAGTTTGGGCAATTAACTTAAAACACATACCCAACACGTTGTCACATTTGCTCATTCAGTTGTCAGGTTATGCCTATCAAGTTGTCACGACTCATTAAGTTGGCAGGGGCAAAAGTGTCTTTTAAATTTTCAAATATATTAAAGTGAGGTCCCTAGGGACCCTACATTAATTATTTCAACTTTTGGGACTTTTCTAGTATTAAGTTCCTTGTGGGGGACCTCAAATTAATTTTTCCTTAAATATCCGCATCAAATATTGGGGATTCGTTGTGAGTTCCTATTCTTGTCTTCTTGTAAAATGTCAATTAAAAAATATAATAACATAAGTATCAATATCCCAACAATTTTTGATAAAAAAATATCCCAACAATTAATTGTCTTCAATTGATCATGAACTATATATGGCGCTTTTACCCTTATTTTGTGTTATTTGTATTTAAAAATTAGCGACAGATTTTAAGCTTATATATGACTAAATATATTAAATTAAATAAGCATATTAAAGTCCTACAAATCTTGGGAGTCTTTTTTCATAAGAGTTCATTTTAAGTTTTACGTGCATTGTATTTTTACCTTTTGCCTCTAAATAATTATATTTTTTTTGTTTCATATTTTTTATACTGCATTCTCTTCCATTTATACATTCTCTCGTTACTATTTAATATATTTCTCATGCTTAGTTATTTTATTTAAGGGCATATAATGTTTATTTCTTCCATATTAATTGCATTTAACGAATTGTAAAAATTTCCTAAAATTGGATAATTTAGTTATTGACATCTTGGAAAAAGATTATTGCATGGAATATCTTCTATAGACCTTAAAGTTATATCAGAAATTAAGTCGTACTCATATGAATGTTTTCAACTACAATATTATGGGTAACACTAATTGGTTTTCATTTTTGAACAAAATGATTATCTAACTAGTTTCTATGTGCTCGTTATGTTATCAATATATTAAAGGTTGAAGGCCAATTTTGATACATAACTATTGGCCAAGGAACAAAAATAGTACATAAATATTGAAAATGTCACAAATGATCCTCAACTCTTGGGTATGAGATCAAAAATGATACTCCCTCTAGTCCTAAATATAAGACCTAGATGACTATTTTTTGAAGATGTTAAGGTTACAAAATAGTATGTTATTAAATTATGGCATATTTGATATATTTTTATATTAATTATTAGTTTATAGGTTAAATAAACTAGTTTAAGGGGAAAAATTAGGTAAATCAATTTATAATTAACTTATATTTTGATTTTTTAGGATTTTTCAAAAAGTAAACTAGGTCTTATATTTAGGACCGGAGGGAGTATTTCACTAATATGACAATAAGATTACACATGAAAAGCAAAAAATGCGCTTATAAATTAAAAAAATAAACTAAACACGTCTCCCTCTTCCTCTTCCTCCTCCGCTTAGCCTCCGACATTGCCTCCGCATCACCTCCGACCGCCACTCGCTTCACCGGGACCCACACAATCGAGCTCCTCTTCCACAGCTACACATCATCAGAGTTTGAAGTTGCAAAGGTAGTGAGGAAGATGTATTTAGTTTTATTTTTTATAAGCGCATTTTAGACTTTTCATGTGTAATCTTATTGTTATATTAATGAAAATATCATTTTTGATTTCATACGCAATAGTTGAGAATCATTTGTGACATTTTCAATAGTTATGTACTATTTTTATTCCTTACCGAATAGTTATGTATCAAAATTGGACTTTCCCCCTATATTAAAATACAAATTGGTGGGGGTATATAGTGTTTTAATTGGAATACTTAATTATTAATTAATGGTTTGGTTTCTCAGCTGGCCCTATAAAATGGCTCATCCAAACCCAAGAACACAACGTCAATAACCCTTACAAGTTCCCATTTGAACTATGACTTCCCTGATAACCAATTTAATCTTTATTTTGTTTATCTGTTATTGCATGATATGCCTCACTTACTGTATACCTAGTGATGAGCTTGACAGGTTCACTTCAGAGGAAGAAATCTCAGAACTATTTAAACTGTGGCAAAAGGAACAAGGACGAGAGTATGAGCATCTGGAAGAGGAGGCCAAGAGATTTGAGATCTTCAAACAGAATTTGAAGTATATTAAGGAGAAAAACGCAAAAAGAAAATCAACCTATGACCATCGTTTGGGTCTGAACAAGTTTGCAGATTTGAGCTTCGAGGAGTTCAGTAAAATATTTTTACCTGAGATGGGAACGATAACACAAGACAACGTCATCAAAGCTCAAAATGCAGAGTTCAATGATATTTCAAGTGTTGATGCGCCTCCCTCCGTTGATTGGAGGAAAAAAGGAGCTGTCACTAAAGTAAAGTTTCAAGGGTCTTGTGGTAATTAAGTCTCCTCCACCTTCTCATTTTCTTTTTCATCTTTGTATCAATAAACACTGATTTTATAGAACATGATTGTATATCAGGAAGCTGTTGGGCATTTTCTGCCACAGCTGCCATGGAAGGAATTAATGCAATAGTGACAGGAAGGCACAGTGTAAGTCTTTCAGTGCAACAACTTGTAGATTGTAATGACAAAGCTAAGGGATGTGTTGGTGGATGGCCATATCGAGCATTTGAATGGGTTGCACAAAATGGAATTGTCAAAGAAGCTGATTACCTTTATAATGCTACCGAAGGTCCTTGCAAACCCACAAGGTCTAGTTCCTATCACAATATTAATATGTTTTTAATTTGGGCGAAGGCCCAAAAATGATACATAACTATTGACTAAGGAACAAAAATAGTACATAACTATTCCAAGGTACAAAAATGATTCTCAACTTTTATATGTGATCGAAAATGATATTTTCACTAATATGAAAATAATATTTGATATGAAAAGTCCAAAATGCCCTTATAAATTAATCGCCGCCCAGTAAAAGTTTATTTAATTATAAGGACATGTGGGACATTTCATGTCTAATATTTTTGTCATGTTAGTGAAAGTATCATTTTTCATCACATGGTCAAAATTGAGTATCATTTTTTACCTTGGAATAGTTATGTAATATCTTTTGTTCCTTGGCCAATAGTTATGTATCATTTTTTAGTCTTCGACCTTTTTTTACTCAAGACCTTTGATATATATCTTGATCTAATTTTACTAGTTGGCTCGTATGAACAGGAAGATCAGATTGCACTCACTTTGACTGGTTATAAAAATGTGACTATGGGATCAGAGAAAGCTTTGACTTTTGCTACCTTCAAGCAGCTTGTCAGCGTGGTCTTTGCAGTAAAAGATGAATTTCGATTTTACGACGGTGTAAGCCTAATGTCTCCGCCAAAATCTTTAATACTCATTTCATTTTTAAATATAAGATCATTTTCCTAAAATTAGTTAAATTATATTGGTTAAATTAGTTATTAACACTTGAAATTGTCAATTCACACTAACCATATACCATTATCTCTACTCTCCCTCATTTTCTTATTTATTAAAAGTTATAGATAAGAATTATTAGGGTTAATTTAGGAAATAGTTAGGAATAGTTAGAAAGTGATCTTATGTTAATGAACAAATTGAAATATTAAACTGGTCTAATTAAGGAAGGAAGGGAGTAGTTGTATATAGGCAAAGGCTTATATTGTATTCTTTAACTTAAGGCAATATTTCATTTAAATCACTTAATTTTAATTTGTAGTTTGATTTATTTAAACTTAACATCATCAACAAAAAAGCTTACATTAAAACTTTAAATATTCGTAAAACATTCTTAAATAGTGATAATAACATATAAAGTTTAGATTTTTCAAAAAAAAAAAAATTAGTAGTACTCGTTTTAAATATATAACATAATCTGGGAGACACTTTTAGAGTTAAGACTCATTCAAAAACTTGTATAAAAGTTCATGACGGAAGAGACAAGCTTGATTACAAACCCCACAATTGACAGGATGATGAATATATAATGTTCGAGTGGCATTTACAAATTCTTTTACACTGTTATTTTAAAGGCTAATTTTTTATATATTTTATACCGTCACTTGGTCAGGGAATATTTGAAGGGAAAGACTGCACAGGCTTGATTACAATCAATCATGCCATGACAATCGTGGGTTATGATTACATTGGAGATCGAGAATATTGGATTGTAAAAAATTCGTGGGGACAAGATTGGGGTCTCAAAGGTTATATGTATGTCAAACGAAACTCAAGTAGCGAATTTGATCTGGGAGTATGTGGAATTGCTGTCAGTGGTGCTTATCCTACGAAAAAGAAACATGTGAAGCTCAATTACTCGTCTATATGAAGCGTCCAACTTCAACTTATGTTTCTTATTAACAGTTTTATTTAAATAAGGCTATCGTCATATTATATGTGTAATTTTGAAGGACCTTGTGATTTTGTCACGTTATTTATGTGTGATTTGGAATAAATGAGTTGAGAATTTGAGATTATTAACACTTTATTAATATCCAAAAAGGTGACTTACAGCTCCTTATCCACATTTCCTTCATAGGCTTTTGTTTAGTACTATAAGGGAAGGGACAGGGAAATAAACTTTTTAGGTTCAAATTTAAAAGAAATTGAAAGTAGATTTACAAATATGCTGTTGGGCTACCATGCAATCGCACGTGTGTACGAATTGAAAATATGAAGGTCCGATCCTTTCCGTAGGAGAAGGGAACCTCTCCCCTATGTTTTTCTTATCATCCACCTCCCTTCATTTTTCCAATTATCACTACTGTAAACGGATAATATATATTTAATCGTGTATCTGAAAGGTTTGTCGCTCACAAGGACTAAATAATAAGCACATTTGTTGAAACCATTATAACCAAAATTAGCTTGAACAATAAACAAGTTGATTAAAAAAAAAACAAAACAAAAAGACAAAAAAATAAACAAGTTGATTGTGTCAAATTCAATTGAGTAGAGGTGAAAATCCAGAAAATAGAACACTTGAAATAGGTTCAAACACAATAAGACAACCTATAGTTCCACTTACCCCCTTCTATTTAGCGATACTTAAATGATATTCCCTAATGATACTCCCTCCGCCCCTGACTTAACCGTGAATTAGCATAACCATAAGTCCATGCGTCCTCAAAAAGTAGTATTATATATAAAAGAGTATCGTTGCACTAATATTTTGGTTGAGCAAATTGATTAGCATAAGTTGTTCATTTAAGTGGAATTAATAAGAACATGTTCAGGTTGTTTGCAAATAAAAATTATTCAAATAAAATAAAATAAGAGAAAATGGCCAACCAACTTGGACAGCAAATATAAGGTATAGGATTACCATTCTTTTATTTTCTTCATGAACCAATTAATTCCTCTTTTCTTTAACATTCAAATGAACATATATGTGTTGGCAAAAAAAAACAAATGAACATATATGTGAGTCTATGGTTCTAATGTATTTGAAAGTTTTCTCAAGTCAAGATCAAACATGATTTATCTAAATTCTAAAACAAAATATACTTTCTCAAGTCTTATTTCATTTAACAAATTAAATTAAGTGGTGATCAAAAACTTGTATGAAATAGAGAGTAAGATAACCCACACATATAACTTCATTCAAAGCATAAAAAGAGAGAAATATAAGGTTGAATCCATAAATAGGTTCATAGTAAACCTACAAAAGGTTTTAGTAACACATGAATGTAAATAAAACAACGCCAAAGTATTCATGAATTTCAATGAAGAGAAATGAAGAAGAGGGAAGAAGGACAAAGGTGCAACTATGATACTAAACTTTGTCCATTGGAGCGTTTTTAATACCCAAGTTTTGTGAGGCGCACCAATGATTCTCATTTATCAGACATGGAGCAACTGTAAAGCTGCCGTTTAATTTGGATGGTTTTCGTTAATATTCTATTACCATGAGCTCCTAGGAATCATCTAATTATAACTATGTCCCAAGAGTTTGTGGGCAATTAATTTTGATTGAGAAAAGAATACAAATGCCCTTGAACTGCGGTATAAAACTTTCACATTTGTGGATTGACTGGTGTGATCTCAATGATTAATAAATCTATCATTCTAATTAACAATACATACAGAAGTCATTAGCAACATCGGTGAGATGTGTGTAAACATTTATCCTTAAGTGATTTTCTTCTCTACTCATACTCTTCACATTCATTACAATCATTGTTAACCATTGTTAGGATTATTTCATTCCAAATCATTTTTTTTTGGAATTCTCATAATTGTCTTGCTTCTCATATTGTACTTCAAAGTCTATTTTCAACTTGTCTTTGTCTGGGAGTACAAAGGTTTAAGTGTGGGGGATTGACAAATCCTTAAATTTGTATGGTTTTAATATGCTAAAATTGAAGCAATTAAGATAATAGAGATGCAATTTTTATCCAAATGTGCTTAATTATTATTTAAGATTATAATGTGCAATGACTCCCAATTTTAATTATATTTGACAAATATTTTGATTATATTTGCGAAGTCATTGATGATAAATTAAGGACTCCTTAGACCATAGCACATGAGAGCACCTTGGGCTTGATTAAAGACAAGAAGCTAAAGAAAGGCCCAAAGCAATATGATAAGATTGAAGCATTGTGATTTGTGAGCAAGGCAAGTTTGGGCTTTGACAATTAAATGACCCAATTGAATAAGAAGAAATGACATTCTCCATTGGCCTGAATGTGTGCAGAAAAGACAAAAGAAAAAAAAGGGAGGAGGGAGCACGAGAGCCACGTGAAGCAGAGAAGGGAATTAAGGGAGGGCACATCAAAATGAATTGAAGGAGGCTGGTGGCATGGACGTGTTTTTTTGGGTCTGGAGCTGCGAGAGGCGAGAATGGAAGAAAGGAATTGAAAGGAAGTGAGGGGCAGCAATGGCAAATTGGTACATGGAGGCCTTCTCCTCTCTTCCACCTTCATTTTCTCTTCCTTTTCCTCCTATTTCCACCATGATTTCACTCTATCTCCTCCTTGTTGGTGCTTCTCACATGAGAGGTAACTAAACCATTTTTGCTCTTGGGAATGATTTGTTTTGGCTTGAGCTCTCATGCTTAATAGGGGAGTCTTGTTATTTTCCTTTTCTCTTGTATTTATGATTTTCCTAGGTTTAGAATTTTCATTTATACTTAGATTGGACTATTATGCATATTTGAGTTTGATTGTGGTTTTGACTTGTAACGAGGGATTTGGACTCAACAATATGTATGGTGATACATATGTTCTTTACATTAGATATCTCTATTTACTCATGGTATTGGTAGATAGTTTGTTGAATTGAGTTATAATTGAACCTAATGCATTGCAATCACTAATCACACTCTATGGTACATAATAATGCCTAGTTGAATGAGTTCATGAGATTAGGTATTAGACTTACCGGTTGGTGAGGTTTGGTATTTTAGGAAACTTAAAGAAAACTCAAAGGTGCTAAAGGCTTAACAATGCCTAATTGGATGAGTTCCAACAATTAGATATTGGACTCATGGGGCCATGAGGTTTGGTAAATTAGTAAATTAGCACCCTAGGACTTTTCAAATATATTAATTGAGTTAGGATAGCTATTCCCAATCATTTCCCAAGAGCAATTCCGTTTTATTTTACCAAATCTTTACTTTTTCCCAACTCTTATTTTCTCTTTTGCATATAACATCTTTTACTAATTTTCATTATTAATCCATAACAATTTTTCTCATTCAAACAAGTTTAACATTTAGTTACTAGAAAATTAATTGCATTTTATAGACTCCTTTGAGAACGATACCCGGGGTAACTTTCGCTTACCTTGAGGTCTTAAAAATTCTTGAAGGACTAGACCCAAGACACACTACATCGACCGTTAATTTCGGAGTCCTTCAAGCAAGTTGATTAGCATAAGTTGTTCATTTAAGTGGAATTAATAAGAACATGCTCAAGTTGTTTGCAAATAAAAATTATTCAAATAAAATAAAATAAGAGAAAATGGCTAACCAACTTGGACAGAAAATATAAGGTATAGGATTACCATTTTTTTATTTTCTTCATGAACCAATTAATTCCTCTTTTCTTTAACATTCAAATGAACATATATGTGTTGGCAAAAAAAAACAAATGAACATATATGTGAGTCTATGGTTCTAATGTATTTGAAAAAGTTTTCTCAAGTCAAGATCAAACATGATTTATCTAAATTCTAAAACAAAATATACTTTCTCAAGTCTTATTTCATTTAACAAATTAAATTAAGTGGTGATAAAAAACTTGTATGAAATAGAGAGTAAGATAACCCACACATATAACTTCATTCAAAGCATAAAAAGAGAAAAATATAAGGTTGAATCCATAAATAGGTTCATAGTAAACCTACAAAAGGTTTTAGTAACACATGAATGTAAATAAAACAAAGCCAAAGTATTCATGAATTTCAATGAAGAGAAATGAAGAAGAGGGAAGAAGGACAAAGGTGCAACTATGATACTAAACTTTGTCCATTGGAGCGTTTTTAATACCCAAGTTTTGTGAGGCGCACCAATGATACTCATTTATCAGACATGGAGCAACTGTAATGCTGCCGTTAAATTTGGATGGTTTTCGTTAATATTCTATTACCATGAGCTCCTAGGAATCATCTAATTATAACTATGTCCCAAGAGTTTGTGGGTGACAAATCATTGGATTTGCATGGTTTTATTTGTTAAATTTGAGGCAATTAAGATAATAAAGATGCAATTTATGTCCAATTGTGCTTAATTAATATCTAGGATTCTTATGTGTAGTGACTCTCATTTTTAATTATATTTGACAAATACTTTGGTTTATATTTGGGATGTCACTGATAGAAAACTAAAAGAATTTAATCTTGAAAATAATTTTTTGTGAGCTATCATAACAGCCCTATTACCTTTCACTTTACCTCACCATGTGTTATACCAATTTGCATTAGGTGGAGCCTCTTCAAGTCAAAGGAAATTAATTCCATTTAAATGGAACTGAAAGGAAATAAAGGAAAAAGGGGTCATGGGTTTAGACTTTGAAAAAGAAGTTAATTGGGCCACACATACATTGATCTAATATTTGGGCTATTCACACAAACATTTTTGTATGACTATCTTAGCCCAATGATGTGAGAAGGAGAGGAATGGAAATTAAAAAAAAACAAGAAGGGAACACGTGGCAGAAGCTGAAAGTGGAATGGGAAAATGAATTAGAAGGGAAGTGGGGGCAGAGAGTGGAAGGGGGCGAATGAAACAAAAAGAAAAGGAAGAGATGGAGGGGCTGTACTGACGCGAAGAGGAGGGCGAATGGGAAGAGGAATAAAAGGAGGGTGCTGAACTTCCTTCTCACATCCTTTCTTTTCATCTTCATTTACTCTCCTTTCCTCTTATTCCCATCATGATTTCTTCATCCTTCCTTCCATATGAGTGACTAAAATATCCTCTTTGCTCTTGGGAATGATTTGAAGATAGCTTGAGCTTGGTTCTTCAAAGGGGAGTCCTAATTCCTTTCCTTTCTCTTTATGTTTTTGATTGCCTAGGTTTAGGTTACCATTTATGTTTTGAGATTGGACTGGATTTGGTTGTTATTGTGAGTTTGATTTGTGGTTTTGACTTGTAATGAGGAATTTGGACTCAACAATATGTATGGTCATACATATGTTCTTTATAATTCATTTAATATTTCTATTTACTCATGGTATTGGTAGATAGTTTGTTGAATTGAATTGTAATTGAAACTAATGCATTGCAATCAATAATCACACTCTAGGGTAATTAATAATGTCTATTTGAATGGGTTCATGAGACTAGATATTAGACTTACTAGTTGGTGAGGTTTGGTACTTTAGGAAACCTAGAGAAAACTCAAAGGTGCTAAAGAGCTTAACAATTTCTAGTTAGTTGGGGTTCCACTAATTAGGTAATTGGACTCATGGGTTCATGAGGTTTGGTAAATTAGAAAATTAGCATCCTAGTTAACTCCCAAAATATTTAGAAAGTTATGATAGTCATTGAAAATCATTTCCAAGAGCAATTCACTTCCGCTTCATCCCTTTTACTAAAAATACAAAAAAAAATATTTATTTGTTTTGCACCTTCATTCCATCCATAAAAAAATCAACAAAAATATATTTTCTAAACCCAAATTCATCTTGCATTGCATCAAATTTATTAGGACAGTTTAATTAAACAAGGCTCCATTGAGAACGATACCCGGGGTAGCTTCCGCTTACCTTGAGGTTCTAAAATTTCTTGAAGGATTAGGCCCAAGGCACACTACACCGACCGCAAAATCGGTGTCCTTCAGTGGGCAACTAATTTTGATTGAGAAAAGAATACAAATGCCCTTGAACTGCGGTATAAAACTTTCACATTTGTGAATTGACTGGTGTAATCTCAATGATTAATAATTCTATCATTCCAATTAACAATACATACAGAAGTCATTAGCAACATCCCTCAATAGCGATTTACAAGTTTCAAATATGTAAATTTCAAATCAGTTAATGGGTGTGAAGTTGTTACTGCATATCATGAATTTGTTAATCCTATGAAAGTGTTGTCAATCATAAGTGAGTTATGAGAAGGACGTTTGAATCATTATACAACATTTCATAATCTCAATTCATTATGTGCTACCTGATTTGTCCTTTTACAAATTTGAGTACCTTCATTGTCTTTTTGCATAATGGAATACTTTATGTAGAATTTTCTCTACAGTTTATTAATATATATGAATCAAATTAAAAGAAAACAAACTAATCCACAACAATAACTATTTCAGCAGGGATATTCACTTGCCTGATAAGCAATAATATCTGATAAGCAATTGTTCTTACAAAATTGAACAATTGCTGTCTCCCATCTGTGATATAAGAGAGTCCAAAATTTAAATGTTTTTTGTCCAAAATATAAGAGATCATTTCACATTCTCTCCTCATTTAATTTATTTTTCCTAATTTACCCCTAACGACCTTTCATATTTGCTGATGTATTTCTCTAACAAATCCTTAGATTTGTATGTTTTAGTGTGCTAAATTGAACTTATTAACATTTCAAAGATGTAATATTGAATTAAAATGCATTGATTATAATTGAATTAAATTACAAATGATTGTGTGTGAAAAGGGTCAAATAAGGGCATAATCGTCATATTTAATTGTTTATATTAAGCTATTAATTTTTGGGAGGAAATGTATTATGTTGTTGTAAATTTTCTCTTGCAGAAAATAAAGAAAATGGGCTGAAATGAGGATTTTGGACATTTTCAGAAATTAAAGAATAGGACCTAAATGCTGAAAAAGCCTCAGAACAGTTTTGCGAAAATTACAGAAACGGCCTAATATTTTCCAGAAATTATCGATCTGCCCCAGCTGCGAACTGATGCGAAGAGAACTGTTTTTGCTGCTATTTTTGGCTGTTTTGCCCTCCAATTTGGACCCAAATCAAACCCAAACATTAAGCCCAAGTATCCATACATATTAGATGTAAAAATTAATTAGGTTAGAAACTCAAGTTTTAGGGGTTGAGTGCTCCCCTAAACCCTAGTTCCCTCCATTCCCTTCATCCTCTTCTCTTCACTCCTCATCCTATTTTTTCAATCTTACACCTTCCTTCCTCCTTTCATGCCTCAATAAAGCTTCTCCTTGCTATTGGGAATGACTTGAAAATAGCTTGAGCTCATGGTCTCCATAGGGGAGCTCTCTTTCACTTCCTTTCTCTTTATATTTATGATGATCCTAGGTTTAGGTTTGTCATGTATATTCTGAGATTTGGATTGTGTTCTTTACTTGAGTTTATTTGTGATTTTGGGATTGTAATGAGGGATTTGGACTCATCAATATACATGGTCATGTATATGTTCTTTATAGTTCATTTAATATCTTTCTATTTATTCATGGTATTGGTAGATAGTTTGATTGAATTGGATTATAATTGAACCTAAACCATTACTAGCCATTAATCACACTCTTAGGAATTTAATAACACTTAATTAAATGGGTTCATCAGATTAGGTGTTAGACTTGCCGGTTGGTGAGGTTTGGTATTCTAAGAAACTTAAAGAAACTCAAAGTGAACCTATTAATTGCTTGAGTAACATTGGTCTTCAATCCTCAGCTTTATTTTATTATGTGGGGTTCCAATAATGAATTAAAATTTTAGGATTAATTAAGTGGCGATTTGGGGTCCCGGTCGTAGGATTAATAGTTCCTTGCAAGCAATAGGTCCACAAGCACTAAAGAGCTTGACAATGTCTAATTGGATGATGTTGGACTCATGGGTCCATGGGGTTTGGTAAATTAGGAAATTAGTGCATTAAACTCCCCAAAAATCCTTAGAAAGCTATGATGGCCATTGAAATTCATTCCCAATAGCACTTCACTTCCATTCCACCCTTTTAATAAAAAAATACCAAAAATATTTATTTGTTTTTCACCCTTCATTCTCATATTTAAAAATCAACAAAAATATATTTTCTTTATCCAAATTTAATCTTGCATTACATTTAATTTATTAGGATAGTTGAATTAAACAAGACTCTTTGAAAACGACTCGGATTGCACCCTATTGCTATACCCTTGCATCCGATTTATAAATTTCTTTTGCAATTGACCCAAGGGCGATAGACGACGACGGTTGATTCATTCTCTCTTTTAATCATAATAAATATTGAAAATAATTAAAAAAAAGTAATGACTCTATTTTATCCTTCAAGTAACCACTGTGTACCATTGGACACCATAAATTAACACTGGGTACAATTTTACCCTTGAAGTAACCAAAGTGATCCAATTTCTCCCTCTAGTGAATGTAATGTTGACAGCGTCATCCACGTGTCAACATTACGTTCGTCGATGGTAAAATTGAACCACTTTGATTACTTCAGGGATAAAATTGTACTCGATGTTAATTTAGGGTGCCCAATGATATACGTTAGTGATTTAACCGTTTCCTATTCGCCTTGGGGTTAAATGCAAGTTATTTATAAAACCAAGGATTGCAACACAGTGGCGCAACCTCGGGTCGTCTCTCTTGAGGAGTCTTGTAACTACCCTAAGATGAACTAAATGTGAATTAAAAGTGACAAAAGGAAAGGGGTTTGTTTGGATTTTTGGAAATTAATTGATTAAATTAGTAAGAAAATGTAAGTGCTTGTTTTTGGTATTTTCAAGTAAGGGTTTTAAAGTTTAAAATCAATGCAATGCAAAGGGGCTTTGATGGTGATTCAATGGTTCAATTGCTTCTTTAAAAATGATCATGGGAGTTATATCATTCATCAAGTCTCTTAGAAAAATCCCAAAGCAACCACTAAGGGTCCTCCAACACTAATTAATAGCTAATCAAGCAACCACTTAAAACTAGTCATTACTTAGGGTTAGAGTTAGGTTTCACTTGGTGTGTATTGGAAACAAGTTTGTAAATCAAAATCCTCTTCAAGGAAGTGCAACCACAACAACCTAATTGAAACACTAGCTATTCAAGCCAAGCAACCACTTAAAGCATGTAAAGCATCATGAATCAATTCACATAGGAAATAAGAAATCCATAACATTTGACATACAAACATAGTATCCAATACATATATGATATCAATCCATAACAAATAGAAAGATAAAACTATGTCTCTACCCAAAATACACAAGGAATTGCAACCACATATCCCAAATATACAATGAAAGAGCATGGAACAAGATAAACTCCCCTATGAAGCCCATTGAAGCAATTGACCATCTTCACACCACCAAAGCACCAACAACTTAGCCTCTCATGGAAGGAGGAGAGGAATTTCGCCCAAAATCTACCCAAGAAGTGGCTGTGATGAGGAGGGATGAAATGGAGAAGAAGGGTGGTGAAAATGGAAGAGGAGATGGAGATGGAGAAGAAAATATGGAAGATTTGAGGTGAAATTTCATGGAAATGGAAGTGGGATGAGTGGGTTTGAGAGATTTTGAGTGAACCCTGGCATAGCCACCTTATTTTCGTGCAAATGGGGCTTGGAGAGAGGTTTGGAGGCTCTTAGAAAGTTTATATAGGGCCAAGAAACCCTAAAATTCGCGTCTGATTTTTGACAGCGTCAGGCTCGCCAGTGGCTCGCCAACTGGCGAGCAAGTGGCGAGTTACCCGAAGGTACTCGCCAGTGGCTCGCCAACTGGCGAGCAAGTGGCGAGTGGCTCGCCAGTGGCTTGCCAGTGGCTCGCCAGTTGGCCTGCCTCAGGACTAAAATGCAAACTTCATCTAGGAACGTTATTTTGACCCCTTTTCTTGAATCTTCACCTTCAACCTCCCAACCTACATATTCAAATGTCTCAAAGGTAGCATCAAAATGTTCTTGAAAACATGTAAAACATTATAGCATGCTAAAAAAGCCTAAATTGCCCTTGATTAGAACAAATTCCAACAACTAGTGCAATAGTTAGAATCTATGCAAATTAGGTGCAATTATCATCAAAACATGCATTAATTCAATGGATTTGGCCATGAAAATATATGCAAAAGTATGGTGCAATCATTTCCCCCACACTTAGACCTTTGTACTCCTGGACAAAGGGTACAATCCAAAAAATACAAGGTTTTAACAAATCAATAGTCATCAAGTTAGCATGAATCAATCGGCAAGAATATGCAAAGTGAGAATTGGCAATGCAATTGGACATAACTTATGGCGATGAGAACTCTCAAGATTATAGTGTTTCACACTCCTCACCTAATGTGGAATTTGTCACTCTACTTGCTCAACAAACAATTTAACCATAGGCTTGTGACTACTCTAATATCTCCACTATGCATGCACTCATAATTGGATCAAGAGGACTTTGTGGGGTTGAAATGATGGAGAAGACTAATAATGAATGATGAATAATGGAATGAAGTCAATGACCAATTATGTAAACAATTATCCACCACATATAAATGCAATACAAAAAATGGTAACTCAAGTCATAACAATTACATACTAGCATGTTACATGTCATTCTTTTTCTCACTTTTTTTTTCAAGCACTTTGTGCTTCCTCTCGCTTTTCTTTTCACACTATGCCTTTGGCATACATTAGCACTTTGTGCTTTCACTATCTCTTTTTTTCTTGGCCTTCGGCCACATTTTATTCTTTCTCTCGTTAGGCCCTCAACCTCTTTTTTTTACTATGTATCATGCTTTTTCAAATCATACAACAATACAAGAACAATGGAAATGCATATATATGCTATGGATGCATGTTTCCAAATTGGTCAAGGTGGAAGAAAAGAAAGTGATGGCCCAAAGGGGTGAAACAAATGATATATTTTTTTGGGTTAAGTGTTTGGGTCATAGGGTTTAGAAATGAATGCCCCAATCATATCCAAACATGAATGCATAAGCTTTAACTAAGAGTAGAAACAAGTTCTAGAAATTGAATAATTGAGCAAGTCACTCTTGAAATGAATTAAAGGCTCAAAAATCCTCACAAAGGGCTACTCTCATGTCAAAGATAAGTTTAATTGCAAGGCCAATTGACAAAATGCATATGCTTGGTATTGATTCAATAATAACTTGTTGAAAATTTGGTAGGTTCTAATCTTGCCCCATAGGTTTTCAAAAGTTATTCCACATTAGATTTGAAAGGAAAAAAAAAGTGAAAATAGGTAAAAAGTGCAACTTTGTTCCATATTACAATGAATGTTCACACATTCAACACAACATGAAACTTGGAAGTAATTTTTTTTTTTGAAAAATTGACACTAATGTGGAAATGGCACAATCCCAATGAATCAAGCATGGCTAACACAAGTCCCTCCCCCACACTTAAATCTTGCATTGTCCTCAATGAAATGTGGTGCAACAAGAGAATGACATCATAAGAGGTTCTTATTGACTCAACTAACACTAAACTACCTTTTCCTACTAGAAGTGTCCCTCCCCCACACTTATCCTAACACGCATCACAAAATATCACCAGCCATAACATGTATAACGAAAGGACAAGAGAGGAAAGGGACAACCTTGATTCATGGAGGCTTGTAGCTTGAGAGAAGAATCAAGAGGAGGGTTGATTTTGTCCTCCTCGGTGGAAGTCGAGGCTCCATCAGTAGGTGATCCAAAAGTGGGGTTGGTGAATGGTTTGTATGAGATCCTCCCAAATGATAGGCCTGCAAAGAGTTAGCCAACACAAAAGAAACACTACCTACTCCAAGTATACCACATGAGTCAAAGTACTTAAATCCATGGAAAGAATTAGCACAAGTAAAGTGACAAAGTGGTGTATGCAATGTGAGAAGTTTAGGCTTAGGCACATAAGAGACTAGATGCTTCTCAAAACCAATGAAGTCAACCACATTTAAAAATCTATCAAAGCATGGTATTACAAAGTCAATGTGGTTTGCAACAATGGTAGTCTCACAGAAAAGTACTACCCTTTTATCAACAACATGATTCAAATCAACACAACTTATACCACAATCATGTCCAAGTATGTCAGGAGGTAAATCACATGATAAGATTTGAGAATTAAAACACTCATGGGCACATGTATCAACCAAAGGACTAGTGATCAAATGGAAATCATCATTGTTGTCCTCACTCTTGTGTGGAGCGGGAAAAATTGTAGGGTGTATCTCAACATCATGTAAAACATGCATATCACTAAGTCCTATAGATTGGTCATTCTCAAACTTATCATCAACACTACCACTTGGACTAGACTCACCTTCTTCAAAAGATTCATGCTCATTCCTAATAGCAATCATAGTATTATGCAATGCATGTTCACGAAATTGGACAAGCAAATGGCACTTACGATCAATGCAATTCATACAAATGATATGCTCATCACAAGAACATGACAATTGATCAATTTTTTCAACATCTTCAACATTGCTATCAAAAGGAAGATAAGCATGATCATCACAAGAAGAATCAATAATGCAATTGGTAGGCTCAAGTATGGTAGTACTATTAATGGCATCATGGTGAACATGTTCAATGGTAGGTATATGGAGAGATTCAACAATGATTTTCTCATCTATCACATTATCATTCTCACTAGCCAAAACAGTTGTAAGAGGAGGATAAGCCTCTTCTAGAATAGGAGGGGTATTACTTATGCTTGAAAGTGCATCCTCTTGCACTTGAGGTACCAATTGCTCAATCTCTTCACTCTTAGGATCATAGGGCCAAGGGGTTCCCTCTTCTCCATTAGTTCTTTTCCAAAGCACATGCATGTAAAATGCATTGAGGTATTCCCCTAACTCTTCCAATTCTTCCTCCAATTGCTTGGAGAGTCCACATGCAGTTTTCTTCCTATATAGTTCTAGAGATCGGGTTTTATTAACTGCATACATCCTCTTGAGCTCTTTGGTATGGTCATCCATGTTGGGGTAGTCAAAGAAAGCATCAAGGGGATTTTGTTTACGGGTGATGGGTTTGGGTGGGGGTGGAGGTGATGGTTCACGTAGAGGTGGTTGGTATGTAGTTTGGCATGAATGGTGATATGGTGATGGGCAAGGTAGAGATGAAGTGTATGGTTTTGTATATGGTCTATGTGGTGGAGGTGAAGGCTCATATGATGAGGTTTGATATGATGAAGGATATGGATGGTGATATGGCTCACGGTAGGTAGAGGAATATGGTGGAGAAGGATAATCAAAGTATGTGTGATATTGTGGTGGGGGTAAAGGTGGATCCCAACATGGTGTGCTATTGGATTTGGAGGAGGAATCGAGAATGACCAACATTTTGTCCCTTTCTTTGTATAATTCATCCATGATTGAAGAAGGTGTTTCTTCCATCCTAGTGGTATTTCTCACAAAAGAGTTTGAATTCTCAAGAATATCATGATTGTAACCATAATTTGTGAAATTCCAAGACATGAGAACTCAATGATTCAGTCTCAAACAATCTCAAGAAGACAATATATATGCAAACAAGAAAAAAACTAAGAAGAAGAAAAAGTAAAAAATATGGAATGCATCTATCCTAATCCTAAATGATGAAATGATGCATATGAACTAAATCTAATCCTAATGACTCCTACCCCTTGTCAATGTTTCAATTGACACTTAGCTACCTTAGGGAGTCAAAAATGACTCCCCGGCAACGGCGCCATTGATTTAACCGTTTCCTATTCGCCTTGGGGTTAAATGCAAGTTATTTATAAAACCAAGGATTGCAACACAGTGGCGCAACCTCGGGTCGTCTCTCTTGAGGAGTCTTGTAACTACCCTAAGATGAACTAAATGTGAATTAAAAGTGACAAAAGGAAAGGGGTTTGTTTGGATTTTTGGAAATTAATTGATTAAATTAGTAAGAAAATGTAAGTGCTTGTTTTTGGTATTTTCAAGTAAGGGTTTTAAAGTTTAAAATCAATGCAATGCAAAGGGGCTTTGATGGTGATTCAATGGTTCAATTGCTTCTTTAAAAATGATCATGGAAGTTATATCATTCATCAAGTCTCTTAGAAAAATCCCAAAGCAACCACTAAGGGTCCTCCAACACTAATTAATAGCTAATCAAGCAACCACTTAAAACTAGCCATTACTTAGGGTTAGAGTTAGGTTCCACTTGGTGTGTATTGGAAACAAGTTTGTAAATCAAAATCCTCTTCAAGGAAGTGCAACCACAACAACCTAATTGAAACACTAGCTATTCAAGTCAAGCAACCACTTAAAGCATGTAAAGCATCATGAATCAATTCACATAGGAAATAAGAAATCCATAACATTTGACATACAAACATAGTATCCAATACATATATGATATCAATCCATAACAAATAGAAAGATAAAACTATGTCTCTACCCAAAATACACAAGGAATTGCAACCACATATCCCAAATATACAATGAAAGAGCATGGAACAAGATAAACTCCCCTATGAAGCCCATTGAAGCAATTGACCATCTTCACACCACCAAAGCACCAACAACTTAGCCTCTCATGGAAGGAGGAGAGGAATTTCGCCCAAAATCTACCCAAGAAGTGGCTGTGATGAGGAGGGATGAAATGGAGAAGAAGGGTGGTGAAAATGGAAGAGGAGATGGAGATGGAGAAGAAAATATGGAAGATTTGAGGTGAAATTTCATGGAAATGGAAGTGGGATGAGTGGGTTTGAGAGATTTTGAGTGAACCCTAGCATAGCCACCTTATTTTCGTGCAAATGGGGCTTGGAGAGAGGTTTGGAGGCTCTTAGAAAGTTTATATAGGGCCAAGAAACCCTAAAATTCGCGTCTGATTTTTGACAGCGTCAGGCTCGCCAGTGGCTCGCCAACTGGCGAGCAAGTGGCGAGTTACCCGAAGGTACTCGCCAGTGGCTCGCCAACTGGCGAGCAAGTGGCGAGTGGCTCGCCAGTGGCTTGCCAGTGGCTCGCCAGTTGGCCTGCCTCAGGACTAAAATGCAAACTTCATCTAGGAACGTTATTTTGACCCCTTTTCTTGAATCTTCACCTTCAACCTCCCAACCTACATATTCAAATGTCTCAAAGGTAGCATCAAAATGTTCTTGAAAACATGTAAAACATTATAGCATGCTAAAAAAGCCTAAATTGCCCTTGATTAGAACAAATTCCAACAACTAGTGCAATAGTTAGAATCTATGCAAATTAGGTGCAATTATCATCAAAACATGCATTAATTCAATGGATTTGCCCATGAAAATATATGCAAAAGTATGGTGCAATCAGTTAGTTACTTGAACGACAAAATATGACCATTACGGTTAATTATCATTTACTTCAAAAACAAAAGTAACTTTTATCTGTTTTCTTAAAATGCGTGTTTTGGCGGATGAATTCTTATATTACAAATCGAAAGGAGTACATTTTATGTTGTGTGTAAATCCATATAATGAAAAAAAATAAATTGTTTCACATAAATGATTTAAAAACTTGAATACAGCTCATAATTTTAGGGGTCAACATGTCATGTTCATCCACTTTACATACTCCACGTGATCATCCCTCAAAACAATAAAGTTTTATCGAGGTAAGTGCCTAATTTTTAATTGATTTTTATTTTTTTATTTATTTAATAATTCATTCATTTATTCAAAACAATAAAGTTTATCGAGGTAAGTGAGCTACTTTATTACTGTGTGGCAATCTATTTCTTGATTGCTTCAGCAATATTCCTTATTTATTTTCCAGATACTTTCGCAATAATTCATGAAAAGATGATAACGATAAGTATTTGACTGACTCTCTTATTTTTTTAGGGTGGAGGCCCAAATAGGACACATAACTAATAGCCAATGAACAAAAATAATACATAACTATTCTAAGGTACAAAAATGATACACAACTGTTACCATGTGATAAAAATGATATTTTCACTAATATGACAATAATATTAAACATGAAAAGTCCAAAATGCCCTTATAAATTAATTGCCGCCCAATAAAATTTTATTTAATTATAAGGGCATTTTGGACATTTCATGTCTAATATTATTGTCATATTAGTGAAAATATCATTTTTGATCACATGGTAAAAGTTGAGTATCATTTTTGCACTTTGAAATATTTATGTATTATTTTTGTTCCTTGGCAAATAGTTATGTATCATTTTTGGGCCTTCGCCCTTTTTTGTATCTTGCGTCTCTTTCTTATTTGATTCATTTAGCAATAATATACTTACAAGAGAGTTGTCTAATCTTTTTAAAATAGTATGTGTTGAGATAACCATCTTATTAAAACTGATGGGTTGGCGTGAGTGGTAAGTACTCTCGTCCCTTAAGCAAGTTGATAGGAGTTGGATCTTTAACTCTTGCGAATGAAGCAAATGCCAGCTGTCTACCCCCTATATAGGACTTCAGAATAGCAAGGGATTAATCTCACTTGACATGCGGTTGGGATACCGTTGGGTAACAAACAAAATCATGTTATTACTCCTATAATATACAAACAAATTAGTTAAATACATTTTTTGTTAAGTTGTCTTCATTTACCGGGACAAAAAATATAGTAGGTTTGTATTATATAGTAAATAAAATATTGAAATCTGTCAATTATATACCTAACTAAATGCATGTTGTCAATCAAAACGTTTTATTTATTGCGAATCAATTCTTAAATGATCCTAATAACATTATCTACGAAAGACGTCATAAAATGTTGAACCCATCTGTGCCTATATTATGAAATATACCGAAAGATACTGCCCCGTCTTTAAAAATTCCAAAAGAGATGTATGACGACGATCCTTAATCATTTGGTAAGGCATAATAATCATGTTTGGAAGAACTTTAATTTTATTTTTTTTCTAGAAAGACTACTTTAAGGAAGAGATTTAAGTACCCAAAAATTTAATAATAACCTTATATGGTGGTTGGTTGGGAAAATATATAGTGGTGGCCACTGGTGGTTTATAGGGAGAGGGCAGGCTGGTGGAGGAGAAGATGAGAGGAGAGAGAAAGGGAATGTATTGGGATAAAAGGGATGAAATAGTAATTTGGTTTTAAACACAATTACGGTTAAGTCTCTTGCACTCTACTTTAATTTGGGGATTTGTGGGACTTTATTATGTCTCTACCATAGAACCTGTATTTAATTACCCATAAAAGTATATCTGGAGAAAAAAATATTTCTTACATATTCATTGTATTTAACTAATTTAACCATTGTTTTTAAACAACTTAATTTTGATTTTTGTCAAATAATATATTATTTCATTATACATTAGAATGAAATATAAAATAAATGTCTGCAATAATAAAACATAAATACAAAAATATGGAAATATAAAAATAACATATAACTCGAACGTTAGTAGGAGAGGGTCATCGCCATTAAGAACCCAACCATTTGATAAGATAACAAAAAAAACAATGAGAAAAAACCATATTGTTGGAAAATACAAGAAGGAAGGAGAAGCTGTGGAAAAGTCGCGCAACGATGAGAAAAAACCTCCCACTACGTCAAAATTAAAAAAAATTATGTGATTGTGAAGCGAAGAGAGTTGGCCCTAACAATAACCTAATTTTGTTATTAAACTTTTGGATGGAATATCTTTTTTAGTAATCTCAGTAATTTCCCATTAAATTGTACGAATATATATTACCCCTATTTGATGTGATTAATTATATAGGGGAGGCTAAGTAGTGCGGATATGAAAACTTTCTACAAACACAAGGGTAAAGGTTTATTAAATTTTCGAACAAAATTACTTATCTAACCACCGCTACCTGAAGGATGAATGGGCTGCATTTTAGAGCCAACTGCCCTACGTATTGCCCTATCTGAAAACCCTATATAATAATATTCGGTATATGATGACAAGCCGAGTAGGGTGAGCTCTTGCTCGAGTGGTGAGTGGTGAGTCGTGAGTGGTGACACACTATCCCCAACCATATACATAAAGACAAAACCAATTATCTATGATAAATACTATATTATAATTTTATGAATATTACAATATTCTAATATAAGAATATAATAGAATGAGAATATTCAAGTTAAATAAGAAGACTAGGTTATATCATAGGTGGACAAATTTAAATATTTGAGATCGATTATACCAAAAGAATAAGAAATAGACAATGGTGTTAATAATAGAATTCAAACTTGATGATTCAAATTGAAAAAAGTCATTAGATTAGCAATGTTATATACAAGTTAACTGTAAGATCTTGAAGAGAACATGAGCATAATATAAGAGTCACAAATATGAGAATGTTGAGATGGAAATGTGGTGATAATAATATAAATGATATAGTAACATTGATTGGAGAGAAAATGATAAATAGTTGTTTGAGACAGTTTAGACATGTTTAAAGAAGACAATTAAATACGCCTCTAAAGATAGTTGATCAAAAGGTTTAAAACCCTACTAAATTAAAAGAGGGAGAGGGGATCAAAGAGAACTTAATGAAATTATCCATCATGACCTTTTGGTCAATCATATGCATTGAAAAACATTATGAACCCTAAAATCTAGATTTTCAAAAAAAAAAATTTAAAAAAATTTATTTTTTAAAACAATTGATTTATTCTGGATTTAAACTAATCTATAACAAATACAATATCTAAATTTTCAGTTTTGACTGATAAAAATATTATTTCTAAAACTATATGGTGAAAATTTTAAATTAGAATTACTGAAAATCTGTTTCAACCAACACAAAATTACAAATCTTACTATAACAGTAACCTAAGTATATGAGAAATTGTGAGTTCCTATTCTTGTCTTCTTGTATCATGTGAATAAAAAATATAATAACATAAGTATCAAATCCAATTGCCTAATATTACCCCTATTCAAAGTTATTATGTGTATATATATGAGAAATTAAGGGCCTATTTGGATTCAACTTTTGGAGAATAACTTCTAAAATATAGTTTTTTGAGAATAATTTTTAAGTATAATAGTTTTTTTGAAAAATAACTTTTGATGAAATGGAAGTGTTGGAATTAAACTTTTTTATAATAGTTTTTAAGAATAACTTTTGAGTAAAATATAGCTTTTCTAAAAAAAATAGTTATGATGAGTAGCTTTTCATATTTCTTTTATTTTAAAAAAATGTTTTCCTAAATGAGAGATCGATGCTTTCAGATAGAAAAGGAGAAAAATGTAGTTTTTTCTCAAAATAGCTTTTTGAACCATAAACCTAGCTTTTCCTCTCAAAATAGCTTATTCAAAAAAATTGAGTGTTTAGATGTCTTTGTGTAAAACCTAAGTTTGAAAGCCAAAATAGTTTTTAGAAATGTATCCAAACAGACCCTAAGTCGTACTCTCATATGAAAGTTTTCTACTGCAATAATATGGGTAAAACCAATTTTTTTTTCATTTTTGAACAAAACAATTATCTAACCAGTCTCCGTAAGAGTATATTAAAATACAAATAGTTGTGGGCATATATAGTTTTTCAATTGGAATACTTAATTATTGATTAATGGTTTGGTCTCTCAGCTGGCCCTATAAAAATGGCTCATCCAAACCCAATAACACAACGTCAATAACCCTTTCAAGTTCTCATTTAATTTGAACTATGGCTTCCATGATAACCAATTTAATCTTTCTTTTGTTTATCTGTTATTGCATGATATGCATCACTTACTGTATACCTAGTGATGAGCTTGACAGGTTCACTTCAGAGGAAGAAATCTCAGAACTATTTAAACTTTGGCAAAAGGAACAAGGACGAGAGTATGAGCATCTGGAAGAGGAGGCCAAGAGATTTGAGATCTTCAAACAGAATTTGAAGTATATTAAGGAGAAAAACGCAAAAAGAAAATCACCCTATGACCATCGTTTGGGTCTGAACAAGTTTGCAGATTTGAGCTTCGAGGAGTTCAGTAAAATATTTTTACCTGAGATGGGAACGATAACACAAGACAACTTCAAATCTCAAAATGCAGAGTTCAATGATAACTCATGTGATGATGTGCCTCCTTCCATTGATTGGAGGAAAAAAGGAGCTGTTAATAAAGTGAAGTTTCAACGGCATTGTGGTAATTAAGTCTCCTCCTCCTCTACAATTCTTCTTTTTTTACTCCCTCCAGTCCTAAATATAGGACCTAATTGATTTTTTTGAAAAAATTTTCAAAAAAAGTAAAATAAGTTAATTATAAATTGATTTACCTAATTTTTTCTTACACTAGTTTATTTTACCTGTAAGCTAATGGACAATCTAAAAAGATATCAAATATGTCATGATTGAATAACCTATTTTGCAATCTTAATCTCTCCAAAAAAAAGTCAATTAAATCTTATATTTAGAACCGGAGGTAGTATCAATAAACACTGATTTTGTAGAACAATGATTGTATCAGGATGCTGTTGGGCATTTTCTGCCACAGCAGCCATGGAAGGACTTAATGCAATAGTTACAGGCAGGAACAGTGTAAGTCTTTCAGTGCAACAACTTGTAGATTGTGATGACAAAGCTAAGGGCTGCGTTGGTGGATGGCCATATCGTGCATTTGAATGGGTTTCACAAAATGGAATTGTCAAAGAAGCTGATTACCATTATAATGCTACCGAAGGTCCATGCAAACCCACCAAGGTGTTGTTCCTTTTACAATATTTCTACGTAGTAACAAGTTCAATTGATTAATACTCATAAATATAAAACTATTAGTTGACTTTTTCTGGAGATGTTAAGGTTACAAATATGTTATTAAATTATGACATAGTTGATATATTTTTATACTAGCCATTAGTTTATATGTTAAATAAACTAGTTTAAGGAAAACATTAGGTAAATCAATTTATAATTGACTTATTTTTCTTTTTTTAGGATTTTCCAAAAAGTCAACTGAGCCTTATATTTAGTATAAGGAGAATGTTTTTAGTTTTTTACTCAAGGCCTTTGATAAATATGTTGGTCTAATTTTTCTTGTTGGCTCGTATGGACAGGAAGATCAGATTGCACTCACTTTGACTGGTTATAAAAATGTGACTATGGGATCAGAGAAAGCTTTGACTTGTGCTACCGCCAAGCAGCCAATCAGCGTGGTTTTTGCAGCAAAAGATGAATTTCAATTTTACGATGGTGTAAGCCTACTGTCTCCGTGTCATTGTCAAAATCTTTAATAGTGTGTCTCTATTTTTAAAGATAACATCACTTTTCCTAAATTAATTAAAAGGAAAATGACAAATAAATACTTTTGAATGTTTAAAAAGACAAGTGAGAAATTCAAACTTTCAAAAGGACAAGTAAAGAATTTCAATAAAAAATTAACAATTGGAACGGTTATTCCTTTTGGAATTCGGAATTCTATGTCATTTTGGAAGTTTGAGTTCCTCAGTTGTCCTTTTGGATATTCGAAGGTATTTATTTTTCATTTTCCCTTAATAATTATGTTGGTTAAATTATTTATTAGCACTTAAAATTACCAATTCATCCTAACCATGTATTATATGTTATCTTTACTCTCCCTCATTTACTTATTTATTAAAGATTATGTAGATGAGTAGTATTAAGTTTGATTCGAGGAAAAGTTAGGAATAATTAAAAAATGTCTTATGTTAAGGAATAAATTGCAATATAAAAGTGATCTTATATTTTAAGAACAAAAGTAGTTGTATATAGACAAAAAGCTTATATATTCCTTAACTTAAGGCAATATTTCATTTTAGTTACTTAATTTTAATTTGTATTTTGATTTATTTAAACTTAACATTATTAAAAAAAAGTAACATTAATACTTTAAATTTTCGTAAAACAATCTTAAAAAGTGATTATTATAACATATATAAAGTTAAAAAAAACAGTATTACCCGATAATTATAATTAACATAATCTGGGACTGACAGCAGTTTTAGAGTGAAGACTAAATCAAAAACTTGTATAAAAGTTTATGAATGTAGAGACAAGGTTGATTACACACACCGAAATTGACAGGATGATAGATAATGTTCGAGTGACATTTACAAATTTTTTACACAGTTATTTCAAAGGCTAAGTTTAATATATATTTTTTACCGTCACTTGGTCAGGGAATATTTGTAGGGAAAAACTGCACAGGCCATATGAAAATCAATCATGCTATGACAATCGTGGGGTATGATTACATTGGAGATCGAGAATATTGGATTGTAAAAAATTCCTGGGGACAAGATTGGGGTCTCAAAGGTTATGTGTATGTCAAACGAAACTCAAGTAACGAAAGAGGTGCGGGAGTATGTGGAATTGCTGTCAGTGGTGCTTACCCTACGAAAGAGAAACATGTGAAGCTCAATTACTCGTCTATATGAAGCGTCCAACTTCAACTTATGATTTTTATTAACAGTTTTATTTAAATAAGGCAGTCGTCATATCATATGTGTAGTTTTGAAGGACCTTGTGATTTTTGTCACCTTATTTATGTGTGACTTGGAATAAATGAGATGAGGAATTGAGATTATTATTGGCACTTTTTTAATATCCAAAAAGTTGACCTACAACTCCTTATCCACATTTTCTTCAGAGGCCTTTGTTTGGTGTATATAAGGGAAGGGAAAGGGAAATAAAATTTTTACGATTCAATTCAAAAGAATTGAAAGTAGATTTACAAATATGCTGCTGGGAGAAGGGATACTCTCCCCTATGTTTTTCTTATCATCCACCTCCCTTCGTTTTTTATTAATTCTCACTATACTGTAAACCAATAATATTTAGTCATATATTTGAAAAGATTGTCGCTCACAAGGACTAAATAATAAGCAAATTTGTTGAAACCATTATAACCAAAATTAGCTTGGACAAAAAACAAGTTGATTGGGTCATTTGTCAAATTCAAATCCGGAAAATGGAACACTTTAAATTAGTTCAAATTAAACACAATAAGACAACCTATATAGGTCTACTTACCCCCTACTATTTAATGATACTTAAATGATACTCCCTCCGTTCCTAAATGTAAGATCACTTTCCATAATTTGGGGAGATTAAGGAAGGTGGTCAAATTACCTGATTTTCCAAAAATACCCTTCAATTAAATTGAAAACACAAATATACCCCTTCATGCATGCTTCCAACTCAACCCCACAACTCAATTGTAAAAGGAGTATGGGGGTATTTTGGGTAAAACTTGGGAAAAAAGAGAAAGTGTTCTTACATTTAGGAACTTATCCATATCCCCAGAGTGATCTTACATTTAGGAACGGAGGGAGTATTCTGTAATGATACTCCCTCCGGGCCTTACTTAAGTATGAATTAGCATAACTATAAGTGCATGAGTAGTCAAAAAATAGTATATTAAAAGAGTATCGTTTGTTGAAGTTGTTTGCAAATAAAAATTATTCAAATAAAAATAAATAAGAGAAAATGGCTAGCAAACTCGGACAACAAATACTAAGGTCTAGGATTACTATTCTCTTATTTACTTCATCATGAACCAATTAATTCCTCTCTCTTCTTTAACATTCAAATGAACATATATGTGAGTCTAAGGTGATTAAATGCATTTAAAAAAGTTTTCTCAAGTCAAGATCAAACATGATTTTATATCTAAATTCTAAAATAAAATATATTTTCTTAACTCTTATTTCATTTAAAAAATTAAAGTAGTGATAAGACACTTAAATGAAATAGAGAGCAAGCAACAAGATAAATCTCACACATATAACTTCATTCAAATCATAAGAAGAGAGAAATATGAGATTGAATCCATATATAGGTTCATAGTAACCTACTAGAGGTTTTAATTACACATGATGTAAATAAAACAAGGCCCAAAGTATTCATGGATACTAGTGAAGAGAAATGAAAAAGAGGGAAGTAGCTGACGTGCTCTTTATTTTTAGCTCTTTTTCTTTGTCTTAAAAAGAAAACTAAACTAAAATTAAAATAATCCTTCCCTAAAAACTAAGATTCAAGCTTTCCCTTCTTTACTTCTTGCAATCCGTGAAGCCACTAAGCCATAAACACATCCTTTTTATCAATTTTACAACAAAAATTCAAATGTTAACTAAAATAAATAAATTACTTTATTTCATTATTTTATAAGGTCATTACAAGGCTATTTGTTTAATGATAAAAATGTAGCTTAGATTGCCCAATGACAAGAATGATCAATGGAGACTTGCTTTTATTTTTTTTATCAGAATAGACTTGCTTCAACTTCAATACTTTTCAATGCTATATGTTTGGGTACACCCTATACTGAATGTGATAGTCATTTTTGGGTGTGTTTGGTTCAGCTTATGGAAAAGTGGCTTATTTTTAAGGTGACTTATTTTTAAGTTAGTTGGAAAATAAGCTCTAAGTTGACTTATTTTTATGTTTGGATGAACTTTGAAAAAAGTGGCTTATTTTCCCATTTGACTTATAAATATGTTTGGATGACTTTTTGTTTAAAGGGGCTTATTTTTAAGCTAGCTTGTTTTTATGTCATGTAGAAAAATAATCTGGCTTATTTTCAGAAATAAGCTACCTTGTGTAGCTTATAAATAAGCTGGCTTATTTCAAATAAGCTGGGTGAAAAATAAGCCCAACCAAACATGAAAAAAAGCCACACACCCAAAATAAGCTGGCTTATTCAAAATAAGCCAGCTTATTTTGAAAAATAAGCCCCAACCAAACACACTCTTTGCACAATTATACTTGATTTATGGCCTTATTATAACCGCCTTTATTTTTTTAGAAAGATAGAATTATTACTACTATTATTGAAGCTAGTATACCAAATTTCATTTCACATGCCCTTTTTTTGTGAGTGAATGTAGGGTATCCACCGTAATCCTCTCGTTTTTTTGAGTTAATATTCTGTTTTGAGTTTTGACAGTTTTTCTTAAAAAAAAAAACAGAAAGAAGAAGCGACCCAAGAAGTGCAACGTTTTGGGCTTCAATTTTTGTAACAATACAACCTAAATTCCAAGCAGGATGCAGCCACCACCATACACACATACACGGATACATCTAGGGCTATTCAAGTAATACCCATACCCTCAAAGCCCGCCCACTTACACCCACATTTCCCCGTTTAAACCGTACATAGGTACAACCGTACAAGCATAACTAGGAACATGCCCATACTCATGTAAGCTTGATTAATTAAAAAAAAAAAGTAGGTAATCAATGAGTAATTGATTGAGCTTATAAGCTGGCTACAAAGCTTACCTATGTTCCACAACACTCCTAACCCTCGAGTCTGTATTAGTCAGTTGCTAATAATCGCCAGATTCGTGATTAAAAAAATAAAAAAAGTAAAATTTAAAATGTGATTAAGAAAATAAAAAAAGGGAAAATTAATTTGTAGACCTCACAAGGAACTTAATAGTAGAAAAGTCTCATAAACTCCACATATTGAAGTAGAGTCCCTAGCGACCTTACTTTAATATACTTCAAATATAGAAAGATTATATTGCCCCTTCTTCCTTACTCATGAACTTGTTATATGTATGCATGGCCTTGTCATTTCTGCCCATGACCTTGTCAATGCTTGCCCATTAACTTGTCACAAGGTGGGTAATGACCTTGTTAGAGTTGTCCATGATCTTGTTATACGTGCGCATGGTCTCGTTATTCCCTGCCCATGACCTTGTCACAGAGAGGGACAATATGATCTTTTTGTACTAGAAGTATATTTAAGTAAGGTCCCTATGAACCCTACTTTAATATGGGTAGTTAATGAGATTTTTCTACTACTCCCTCCGGTCCTAAATATAAGACTTAGTTGACATTTTTGGAAAATCCTAAAAAAGCAAAATAAGTTAATTATAAATTGATTTACCTAATTTTTCCCCTAGACTAGTTTATTTTACATATAGACTAATGAATAATCTAAAAATATATCAAATGTGTCATGATTTAATAGCCTATTTCGTAACATTAACCTCTCCAAAAAAAAGTCAATTAGATCTTATATTTAGAATAGGAGGTAGTATTAAGTCCCCTGCGAAGGACTACAAATTAATTTTAAAAAAAAGAAAAGTAGAAATTTATAATTTCCTCACAGCCTCTTACACACAAATACACTTCTCACTCCCACTCAAAACAGGCGCAGCCTCACTCTTCTCCACCGTTTCTTAGCCACCAACCACCATCTGCTTTCTATACCACCAGTGAGCTTTAAATTTCTTTCTTTTCCATTATTATCATTTTTTCTGTTCATTCATAACAACTTACTGATTGGGTATGTATGTATATTATATCTCACTCTTCTTTCTCTTATACTTTCCACAATGTTTGTTTACATCTCTCAATGTTTGCCCAGTGTTACTTCTTCTTTCTCTCTCGTGTTGTGTGTGTTCATTGAAAATAGTGTGGTTGTTCTTGTTCCTCTGAAAGTTGCTCATTTTTGGGTGTGCTCTATATCATGGTTTGGTGATTAAATAGGAAGGGATATACTCCATATATTGTTTTATATGTGAAGTCTGGGACTGTGATTTTAAGAAAAGTATTCTTGAAGCTTGCCAGATTGATTGAATGCATGCAAGGTGTTTGATAAAATGTGTGATTGGAAAGTTTGAATATTTATCCATTAAAAAAACTACTACCTCTGGTCCTAAATATAAGACCTAGTTGACTTTTTTTTGGAGAGGTTAAGGTTGCGAAATAGGCTATTAAATCATGACACATTTGATATATTTTTAGATTATCCATTAGTTTATAGGTAAAATAAACTAGTCTAAGGGAAATAATTAGGTAATCAATTTATAATTCACTTATTTTGCTTTTTTAGGATTTTCCAAAAAAGTCAACTAGGTCTTATATTTAGGACCGGAGGGAGTATTATTTTGGTATGCTTAAATGGGCCGCCTTTGTAAGATCCATGCCCATCCGTTTAAGGCCCGCCAGTTTAACGCCCGTCACGGGTATGGGCATGCCCATACCAGTTGAGCTTAGAAGGTACGGTTATGGGTACGGGCATACCCGCGGGCCGCCCGTGGAACAGCCCTACATAGACCACCATCTTTACTCATCATTTTGGTTTTTTCCATTTCAGGTTCATATTCCTCTATCCCTTTAAAGAGAATGTTTTTTTATTGCTTAGATTCTTATTACTTCTTGTAGGTTTGGTTGAGTATGCATTTTGTTATAGATTATTTAGTAATTGAACTGAACAGTGGTGTTTTCTTACATTATACTCCATCCGGTCCTAAATATAAGCCCTAGTTGACTTTTTTGGAAAATCCTAAAAAAGCAAAATAAGTTAATTATAAATTGATTTACCTAATTTTCCCCCTTAGACTAGTTTATTTTACATATAAACTAATGAATAATCTAAAAATGTATCAAATATGTCATTATTTAATAACCTATTTCGCAACCTTAATCTCTCCAAAAAAGTCAACTAGATCTTATATTTAGAACCGGAGGTAGTATGCTAATGATTTGGTTTTATTGGATTAGATTGGTAATGCATGGATTTATATTAGTTCTGTGGGCAGAAAAGAAAAAAAAAAGAGTTGTGTTGGTTTGTGGTGAAGTGTTTCCCACCTCATTCTGATTAGCATTGTTTTTATAGCTACTTCCAATGATGTTTGTTTCATTCTCTTAATATTGCCGCCATATCTTTGATAGATTTCATTCATCATCGTGTCAATTCAATCCTTTGCTTTGAGAATTAGCTTCCTAAAAGAACAGACGCTAAAATATAGGCCTTTTACTATCACAAACGTTTACTTCCTAAAGATTGATATGTTAAGTTTGTGTTTATGGAATGTGTTTCCGTTGTCATTCCCTTCTTGAGTTTTGTATTTTTGCTTTATTTCTTTGCTACCATTTCTGGTTGTATTTGGTGTCTTTGCTATCATTTCTTGAGTTCAGGTAGGTTTTGTAGTAATTCCAAAACCTTTTGCACCAAAAGTTTATAGCATGTTTTATTTATATATTTTCTGAAATGGATTGAACAGTTGCAGGTTCAGAAGGATGACTGTCGTGATAAATGAATGAACACTTGCAGATGTACAAGGAAACATGGGAATTCCTCATTATTGTAAGGCCTGAAAATTTTATTTTTTGAGAGTCATTTCTATATGTTATTTGCAGTTGACTTTACAAATGCAGGTTCTGTTTTTGTGGTTGAGATGACGTTTTCCTTGACTCATATATTCTGTATGACAATGAATGCCTTGGTACAGATAAATTTTAATGGTATATTATTTAGTATAAGTGTTATTTGAGTGATATCAAAGCTGCATGAACATCAACACAAGGCAAAAGAATTATTTATTTTCCACACTCCATATACTCTGACATAAAGTTCTAATATTGTTGATTTAAAACTTCTCATGTTATCACCATGTAACACACTCATTTTAACATCATTTCCATCTACTTTGCAAATAATAATATTTTTAATGTGTTTCTATTGCTTATTCGGTTTACTTTCTTGGCAGTATGGAACTTGTCTCTTCCTTCTATTTCCTGCATCTTCCAAGGTATAAACACAAAAATAGCTGTCATATGATTGCATCTTATGTGTGTCTGGGTGAAAAGAGAAACTACAGTACTAAAATTTCAGTAGTGAACTCCCAGATTCCAAACAATCCCTCCAGAGATTCTAGCTCAGGTGATGATCTGTCGAAATATAAATCTGAAACACATCCATTTCTTCAAACAAGCCGTCTTCAACATTGGTTCAAAAACTGGCAAAAGTTAAGAAAGAACAAGCTAACAGCTAGCACTTTTCCTGCTGCTATTGGATTTTGGCCACGGCGAAGGGTTCAACTTTGGCTAGAGAAGATTGGTGCAATTGAACCATTCTCCGGAAACCTTGCTACCTGTTGGAGCAACATCAAAGAGGAGGAGGCGCTAGAACGATATAAGCTGATTACTGGAAATACTGTCATATTTCCTGAATTTCAAGTCTATAATACAAACCCAGATGATGACTGGCTAGCGGCTTCACCAGATGGTGTAGTTGACAGGATGGTGTATGAGTTGCCTTCTCAGGGAGTGCTGGAGATAAAGTGCCCGTTTTTTGGTGGGGACATGAGGACAGCTTTCCCTTGGTCACGAATTCCACTGTACTATATTCCCCAACTTCAGGGTTTGATGGAAATTCTAGGGAAGGATTGGATGGATCTTTATGTTTGGACTCCTAAGGGTAGTAGTCTGTTCCGAGTATATCGTGATGCAGAATATTGGGATGCAATGAAATTGGCACTATCTGATTTCTGGTGGAAGCATGTACAGCCAGCAAAAGAACTGTATAATAATAATGTTATAACAAATCCACTTTCTGAACTAAGTTCACTGAAGCCAGCTCCTAGGCATGAACTATGTGGTTATTTAGTTTGTCATAGCAGACACATCAATAACAATTCCAAGCTATTGATGCGGGAAATTAATGGGAGATTAACCAATTGATGGTTTTAGAAAATATAATGATTGAATCACCAAATTTTTTTTCAGACTTAATGCCATTTTGCCAGCTTAGGTGATTCAATATGATTGATGAAGAAAATAGCCTTGCTACTGACTGGTGATTCCTGATAGTGACAACTCAAACGTCAGATAACTGAATTTTGGAAGATATATTTGAGGTTTTAGTGAGGCAACACTTACAGAGATTCAGCTATTATTACATCAGCTTAGAAGATATATTCATCAGCACAGTGGATCTGTTGGCCCGTTGCTTTTAAGAATATCAGAATTATCACATGCTTGAAGGGAGCATACCTCTATAGTAAGGTTTACATGTTTCCTACTTAGATGTGCAGTCTTCTGGTGGGTATTGTGGTTCTTGTTCTTCAGTTTTAATGCATTTCAAGTGCATGTAACAGTTTTACACATTTTGTTCCTCTTAGAACAGTTTCAAATGGCTATAGGCGGTTTGAAATATTTGAAACTGCTGTACTAAAGAAACATACTAACCTTTGTTTAACCCATTTTGGCATTGAATGTAAAGCTTTGGCAAAACAAATGTTAGATAAAATCAGCTCAGAAAGCAAGTGTATTGGTCCTGTAAGGATACAACTACAGAAAGAAAGCTTTGCTGCTTTCCTGGCACATCCTTTTTTCTTTTCTTGATGAGGTATTACTAATTTATTAAAATTCTCACCTTTTTTACTACTGCCTATATATTTATTTGTTTTTTATTTGATTCTGCTGGAAATTCTTAGATGAAAATGTTGGATGGCCTCTGCTTGTCTTGGGTTTTGAGGCTTTAGGATAGCCAATGAGAAAATCTTACCTGCAAATTTTTGGTGGTCATAAAGTATCTTGGAGATGTATCAATGGTGTAAGAGTCAATAGAAGATTCAGTCCTCATGTGGACACCAAGGAGGCATTTGCTGACGTGTAGTCAAGTTTAGCCCCAAGCATATTTTTATAACAAAAGACTCTTAATACTATGCTGTTATTCAAGGCCTCTTGTTAAATGGTGCAGTTGGGAGCCAAGCCCCTGGCTTGCATGGATGGGATTCAATCCCTTTTAACGGCAGTCACTATACTGTTATTCATGTATGGGATTTAATCCATTAAGAATTTTGAG